>CM044441.1:20449190-20509686 GCA_024363595.1 Xenopus borealis
AAACTGCCGACACAGTCTGTCGGCAGCTTTTATCTGCCCGTGTATGGCCACCTTTACTCCCCAGCCATGCAGAACTCCAGCAGCTTTGTTTCCCTGTAGATCCCTAAGTAGCCCAGGCCAAACTGAGCATGTGCACAGACTTAGTCTTGCAAAGATATTTAACAAAGTTACAAGATGACAGCCCCCTGTGGCCAACTTTGAAAGCATAAATCATTTGTTTGATTAGGCTTGTGGTGCAGTAAGTTCATGTTTATGTTTAGTATACAAAATACAGCATTTCCAGCCTTATTCTATTTTAGACTGGAAAACTACACCCCCAAACAATGTAAGTCTCTATAAAAATATATTGCATAAAACAGCTTATATGTAAAAACCCTCCTTCATGTAAATAAACCATTTTCATAATAATATACTTTTTTAGTAGTATGTGCCATTGGGTAATCTTGAATAGAAAATTGCCCCCTGGGATCATACCTTCCAACTGTCCCTTTTTGGCAGGGACAGTCCCTATTTTGAAAGCTCAACCTGCAGTCATTTTTACTGGAAAGTCCCTCTTTCTAACTTAATTGGCTTTTGGCCCAGAAAAGCTAATGGGTGCAAATAAAATTTGTAACAATTTTGAGATAAGAAAATAAGTAATTGTAAGAGTTTAGATGAGAAGAAATATTTTCATACTTTCATAACCTGCCAAATTTTGTAAAATAAACATGGTAATTAGGGGGTGTGGTCACAAAAGTGGGCGAGGTCAAAAAATTTGTATAAAATATATAACATTTTGTGCTTTGCATATTAAATGACAAGGACCCTAGATATAAACATCTGAGCCGAAAGATATTGAATACTTCCTCTATTTCTATCTGCAACTTTACAACTTTGTTTTTACTAAATCCATAGAGGGTATTTTTCCTCTTTATTGTTTTGAGGGGTAGCTGTTGCCTACTTGATTTTGAGCCAAGGTAGGAAATAGACTCTGGCTGAAGGTAAACATAAACAGTTTAGTTGTAGCAATAGCAGTAGTAGCAATCAGCTATATGGCATTTATCCTGAAAAATGTTCTTTCCAACAATGATTTAAATACAAAGTGCTGGCAGCTTTCTTAGTCAGACTGAACTGCAAAGAGTCCAGATTGCTTCTATAGTTTATCATCTCCATTCAGTTTTTTTTTCTGGGTAGAAGGAACATGCCTGTGAGCAGTCTACAACTACAAAAAAATAAAACCTGGATTCAGGTGTCCACATATGTTATAGGACTGCGCATTAGAGGCATTAGTGTGTAAACCAGGCTTCTAGAAAATAGGAACACACAACCCATCCAATCTTCAGCATCATTTATATTGTGCAGCTGCTATAGTTATGAACATGGTATGATAATTTACTTTTAAGGATGTGTTATTCCTGTGCACCAGTGCCAATTCCTAGCTGAGGCCACGGCGTTTTTTTTTTATCGCCAAATTACTTTTATTTTTCCATATAAAATTATTTTTTTTAACAAGTGATCTTGAGCGCCATCTCTCCGTGGATATTCGAATTAGTCTTTAGTTAAAAAAACCAAGCCATGAGTTCCCAGGTATGAAAATACTGCAGTAATTAATCTCCTATGTAGACACTGTTTATAAAGCAACACAGATCATTGTGCTAGAAGTGATTGATCATGGCAATACTGTAAGCTCATATATTCCTTGAGGGAAGGTAGCTGTCCTGTTCGGGAAGTAAGCAGCGTATCGGCGCATGCCCGGTTGAAGAAATCTTCCTGTTCCGGACAACTGTGCATGCGCTGAAAGCGACGGAAAGAGCTGTAGATCTTTTAGAAGACCCAAAGATCAATGAAGCAGTGACGATGGTGCCCATGAGCTCAGCTGTGCTTACTCAGCCACCAGGAGTCGTTACTGGATATGGGACAATAAATGGAGTTATCATCTGTGTGGGCGGGAGCAGGGAGGGGGGCTAAATAGGTTAGGGGTAGTGGGTTTTATTATGTGGAGGGTTGAATTCTCCTTTGACATCCAAATTATGTAAACCTCAGTTATCTGTAAAATCCCAGGTCTTGAGCTTTCTGCAGAACAGGTCCCATACCTGTATAAACAAACATCTCCTTCTTTCTTTGATTAAATGCTCTCCTCTCTGTCTGCCCTTTAGTCACGTTACTTAAAGCTCAGGATAACGGAATGCAAAAAAAAAAATTTCGCTAGCATTGCCTTCGCTAACGTTCACCACATTTCGCCAGGCGAATTTTCGCCAGTGCTACGCAAATTCACTAAAGTGCTAAGTTACGCTAAGGTCGGCAAATGGTAGCGTAGTTGCGCTAGTGTTACTTCGCCAGACAAATCGCATTTACGCTAGCGATGCCTAATTTGCATACGGCGCAAATTTCAAAGTCTAATAGAAGTATATGTTACAGCCACTACATTACACTACACAAGCCCTTTAATAAATTAAATAAAGTTGTCCTATTGCCCTACATGTGCCCCCTGTATAGTTGTGTTGCCATATGTTAGGAAATGTAGGGGGGAAGGAGGGTAACCCCCCCCAAAAAAAATTCGCCTCCCGAAAATTCAGTGGCATAAAAAAAAATGTTTCGAGAATTTTTCGCAAATTTTGCTGGAAATTTGCTAATTTTTCAGCGAATCAAAACGGGATGGATTCGCTCATCTCTACTGGTCGTTAATACAAAGCACACTCTTTATTAAACCATGTTCACCTTATTAAAAAGGTAAGTAGTAAGGGTACAAACAAAGCAAAGGTGCTTCAGATTTATAATTGTAAAAGAAAGAACGAAAATGTGGATTTTTTATAAATAAAAAACAAGAATAAGCAGGTGTGGCAGTAGTTATCCAGAAAGCTCTGAATTACAGACATTTATTATATTTACCCATTGACTCCATTTTATCCAAATAATGCAAATTTTAAAAAATGCTTTCCAATTTTTCTGTAATAATAAAACAGTAGCTTGTACTTGATCCCAACTAAGATATAATTTAATCCTTATTGGAGCCAAAACCAGCCTAATCAGTTTATTTAATGTTTACATGATTTTTTAGTAGACTTAAGGTATGAAAATCTAATTTACATTATCAGGAAAACCACAGGTTCCAGGCATTCTGGATAACCCGTCCCATACCCGAATAACAAAATAAACGAAATTAACATACATAGTTATGTAAGAATGCTAACCTTTATTCTCTTCTAAAATTTGGAGTGAAAGGTAAAACTGTGAGTGAGAGACAAGGATCAGGATTTAGCATGTTAGAGCTGCGATATCCAGTTTTTTGCTAAATTGGAAAAAATGTGTAAATCCCAACTACCTGATATAATGTTATTGCTTTTTTTCAAGACAGTGATAAATTGGCCACATACTTAAAATTAGTTTATGGAAAGATTTAGACATTGGAAGCACAATAAGTATTTAAAGATTACAGTTAGTTGTGACTTTGTAATGTCTATGTGTAACACTCCAAAGAAAGACAATTATACAGCACCCAAGTTACCCCAAAGCATTTTACTAATGAATCAAGACTGACATGGAATTAACAAATTACGTTTTTGTGGAAATTCAGACCAGAAAGTATTTTTGTTATCCTCCATTTGTATTATTAAATAAAGTGTAAATCTTTTTTCCATAGAGTCGTACCAATGGCAAGAGGATATAAACACACGAGAGACAGAGGGGACAGTGTCATTTTGCATTTAAATAAAAATTTCCATAAAACAATTATTTCTTTCCACCTAATCTTTTGTGATTGGACTTTAATTAACAAACGAAACAGGCGAATACTCCATCTGCTAAAGAAGTCTCTCTGGAATACAGATGTTAAAATGTAAGTAAAGTTCACTTTCATATCAGCCTTTCCCTCTCCTCAGGAAATCTTATTAGAACGGCGCAATGCAAGTTTTTACTGATCACACCCAGAACGGACTATAATAGGGACACTGCAACTTTCATTCAACTAATTGTTGCTCTGTTTTTCGCATGATTCTAAAAAATTGTGTCTAATTTTAATGTCAGGCTCCCACATCTGTGCGCAGTTTGCTTAACCATCCTCTGCTAAATCCTCCATCCATGTGCTCTATGGAACTTAACTCATGCTCTTTATGATGTATGGTTAAATGTTGGCATTTATTTTATACACCAATTAGTAAAGCATCCACTATTCAGATTTAGTTGTTAAAAAAAAAAAAGTGCACTTTCCATGTGCAAATACAATGACTCACAGAAAGTTATATAAATAAACGATTTGCCCAACTTCACCATATGCCTGTGATGATCAAAACACCTAAGGGGTAATTTACAATGCGTCATGCAGCATGTAAAAAGCAAAAAATGCAAGGAAGTAGTTTAAGGACAGCACCTGCCTTGAGATGGGTTTTCAATAAGGGGCAAGAAGCAGAGGGCAGCTTACTCCATGGGACAAGTGCATAAAAACGGGCATAAACTCAAGTGATGAAAACATAATTATACCTCTTTATAGATCCCTAGTAAGGCCTCATCTGGAGTCTGCAGTGCAGTTTTGGACTCCAGTCTTTAGGAGGGATGTAAATGAGCTGGAGAGAGTGCAGAGACTAAGTGCAACTAAACTGGTTAGAGGGATGGAAGACTTAAATTATGAGGGGAGACTGTCCAGGTTGGGGTTGTTTTCTCTGGAAAAAAGGCGCTTGTGAGGGGACATGATTACACTTTACAAATACATTAGAGGACATTATAGACAAATATCAGGGGACCTTTTTACCCATAAAGAGGATCACCGCACCAGAGGCCACCCCTTCAGACTAGAAGAAAAGGACTTTCATTTGAAGCAGTGTAGGTGGTTCTTCACAGTCAGGACAGTGAGGTTGTGGAATGCACTGCCGGGTGATGTTGTGATGGCTCATTCTGTTGATGATTTTAAGAGGGGCTTGGATGATTTTTTGGACAGACATAATATCAAAGGCTATTGTGATACTAAACTCTACAGTTAGTATAGCTATGGGCATATATGGTTTGTGTGAAAGAGTGGATGTGTGTGTGTGTCTGCTGAGTTTTAATTTGGAGGGGTTGACCTTGATGGACTTTGTCTTTTTTAAACCCAATTTAACTATGTAACTATGTACTGTAACTGTAATGTAAATGCTTCTTAAAGGAAAACTAAACCCTCCTTTAGGCAAAAAAGTCCCCACCAGTCCCCCTCCCTGCCTCCCCCCCCTGCACAGTGTTACCCCTGAATTGTGTCCCCTCTTGAAATACTGACCGCACATGCAGAGTCAGCGGTGTGGAGCTCACAGGCACCATCTTCCGGTATTGTTCGTGGCTTCTTCCTTCTCTTCTGCAATTTCCATTACTTTCGTCTCATGTGCTGTTGTAACGAACAAGAATTTTGCTCCAACAGCCCCTGCTCCAATACGGCCCTCACATGTCGAAGAATACAAAATCCGTGAACTCCGCTGCGATGATGCTTCATGTGCGATCAGTATTTCAAGAGGGGACACAATTCAGGGGAAACATTGTGCAGAGGGAGGCAGGGAGGGGCACCAGTGGGGACTTTTGCCTAAAGGAGGGTTAAGTTCTCATTTCAATGAGCAGAGTACAGTAAATTACCCCTATAGAGTTACTAACAGTTATTAATCTTCCTGACCTTCAGGAAAGTGTAAATAAATATGAACAAATTTGATCTTCTGAGAACTCTTTAGTATTGGCTAGTTCCATATTTACTTTATTATGATTTTATGTTTATTTGGGTTTCTTAATGGTTCCTGCAGTAGTGGTGTTGCTATAATGCGTGCGCTGGCAGTTTACTACAGCAATTATTTAGCCTGCAGAGGTGGCGGATCATCGAAACACAATGGATGTACTTTTAAAAGCAATACAGTGTCTATTAGAATGAAGTCAAAGGCAACTGGACATTAAGGGGTTTTCTTGAAAATGTTTCACCATTAATCTGAGTCTCTTCTTCAGTTCAACAGTTGAACTGAAGAAACCACTTGGATAAGTGGTGAAATGTTTTAAAGGAAAACTAGGGGAGGCCCAGTTAGGCCGAGTTTCAAAATCATGTGATTTTTTTTTTACTCTAATTAATTCAGATATACTGTACTAACAATTTGACTGGGAGGTTATTTAACAAAACATTGAATGCCTAATATTCGATCAAATAGTTTCGACCTGAAAATGTCGTTGTCTTTGACTTTATTCTACTAGATACTGTATATCATGACCTGGATAAATGAGAATCTTCATAGACATATTTTTAATAGCAATATATTAAGTAATGATTAACAAATGGTAGGATCCTGTTAAAACATTTTTATATTGATATTAAGACCATCTAAAAACATTTCCAAAAACCCACTTGTTAACACTACCTGCTTGAGAGTAGTCCATTGATGTCCAGAACCAGAAGATGAGCACCAGTTAATAACAGCGGTAGTGGCCCTTTGCCCTCAGGGCCGCCATCAGGGGGGGACAAGGGGGGCCTGGCAGTGATGCACTTTTCAAAGAGCCGGGCCCCCCTCCCGAGCGCCAAAGCCGTGCTGCCGAGATGAATGCGGAAGTGCCGAACAGTCCTGACGCGACGGAAAGACCCGAAGTCACGAAAAGAGCCGACACTCAAGTCCTGAAGCATGCGAAAAGACCCGAAGTCACGAAAACAACTATAACTGAAGTCCTGAAGCCACGAGTTCAAGTCTACTTGCAACAATGTGGGTTTTTTTTTTAATCCCCTGGCCACCAATGTTTTATTTTAATATTTTATAGGCCCCTGCACCTTTTTTTTTAAAATAATTTTTGGGGCCCCATTTTTTTTAATTGTAAGGAGGGCCTGGCACCAATGTTTTTTTTAAAAATATTTTTTGGGGACCAAATTTTTTTTATTTCTAAGGGGGGCCCTGGCGCCAATGTTTAAAAAAAAAAAAAATTCTTTGAGGGCCCAATTTTTTTTAACTTGTAAGGGGGGCCCTGTCGCCAATGGTTTTTAAAAAAATACTCTTTGGGGCTTGTAAGGGGGGCCCTGGCACCAATGTTTGGTTTAAAAAATATTCTTTTGGGTCCCAATTTTTTTTAACTTGTAAGGGGGGCCCTGGCACCAATGCTGTTTTTTTTTAAAAAACATTTATGGAGGCCCTGGTGCCAATGTACTTATAAGGGAGCTGGGGCCACCAGGGGTGGGGCTTGGGTGCAAGTGTGGGCGGGGCCAAGGGGACCCTGAAAATTTTGTTGTGTGGGGCCCCCGTGATTTCTAGTGGCTGCCCTGTTTGCCCTTATTTATTTATTTTTATGGGTTTGTGATTTGTAGCCAAGTTACAGACTTGCAATCAAAACAGAAAAGATGATTGAGGATTTAGTGAAAAATCTTAAAAGTGAAAACCCAGAGCTGCAGATGTACTGTGCTAGTTCTATTTTTTAGGTAAGATTGTCCCCTACCATAAATACACTTTCTGATTGTCGCTATTGCCTGTTTGTTGCTAAAACTCTCTCATATCATAGAGCCTTATGGATAGCTTTTATATTTTAACACAGTTATTTCATGGTGAATTCATAATAATTTAAGGATATTGGCAGCATATCTCCACCATGATTTTTTGTTGTTGTATGTATTGTCAAAAATTACATTTTGCATGACATGCCATTCATTTTCTCTTCTCATATAAATGGTGTAACAATGCCGGCACATTGTATTTTTTTATGCGATTCTGAAGCCAACATATAAGTGACGACAAAGCTGCATGGGCCAATTTTTACCGGAATCTACAACATAGTTTTCAGCATACTTCTGTGCGCCATACAAATGCCCTGGCTTTTTTCTGTTTGTTTTATAGCCTGGCTTTTTAAGTGGTTACCGTTCATTTTTGTTACTGCCTGGGCATTGTTTATGACATCAGTTTTTACTCTGCTGCCAGCATTCTTTTGTGTATAAGTCATCTGCTTCTGTATAAATCTCTGAAATGAGACAAAAATAATTCAAGTGGCAATAATGTCCTTTTGTAATTGATGTCATATTGAATGTCCATGCATTATGAAATGGATAACATGCTCTGGGATGTGTTGGCAGTAATACAACAGCCACATGCAAGTCATAATCACCAGTCCCCTGCTCAGAAGGCAATTCATATTACCCAAGCCTGCGAATCTTATTACTTGTGCCGTTTGTTCTCAAACCGAAGATGATGTTTTCTTGAGCTTGTGGAAAATGTATGTTTTGTGTGTGATGAGAAATGTTTCTTAAATTCCTCTTTATTTATGATACACAGTGTGTGGAAGATGAAGAAACGCAGGATTTAGTGAGGCAATATGGAGGCCTTCAACCTCTTGCAATGCTCCTTGGCCAATTCGAGAATAAGGAAATATTAGCAGCAGTGACAGGAGCCATCTGGAAATGTTCCATCAGCAGGGATAATGTGACAAAGGAGAAGGAACATTTTGATTTTGTCTATTGCTTTTTTCTTTCTAATGTCATGTATGTGTGTTTTACATTATCCAAATCCCAGACAGTGATAATGCTCAATCTAAAAGACATTTTTGACTGTTAATGACCAGCTGGTAAAGTTGAGAGAAGGTCATGTGCAGTGTAAGGATTTTTTTTTCAAATGGAGAGGACAAGATCAATGAGTAATATATGTAGCAGGAAAGCAATATAAGAATATCTACTAGCCTGATACAATAAGCATACTAATCAGACACAGTGATAAGCATCCATGGGGTCAAAATCAAGGACCTTAAATATCTCCATGCGCCATCACCTCTGAGCATAAATCACTGCTACTTTATGCATTCCTTGAGTCTACATTTCTTTTCTTGGTTGTAGAGTTTTTTTCTACCTGTTTGATTCCGTTCAATGTTTTGCCTATCAGGGTATAAATTTGCAGAACTGGAAATCACAGTTTTTTGCCAACATGTTAAAGGCGACCCTAAGGAGACAGGATAGCCTTTATCCATATATCCGTTTATGCATGTTATTGAAGAAGAACAAAGCCACCTACAACTCCAGATCCCTTCAACAGCCTGCTCCCTCCTGCACTACCTGTTACTGTCAAATATATCCACTATGTGTACCTGATATAAAAATGCAGAGTTGCCCAGCAGAGTTTATGCCTCAGATCCTCTTCTGTCGAAGCTGCCAACAGGAGCATGAGCAATTGAAACTAGTTCCTGGATTGGGTTCAACTGTGCATGAGGATCCTTTTGACAGTAACATGTGGTGTAGGGAAGGGAGACAGTTTAAAAAAAGGAACTAAAAGATGTTCATTGCAGTTGCAGGCCTGAAGTTGCCCAAACCATGGAAAGATCCAGCCATTTGGCAAAGTAGTTTTCCCACATACAGTACATTGCAAATTGTCCAAATCTGCAACTTATGTTAGCCCATTTATGGACATTTGACTGTAACCTCAATTAGATCTAGCAGCTAATTACAGACACAACAGAAAATTACCTTTGTGCATGAAATATAATTATTAGTTATGATATATCATGACTTTCCCCATTTCTTGTCTGCCCTGATCCAGAGACTTCAAGAATTCAAGGTCATTGAAACGTTAGTAACTTTGCAAGTCCTTGTTAATGTTGTTGGAACTTTGGATGAATGTGGGCAAGAGCCAGACAACCGAGCAATTATTCGCAAATGTGGGGGCATTAATCAGTCTAGTCAATATACGGAGCACCATCAATTAGGGATTGTTGGAGATTGTTACAAAAGCAGTGGGAGCCTGCGCATCCAGAAAACATGTTATATTTGTATTTATTTATATAGTGAATTTGTAGTTTGTTTTTCCAAAAATAATATACTCCAATATGATGACTGGAGCTGTATACTTGTATGATGGTAAAAATAATTATGATTTTTACCTAAGAGAGAACTGCTAATTCTCTGTTGGAAAAGTGTCATGACATTTAATAGGGACTTTGAATGCAGGCTGAAAACACCCTAATAGCAGAACAGCAGTAACCTACTAACTAAAGCCTTTTGGGCCCAGGTGCAAAATTAGTAGTTCAATCACTGCACCCTAGCATCCTTATTCTAATTGGCTATGGGATATGGGCTGTTTTGGTTTATCAACTTTACTTAAACATTTATATTCAGTATTTATGTTGAACCTGCTAAACCACAGACTAGAACTGCTACTAGGAGTTCCTGGAAGATGAGTAGAGGTGGAAACAACTTGCTCCTCAGTCGTGTACCCCAGGCTGGTGCCTTTTTTACCTTCATTTTAAGAGAAGAACCACACCTGCCTAGGGCAGAAGGTTGTTATTTTGGTTTACGGGGAAGTGTCTGACAAATTGTCTTCTCCAGAAATTTAAAGGACAAGGAAAGTGTAAAATAGAATAAGGCTAGAAATGCTGTATTTTGTATACTAAACATAAACATGAACTTACTGCTCCACAAGCCTAATCAAACAAATGATTTTCAAAGTTGGCCACAGGGGGTTGTCATCTTGTAACTTTGTTATACATCTTTGCAAGACCAAGACTGTGCACATGCTCAGTGTGGTCTGGGCTGCTTAGGGATCTAATAAATTAGTTCATTAGTATGACTGTTTCCCTGCACAGCAGTTAGGGACTGTCTGACAATTCCTATCCACAGCAGCAAATGAAGGCAGAATTTCACTGCATATAGTCAGGTTTGTTATAAAAATGTTAGACTTTTTTTTAATTAGTACTTTGGAGATAGGTTTTATATTTTGCCTTTCCTTGTCCTTTAAGGTCAGATCACTGAGTTAGGCACCCCCAAGCGGTTATAACCACTTACACGATACCCTGGGCTGGTGCTCCTATATGGTCTGCTTATGAATGATTCTTTGTTCTTCAATGGGCCTGGGCTGACACATCTGCATTAGAGTGAAAAATGGGTCTTTTTGCTTAAAGTTTGGCTTTTTACTCACATGCATGTGCATTGTGAAGAAGCAGAAAGAAGTGGTGTTTGCTTAAAAGTAACCCTTTGCCAGTGTTCTGCTAATAGAAGCAATGACCTGGGGTATCAGGTAACCATGATAATCAAATGGGTGCCTAACATTTTCTACTCCTAAAATGTGTTATCTTTTCATTGTACAGGCATGTTATCCATTATCCGGAAACCCATTATCCAGAAAGCCTGGAATTATTCAGTCACTCCATTCATTTCTATGGGATTTTTAAAAGAGTATGTATCATTTATGGCTGAATGTTTGGATAAATATGCTATAGAAATGAATTGAGAGTGGTGGACTTTCACTCCAGTTGGCCCTGGTGATCTCTGTTTTCACTCTTTGATAAACATGCCCCATTATTTAAATAATTCAAGTTTTGAATATTGTTTTCCTTTGTCTCTGTAATAATAAAACAGTAGCTAGCACTTATTAGGATTTGCGTGATTGCGCTTGCTGCATCCTTTCTGTCGAATCGAGAGAAAAAATAATGTCAAATATTGATAAATGACTATTGAAAGTGTTAATGAACTGGGCTAATTGACATACTGCTCTGTACACTTGGTCTGAAAAAAAATAACCCTTTAACCCATGCCAACGCCATGAATGAAAATGAAACCAGTTATGATGGAATTGTAAGAATGTTTCGTCTCCACATGTACATGATGATATAATTCCTGCTAGCTGACAAAGCAAAGAAGTTTGGATACTCTCTGGTTTTCAGTTATGGAATCCGGAAACCTGTTATCCAGGAAGTTCCAAATTACAGAAATACTATCTCCCTTATGCTGACCATAGATGGGCCGATAAAGCTGCTGATATCGGTCGTTTAGATCAATTTGACAGCTTATCTGCCAGTGTATGGTGGGGTTCCGACATGTCTTCCCGATTGATATCTGGCCACAATATTGATTGGTAAGGTTTGATTCTAACCAGATTCATTGCCCTCGTCGTAATCCGATCGTTCGACCACATGGCCGACCATCCAGATCACCCGATATAGCCCTGTCGTTGGTGGCACATCAGGGAAATATCCGCAGATCTTTGGGTCTATGGCCAGCTATAGACTCCATATTATCCAAATACTCCAATTTTTTTAAATGATTTCCTTTTTCTCTGTAATAATAAAACATTAGCTTGGACTTGATCTCAACTAAGATATAATTAATCCTTACAGGAAGCAAAATTTTAATGAACATTTCAATAATTTTTAGTAGACTAAGGCTGGTGGCAGATGTGGCTACTGGGGGAGATTAGTCGCCCAGTGACAAATCATATCTTTTCGGGCGACTAATCTCCAATGAATGCCTTCCCGACTGTACAGTAAATTGATGGTGGGATGGCTCTTCGGCTTTCTGAATTCGCCCAGAAGTTTAATCACAAGGCAACTTCAGGCAACTTAGGAAAATGAAGCAATCGGAGTGCCATCCCACAGGCGATTCACATTCTAACTAGCGGGAAGGCATTTAGGGGAGATTAGTTGCCCGAAGAAGAGGTGATTTGTCACTGGGTGACTAATCTCCCCAAAAGCCACGTCTTCCACCAGCCTTAAGGTATGGAGAGCCAAATTACGGAAAGACCCTTACCCAGAAAACCCCAGTTCATGAGTATTCTGGATAACCGGTCCCCTACCTGTAACAGGTATTGTTTTTTCAGTTTAGACTGTGATACAAACATTGAAAAGTATATGACAATGGCATTTCTTCAGAATAGCAATGGAAGAAACATGACAAAACACCTTCTGCATCAACATTTGGTAAAGCCAACCCTTCTTGCTATTCAATTAGAATCTGTTCCACGTCTTCAAGATCCTTTTCTCTGTCATTAGCCCACATGTACTATCCACTTATCCATCAAACACTTGGCTCATTCCCTCTGTATCTTTTAACCTGACCCCCCCCCTCCCATCACAGTTTAAAATATAGGATATATAGACAGGTTTAATGTAACACACTGCAATGTTTCTTCCAGCAGTGCCTAATTAGTTGTATCTAACCCTTTTGCTGTCGAGGGTCTGTTTGGGATATATTTATTCAGTGATTAAAGCTTTTTATTGACATGCTATAATTTTCTCGAGAAAAAGCTGCATAAATGCATGTCTGGCTGAATTGATCTTTGTTCATATGCTTTGAGTTTATTATTCAATCAGAAAGACAGCGTTGTGAAGGATAGTCGAGTCCGTCTGGCCTTTTGCTCAGTTTAAGATACTCAGTGGACCCTAATGAAATCTATAAACATAAGACAGATGGTGTAGCGATGACTGATGATAATTCATTTTTCAGTCACTCATAAAGATAGTTTGATTACAACTGTGTTTAAGTAATTAGAAGAGTATTTAATGTTTGTCATGTTGGTAGGAAGCACATGGAAAACACGTTAGACACCCTGCATTCCTAACAAAGGGTGTGCTCTGGTAAGAAGAGAAATGTGTATTGCTTTTACTAGTGCTTGCTCTTAAAGCACTGCAAGAATGTCCACGTTAAACCCATGGAAACTGTACTTGCATAGAAACATCAGACTCTACACAAACATTGAGGGGAACCTTATTTGAAGGAAATAAGAAATGCCTGTACTGAATGTGGCCTTTGGAGAGTGTCTCAGCACATGCAAGCAACATGGGAGCTTCCACTCGTGAAAAAATACAAATATTCAGGCATGCAGTTCTCTGTGCTTATAGTGTATAGTTAAAGGACAAGGAAAGTCTAAAATAGAATTTGGCTAAAAAGGCTGTATTTTATGTACTAAACATAAACATGAACTTACTGCATCACAAGCCTAATCAAACAAATGATTTATGCTTTTCAGAGTTGGCCACAGGGGGCTGTCATCTTGTAACTTTATTATACATCTTTGCAAGACTAAGACTGTGCACATGCTCAGTGTGATCTGGGCTGATTTGTGATTGTCATTAATGATCAAAACAGCACAAGTGAAATAATATCTGCCAGAAGCCAATACAGCAAGACTGCAATGGGTCCTGTGTTATCATGTAATCTAATGGGGATTTTATAGTTTTTGTATTGTTTAATACAAACTTTCTCCAACTCTGCAGAACCAGTGGCTGCAGCAAAATAATCCTCCAAATAGAATCCCAGTTTATCTGTTTAAATCTGGCTCCATGATCTTTGTCCCTGCAGCTGGAGTTGGAAACAGTAAAGGGAATGTAAAGGTAAAAATCAAATCAAATACAAATCCCTACACAGTCGCCATCTGCAAGCTGCTGTAGTTCTGCATGGCTGGGAAGGCAGGGGCTCCCCCTGCTGTTCATAAGTATGATTGTTTCCCTGCACAGCAGTTAGGGGCCGTCTGACAATTCCTATCCACAGCAGTAAATGAAGGGAGAATTTCACTGCATACAGTCAGGTTTCTTATAAAAACGGTAGACATTTTTTAATACAAGCATATTGGAGATAGATTTCTTTTTCATTAAAGAAAGTAAAAAGCAGATTTTATTTTTTTGCCTTTCCTTGTCCTTTAACGTTTGACCATTTGCCCTATTAATAAGAGAAAGGACTTCATAGTTTCAGCTGGATAGATCCATTGCACTTTGGTATCCACATTTCAAAAGCTTTGAGCTGAGGACTTACATTTGCACAAATCCCTGTTAGTTTATTAAAATGTTACTGATAAATTGCCTGTACGTAAACAAGCATTGACTGTAAGATTTCACTCTGACTGGTGTTCAGGCTGGGCCCCTAAATCATTAACACTGGGGGCCAGTTTGGAAAACATGTTTTATACATTTCTGTAACTTGAAGAAAGTAATGTTGAAAAGAGCTTAAATGAGGTCATATTCTAATTTGCACAAAAATCATCCGGTTGTGTTTTCATATGTTCTCACACACATTGTTGCACAGTTGCGACCTTATTTAAAAAAATATATAAAAAAATTAATGTGTTTTCTTAATTTGTTTAAGAATAATTGACCGTTTAGATGGTGTTCATCTGCTGTGGTCTCTGCTTAAAAATCTGCATCCAGATGTTCAGACAAATGCCGCCTGAGCCATATGCATCAAAAATGCAAAGGTAAGAGAGCAAGTCATCCAGCTGTGTATATCTCACATGTCTGAACAGAGGAATCTGGCTCTACCTCAGTTACAGCATAGGCGGCTCTTTGTGGAAATAAAGAAGGATTTCAAAAGTGAAAGATTTGGGCGACTGTTTATAAAGATGGCAAAGAATAATATCGGAAATATCTCCTGCATATAAAGCACTTATTTATAAAAATTTGAATCTGACGAAACATCTGAATTCTTTTCCTCCGTGAAAAAAAATTAATTAAATTAGATTTGAATAAATAAGCTATTTGATACTTAGGGGCCCATTTACTTACAATCAGATTTCATTTTTCCCATGAATCTCTAAAAATTTGTGGTTTTCCTATTTTTTTAAAGGACCAGTAACATCATAAAATTAAATTGTTATAAAAAGTAATAAAAATATAATGCACTGGTAAAACTGCTGTGTTTGCTTCAGAAGCACTACTATTGTTTATATAAATAAGCTTTTGTGTAGACCTAGGGGCAACTAGTCAAAGGAGAAAAGGCTCAAGTTACACAGCAGATAGCAGATAAGCTCTGTAGAACATAATGTTATCTGTTATCCATTACTTATCCTGTGCCATATAGCCGTTTTTCAATGTCCACCATTGCTACTTAGCAGCTTGTTTAAATTAACTATAGCAGTGTTTCTGAAGCAAACATTCAGATGCAGCCACTGGGATTTGTGAGTTAAATGCATCATGACTCAGGGTTAATTGAAGAAACTGTGTTATCCAAAGTTATCTTAAAGGAATTGTTCAGTATAAAAATAAAAACTGGGTAAATAGATAGGCTGTGCAAAATAAAAAATGTTTTCAATATAGTTAGTTAGCCAAAAATGTAATGTATAAAGGCTGGAGTCACTGTAAGTCTAACCTAAAAGAACAGGACACTACTACTTGCTTTTCAGCTCTCTTTTGTTTACACTGAATGGTTACCCTGGTGACCAGGCAGTAACCAATCAGTGACTTGAGGGAGGGCCACATGGGTCATAACTGTTGCTTTTGAATCTGAGCTGAATGCTGAAGCTCAATTGCAGACTCACTGAACAGTTATGTCCCATGTGGCCCCCCTTCAAGTCGCTGACTAACTCAGATTTAGAGAGCTGAAAAGCAGGATGTTGGATTCTGGCTATTATATTAGACATCCACTCACTCCAACTTTTATAGTTTGCATTTTTCCCTGACTAACTATATTAGAAATATTTTTTATTTTGCACAGCCTTTCTATTTAACCAGTTTTTAATTTTACCCTGAACTGTTCCTTTAAGGGTAGGGACAGACAGGGAGATTCGGGGGGGTTTTTGTCGCCTGCTAAAAACGCCAGGCGACAAAATCTCCCCGAATCTCCCTGTATGCCCCTACCCTAACTCATTTAATGCATTTAACCTTTTCATTAGCATACCAAAGCACCATTGTTTTCAATGGTGAACTCTTTAATTGGATGGGATGCTCTGACACAATATTCTGTGCTAAGTGGGATAAAAGGAATAGATGAGGTAAGTTTTTCTGTGTCAAATGCACAATCCAAAGTGGCTTCATCTGTATCAGTTTTAACAGTGCAGGGCAACACTACATGATATTTTCTTTACTTTAAAGCACTTTAATTTTTTGGTTTTACTGTTCCTTTAAAGCTCTAAAAATAAAAACCACAAAAACCTCTACTACAAAACTTTGCCAGGTAAAAGTCTCCAAGGTCCTATCGTAGCCAATGGGAGCTGCACTCATCTTATTGGACTGTTTTAAATAAATTTGGACTGTTAGGTTTTTGGTGTTTTTTTGCTAAGAATTGTCCAAAAACTCAAATTTGTAGAGATATTAGAGGTTAGTATTTTTTTTTTTGGATCATTCAGGGTCAAATTATTATTCAAATTTTTAACTATTTTTTGCATACTTCGACTATTGCAGTGATTTTCAACCTTGTGCCTCCAGCTGTTAAGGAACTACAAGTCCCACAATGCAATGAAGGAGTCTGACAGCCACAGTCAGGCAAATGCATTGTGGGACTTGTAGTTTCTTAACAGCTGGAGGCACAAGGTTGAAAATCACTGGACTATTGAATAGAACAAAATTCTAATCAGATTTGAAACTATTCGAAATTTATCATGTGCTGTCTCTTTAAAAACTTTGACCATTCGCCATCTTAAGCCTTCTGAATTGCTGTTTTAGCCTATTGGGGACGTCCTAGAAACTAATAGGAGTCTTTTGGTGGACTTTTGAAGGTTTTTTGGGTAAATCGTTTGATCGAATGAGCTAATCCTCAAATTCAAACGATTCGAATATGGACTATTTACCCGCAGAAAAAAAACTTTTTTTTAATTTCAATATATTTCAATTGGTCTTTTTTAATTTCAATTTCGAAGTAATCAGAGTAATTTTGAAATTTGACCCTTGATAAATCTGCCCCTCAGCGTTATTTTCCATTCATACCTTTTTATTTTGGATCTTTTTAGATCTTTTTTTTTTTCAAAAACCTCTAAAAACCACTAACATTCGACCTTTCTCAAAATGTGAAATTACAGCTCGCCAAAGCCCGCCAAAGAAAAATTCACTTTTTTTTTCTTTAAAAACTTGACTTTCTACATAATGATCCACATTGTACCTGCCAAGGCAGATTCCTGAGTTTGAGGGGAAAAAAAAAAAACATTTAAAATGTTTTGCCACAGAAAAAAGCTGCATGCATATTTTTTCTTCATATATCGCAACTTTGAATTGTCAAAAATGAGTATATGCGTGATTGTGTTTATCTCCTGCATTTTCTATCGAATCGAGAAAAAAACTGAATGTCAAATATTGCTAAATCTGACTGAAACTGGGTTAATTTACATACTGCTCTGTACACTTGAGCTAAAAAAAATAACACTTTAAGGGCTCTTACACACGAGCGTCTGAAGCTGCGCTCCCCTGCATTCCATTTTTATGCGTTCAACAGCAGGGGAGCACAGGAGCAGATGCATTCAATGTTTTTCAATGGGGCTGTACTCCCACAGGCGCATGTAGGCGCCGAACGCAGCTTGAGACGCAACATGTTGCATTTTTCCTGTGTTCAGCGCCTACATGCGCCTGTGGGAGTACAGCCCCATGTACAGCCTACAAGCGTCTGCTCCTGCGCTCCCCTGCGGCTGAACGCATAAAACCGGAACGCTGGGGAGCGCAGCTTCAGACGCCCGTGTGTAAGAGCCCTAACCCTAAGCCATAATTAATGAAAATGAAGCCAGTTATGATGAAACCTAAGAATGTTCATTTCCACATGTATGTGATGATATTATTCCTGCTAGTTGGGGAAGCAAAGAATTTTGGATACGCTCTAGTTTTCTTCTGCCACAAATTTGCAATAGCCACAAATGTATACACATGCATTAATGCTATAATTTTATAAACAATTAATGGGATAACTTTTCTCACACTCGTGGGGCTCATTTATAAACACTGGGCAAATTTGCACCTTGGCAGTAACCCATAGCAGTGATTTACTTGTTTCAGTCAGCTGCAGGGTGAACACTGAAAGCAATTACCTGGATGGCTGCTAAAGGTTACCTTTCAAATACAAAAAGGGGGGTTGTGGGTGCACTCCTAGGGCTAATTTAAAATATATAAGTATAATGGAAGTGCTACTTGTTGTGTTTGGCAGCCGAGGATTAGGAGAGTAGAACAGTGCTTTATTAGCAGGTTCATGCAGCCATTACATAACAGCAGTAAGTCTTACTTTCACTTTCAAGTTGTACAGAAAGTCCTATGTATGCACAGTGCCACCTGCAGGCCATTTGTATAACACCACACTACTGACTTGGCCAATAAATCAATGAACATTCCCTGGTCCCCTGTCTGAGTAATTCTGTGTATATGCAAGTGCATGTTTTTACAAAAACAAGGGTTTTTAGTTACAAAGTGCACCCACAACCCGCCTTTTTGTATTTGAAATGTAGCCAGAAGCAGTGGCTGAGCTTCGTGTGCTGGTAGCACCCTCATATCCTCCTTTTGACTAATGGTGGTCCTATGTTTTTAATTGCAGGTAACACTTTTTACAATTTATTTTTAGCCTGTTTTTCTTACTGATATTTCCTTACACCTATACTCTTATCTTTACTCACATTTACACTTGCACATATCTTATATACATTTTTTCAAATGTGCACCTTTACACATAATGGGGCAAATTTATGAAATTCACGTGAAATTATCAAAGTTCGATCAAATTCGATCGAATAACGATTGTACGAATTTTTCGTGAAATCGTAAAGTAAAATTTGGCCTCTTCGATCATCGAATATCGAATAGATCGAATGATCGGATATTCGATAATTTGATCATTCGATGATCGTAGGAATCAAAATTTTAAATTTATTCGACTGCCTACTTCGCCAGATTGAACCTACCGAATTGTAATGGAAGCCTATGGGAAGCTCCCCATGGGTTTCAGAGACTAGGGGGCCGATGTACTAAATTCACATGAATAGATCGAAGTTCGATCGAATTCGATCAAATTTCGATCGTAGGATTTATTCGACTGGTCGAATATGCAATTTTTGGCATATTTGATCATCGAATAGCAAATGGTCGAATGATCGAATACATTCGAACAGAAGGATCCGTTATCTGGAAAAGCCCAGATCCTGAGCATTTTGGATAACATATCCTATATCTGTACACTCATTTAAGACTTATTTTTGTTCATAATTCTGATGGGTATTATTCCTATTAAAAAATGCAGAAGCTCATACCAGTTGGAAGATATGTCATGTTTCAATGCAAATCTTTATCTCACTCCACTTACTCAAGATGTCTCAGTCCTTGGTGAGAATTCTAGATTTGCTATTAAAACTTCCACTAGAATTTGAGATTTTTTTTTCTCAAGAAAATGTAAGCAACAAATAATACATACCCAAGAATGAAGAACATCAATTAATGCTCCATCCCCTATCTCTATACACTGTAGGTTCAGTAATCATTTACTCACTGACCACTATCTGCATATGTATACGGATCTTTTATTTAGAATGCTTGAGACCTATGTTTTTCTGCATAATCTTTCCATGTTTTTTATCACCATGCATCAAAGGAGAACTAAACCCCCCAACTCATGAAAACCCCTACCCTCCATAGTCCCCTCTCCCTGTTCCGCCAGTACAAGTGAAAAACTTTGATTTCAAGGACTATCAAAAAATCTTAGTAGGAGGGCCCCCATTGGCTAAAATAGCAATTCAGCAGCTTTAAGTTGGCGAAGTGTCAAAGTTGAAGGTTTTTTTAAAGAGACAGCACTTCAAAATTCGAATTTTCGATTTTTTTTTAAATTCAAAATTAATTTTGGGCTATTCGATAGTCAAAATTTTTAAATTCTAATTTAATTAGAATTTTCACTTTGGGCAGATTTACTAAGTTTACTAAGTTTTACTAAGATTTTCTTAGTTAAAAAACTTTGAAATTCGACCCTTGAAGTTTTTGAAGGACTTTTTCTATGCAAATGATTCTCCGCAAAATCCTTCGAATTCTCGATACTTCGAGGGTCGACTTTCAAAGTTTTTTACTTCTAAAATTCGACCCTTAGTAAATCTGCCCCATGCTGTCCCTTTAAGAATTCAAATTTGACTATTCACCATGTAAAACCTGCCAAATTTGTGTTTTATTTATCTGTGACCTCCTACAATCAATTTGGAGTCGTTTGGTGGAAAACAAGTTTTTATTTTTTTGTGAAAAAAATTCATATTGAATTTGATTCGAATTTAATTCGAATTTCATTTTAATTTTCAGGTCAATTCTATTCACTTGAATTTTTAGTTTTTAGAAACTTCCATAAACTCAAAATTCAACCCTTTGATAAATCTGCCCCTTAAAGTACTTATCCAAGTAATAGAATTTTACTTTTCCTTTTCACCAAGTGTGACATGATGCCGCATTGTGAGGAGCAAAATCTATTCAACTTTGAATCCTTCCTTTAAGGAAAAGAAATCAACAAGCGAGACAAGATTTATGTTACCAGCCACTTTCGGGGGATCTTGGTTTATGGAAAATAACCTGATTTGGCAATAACTGGATGGGAACTAGTTGAAAGTGACTTTTACATTACACTGTATATAAACTGCTAATTAAAAGGAAAAAGCAGGTTTCCTCCATATTTGTTTATTACCTTTTCACCTTTCTACATTCAACAAAACGTTCCGTTTTTTTCCACTCTAAAAGTGAAAAAAAAGACCCAGCCATCTAGAATAAACTGTCTAATTTGATAGTTCAAATGTTTTATGAATTTGCAAAACAGATTTAACGTGAAACAGCTGCTAGACACATATCTAGACATAATAAATTTTATACCGTATACCAATGCCGTACGACCTGCTCAAATTCCATCACTTAGCGAGAGCTACTTTCCTTCTCAGTTTTTTTGGCAAAGGGGACAACACTTCTGAAGTAAATAAACGTTTGCCAACTTATATTAACAACAACGAGAGGATTCTCTTTAAGCCGAGGTAATGGCACTATAGCTGCATATTCACTTGTTAAAGGGGTGGTTCGCCTTTAAGTTAACTTTTAGTATGTTATAGAATAGCTAATTCTAAGCAACGTCATTATTTTTTTTAATAGTTTTTTAATTATTTGCCTTCTTCTTCTGACTCTTTACAGCTTTCAAATGAGGGTCATTGATCCCGTCTAAAAAACAAATGCTGTGTAAGGCTACAAATGTATTATTATTGCTACTTTTTATTACTCATCTTTCTATTCAGACCTCTCCTATTCATATTCCAGTCTCTTATTCAAAAGAATGCATGATTTCTAGGGTAATCTGGACATCGCAACCAGACTGCTGAAATTTCAAGTGGAGAAAGCTAAATAACTCAAAAACCACAAGTGATAACATAAAACCCAATTGCTGATTGTATGAGGATATTACTCTCTACATCATACTAAAAGTTACCTTTAAGGTGAACAATCCCTTTAAAGGAGAACTAAACCCTAAAAATGAATAGGACTAAAAATGCAATTTTTTATATCCTGAACGTATTGCACCAGCCTAAAGTCTCAGCTTGTCAATAGTAGCAATGATCCAGGACTTCAAACTTGTCACAGGGGGTGACCATCTTGGAAAGCAGAAAATGAGGTTTGTGTGTAATGTAAGCTGATGCTACAGGGCTGATTATTAAATTCTGATGCTAATTGCACTGGTTTCTGTGCTGCCATGTAGTAATTATCAGTATTAATGACTAATCCGCCTTATATTGTGACTACTGGGGAGACACAGATCTTTACTGCTAAAGGGCTGTGGTTGCCTTGGGCTGGTACACAAGCACAAAACATCATGTACAACATTTCTAGCTTTAGGTTTACTTTCCTTGCACACAAAGGAGATACTGTATATATGTATCCTTCTCTTTAAGAAAGTATAAAAGTTGTTTTCCCCCACTTTCGAATATTTTTCCTATTATTCCTAACTTCAGACAATCTTTTAAAGCCTTTGTTTTAAATTTGCAGTTTTCAAATTTAGGCAAATTTAAGTTTTCCAACTTTCCTTTTGACTATTTTCAAATAAGATTGTCATCAAATGGTGTCAATGAATTAAGGAACAATTGCAACAAAATGTAATTTTTTTTTCTTTGAGCACAAGCTTATTTGACAAAAAAACGCAGCAGAATATTCTTAGTCATATGTTTTTCAAGACATACATGCAGAAATCCCATTGTTCCATTTATTTTCATGGAGCCTAAAAACCTATAATGTTTCAATAAACTGGAAAATAAATAACCTAATAGAGACAGTTCCCTTTAACTTCTATAAAAACTCCCCAGATTTGACTTGCCTGAGTTTTTTCTGGCAACTTTTTTATTCTTTTCATTAATTATCACTATTTGAGGTTTTAGTAAACATTCTTGATTATTTTTGCATATGGTTGATTCTCAAAATAAAGAAAAAAAAACGGAAATCCCATTTTTTTTATAAATCAGACCCTTAGAGGCCTATTTATCAAAACCCGAATTTGTGTAGGTTTTTTCAAGCTTGACTAAACTCACATTTTAAAAACAAAAACATGTCTACTTATTTATTAAATGATATAACAAGCATTTACAATTAAAAACCTAAATCTAATACAAAATTCAACAATGAAACCTTGAAATTCTCATTTTCATATGAATTTTTGTGCAACTACAAGTGAAAGATTCCCTAAAACTTTGAAGTTTATAAATATTTTATTTGTTTGACAAGGACAGACATCATTGACTTGTGCATGGCACCAGCAGATTTTGCTGCAAGGAATATGTATGTTCTCC
This sequence comes from Xenopus borealis, assembly GCA_024363595.1. Taxonomy (NCBI): domain Eukaryota; kingdom Metazoa; phylum Chordata; class Amphibia; order Anura; family Pipidae; genus Xenopus; species Xenopus borealis. The sequence goes on from CM044441.1 coordinate 20,472,344, forward strand.
CTGTGTATGTGGGGTTTCCTACAGGTACACTGATATCCTCACACACTCCAAAAACATCCAGGCAGGTTAACTGGCTCTTAATAAAATCGATTATAGTATTAGGGGCAAATTTATCATTATTCACCAATTCAAGGGCTAAAAGTGCTTGAATTTGCCAAAAATACAATTTTCGTATTTAAATTCGATAACATCATATGAAAAATTCACTAGTTTTGAGTTCTATTTGATTTCACGATTTTTTCGAACGTTCGAACAAAATTTCACGATTTTTTCCTGAAATTGCTCGATTTCCCGAAAAAATCGTGAAATTTTGTTCGATCGTCCAAAAAAATCATACGATTCGAACGATCGAAGCGTTCGATCATAGGATTTCTATTCGAACAGGTAATAGAAAAAAAAAGCCTATGGGGGATTCCCATAGGCTTCTATTACAATTCAGTAGCTTTAATCTGGCAAACTAGGCAGTCGTCGAATTTAATTTTAGAGTGCAAGCTCTTCGACCATCTAATGATCGAATAGTCAAATAGAATTTTATTCGATCTATTTGATTCGATCGAATTTGCAAAATTCGATGGTCGAAGAGACCTAATTTTCATATTCGAAAAAATCATAGAATCGGAATTCGAACTAATTCGATTGAATTTCAAATCCTTCACACGAGTTTAGTAAATGGGCCCTTAAGTGTAAATGTGATAGGGATGTGACTGATGCATCATCTTTGTTCAAATTGATACAAATTCTAAATTCGACCATAACATTTTTTTAAGGGCTTTTTCAGTTGAAAATTTACCCTTTTCATTTAAGTAGGTCCGTTTGTGATCAAATAAAAATAATTTGAATGCATCGTTTGATTTAAACGATTTTGGCCAAAATCATTAAATTTTCAAAAAGTTTCAAAAACACTTCTTAAAGGTTCCAGGAGATCCCCTATAGGCTAAAATAGCAATTCGGGAGGTTAAAACAGAAGCTGATGAAGTGATTAAGCATGAACTGCCATTGAAGCCTCATAGTGTCCACCAAAGAGCTACTGTATATTTTGTCAACAAGTTTTATTAGAGTGTACTTGCTGCCTTTTACCCTTGTACTTGCACCGCATGTAACTGTGCCCCAGCCATCTGGTAGCAATGATTGGGCAGAAGACAACTGTACTTTGAAGGGCTGGAAAAGATCTGCATTATTGCTGTGGCTTGGATTTTGGTTCCATGGAGTCTTACTGGCAGATACAGCTGAGGGAACCATTTTGGGTCCATGATTGCAGCTGTTTTGAGGATTCCACATGGATATGTCGTCTCTGGCTAATCACCTGATTTGCTTCTGTTTGAAGCAGACAAGCGATTTTTAATAAGGGATGACAGTATCCCTTTAACTAATGTGGTAGCTCAAGAAGACTCTTGTTGATAGTCAAAGTTTATTTCTGCAATCATACCATCACATTTTTAGGCACCAGTAGTCTTCTTTGACAAATTATGTTTGACAATTTAAGCTTTCTAAGATGTCCAAAAAATGCTGCTGATAGATACATGAAAAAATCGGTCCTGCAATTTGCAGTGTTTATTTTGTTGTAATCTACCAAATAAGAAAAATACTTGGTTTTGGAAACAAACGAAAGACTGATTTAGCTTTGGGATTATTTATTTTCCTGGCCGAGTTCTTTTTTTTTTCTTCTTTTGCTACTTTTTTCAATTGATGAACTCAACATTCTCGGGAGAGCTGGAGTTTCTCTTTCTGGAATATAGATCTCCCTAAATTTAATATACTTTATAAAGTCTTAACGCTTATCCATATGCCCATTTTCAACCTGTTCCAGATGCCTGAACATATTGTTTGGGAGACAGTGGAACTATTTTAAAAAATAAAACAAAAAGAGCTATCATGCAAATGAGCTGAGGCTTATGTTCTTATGATAATGCTTCTTAATTACTTTTATTAATGAATATTTTATGATAATAGCATGTTGATAATCTACCTCCATATAGAGGCAATTAAATGAAATGGAACAATTGTTAAGCAAACTGTATATGGAGAGTTACTGAGGGCTATTACATTAATATCTACCATTGCTCTCCTTTTAGTTCTCTGTCTTTCTATCTATAAAACCTTGGATACACATGTTATGGGATGCCCATCACTGCCATTAAAATTTTAAAAAAATATTTATCGGGGCCAAAAAATCCTATTGGGTTTTTTATCAAATGTCAAATGTTACCGTGAACTTACAACGCGAATGGTTTCTTATTGAAAAAAAAACTTCAGTGGGTAAAAACTCAATTTCTGTGAGTTCAAATTTTGGGAGGAAGAAAACTTGTATGGATTGCATTTTCAGGCAAAACCCTCAGAAAAAACCTCAAACATCATGCAGGTATTAACATCTTTGAATGGTTCTAGGGACCTCTGCCATTGACTCCTACATGACCTCAACAGTTTTCAGATGGTCAGGGTATAATAAATCTTGATAAAATTCATGTTTTATTTCCCACAAACTTGAAAAATGTGTGTTTTTATTTTTGTTTGAAAATATGAGTTTTGACCAAAGAAAACTCAAATTAACTTGGAAAACACAACTTGAAACCAATAAATAACCCCCTCTTTATGTATAAATGTTTTATAGTAGACTTAAGGTTTATAGATCCAAATTACAGAAAGACAAGGTATCAAGATCCAAATTACAGAAAGACCCCTTATCTGGAAAACCCAGGTCCCGAGCATTCTGGATAATAGATCACATACCTGTAATGTAGAGCACCTCGTTGAGCATATGCATGAATAAATACTAGCTAATTTAGCTAAAAATATCCACATTTACATCAGAGATATCAAAACTCCCAGACCTCCAACCAATATCTTGGTGGAAATACTTTGAGATGCATTCTAGTAAAACTACCAGGCTTCAGTATAGATCACAGGTCCATGTGCATCTTGTAAATAGACATCTGTAGCTAAGATGCTCGAGCAGTTATGACATTTGTGCAGTTCTAAACCAGTCAAAAATGTCTGGTTGCTACAGGCTGAATTCCCATGGTGTCCTAAAAAGGCTAACCCAAAGGAAGAAACAGGAATGAGAGGGAGGGAAAAAAAGTTTACTATAATTTGCCCACTTCAGTATAAAAGTAGAGTATGAAAGCTGTGGTTTAGCCGGGCATATATTGGTAATCTAATATTTCTACAAATAAACTGCACTACTCAACATCCAGTTTTTCCAATTCTCCTTACTTACTGGGTGCCTATCCATGGATTGTCCAATCCTTTCACGAAGTGCAGCACACCTTTTGACAGCACTCTTGCAATGTCATTAATTTGCCTCTATTGTACATGACTACAGATCTAACAACACGGCAACCATTTTTGTAATGGTTCTAGAATAAAGATGTTTTGATGATGTTGCAGGAGTGCTCTACTCTTCTAAAAATGATACATCGCTCATAGAGTATGAACAGGTCTAAAGCTTGCTCATACATACCGATAAAATTAATTCATACAAGATACAAGAATTGATCCTACACTACATAATGGGAAAAATCTAAACTGCAATAAAAGAATGGGAAAGCAAAAAACTCTATAAATGTATTATTAGAATAGGGAATATTATACAAAGTGCCAACCTTTTGGTACCTGGTCCCTAATCAAATGTTACTCCCAAATGTTGTCTTTTTATAAACCTGAATGTTTGCTTACTGTATATATTTAAAAACATAAATGCAAAAACTTAATTTAATAAACTCATGAGAAAAATGCCAATACCTTGAATTTGTGAGTTTACAAGTTCTAAAAAATGTCAAAACCTCATACAGTACAAGTACAAATTTTGCGTAGGACAGCTACCATTGACTTCGACATGACCTTGCAAGCTTTTACATATCAAAGTTTCATGTTCAAGTTTTTTTTTCAACTTAATACTTGATTTGAAATGATAATTCGAGTTTGTGAGTTTTAGCCCCAAAAAGCAAATCTCATTAAAAAAACTAAATCAGTTGCTAAAGCCCCATAATGTACCAGCTACTTAAAAATACAGATTTTTCTGTTGAAAGAGTCCTGAAAAAGAAAAAAGAAAAAGCAGTAAATGTCCAGCAAATCAAAAGCATTCAATGGAAAAAAGAATACTAAAAGCTTAACATAAATAAAGGCTTCATTAAATTAAATTATGGTTTCGTATTAGAACATGTATATGTTGGATCCGTAGAAGAGAAATAGATTTTATTCCCTCTTTCATTTCTTAACTCTGGTTTTGAATCTGGAAGTGTTTTGGCACAAATGTTGTGATCCGTAGATCATGTCTAATTGAATTTGCCTCAGTCTGTTTACTTTACTTTCCTTTTCCAGTACTTTTAGGCAAAGCTATCTTGTATACTGAGGTGACAGATAAATTCAATAAACGCCTTGCATATGTGAAAATAGTTATTGCTTATAATGTTACATTTTTGTTTTATTCGTGAACATTTAAACTCTTTCCCCATATAAAGACGTTGGGAAGTAGAAACTGAGGGTGAGAGTTTAAATGTTCATTATGTTAATGAACATTTAAACTCTTTAGAGCAGGTCTCCCCATACAAAGACGCTGAGAAGTAGAAACTGAGGGTGATGGTTTAAATGTTCATTATGTTAATGAACATTTAAACTCTTTAGAGCAGGTCTCCCCATACAAAGACGTCGGGAAGTAGGAAATGAGGGTGAAGACACCAGCTGACTTCCAAGTCTCCAGCTCCTTGTTAATGTGAAAGCATCATCCCCGTTCCAAGTATAAGTACCCACCCAGTGTACTGTGACAATACATGCTGACACCTTAGAACTGTGGCATACTGGACAGATTTCTGATTTTTTTTTAGTGTAGCACTAAAATTTCACAAATTGTCCTCCTGCTACATTTCATAGAGATAAAACTGAATGCACCAGCCAGAAAATGCACAGTAGGGTGTATTCAGACTGAGAGGTTACTTTTGAAACATTTATCAGTGAAGTCGGCCGAGAGAGGTGGAATCATGCACTCATATGCATATGTCAATGTCATTCCATGTGCCATAGTGACACGGTCGGCACCCAATACCAGAACAAATGCCAAGCACCCTGGTTTCGGCTCGTGCTTCACCAGTAATGTGACCGCCTTTGGCTTTGGGAGGAGCCCTCAGCTACTCAGATGCCACCTGGACTTAAACGAGAGGTGCAGGGCAGGAGTTCTGGCCAGCAATAGGGCACAACTGTATAAGAGTCTTTAAGGCCGAGGGTCACGGAACAAACAGGATTAGGCAGATTCGTGGTCAGACAGGCTGGATCGAGGCAGGCAGATAGCAAGGATCGTCAGGCAGGCAAGGGTCAAAACTGGGTAATCAATCAGATAAGGATGAGGCAGAATCGGTGGTCAGATAACAGGCTCGGGTCAGGATACAGATAACAGCGTAGTCAAGAGTCAGGCAGGGTCAAACACAGAATCAGGATCAAGGAACAGAAGCATAACAGCACAGAAAGGCACCAGGGATTAACCTATCACGGGCAACAAATAACATAACACTGTAAATAATTAATTCCACCACTGTAAAATTTAATTCCTAATCCAACAAGTGTATTTTTTTAAAGTTGTATTATTGGTGTGTAGGCAGCCATCTCAGGTCATTTTGTATGGTCATGCGCTGCACTATGGAACTGCTTTCTGACAGTCTATTGTTTTGCCTACTCAATGTAACTGAAGGGTTTTTACTATTAAACAGTGTTGGACTGGCCCACAAGGATACCAGGAAAACTCCCGATGGGCCCAGGTATCAGTGGGCCCTCTTGCTTCTAACAATTTGGCCTATTTCCTGTTCATTCCCTATTTCTTTATGTGGAAAAAGAGGCTTAGTAATGGAAGAATAGAGTATAGTGAGTAGATATAAAAGAATAGGAGAATAAAGAGGTTAAGTGAGGAGAGAAGGAATAATAGTTTGGAAAGTTGGGCCCCTGGTCTAAGGTTTTATGGTGGGCCCCTGGCATCCCAGTCCGACACTGCTATTAAATGCTGTTCTTAGATCTACCAGGCAGCTGTTATCTTGTGTTAGGGAGCTGTTATTTGGTTACATTCCCATAGTTCTGTTGAAAGGCTGCTGGGGAAGAAATGTGATATCACTCCAACTTGCAGTGCAGCAGTAAAGAGTGACTGAAGTTTATCAGAGCACAAGTCACATGACTGGGGGCAACTTGGAAACGGACTGTCTAGATATCTAGTGCCTTGTCAGGTTTCAAAATTAAATATAAAAAATCTGTTTGCTCTTTTGAGATTTCAGTGTAGAAGTCTGCTGGAGCAGCACTATTAAATTATGCATTTTGGAAAACATGTTTTCCCATGACAGTATCCCCTTAAGGCAGATAACTTGCCTAGCCCTCCCCTTTGAAACATAATACAAATACCATACTTTTATTTTAGTTTTGGTGTTGCTTCTTATTATATACTGTAGATTGCATTGGATTGAGTAAGGGGCATTCCTTTCTGCAATGATCACACACAGGAGGACATTGCTTTCCCTTCTCTTCCTTCACTGTCAATCACAAAATATTGGTATTGGCAGTGTTGCACAGCAGCTCTATGTAAAACTGCCCTCTGCTTTATTATGATCAGAAATATAGGGGTTGTGGACTATGTCCTAGACCAGGGCTCCCCAACATTTTTTACTTGTGAGCCACATACAAATATAAAAAGAGTTTGGGAGCAACACAAGCATGAAAAAAGTTCCTGGGGTGACAAGTAAGGGTCGTGATTGGCTATTTGTAGGCACCTGTGTGTACTGGCAGCCTACATAAGGCTCTGTTTGGCAGTACACCAGGATTTTAAGCAAACAAAACTTGCCTCCAAGCTAGGAATTAAAAAATAAACACCTGCTTTGAGGTCGCTGGGAGCAACATTCAAGGGGGTTGATGAGCAATATGTTGCTGACGAGCCACTGGTTGGGGATCACTGTCCTAGACTAATGAAATCACTAAAACTGTGTTTGAATATGCCTTTGTTGTTGAAGACTCATTCCACCCCATTTAAGCGCCGTACCAGCATACCTAACTCCAGGGGCGATCCTGATGATATTGCTGCCTTCAATATGCCCCCCTTCCCCACGGCACTCTGCGCTAGAACAGCCAAATTTCTGGGTTGAAAACCGGAAATTCAGCTCTTAGTTACCAGGAACGGATTTTTTGCCTGAGGCGAGTGCCTCAACTCACCTCATTGGCGGAGCGAAATAGGAAGCTATTCTAAAAAAACTACATTTTGTTCCATGCAGAACAGCAGTCAGGCCCGGACTGGCAATCTGTGGGTTCTGGCAAATGCCAGAGGGGCTGCTATAAGGTGCCATAGAAAGTCAGTATTTAGTAGGCTGGTGGGGGCTGTTTGGGCCTCTGTGTGGGCTGATTGGGCCTCTGTGTACCTGAAATGCCAGGGCCTATTTTGATTCTCAGTCCAGACCTGACAGCAGTAGATTGCACATTAGAACGTGCAGCTGAGATATCATGGGGTACATAGAATAAGCAGCGTCTCCTGCAATCAACCATAATTATTACTAATAAAAAATTTAGAAATCATTATAGATCGTTTAAGGAAACAGATTAGTATAGGACACAAATGGAACTCATTTCCTTTAATAACCATCCTCAAAGATGCAAGACAAGTAGTTATTTACGCAGTCCCGGTCTAATGATGGTTTTTCAGTGGTCTGACAGGCACTTGTTCCATTGGTTCAGGAATAGTTTTCCATTATATGTACCATTTCTGAGTTGGAATGCAATCTGTCTATGATCTGTTTAATATCTTCCACATTTACATGGTTAAAAATAGACACAAAGTCTGAGATCATGATGTGAACTTATCATTCTAGCAAGGACAGAGTATAATGTATGAGGTGCAAGATCACTGGATAACATTGCATTTTCATTAAAGGGGTTGTTCACCTTTGAGTTAACTTTTAGTATAATGTAGAGAGTGATATTCTGAGATAATTTGCAATTGGTTTTCATTTATTATTATTTGTGGTTTTTGAGTTATTTAGCTTTTTATTTAGCAGCTCTCTAGTTTGCAGTGTCAGCAATTTGGTTTCTAGGGTACAAATTACCCTAGCAACTCTGCATTGGTTTGAATAAGAGACTGGAATATGAATAGGAGAGGGACTGAATAGAATGATAAGTAATAAAAAGTGGCAATAACAATACATTTGTAGCCTTACAGAGCATTTGTTTTTAGATGGTGTCAGTGACCCCCATTTGAAAGCTGCAAAGAGACAGAAGAAAATTGCAAATCATTAAAAAACTATGAAAAATAAATAATGAAGACCAATTGAAAAGTTTCTTAGAATTGGCCCTTCTACAACATACTAAAAGTTAATTTGAAAGTGAACCACCCCTTTAAGATACCGTCTTGCAAAGTTGCCAACTGCAAATGGTTTAATAAGTGAATGCGTACAAAGATAGTGGTTTTGCCATTATACAAACTTTATATTACAATCCTAGGTATGTATTTATATATAGCTATGAATACTTTGTAGCAATGTGTATACCTACCTTTTATAAATATATTGGAGTCTTATACACAATAAGTCAATATATCATCTCATGCCTCCATCAATTGAATCTAAAACATATGGTATTAAGTATAAAGACTGTGGTTTTTATACTTTGTCATTAACTTGCATTTCATTGATGCCAAATTAAATGGTTTCACAGGGAAACGTTATTTTTGTAAAATGGTTCTTAACCTGGCATTCTGTCTTAATCTAGAAAAAAAAAAATCTACGATCACGCAATGGTCGAAAAGAAGAATTCAGATGTTTTGCTGCAGTTAATTTGGAAGAAAAACTCTATAATGTAACAGGGTGCAGTAACGCTAAAATGAACGCATGAGTTAACGCCATTCATTAAAGGTACTTCCATATAGTGGCATTAAGCACTATTGTGTCTGTTCTGCCCCTTCTTCTGAATCCTGGGCAACTGCACCTAGTGATGCTGAGGAATGTTGAAGATACTGCCACACTGAATGTGGTGATAATTATGGGGTTTCCATAGTGGATTACATCAATATGCGCACATATTCCTGCCAACATAATCACAAAGCCATGGCGTGACCTAATTTCTGAAAATGTTTGCACACCCAATTGCGTTTGCTTCTTTAACGCTATAAGAATGGGACCAAAATATCCGGGTCCTCCTCCTTTCAGCGAGCTGTTACAAAATAGGACACAGCAGTGCATGGAGGCTTTTCTCCTATTCAGGTTATCTGTACCCTTGTGGTCCTTTAAGAATAAGTCCCGGTAAAACTGTACAGGTATTGGATAAGGGGATCCAATCCCAATGCAGATTTATGGTGACTTATTCTTAAAGGACCAATGAGGGTACAGGAAATCTGATAGGAGAAAAGCTCCGCACATGGAGACAATGTGTCCTATTTTGTGAAGTGAAGCTTGGCCGGGCCCCCCTCAGGCACAAAACCCTGCAGGCCCGGGACAACTGTCCCCTCTGTGACCACCTGATGACTGCCCTGAATGTGATGTTCTCTTCCTTATTGAAATCACATGTGAAGGGAATTGTGGGGCTTGGAGGATGCAGGCTAAGGACAGATGGCTGCTGATAGAGTCCTGCGCAGGTCCATTTTTTTTGCGAAGTTTATCTAATGAATATTGATAGATTGCGATGGACTTGGAATTTATTTTTCATTTGTTTGCACTTATCACGTTTTCACCGTTCACACTGCTATTTTCTATAATATTTATTATTACAATTTTGAATGGCTTAGTGCACTTGGATTTTAAATATTGTATCTTAAATTAAATTTATTATTTATTTATTTAATTAACTAATGAATGTTGAGCACGCCCACTTCCCAAGTCATGTGACCTGCTTAAGATTTAAATGTTCATTTGCACCATATGTCTGTATGCTTGATAAAGGGAATTACCCCGAAATGTTGCATGCTGCTCGATCAATAAACAAGCAAGGTTTTACCTGCTAGCTAGTCCTGTGTGCCGGTGATTTTCTTTGGAACCATTTTTTTGCGACCCAAACCTGACCTGTTGCCGCAACCTGCAATTAGGGTTGCCACCAAATACCAAATACCGGCCTTTCTATATATTTATCTTTTTTAATACCGGCTAGGTGGCAACCCTACCTGCAATCTGCAACCCGGACCCGGATTCTTACCTGCCTGGACCCACTACCCGGCCCTGACCCGCTAGTACCTTATACGTAACCTGGACCATCAAGAAACAGAAATTGCTGTCATGCTGCCAATCAAGAATCAGGAAGTGCTGTCATTGTAACCGGAAGTGACATCATCAGAAGTAGGCATGGTCAGAAAAATGAGTAAAAATCGCTATTGAGAAAACCCATGGGCCAACCCGCAGAACCGTCGACCGGCATCTATATCCCCACGGGCAACCCACGGGTACCTGACCCGCTGCAGGACTCTTGCTGCTGATACAAAGTAACAGTAGTCAGCCAGCTCAGCAAAGTAGTTAGACAGATCAGAAGGAGAGTAGGGGGCTAGACTTAGGGAACTGTCAGAAACCATTGAAAATCATGAAAAGTCTGCATATCTTTTAATTAATGTATAATGCAAAGTTGCTTGAAATTGTTTACATTTCAAAAAGCTTAAGTTATGCTTTTGTGGCATCCCCCCTTTAAAAAAAAAAAACACAACCAAACTCCCATGTCTAATTGTGGCTTATTTATTAATTTTAAAAAAATTGATTGTTGAAGATACTGCCACACTGAATGTGGTGATAATTATGGGGTTTCCATAGTGGATTACATCAATATGCGCACATATTCCTGCCAACATAATCACAAAGCTGTTACAACAGCCATGGCGTGACCTAATTTCTGAAAATGTTTGCACACCCAATTGCGTTTGCTTCTTTAACGCTATAAGAATGGGACCAAAATATCCGGGTCCTCCTCCTTTCAGCGTGCTGCCACAATATAGGACACAGCAGTGAATCAAAAATTGATTCAACTGGATCGCAGAAAAATTTGAGCAAAAACCTGAATCGAAAACCCCCAAAAAGTCTGCTTTCCAGGCTAAACCCAGCAAAGACCACAAAACCTCAAATTGAAAGTGGTGCCTCTCCCATTGAGAGTCACACAGGACCTCGACAGGTCTGAGATGGCGGATTTTCGGATTCAGGCTTTTTGCATCATCGGGCTACAATAAATCTCAAAAAATTTTGTTTTTTTCCCCTCTAAAAATTAGATTTTTCTAGTGGAAAAAATTATAAAATTTTAACATTCTCATTTTAGTAAATAAACCCCCCTAAACATGTGCAGTGTACATAACTATACCATGCTGTGCTGCTTATTTACCTACAGTGGCATAATTTACACTAATGCAGTAAGCTGAATTCCTTCCCTGAAGAAAAATGCTGGGATTTGACAAAATTCTAAACCAAATCCAGAAATCATACTGTAAGTGCCTGTCTGAATTTAATCCAAACCCTTAAAATTGTGTAACTTTAAAGCTCTGGACAATTCTCACAGGTGTTGCAAATTTTGGACAGATTTGAAACAGATTTTTTGGACAGATTTTAAAATGCAACAGGCTTCAAATTCAGTTCAATATTCAGCTAAATTCTTCACGTGGAAGATCCAAATCTAAAAATTATAGGTTTTGTGTAGCCCTTAGTAATAATAATAATAATAATAATAATAAATACGTGTACTCAAAGGATTCATACTTTCTATGCCAGTTTCATTTCATACCTCTCTTTGTTATATACGTGGCAATGAACATTTCTCTTTTTAAAACCCTGGAGTCTATAGATTCTTGTTCACATTTCTGTCTTTCAAAATATACTGTAATGTGTGTACCTTTTAAAAACTAAAAAGAGAAATAATAACAAGAACGCGTTCGCTAAATAATAAAATTACATATTTTAAATATACAGAGAGTTGTGCTTTCTGAGTTAAACCCATGGTGAACCCTGCGCTATAGTGCTCTCTGCCTTTAACTACTTTAGCAGCAGTTGCATTTGATTGTTTTTCATGGCATTTTTTTATGTTTTTTGTCTGTATGTAATTTGGAAGAAGGTTAGGTAAACATTTTATTTTTCTTGCATTCTGAGTGGGACCCTTTAAGGCTAAACTCAATTCATTAAAAATTGTAAGTGTGTCATTGTGAATTATTTTTGCTGCAAAAAGCGCATAGCAGACAAGCTTGATCAGCTTCAATTAGTATACTCTCCCTGTATTGAAAAAAAATCACTGCAGATTATTAAACTTTTGAACTGAGGGCAAAAGGTTTCTGTCCTTGCTAATTCATCTGTAAACGTAGACCTTTTGCTTTTGCCACGTCGTCAACTTTATTTAAGCTTCTCATATTAAATAATCCTGCTCTCTGGATCATATATATTATACAAGTATAAAATCTATTATCTGGAATGCTTGGGATCCGGGGTTTCTGGATGAAGAATTGTACCATAGTTACTGTATCTAAAAGAAAATGCAAAAAAAAAGTATTTGTTCAACTTCAGTTAAAAAATCTGACTTAGTAATGCTGTTATATTTTGCACACTGTATTATTAGGAATAGTCATTTCCTTTGCTTGCTTTTAATTTATTGGAAAATATAAATGAACTGGCCACAATATGTACAGTATATCTACAAAAAAACAAAACTGTATTTGCAGTAAGTGAAAATGAGCGACAGAGATTCAAAATATTATGAAATTGTTTAGGGTTTCATCACAGTTAGTTATATCGTTTTTCAACAGGATGCTGGAGAGATGGTTCAATCATTTGTTGGAGGCTTAGATCTTATTGTAAGTTTATTGAAATCTGAAAACAAAGTGGTTCTGGCGAGTGTCTCTTTGGCAAGCAAAGGTCGAAGAAAGCTTAGTAGTTATAACAGATCATGGAGTAGTGCTCCTGTTTTAGCAAGCACGGCATGTAAATACGTTCTTCTGTTTCAATTTACAGATGTTTGACTACAATTTTTCTTTTAAATATAGATGAATTTGAAGAGCTACTGTCAGGTGTTTGTGTGCAACATTTTATTTTGTGTCAAAAAGAATGTGGCACAGAGCCTCTCATGAAGCTACAGAATGTTGTAGACCAGCACTATTCAATGTTGTCAACATGGCAGTCAGTTATTCAATCTATCACACAATTATGGGCTGAAATTTTTAATCTGTGTGATGTCAAACTAAGATGGCTGCTGACCCCTTAGGTAGGCTGGAGACCATAAGCATTGGTTGGAAGGCCAGAAAGATAGAATACTGTGAATAGCAATAAAACCAAGACAGCATGTGAGGACTTATCCAAGTGGTCTAGTGGACTGGCAGGGACGCCTGCCGCGCTGCTCCTCTCTCCTTCTAGTGCCGGTTTCTTAAGGTGTGTGCGGAGTGCACTTCCAATTTTTATAGGCGCATTGATTCTGGCGTGATGACATCAGCGTGCAATGGTGCAAAATTCAAATAGTATTAAAGGGACTTTGCAATTGGTATCATTGCCTGTTGTTGGTTCATCTTTGTGAGTTCCTGGGTGCTATTTCTGATATTCTGATTCCTGTTTTTGACCCCTGCCTGCCTGACTGTCCTGTGATCCTGACCTTGGCCTGTTATTCGACTATCCTGAAATCCAACCTGTGCCTGTTTGACTCTTCTGATTGATCTCCTGGTTTTGACCCTTGCCTGTCTGACTCCGTTTGAACTCAGCCTGCACTGACCTCTGCCTGTCTGACCATGCTTGTACCATGACCTTCTGCCCAAAGACTTTGCTATACAATTCTGCCCCTCTGCTCATCCAGAACCCTTGCTTGACTCCTCTCTTTATAAAACCTGATGGCATCCAATTAGCCGAGGGCTCCTCCCGAGGTGAAAGGCGGCTGTTAGAGGCAGAAGCAAGAGCCGAGTCCAGGGAACCTAGCATTGGTTCTGGATTTTGGGTGCCATTTGTGACAATTGCTTTTATAAAATTTTAAAAGCATATAAACCATGACAACCTTTGCCTTTTAAGTCATGGAAAACCAATGGTACAAATTCTTTCAGTACTAGACATTGTGTAGATATTTAAAGCATCTGCTTCCCCAGTAAGAAACCTTACAGCAAAATCATAACTTTGTATGGGCTGTTTATCTTATTATTGTTTAAACAATAAACAAAGAAATGAGAACTATTATATTTTGTCTTCTTTTCTGCCAGACTGATGATAAATTGAGGCGCCACATGGGGATGCCCATTCATCAACGGTTGAATTTCGAATTTATGTGAATTGTTTTTTAATTTGAATATACTCACAATTCGACTGGAAGGTTAAGAAAAATTTGAATGTCTAATATTCGATCGAATTGTCCCAACTCAAATTAGATTCGTACAAATCCAATTTTTCTCCTGAAAAAAAAACCTAGAATGTCAGGAAGACTATTAACATCTCCAAGCTCAGTGGACTTCTGCCATTAACTTGTACATATACTCGGCAGGTTTTAGGTGGCGAATATTCGAATTAGGACTGTTTCCATGGTTGAGGTGTGATAACTCTCACTTTCGAGATTCAAATTCGAATGTGTGAATTTTGAAATTCGAATCCCAATTTATTATTTGACCCTTGATAAATCAGCCCCATAGAAATGTTTATAGACAGAGCAAAAAAAATCAAACCTGATTTCAACCACAACTGCTAGAAAAATTGTTCGGGATGCACTTGAAGAAAGATGGGCTGCATAGTCGAGTTGCCAGAAGAAAGCCATTACTATGCAAATGCCACAAATTATCCTGCTTACAATATGCCAAACAGCCCAGAGACAAGCCTCAAACCCTCTGGCACTAAGTCATTTGGAATGATGAGACTAATATTGAACTTTTTGGCCACAACCATAAACTCTACATTTGGAAAGGAGTCAAAAAGGCCTTTGATGAAACATGGTGGTAGATCGCTGATGTTTTGGGGATGTGTGAGCTACAAAAGCAAAGGAATTGTTGGCAAAATGAATGCAGTAAGTTATCAAAAAATACTGGAGGAAAATTTGCACTTATCAGCCCGGAAGCTGCGCATGGGACGTACTTGGACATTCCAACATGACAATGATCCAAAACCAGTGCTGGATTTACTTAGTGGGCGCTGTGCCGCTGTCATTTGTCGCCCCTGTCCCGTCCCTTTTATTTGCTCATATTTTCATCATCAGGACGGAGCAATGGGAATTAGCACACAGGAAATTAATATTTCTGTGGATGTGGTTGGCCAGCTTGCCACCCCCTAATATCCTGCCACCCTAGGCCTGGGCCTAGGTGGCCTCTCCACAAATCTGGGCCTTTCCAAAACACAAGGCCAAGTCGACCTGTCATTGGTTACAGCAAAATAAAATGAAGGCTCTCAGTCTGAACTCAGTATCATTGAGCCACTCTGGGGAGACCTCAAACGTGCAGTTCATGCAAGACAGACACCCAAGAATTTACGGGAAGTAGAGTCTTTTTGCCAAGAAGAATGGGCAGCTTTACCTTTGTCTGAGAAGATAAAGAGCCTCATCCACAACTACCACAAAAGACTTCAAACTGTCATCAATGATAAAAGGGGGCAATACACAGTATTAAGAACTGGGGTGTGTAAATTTTTGATCAGGGTCATTTGGGCAGTTTGTGTAGTTATTATGATTTAAAAAGAGTAAACACAGTTGTTTGACAATAAATGGCTTCAGCCAACCACTAACCATGAGTGAAAGAAAAGTTTTTGCGTTATCATTCATATTCTCTGAAACATGGTTAAGAAATCATAAATTCTGCCAGGGTATGTAAACTTATGAGCAGAACTGTATGTCTCCTTAATTAAAGTAAAAAATGAGGGTGAAGGTTACTCACAGAATGTTCTTTCTCTGCATATTTGTAACTTCATATTTAATGGGCATTGCCAAAATGCATGCTATTATTACAGAAACCCTAAACGTATTCCAAAAACAGCAAGGAAATACATCATTAGAGGCATTACGGCTCAGCTGTCTGTACTGTTTTCTTACTGAGTAAAGCAATATGGCATCACCTGATCATGTATGTGTAAGCAAATATGCAGATACTGTTCAATCACTAAGTCCTTTCCACCAGTCTGTGGCTGACATAACTTACTTTTCATATTCTAAACAAAAGCTACAAGGTATGGGCTTAGCAGTGTATTCAGTAGAGAGGAGGGAGATGTATAAATACTGTAGAATTTTACAGAAAATTAACATACCTGGAGAGCTACAAGATTTGTTATGCTTGGAGAGATGGTTTTGTTCATTGTAATGCGACCAAGTATATAGTGACATTCCCACCAGAGGTCACATGTAGGTATGGGATCTTTTATCTGGAAGCCCATTATCTAAATCTCTAAATTATTGGAAAAGCTTTCTCCCATAGACGCCAATTTAAAATATTACTTTTTGCAATTTCTAGATTACAAGTCCCATCCAGTACCTGTACCAACATTTCTTCACCATGTGAACAACTGTAGCAGAGTTCACGGTGTAAATAGATGTGAATATTTTACTGTAATAATTGCTGTTTCCTCTCAGACATGACTCTGATATGGCTTGGCCAAAACTCTACCAAGTAAATCAATCCCCTTTTTCCCTCACTTAACTATGACTGCTGAGTAATTTGTAATCTGTAATCTGGTTCTTGTCTCTGTCTCTTGGATTGAATCTTTAAAACATATATAGTTTATTTGAATAAGAACAGGTTATACTTTGGGCAACCAAGACTGATTTACTATTACAATAAAACCATATGTAAAAGATAAAGAAATAACACCTGGGAAAGCAACGCAGCTGCTGCAAATTCATTGTGTAAAAAACAATTCATCTTCTGGTTTTGGAATAATCGTACACAATTCTGAACCTGTAGTAACATAGTTTGTGTTATTCCTGGAAGCAGCGCTGTCTCTAGTGCGAGAGACGTATAAATTAAGGTGATGCCTGTCATTTGAAATGAATTAGTTGCTAGTGAGAGCCCAAATAACATTGTATATTCATCAACCCCAAAGAAAAATATCATAATCCATTTTTTCCATATATATATATATATGTCTTGTCACAAGACAAGTGAATCCATAAATTAGTTTCTCATGCAGTATTTTAATCAGGATGCCAAGCGCTACCATTTCACCCCCCCCCCCCCACTCTGCTGGGAATTGCAAACCAACAGTTCACATTTAGGGGCAGATTTAATAAAATTCAAATGCGAGGGTTAAAAAAAACCCAAATTCGAATTTCGAATTTAAAGGGGAAGTGGGCAAATTGCAAAAACATTTGAATTTGAATGTTTTGTAACGCAATTCGACCAATCGAATGATCAAATCAATCGATTAAATTTTAACCTTTCGATCGAAATTTTTTATATTCGATCACAAAAAACTCTAAAACCCCTATGGGAGCTTCCCATAGGGTTTTAAAGCAATTCGGTAGGTCCAAGCCTATCAATTTTTTTTTTTAAAAGGGAAGTACCTCGACCATCGAATATTCAAATATTCGAATACAATTAAATTTGAATTATTCAAATTGGTCGAATTTGGAAAATTCGATGGTCGAAGTCACCTCATTTGCATATTCGAAATTCAAATTCAAATTTTTTAAAAAATTCGATCGAATTTCGAATCCTTCATGTGAATTTAGTAAATGGGACCCTAAATGTGGTTTCATGTTAACTTTTTTGAGGTGATGAAGGTTTGGAACCTTTGTTTAAACCATTGACTAGAATAATATTATCAAGTTATTTGACATATGGAATTCATAACAAGTGCTCTGTGCTAGCCCTTCCAATCCCATCAGGGCAAAGACTTCAAAACGGAGGACTTACCAATTTTCCTTCTCTATATATGGAGCAGATCCTCTTATTTAGTATTTTACATGTGGAGGCATATTTATCAACAGTTTTCATAGTTTTAATTGTTTTTGGAACCACAACCAAACTCACAAACTCTAGAACTAGGTATTTGTTAAAAAATCCAAATACCTTCAAATCCTTTAAAAATTCGACAATTTCTGACAATTCCTAGCAAACGAAAACCTCTAGAAGTCCAAAATTGATCAAAAAGATGCTCAAAAAGATCAGCGTAGCTCCCATTGACTTCTATAGGACCTCGACAACTTTTGTCTGGCAAAGTTTTGTATCAGTGGTTTTAATGGCTTTTACACTTCATAAATCTCGGTTGTTTTAGAGCTTTTCAAAATAACGTGAAAACCACAGCGTTTTAGACATTTGTGGAAAAATTTGAAATCCAATTGTTAGTAATAGTACCCCATACTGTACAATGATTTGAAATAAGGGTTTCCCCTGGTAAATGTAAACATTGCCTTTTGCAGGTATTTTATGCAGATATACATTAATTTCATCTAAGTATGTATCTCACAGAAATCTACAGATGTTTCCTAGTTCTACAACTCCATTGTTCTCCCTTTCTCACATAGATTTCTATAGCTCCTCTTAAACCCTATTTTCAATCTTATAAACAGTGTCATGATCATTTCAGATTAGATTTTGTGTCTAGTTGCTATGGCTGGAGTCAGCTCAGTAAGCATCACCTCCATAGAAGGCATGGAGAACAGAGAAAAGGGAAATTTTAAGGTGTTCATTTTTCCAGGTCATATTATACAAACGTTTATATCAATAATCCTAAATCTAAGAGAAATAGAATTAATGAGTTATCTAGAAAATGTTTCACCATTTATCCAAGTGGCTTCCACTGGAAAGAAGATGGTGTCTGTGAACCCTGAAGACAGAATATGTGCAGAGGGGAAAGTAACATTTTTGGGGCATTTCCCCGGGCGCAGTTAGGCTGAGGGGAGGAGGGAGGAGGGGTCTACGAGGGGTGGGGGGTATGGGTTTTTTCCTAACAGGATGAATTCACTGCTGGAGTTCTGAAAGGCTGGGAAGTAAGGTGGGTTTCCCTGACCAGCAGTTTGGGACAGTTTGACCATTCCTATCCACAGCAGCAAATGAAGGGAAAATTTCACTGCATACAGTCAGGTTTCTTATAAAAACTTTTTTTAAATGAAAGTACATTTTTCATTAAAGAAACTAAAAATAGGATTTTATTTTTTTGCCTTTCCTTGTCCTGTAAGGGTAATAAAATCACCAGTATCCAATCATAAATGTCCCATTTAACTTACTCAGTCAGGTATTAGCTGAAACAAACTTATGCAAAGTATAAATCAGTGACAATGGTACTATGAGCCTCATACAAGCTCAGGAATGGGCCTTCAACAACATATTGATGTTTTAATGGACTTTGGTAACTGTATTGCCCTTGAGGTTGGAAAATTATTTCAGTAAAATTTCCAAATACTTAGGGGTTATTTATCAGGTTGAAAATTAGAGTTTTTATATACCTCGAATGTACTTTAATGTAATGGACTCTTATTTAAGAAAAAACTCGAATAGAAAAAGTTCAATTCAGCAAGTTCGAGTAGCGAAACCCGAAAACTCAAACTGATCGAGTTTTCAGCATAAACAAACGGGAATTGCTCAAAATGATTGAGTTTTAGAACAAAATCTTCCAAAAAAAACATGAATATCATGAAGGCTATTAACATCTTCAGATGGTTCAAGGGACCTCTGCCACTGACTCCTATGTGACCGTGACAGGTTTTAGTGCCTGGCCGAATTGAATCTAAATCTTTAAAATCCCAATTTGGTTCAAATTTCGACCGAGTACCAAAATAATGGATTCAGCGCATTGCTTATCACTACTATATCAAGATTAAATCCATTCTACATTCATTCCTTATAATTTAATTGAGCAACCGCAAAAACGAGCTATTGTTCTACATATATTGTTCTACTAAGAATGCAACAAGTACACATGTATATTGTCCGCAGGAGGAGGATTCATTTTGGCCTTAAATACATCACTTAAAAAGATTGACTGGAAATACACAAAATAAGTGAAGCAAAATATATGCAGGTAATTTTTAATGGAAAAGATTGCTACTGGATATATCTGCCAGTAAAGCAGTATGCCAGAAAAGTGGAATCTGGCTCTGTCCTCTGCTAGCAACTTCATCTTTCATCTGTATTTCTCTTCTGTATTTATCTTGCTTTAAGAATATGCAGGGAATGTCTTTTCCTTCCGACTTGGCACTTGTCGTTAACCACAGAAGCAGCCTCTTGCAATTGTTCGGGTTTATATACTGTACTAGGCTGAGATTTTGCAGAATAACAAATGTTTATTTAATTTGACAGCAATAAAGTAAAGATAAAGTGCTACTGAAGACTTGTACATGCACATCATATAATCACTTCAAACTGCTAAATTGAAGCAAATGTGTTGCTTATAATTGGAAAGCCTTTTTCTAAGGAAAGTTTTTAGATATTTATTTCTGTTTGTTTTGGCTCAGCTAGCTCAAAATGTCATCGATTATAACACTGTGACTTTGTGGCATCATTTACAAACAAGGGCAAAAACATGTGACAATGTGTCATGTTAAATTTAAAAAATTTTAGGTATCCAGAAAGAAATGGTGCAAAATCAGGTGGGACCACAAAAAACGATGAAAATAAGGGAAACTGTAAAACCAGGGCATGTTAAATTGAGGTTTCATCATAATCAAAGTCATCCAACCCAAGGACAAACACAAGCGCTTTGTTATGGAGTTTTGGCAAGGTTTTTGGTTAACATTGGCAGGCTTATTTATCACAATTTAAATTTGTGTAGTTTTAGACATTTTACGAAAAAAATATGAACGAATGCCTACTTATTTACAAAGATCTGAATACTGTACAAAAAGCATGAACAAATAACAACACGGAACAAGCCCAGATAAGAATATAAATCCTCATTTAGTCCAAATGTTTTGTGTTTACAAGAGGAAAAACTTTGAAAACCTCAAAATAATTAAATA
Organism: Xenopus borealis; assembly: GCA_024363595.1. NCBI lineage: Eukaryota > Metazoa > Chordata > Amphibia > Anura > Pipidae > Xenopus > Xenopus borealis. The sequence goes on from CM044441.1 coordinate 20,493,137, forward strand.
TTTTATAATAGCTCCAGCTCCAATTGACTTCTATGTGATCTCAACAGATTTTAGATGGCATAGATTTATATTAGAGTTTTTTGTGGTTTTTACACTTAGGGGCAAATTTACTATTATTCCCAGAAATTAACTCCCAGAAATTAACTATTATTCCCAAATTCGCAATTTGATAAGCATTCGATCATCGAACCAGCACTCAGATTTCATTGATAAATTTTAATTTATTGAACCAGCGGGGGAACATTTTCAAGAGAATGCCAAAACATTGGTTTGATGATTTATCACTGAACGAGAGTGATAGATGAGATTACTGAATATTTGTGGACCTGCATTTATCAGATTGTAACTATCACTCACACAGGGCATTAAACAAAGATGCTTTTTTATTTTAAGTCAAAACATTTGCACTGGTTCAACCCAAATTGATACAACCAATTTGTACCAATAATTTAAATAGCAGAGAAATTACATTTTTTCATAATAAAGACACTCATGTTTCATTTTAGCTGTTCCATAATTATAACTCCAAGCATTCCTTAATGTAGCAAGGTTAGTAGTGTTATTCTAAAGATGTTGAATTACAAAATACAGTCTAAAGGTTACCTATCCATGCCAAAGAAGACTGGAAATAATGACATCAGGTGAACCCTCTTCAGTACTGTTTACTTTTTCAAAGAATGTATGAGTGTATTCTTGTATGTGCACCCTCCAGTGCTCACTTTTATATTTGCATGTTTCTCCTCAATACGGGGTATTCTTTTTATATAGCAAAATATATGGGTAGTCACTGGATCACTCTTTTTAAACTACAGGTATGGGATCCAAAAAGCTCCAAATACGAATAGGCCACCTCCCTTAGGGGCAGATTCACTAAAGGGCAAAGTTGCCTAAGCTAGCGAAAATTCGCCAGAAATCCCATCCGCAAGGGACATCGCCAATTCACTAACAGGTGCAGATGACAATTCGCGAATCGCTAGCGAAGGAGACCATCGCTAGCAGTCCTTCCCACTCTATTGGCAGGTGACTTTTCTCTCTAGTGAACTGTCATTACTCAGCAAATTCAGTGAATTTTACTGAACGTTACCTCTTTCTCTAGAGCTTACTTCACCATCTCAGACCAGGCGAACTGCTAAAATTAAACTAGATCTTCCTAGTTCAATTAGATCATATCCTGTCTGCCAAAAATGCATTTAAGTTGTAAAATTGTCTTTTCTTAAGCGGATTTGCCTGCAATAGTCCTAACTTAAACTTTTTTGGGTTAACATATTTCCCCAGACATTTGAGGGGCACATCCATTCATTTTACTGTGGGCTCACATGTAGGGCATTAGAGGATCTCCTTTATCTTTATTAAGGCTCCTTGTACATTTGTAATAGAAAGTTGCAACCTGAACCATTTGCACCAACATCTCTAATAAATACGTCCATAGGACTTTAATCTACCCGCCCTATTCAAATTAACTGTAACATCACTAGCAATTTTTTGCTAGGCATAAATGAACTGTAGCGAATCTTCGCTAAGAAATGCTCACACTGAAGAAGTAACGCTAGCAAAAAGTTGCCAGCATTCGGCGCCCACGACCCAACTTCACTTTAGTGTAGTGGTAGCAAATTTTCACCTGGTGAAGTGGTGCGAAGTGTGTGAAGCATTCACTGGCGACAATTTGCTCTTTAGTGAATCTGCCCCATAGAGTCCATTTTATCCAAATAATCCAAATGTTTAAAAATGATTTCCTTTTTTTCTGTAATTATGTAATTATAAAACAGTACCTTCTAGGTTATCCAACCTAAAATATAATTAATCTTTATTGAAGGCAAAACCAGCCTATTGGGTTTATTTAATGTTTCAGTGATCAGTATGCATAACCAGAATGTGCTAGTTTATGCCTTTTTTGTACATGATACAGGCAAACTAAACCTAAAAAGCGAATATGGGTAGAAATGCCGTATGTTATATCTTGAGCTTCCAGTATTAGTCTAAAGCTGCAGCATCTCTATAACCACATGATTCAGGCCAACAAAATTGGTAGCTCTCCGCCTTGGATTTGTTAGGAGTGTCTGTGACACCGCACAGGCTCAGTGTGCTCTGGGAAGCTGTTGAGAAGCTAAGTTTAGGGATCAGCAGAAAACATTTAAGGACAAGGAAAGTGTAAAATAGAATAGGGCTAGAAATGCTGTATTTTGTATACTAAACATAAACATGAACTTACTGCACCACAAGCCTAATCAAACAAATGATTTATGCTTTCAAAGTTGGCCACAGGGGGCTGTCATCTTGTAACTTTGTTATACATCTTTGCAAGACTAAGACTGTGCACATGCTCAGTGCGATCTGGGCTGCTTAGGGATCATCATAAATGATCAAAACAGGGAAACAAACAAAGCTGCTTGAGGTCTGCATGGCTGGGAAGTAAGGTGAGGGCTCCCCCTGCTGTTCGTAAGTATAATTGTTTCCCTGAGGGACCGCCTGGCAATTCCTATCCACAGAAGTAAATGAAGGAAGAATTTCACGACATACAGTCAGCTTTATTATAAAAACGTTACCCATTTTTTATTTAAAGTATATTGTACATATGTTTCTTTTTCATAAAATAAAGTAAAAATTGGATTTTATTTTATTGCCTTTAATTGTCCTTTAAGCAGAACATGAGGTTTGCCTCTCACAGAATCTGATGCTATGGTGTTGATTAATAATCTCAATGCAAACTGCACTGACTTCTGAGCTGCAGTATAATTATAATCTGAATTAGTTACTTTTTGGTTTTAGTTCTCCTTTGAATAAACATGGACCTTCCTTTTACTAGGCCTCCTTCTACATTTCTGTATTTATTTGTTGTATGGTTCCATAGCCTACTAACACAGTGGCCAACCAAGAAATTGATATTCACCAAATTCAACCATTAACTATCCATAATAATCAACCCTTCATGACTTGCCAACTTTTCAACTCTGTAAATATAGTACTTACACAATACATACACAAATATGTACACTAAAATGCATTAAAAAAGAAGTATTCATCATTTCAAGCTTGCTGTTGTTCTGTACATTTCTTGTTCCCCCAGCCAAAGCCTAATTTGGATTCTAACCTTTAGCTTTTGTGCAGTCCCTGGGTCTGAAGCTGTCGGGTATCTCTTCACACTGGTCTCAGTAGTTGTCCTGATTTGCTGAAGTTGACATAAACAAATATTTGCATCACTCCCAGCTGAGTTTGATGGGAGAACTTATATCACTAGTATAGGGACTACAAGAAGACCAAATGCTGGCAGGTGTTAAAGTAAGATTGGACAAGAGTAAGGTAGAGGGTATCAAAAAATACTTAGTGGCAGATACAGCATTTTTATTGAAAACATCGTATCTTTCAGATATCTGTCAATTTAAGCACAACAGACTGAGTCTTCAGCTATTTCCAATTATTTTTATACAAATACTTACAGGCAGTGTTGACATGTTAATGTTTAGTGCCAAACCTTTTACTTTTCTATCTACTACTTGAGCACACTTCATCACACTATTTGTAAAGCTTCCAACTTTTTCCTATGAACTGAAACAAAATACAACTTGTCACATAAAAGTGGAAGCTTAGCAAAGAACAAACTGTTACTGAAATTCCTTCATGTCAATCGTGTTTCAACAACTTCAAAGAACTTCATTGCTTTGAAAGCAAACTGAACGCATTTAATATTTTATAATTTATTAAGCTGTGTATACTAATATGCATCAGTGATACAAAACTGTATGTTTAAGGGGAAAAAGCTTGCAATTATATTTGTACAGTGGGGTGTGGAAATGTGTATGTCCATTTGGTGTGATGGAAAGTTTTCATAAAAGTTGCTGCATTGTCGCACAAAACCCCACATTCAGCAAATGCGGCACATTGCTTTACTTCATACCTTTGGGGCAGATTTAGCAAAAATCTTGAAAATTCTGAAATATTAATGCAGAATCTTGACCAGTCTTGGCATTTTTTTTGTTTTGTCCCATCATTTTGCACATATTTCACAAATGGTTTAACCAGGGTTGTGTAAAGAAAATCATGGGAACAATCATAAATTTAATTTTCCATGCATTTTCCAGCAATTTGATAAAATGTTATTGGTGCAAAATTAGGAGAAAATGTTGTTTTGAAATTCGCTTTTATGCTTAGATATACTTCCCATTGACATCAATGGCATCGCAACAGGTTTAAGTTTGTGTATTTGAATTTAAACAGTTTTGTAAACCATGCAAATTCAAAGAATAGGTGTCAGGGCCCGAAGACTCCAAGAAGGTTTGCGGACCAAGGAGGAAGCAAGTTCAATACAGTTCATGGTATCCAAGGGGTTGAGCAGAAGAGAGGTCAAGTCCAGGCGAAAGGTCAATCCAGGCAGAACAGGTTCAACAGTAGAAGGCAGGCCGAAGTCAATAACAGGAATCAATGAATATAAACACACCCAGGAACTCACAAAGTAAGACCTATATTTGGGCAGTGATCACAGGTCTCAGGCTCCTTTAAATAGTCCTCAGTTTGGCGCCAAACGTGAGAGGGGCGTGATGACGTCACAAAGTTGACGCGCGCACATATTTGCGCTGGCATCTTTGCGCCGGCGTGAGATGGTAGGTGGACTTCCTTACAATAGGAATATTGAGGTTTCTAAAGCATTGAAAAGACACTCTGAGCATATTCTGGTAATATTTTTTCATCTTACAACTGCATCATCAAACCAAAGATTGTGTGCGTGTATGCAGTTAATTTAATAACAAACACTATGCCTGTAGTAATAATATTTATTGGCACCTGCCATTGGAACCTCAACAGCAATTCTTTAAATGAACAAACTTGGGTTCTAAGTTTCAGTGCTAACTAACTGGGATAACTGGGCTGCTTCTTTGGGATTCCTCTCACTTCACACCCAACCCAAGGCAACAATAAACTGCACCAGCAGGATCATATGCTTTCATATGAGGAAGCTTCAGGGTAAACATTTTAGTTGCAGAGATATTCTGGAATATGTAGCTCAGCAACAGCAGGAGAACTATTATCAGGGTATGAAGCATATACTTGTATCTACATAAAAATGTGCAAAAAGGACTTGATGTGCTGGATCAGCTGCCTTGCTCTATATCACATGTTTTTATTTCTTCTCTTTGCAACTGCTGATTGATATAGTGGGATCTCCAGACAATATTCTACAGGAGGCTGCTGACGGATGCATAGCCAACATGTGTCTTTTTGCTCTGGCAAATGAAAAAGCACAATATGGCTAATCCTATAACAACATAAATTGTTACACAACCACCTCTCTGCTGGTTAGGGATGTAAATATAATTTTAATCCACAGCTACAAAGTAATGCTACCTATAAATAATGACAACAAATTCAATATTTGTGTTTTGACAAAGTTGCCTTAACATTAAAAAGAAAAAAAATATTAATGTGTATTTATTGATTTTGTATAAATATTAGAGAGCTGTTTTTAAAGTACCAAAATATGCACACACAGCAAAATCCTTCTTTAACGGGATTTTAGTGCCTGTGCACATTTAACACTGCCGTCTGTCTCTTCTATCTCTGAAAGTCATCTATGTATTGTGCTAATTTTATTTTGTTACAAAGAAAGTCTTGGACTTGAAGCCTGTCTACCACCTATATGCAACGTGTCTGGGGGAAGGACTGTCAGAGCAATAATATGGAGTTAATAGTGTTATATGTTTACAGTGGTGATCATTTTTCCTCATTTAAGGCCACATTCCCCTTATTGTAAATCTTGGTAAAAAACAATAGATATTTATAAAATGTGTCTAACGTAATCATTGAGTTTATTTTTACTCAAGCACGTCACCAGCAGATCAGTAGTGCTGACATGTGGTATTAAAACAGACTGCTAAGGTTTCAATGGGTGGAAAGTGTAGATCATTCCAAAGACATGTTGTAATTTCTCATAATATTACAATCTTCAAAAATAAGAAAAACATTGAATTATCCCAAAGAAACTCATAATTATGATGCAACAGGTTTATTTAGTTGAGCACATGTGGATCAAGACATTATAGCACATATGTAGCAACACTAAAATAAACAGCAAATGAACAAGTTGTGAATTCGACTATCGAATTCGAAGGATTTTACCGCAATTTGATTGGTCGAATGATCGAATAGGAAATATTAGATTGGTCAATAAATCATTCGAATCAATCGATTTTTTATTCGACCAAAAATAATGAAACCCAATTTGGTAGCTTTGATTTGGCGAACTAGGTGGTCAAATAAAAATTTAAAGGGGAAGTACTTCGACAGTCGAATAGTCAAATATTCGATTGAAATTTTATTCGAATCATTCGATTCGATCAAATTTACAAAATTCACTGATCAAAGTGGTCTTCAAAAATATTCGAAAACTCAAATTAGAATCTTTTTGAAAATTTGATCGAACTTCGAATCCTTCATGTGAATTTAGTAAATTTGCCCCTAAGAATGTTTCCTGTCAATTACTTTTTCTGAGGGTAGTAGTACATAGTTACATAGTTAATTTGAGTCAGAAAAAAAGACAAATGTCCATGAAGATCAAAGCCTTTAAATTAACACAAATACACATACCTAAAAAGCCATAGCTATACTCTCATATGTATGAACTATATATACCAACATCTATATTAATTGTATATTTTAGTATCACAATAGGCTTGGATATTATGGTTATTATGGTTGTCCAAAAAATCATCTAAACCCCTCTTAAAAGCAATAACAGCCATCAGCCATCACAACATCACCCGGCAGAGCATTCCACAACCTCAATGTCCTCATTGTGAAGAACCACCTACACTGCTTCAAATGAAAGTCCTTTTCCTCTATGGAAAAGGGGAAAGACCCTGCCTCTTTGGGATCTGTTTTTTTTTAGCAATACACAACTTTTCCAGTTGTTTGTCGTTGTCCCTGCTGCATGTATCTTTCAGAAAATAATACAATTTTCCACAATTTCAGAATCTGATATATCACATGAACTCATGGAGGAGATTCAATTTGAGATGCAAATCAATTTAGAAAAACGTATCTCACTGTTTATCACGTGGAAACTCTGTTGAAATCTATGATAAAAAAAACTGGAGCTGAATTTAAGTTTCTTCTCCTCCAAATGTGTCTCATCCATGAGTTTTCACATGATAAACCATGAGAAGACACCTCTAATGCTGATTGATGTATTCAAGTTTTGGAGCAACATGTGCTGCCGTCTTTTTCAGAGTAGGCCTTGCATATTTCAGCAAGACAATGCCACATCATTACAATGGCTTTGCTCCGCAGTAAAGAGAATTATATTCTCCTCTTAATGTTTTCATTAGGCTGCTAATCCAAAACGGTAATATAAAAAAGGGTTAGTAGCCTTTGACATTTTTAAGCTAACAAATAAGCACTAAAAAGGGCTTTAGAATTTGAACATTTTTACAAGCACAACCAGTTTCTGTTATGTTCAGCATAACCGCATTTTCATGTCAAAATAACTGAACTGCTTTTTCATAAGCATACAAAGACATTGGCAGCAACAGCTCCATCATCAAATACTGAAAAGGCTTTTCAGCAGGAATTCTAGGGCCAGAGTTTGAGTTTGATACATGACAGCGTGGGTTTGCCAAAATATACACCTAGCAGATTCATTTGAATACTGTTACCCCACTGGGAGCAAGTCAGGACCAGACTGGGAACAGATAAAGTGAGGAAATTAATGATGTCTTTTCAACATAACAGTTCATACCAAAATCTACGTCTTTTGACATAGGATCTTCCTAAATTAAAGGACCTTTAAATCAATTAATTGTATCAAGTTCATTGGTATGAACTTGATGGACATGTGTCTTTTTTTTTAACTTAACTTATTATGTTACTTTTACCTTTATATTTGTGTGAAGGTGACATTATGAGCTGAATTCTAAATATCTTCCTTTTTATCTTGTTGTTCTATGGCTTCTGGCTCACCTATCCATTTATGTCAAGCTGCCCAGCCCCAACCTTCCTTATTGCCATTTTTAGACTTCCTTAAATGTTATACTCACCTAACAAAAAGCCAGAAGGTGTTCTGACCAGATAGTCCAGTGTATGGTCTGGATTAACTGGATAATGGCTCTCAGTCCAGACATGGGAGAAATGGGAGCACTTACCGTCACCAGACTCCAGCGTGCTACACGTGTAGGCCGCGATCCCATCCAGCCAAAAAACTTCTGCAGGAAAATATGTGACACGGAGCACCAAAGGAGTGTTCGTTTAAAAAGTCAAAAACATTTTTATTGAATCCAGTTTAAAATATCCATCATTTAAAGTGCAATTAGTGACATCAGGGCTTGCTGCTCAATGCGTTTTGTGGCATCCCACCACTTCGTCAGGAGCTGCTAAACCCACAAACTCAGCACCCTTAAATCAAAAAAACTTTGAAGCCAAAAACTCCTTTGGTGCTCCGTGTCACATATTTTCCTAATGGCTCTCAGTATAGTTCTCAGGAAATTGTAACCTGTCATTTTCACATACAAAAGAGCTCCAAAAACAACAAAATAAAACTCAACTTTATTGTCGTCCTTTTAATTAAAAGGGTGGGTCACATTTAAGTTAACTTGTAGTATGTTATAGAATGGCTAATTCTAAGCCTAAAACTTTTTCTTTTTTATAGTTTTTAATTTTTTGCCTTCTTCTTCTGACTCTTTCCAGCTTTCAAATAAGGGTCACTGACTCCATTTGATGCCAGAAATATATTGTTATCACTACTTTTTTCAATTCAGGACTCTGCTATTCATGTTCCAGTTTCTTATTTAAATCCGGGCATGTTTGCTAGGATAATTTGGACCCTAGCAATCACATTACTGAAATTGCAAACTATGCTGTCTAAAAAGCTAAATAACTAAAAAAACGCAAATAATAGAAAGTGAAAACAAATTGTTTCAGAATATCACTCTCTACATCAGGGGACCCCAACCGCCAGGCTGTAGCCAGTCCTGAACTGGGCCCCGAGCCAAGCGACAAATTAACAAGGCGTGTAAAATTGGATGCTGGTATGCCGAATTGGACGTCGGCGCGCTGAATTGGATGCTGGTCCACCAGAATTGGATGCTGGCATACCAGAAGTGGACGCCAGAAAGCCAGAATTGGACACAGACCTCCTCTGATGAAGCGCCCAATAGCGCGAAATGCGTCAGGAGGGAGTGGCTGACACAGGTAGGCAGACAGAGGGGTAGCACTGCAATGTGGTTTTCTGTTTAAAAGATGTGTTTGTGAATTTACTTTTCTGTGTTTGCACAAATAAATGTTTTTCAGTATGAAACTGCACTTATCTTGCATATAATTTATAATTGAGTGGGTGGATCTGGGTGCAGTATCTACTGAGGGAGACAGCAAGTTTGCCTAGTAAATATTTGATTATATTTAAAATAAATTGGACACAGACCCCCCTGTCCCTTGCAAAAAAATTAGTGCTACACCGGTCCCTGGTCCAAAAAAGGTTGGGTACCCTTGCTCTACATCATACTTAAAGTTAACTGAAAGCTGAACAACCCCTTTAAATCAGTAACTTGTAGGAGACAAGAGCAACACTCTGTTTTCTATAACTTCTAATCTGACATTAACATTTTGGTTGCATTCATATACATGAAGTTTAGTTATGACGTTTAGCTCAAGTTAAAAAAAATAGAGACAAAAAGAATTTCCATGTAAAATAAAAATGAATCCAACTAAAATACGGCAATGCAACACTGTAAAATAAAACTACTTAACCTTTAGAAAACAAGAATTTCCATATGTTTGCTTCTGGTTATTTTAATTTAGCGTACATTGTACCTTTTCTTAAAAAGAGAAGAGATCATTTCTTTCTTTGTATCATATACCCACATACTGTAGTTTCACCAAATATGGGGGGGGCAAGGCAGTATATTCATCATAGAGAATTATTAGTGCCTTTACAAGGCCCCTCTGGCAAGGATTTGAAAAACAACTCAAACAGTGAAGCGGAAGTTACAGATATATTTATTAGAATATATTACTTGAGGTTTAGTGTAGAAATGCAGGCATTTTACATCATTTGGTGGATGATCATTTGTAACAAAATCAATACCTCGAAGAATGCCAAGTAGGTTAATCGCAGTACGACCATTTCATTTCCAAATATTCTGCAGGACATGTTTTTGGCAGAGTTTTCAAAGGAATAGCAGATGTTAAACCTTAACTACACCATTCTTCATATAAATGACTGTACGGTAGTAGAACCAACAAGGTAGAATAATAATTGCACTGTCAGAGCTGCAGCTAAATTCCTTTCTGTTTCTTTCACAGAAAATTACTCAAAAAAACAACTTGTCCGACAGCATTCCTGAGGGCAAAACAAGCCATTCTAAATGATCTCGATGACTGGACATTTGCCTTAAAGACTATGTGGACCCCTTGTGCCACGAGTAACTGTAAGTCGCAGTTGGGAATGTTTGGGAATAAACGTTAACACCATTTTTATTGTTTTATAATAATAGTAGCTCTAAAGGTGTCAGCCAGGGGTCAGTTTGTATTGTCATGACCAGGGGGTCAAAGCAACAACCCAATGGCCAATAGTAATCATAGATTATGGACCAAGGATGAAGCTGATTAGGAAAAATATAAGAAATACAGAGCAGCTGGGAGTGATAACCTAATGGAGAATAACCTAATGGAGAAATTACAAGGTCTAGGGTTCAAATCCAGCTGACAAAGTCTCAGATCTAATGTCCCAAAGGCCAACGATCATAGATGTTACAGTAGGGACCAAGGAGGAAGCTGACCATCCCAATGGCCAATAATAATCATAGATTTTGGAGTATGGACCAAGGAGGAAGCTGACTAGGAAAAATATAAGAAATACAGAGCAGCTGGGAGTGATAAGCAGAACTTGGGACATCGACTGAAATAGTTAGACTTCAACAGAGACAAGGGCAGAAGGCTTGAAATGTCCATAATTTTATCAATTTGAGTTCTAATTTGAGCAATGCTATTCCATCAATGCAAGAGCTAAATTCACATCCCATGGAGACTTCAATTATGATAACATCTACAATACTAAATGAAAATCACCCAGATCTCTAGTAATTTGAATAAGAACGAATTGGAATAATACATACAATCAGGAGAACATCCTAATGGAGATGTTTGCACACAGTACTCTGCTCTTGAGATCTACTGGTCACAAAATGAAAACTTGATCTACTTTTTGGAGCCATATCCTTATCAAACTGATTTATATATTTTCCACAATTCCAGATTAAAGGGCATGTCATGCATTTTGGGGAAGATTTAATAAGGGTTGAATTTCGAAGTAAAAAAACTTTGAAATTTGACTAACTGTTTTAAAAGTGATTTTTCGATCTAAGTGATTTTTGATCGAATAGGTCCATTTTTGATTGAATAAAAATTGTTCGAATCGTTCAATTGAATCGTTCGATTCGACGGATTTTCACAAAAAAAATTTGATTTTCAAATACAGTCCTCAAAGGTTGTAGGAGGTCCCCATAGGCTAAAACAGCAGAGAGAGTACTTGGATTTTGGAATGGTAGATTTTTAAAATTCTAATCAAATTGTTTTTCAATTCGAATTGAATTTTGGCCATTCGATAGTCGAAGTACCCAAAAATTATAATTTTTTTAATTTGAATTTTCACTCAGTAAATCTAACCCCCCCTTTTTTTTTTGCTAGAATTTTAGGTTAGAGTTAGCTCCAGGGTCCCTTACTGTCAACAGAACTACTTTGGAAAAAACTAGCAGAGCACACTGGATGAACACCAAGGTGTATGGAGCATGTTTGGGTGTAAATACACATAATGGTTGAGTTATACATACTGTTTGGAAGTCCATCTTCTTCTACATGCAGTTGTTTCTGATGTTGCCTTGTAGATGTCCTACATGTCAGTAGGGATGCGCCAAATCCATATCTTTGGGATTTTACCCAATCCCAAATTACGAACCAATTCCAGACCCTAATTTAAATATTCATACATTGTATATGGGTGTCAAAAATGTACACATTCATGCAAGATAGTTGCAAATTTTCCTAAGGTTTAGAATTGGTTTGACCAGGCACTTGGATTTGGCTGAACCTTGCTGAAAAAGGCTCAGATACAGCTAAATCCTCGATTTGCTGAATCCCTACTAAACAGAAAATTGTATAGACTTAATAGTGCACACAGCTGCTTTATCCCTTACATTTAGGAGCAAAGCTTTATGGTAAGGTGGATTCCTTTAGCACTCTTATGTACAAGGTATGTGATGATCATCTAACCACTAACATTGGAACCCAATTTGTTGTGCCTATACCAGTACAGAGGCAGTAGCATGTGTATTGGTTCAATGAAGAGGTGGATGAATGTAGACTTGTGTGGATAGAAAGCATCCATGTAAAACGATGAAATAATAATGCATTTTCCAAATATACATTTCTATGAATTCCCAAACTGTCTTGAGCTGCTGTAGGTATATCGGTGGCTGACTCATTCATTGTGAAACCCTGTTTTTCATTCTGGATTGGCACGTTTATAGGCATCTTGGGTCCAGATTGTTTTCCATCACTTGAAAACTTTTCATTTAACAGTCATTGAACCACATGAAGGCCTCGCAAATCTGCCACAAGAGCCACATGGCGAGTTACACTTTCAAAGTCTCCTGAAAAGTAGAAAAATGCTTCTTGCAGTGAGACATTCTGCATGTTGGCATAAAACGCATGCAAATAGCAAGCAGGGCATTGAATGATATTTTTGTGAACCCAACACAAAAGTGAAAACATCATAAAGGAATTAAAATTACAGAATAAAGCTTCACAGCCAGACCTCCAGTCCCCCAAATCTTTCCTCTTCAAAGCACACCTTTGACTTATAACATTTTACCAGGCAGCAGTTGTGTTGAGTAGGACGTAACGACAATACTATGTTTCAATGTCTCGGGCCACTTCTATGGAGACATATGTGCAGAATGACATAAAACAATGCTGCTGGTGGCAAGCCGTTGACACGGTCCAGGTCCCAGAGGTCTTCTTGCGATGGCAGCTTAACCTGGAATGATCAAGGTTCTCCAACAATTCATTATGTTCATGTTGCTTTTATTTGACGAAGCCTACAGAAGCAACTGGCCTATGATAATATTAGTGTGAGATAGGAGAGCTGAGACAATGATATGTGCAATGCTGGATCAACTTTGGAAATAAAACTTCTTCAATGCAAATGTAACCTCTCAAGTGAAATGAGTGTCCAGTTGCTCAGAGATCTTCTTAGCAGTGTGGCAATTTACATTTCTTTTAACCTTCTCACGTACCGTAGTGGGCGTATCTATCAGAAATGGAATTTGTGAGGTTTTATAGTTTTTCTTCTACTCACGATTTCGAAAAACTCGAATATTTGCTTATTTATTTAAAAAAATCAGAATATAGATAACTCAATTGAATACAATTGTGAAAAAACCCCTAAAAAACACGTATGAGATAAGAGATCCTTCTGTTATTTAGATCTTATGTCTTCTAAAAAGTATTTAAACATTAATTAAACCCAATAGGATTGTTCTGCATTCAATAAGAATTTATCATATCTTAGTTTGGATCACATGGTACTACAAAGAAAATGGAAATAAGTTTTAAAGGAGAAGGAAAGGAATTTTACACATGGGGTGCTAAATGTTAGGCACCCCCAAGCGACTACTTCTACCTACCTGATACCCCTGGCGGTGCTATCAGTCAAAACAGGACTGGTGCGGTTTCGGTAGGTGCGGTATCAGGTAGGTAAAAGTAATCACTTGGGGGTGCCTAACTTTGACACTCCAAAGTTTAAAATGACTTCCCTTCTCCTTTAAATCAGTTTTAAAAATGTGTATTATTTGATTATAATGGAGACTATGGGAGACTGCATTTCTGTATTTTGGAGCTTTCTGGGTAACGGATTTCAGGATAACAGATCCTATACTTGTACCATGAGTTTACAAGCTCTTGACACATCCCTTTGGCTTCAATATTAAATCGTAAGCTTTTAGATACTGAAGTTTTACATTTGAGTTTTTCATGCCTAATAAATACCAAGCGTTCGAGTTTTTGAAAATATAACTGGAATTTGTGAGTTTCTGTACATAAAAATGTAAATCGTGGCAAAAATTCAAGCTCGAAAGTTGACCCCATAGGCGATGATGTGAAGAAGAGACCTACAAGCAGTCACATATGTTATCAGTGTATTCATCAGAATGTCTAACACAACTGCAGTTTTCAGAATCATAAATCATAAATATTCAGATAGTTGTAATTTCATAAAACACCCCACTCCCACCCACCTATTAAATATCACCCATTATGATGTCACCCCAGCACCCTCCCCGTGGACACCCATAAGCTAGTCTCTGTATGGGTTTTAGAGAACATGGACGTCTCTGTAATAGTGATTAGGAGTGGGAATCCCCAGCATCCCAGCCCACCGTCCCTACTGCGTATATAAAAATTCTCACCTCTGCTTCGCAGAATGCAAAATATTTGAAATCCATGTGCTGTGTCTTACTGGTTGAGTGGGAATAATCTTCCTTTGCAGCTGCCGCTCATAAATGAGGAAAGTATGCAGGGAAAGAATGTTGTTTGCAAACAATAAGCTAAACCCTTACTATCTGTTGAAAAAGTAAATAGGCACAATATATGTATAAACAGGTTACATTTTCAGTTTAACAATTTCGTGGAAAAAAAATTATCAATTAATGGGGACATCTATCCACCCAAACAACTTCATGCAGAATTGCATCACCACTTTTAGTTGTATGTTTGTTTTGTCATTTTAATTTTGTGATGTTAGCAGTTTTACATTGCTAATATCCTGGCTTTTTTAACAGGAGTGGCCTCTACTGTCAGACCTTCTGGACAAAAGGTCAGAAGTCAGATGCAAGAGGCATTTCCTAAGAGGGAAGCGCAGTACTGGGCACAGGCTTGGGTCGCCACTCACAGTTATAGAAGAGATTCAGTCCAAGATGGCAGCCACAAACAATAAAGTCTACCTCTGTTCCTTTATCCAGTAAAATGTTGAAATGATCAATAATCATTGAGGGGCACAATGTAATGCCACTAAATTCAGGACGATTGAGTTTCCCATTTTCAACATTTAAGCCGATTTAAGAATTTCACGTGAAATGATCGGAGTTCGATCGAATTCGATCGAACAACGATCGTACAAATTTTTCGGGAAATTTTGCCCCTTCGATCATCGACTATATCGAATGATCGTATATTCGATAATTTGATCATTCGATGAACAAAGAAATCTAAATTTTAAAATTGTTCGACTGCCTACTTCGCCAGATTCAACCTACCGAATTGCAATAGAAGCCTATGGGAAGCTCCCCATAGGCTTCAGAGACTAAGGTGCAAATTTACTATTATTACCCCAAAAAAATTTGTTTCTACTCGATATTCGATTAGCATTCGATTTTCGAATGTTAATCAAATAGTTCTTGGCTACCTTTTTGTCACGGTCGGCACCCAATACCAAAACAAGTGCCAAGCACCCTGGTCTCGGCTCGTGCTTCACCAGTAGTGTGGCCGCCTTTGGCTTCGGGAGGAGCCCTCACCTACTCAGATGCCACCTGGACTTATGCGAGAGGTGCAGAGCAGGAGTTCTGGCTAGCAATGGGGCACGACTGTAGATAACGTCTTTTAAGGCCGAAGGTCACGGTACAGCAGGATGAGGCAACAGCGTATTCAGGCAGGCTGGGTCGAGGCAGGCAGATAACTAGGGTAGTCAGGCAGGCAAGGGTCAAAACCGGGTAATCAATCAGTAGGAAGAGGCAGAATCAGTAGTCAACAACAGGCACGGGTCAGGATGCAGATATTCAGAATAGTCAAAGTCAGGCAGGGTCAAAACAGGAATCAGGATCAGACAGAAGCTTTAAAGCACAGGTACAGGCACCAGGAATAAACCTATCACGGGCAAAATCAATTTAAAAAATGCCCCTTTAAATATTTTTAAATTTGGCGCCATTGCGCACTGACGTTTGACGTCAGCGCGCCTGCGCCTTTAAATGCGCGCACTAGGATGCCGGCAGAGAGAGAGCGGCGCAGTGTGGCGGGCGTCCCCGCTGATGATGGCGCGGCGGGCGTCCCCGCCGCACCGGTAAGGTGCGAATCCTTACATTACCCCTCCCTCTAGGGGGGGCCACTGGACCCCCAGGCTTCTCAGGAAACCTGGCATGGAATCGCCTCCTGAGGCGGTCAGCACTAATGTCCCCAACCGGAACCCAAGAATTTTCCTAGGGACCATAGCCCTTCCATTTAACTAGATACTGAAGCTTTCCCCGCACTAGGCGAGAATCGAGGAGTTCATGGACTTCAAATTCAGGCTGACCATCAACCAGAACTGGGGGAGGAACAGAGAGAGGACGGACATGATTAGCAGGCTTGAGGTGGGAAACATGAAAGGAGTCAGAGATCCTAAAATTGCTGGGTAACAGAAGAAGGATTGATAAGAGCTGTAATGACGTAGGGGCCAATAAACCGGGGCCCAAGTTTGAGGCACGGCACCCTCAATTTAATATTCTTGGTGGACAGCCATACAGAGTCACCAACCTTATACT
>CM044441.1:20511509-20598345 GCA_024363595.1 Xenopus borealis
ATTTGAATGAATATACTGTATTTTAATGAATTGTAATGGGTTTGTTAGTGGCTCACCAGCAGTTGAAGAGTTAAAACATTCAGTACTTTCTCATTCTCTTGTTATTTTGAAACATGGAGCCCCTAAACTGGCACTGAGTCGCGTGTCAGTGGTTATGGTGTGGGATAAATATGAGGAATGCCAGCCAGTTAATAGCTTGCTACTATGAGTAATGTGCAATTCTATGTAGGAAACACATTGGGTCCTGGCTCTCTGCCACATAACTGGCTGAGCATCCTGGGATTTGTGGTTTTTCTTGGTGTAGAAAGATATAGATGAGTTGTATAGCTATAAAGAGAAATGAGATAGAAAGAGTTATGCACTCACAGCCGTTATCCAGCACTCTTATGTATTACAAAGTCTGACTCGATAGGGTGCACACAACACCTCCACATACCTCCAATCCAAATATATACAAATTGCATCACAATGGAGTGCTTTGAATTGTACATATATAGAAAGAGTGATGGACAGACAGACATATCATAGGTAGATAGGTAGGGAATGACAGCTCATAGGCATAGAAATGTACATAGACATTGAAAATAACTGATTATTAAACTAATCAATTGACAGGATAATTGACAGTTAGTAGATAGATAGATGGATAGTTAGATAGATGGATAGATACATATATAGATAGATAATAGATAGACAGATAGATAGATAGATAGATAGATAGATAGATAGATAGATAGATAGATAGATGATAGACAGACAGACAGACAGACAGACAGAGAGAGATCGATAGATAGATGATAGAGAGACAGAGAGAGAGAGATAGAGTGAGATAATTTAGAGGGCAGACCAACACAGTAGTGCACAGATAGACACACACAGCCATATATTACACAGACAGTCCCTGGTTTTGATTACTAGAGTAATTCATCCCTATATAAATATACACTCCCGCTATTCCTGTGTCCGGCGCCGGCGGATTTGGGAGAGACACAATGTGATATTAGAGACAGACGGGACAAAGCGCCGGGCTGGTGTATGTGTGTGAGTAGTTAGTGTGTGAGTAGTTAGTTTGTGAGTAGTTAGTGTGAGAGTAGTTAGTGTGTGAGTAGTTAGTGTGTGAGCGCTCATTACCTGTGTTTGAGCCGAAACTGAGCGCGACTCACAGGCGAGAGAAGCGAGCGAACATAACTCTGCCTCTGCAGCCCCCCCTGCCGGCCGCCCGGGAACCTGCATTGTGTCAGCACGAGATGTTCGCAGGCTGCTCCGCGCAGCTGGGAAACATGAGCCGCATGGTGTATGCGCAGTGCGGGGCCCCGCTGCCCAACATCCCTAAATAGAACAGACGAGAGGCTGCCGCGGTTCGTGTGGTTAGTGCTGGAGCACAGGGAGCCCAGGAAACATGTGCGGGAGGCAGTGGGGATGGAATAGACGGACGGACTGGATTATCTGACCCCCTTCTGCTTGGATCCCACTCACCCACCCACCCACCGGGAACCTCAGTGGCCCGCGGGCTCAGCCCGACTCTACATCCTTTCTCCTGTGGACCGAGGAGTTGTTTTTCTTTATTTCACTGGCTGCAAGCGAATCCCAAGGACCAGGACCAACATCACAAGGTGCGAAGTTCTCATGAACCCCCTGCCTTATCTCTCATGTTCATCATTAAAGGGCATATAAACCCAAACGTTCATTGTCACTTTCCAATCGACATACCGCATGCTTGTAGCTGCCCTTGTACAGCAGTCTGTCCCTTGCTGCTCTTTGCACTGCTGGTTGCGATTTTTGAAACAATGTAGCAGGAGAAGAGCTGCCTTCTGCTACATCGTTTCAACAGTAAGAACCAGCAGTGCAGAAGGGAGGACTGTTTGAATGAAACCGTTAAATGTGTGTGTGTGTTGGAAAGTGCCTTTGTATTACCTTTTCTGTAGTTAGGCAAATTACATGAATTTCTAAAGAAGCTGGATTAAAATATATTTCCAAGTTATTTGTAGGAATAGAACTTGATGATCAATTCTTTTTACAAGCACAACTGCTACATTTTTGTGTTCTGCATAGACATATATACATTATGTATGGAATTAGCTCCTGTTGAAATGATTAGGCTTCATGTGTTGCTGAGTGATGCCTTGGAATCCGACTTGGACAAGATATAAAGGCAGGAGTTAAATCAGATTTCTTTCCAGCGGGAATATATACATAGTGGAGATAAAAAGAAGAAAAAAAGCCCACTTTATACATATTAAATAGTGAGTGCTGAATGGATCTGCTGTGTAGCAAATGAAACATGCCTGGAATTTGCTGTGTTCTCCAGCAGATCTGGAACATTGCTATTAATATATGTCATAATGTACAAGCAAACGGGCCGACAGTTAAGCCATTCATTACCGGACCCTCTAAACTGACACTTTGTGTATCTTAATGCCATCCAAATGTAATGCCATGCAAATATTATAACACACACGTGTTATATGTAGAGTCGGCGTGTTACTCAACATGTGATCAATCATTGGAGGGTGAAAAGACGGTGCTGGCGGAGTCCTGGAATTTATGTCTGATGAAAAATTTGTATTTATTTCATTTAAGAAAAAAAAAAAAAAGCATGGGATAAAGTTAACACAGTGAGAGAAATGGGATAGAGCAATTATTGATGGCAGGGCCCAGGCAAAGCATGGAAGGGCCTTTTATTTATTATGAAAAATGACTATCTTATTATTATCTAATGTTTGACCTTTCAGATATTTTTTAACTACATCTGCCAATACTCCCAACAACTAAAGGCTGTTGAAAGGTGATGGGAGTTGTATTTCATCAGCGGGACAAATGTCTGCACATGGATAGAAAGTGCTGTTTTTGAAATCTTATCTTACTATTCCTACTATTACATTGTATTTTCCCAGAGACTATTATCCCACTATTATACCATCTCTCCCTACTATACCTGCTATCCCACAGCTACAGTCCCTTCCCAGAGACTATTATCCCTCTGCTACTATAGGCACCATCTCTCCCTACTATACCTGCTATCCCACAGTCACACTCCCTTCCCAGAGACTATTATCCACTGTTACTATAGACACCATCTCTCCCTACTATACCTGCTATCCCACAGTCACACTCCCTTCCCAGAGACTATTATCCCACTGTTACTATAGGCACCATCTCTCCCTACTATACCTGCTATCCCACAGTCACACTCCCTTCCCAGAGACTATTATCCCCACTGTTACTATAGACACCATCTCTCCCTACTATACCTGCTATCCCACAGTCAGTCCCATCACAGAGACTATTACAGTAACTACTGATGTATGTTCTTGAGTGCCAGAACAGTTACCCCTACTTAGTTGCTGCTTAAATTAATCTCTGGGGTAGCTCTAGAGTCACCAATGTTTCTGTGAGTGTAATATCTGCAGGAAAGGAAAGCTACTTGTACATAATTGTGTTTTGTGTGGGATTTTGGATCTGCTTTGCAATTAATGCTAAGTAGTGTATTGGAAACTATATAAATATACAGACAGAGAGAGAGAGATAGAGCCCAGGCTTGGGGCAGTTAATGGATAGCTGGAAATGAAGGCAGGTCATGTTATTGTAGTATAAGGTAGGAGAGCCTGGGGAATTCTCACAGCTGTTCATATTTTATGCAGAACAGACAAATACAGTCTAAATTACATCCCTGCAAATATTTATGGTGGCCGCCCTTAAATGCTGCTCCACTTCAGTCTAAACATAGTTAAACCACACTGGGATCCGGGGCTGACGTTGTAGCAGCAGGTTGTTGATGAAGTGGATGAAGGAGGATCACTGTACTGTATGAGTCCCAGTTACACTGGCGATAGTATTATATTCTTCCTCAGCGTGCAGGGATCAAAGAAATCGCAGGCTCCCGGTCTCCTCTGTGGAACTGTAGAGAGTAGTCGTCTGCGGGCAGGACAGAAGCCCCTGCCTGACATGAGGGATGAATTTATAGTGAAATCTCTGGAAATGGATCATTCCCTGCACTTGCCATAGTCACAGACTGCTACTGTATACGCTGTCATTCACAGAGGCAGCGGCCAGGGCTGATGGAAAGGGCCGAGTAGATTCCACACTGGTTTTAGGTTACTGAGCACACACAGAAGATGTCCCGCTTGCTTACAGTATGTGAAATCTGGTTTTGATACACGGGGCAGACAAGTATAGCATTGAAGTCTCTCCTGGAGGAAGGTTTAATAGTCCACTTTCTTGTGTGCTGCCGTGCATTCCCAAGCTGTGAACTTTATTTAACATTCATCTATTATAAAAAGATATCATTTCATTTAATTTTGCCCCCTTGGTAAAAATAACAATCCCCAAAATAAGCATTTGCCAAATGAATGAACATTCTAAGCAACTTCCCGTTATAAATTCATTTCACATTTCCAATCCTTTCAGATATTTTTGCACATGAAATTGTCTATGTCTCTGTCCCCTGTTTTCTGCACTGGTGGCTTTGCCTTTAGAAACAATGTAGCAGAAGCCAGGTGATACACAGACCTGTCTCTGCTGGGGGAAGGACTGACTTCTGTTACATGGTGTGGATACAGAATATAATTCCTTAACTACTGAACATTTATAGTGAGTATAAATGTAGAGTTAGAGTTATATTTTATTTTTAGGAGTTTACATCTCATTTAAGTTCTCCTATAGTCCATTAAACAGCGACTCCGAGAAACCTACTTTGTTCCCATTCATGCTCTTGCTAAAATATATATCCCCATGCTTTTTTTCTCACAGACAGTTCTCTGTTTAGACTGTAAGCTCTTTTCAGCAGGACCCTCACTGTTCTTGGGCCCCTTGTATTTTTGTAATGTATATATATATATATATATATATATATATATATATATCTTATCTGAACAGTATTGACCCATGCGCCCAAAATTGTTTAAAAATCTGGTAAGAGTGCATACACTGGATAAACTAACACTTTAATCACCATATTGACAAAGAAAGTGCTGATCCTTTATACTACGATACTTTGATCTTACACCTCGACCTCATAGAGACGGAGTGCGGACACCAACAACCTATATATATATATATATATATATATATATATATATATATATATACGTATAACAAAAATGCAAAGAGAGTGAGTGCACACTGGGAACCTCAGTCAGGTATTGTTTTAAAACATAGTTTTATTTAAGTTCATTAAAAAAACAAGACTTCTTGATAAAGGTCTTAGTTACAGACCAAACGTTGGCCTGTTTTTTTTATTAACTTACATAAAACTCCTTTCTTTGGATTTTTGTTAATTATGCTTAATTGAGTAACACCTGGCTTATTTGCTAAATACAGTGGAGTGCGGAAAACCTAAGGATTTATCTATCTATATATATATATATATATAAAATCCATCATGTACATTGATTAAAGTGGGTCACATTTAAGCTAATGTTTAGTATGTTATAGAATTATAGAATGTACAGTTCTAAAAAACTTTTCAATTGGCTTTCATTATTTTTTTATATAGTATTTGAATTATTGGCCTTCTTCTTCTGACTCTTTCCAGCTTTCAAATAGGGGTCACTGACCCCATCTAAAAACAAATGCTTTTAAGGCTACACATTTATTTATTATGGTTTTCTGTCCTGTATATTACTAAGGAACAATTCTTAGAAGGGATGTTTCTTAGAAGCATAACACAAATGCCCCCCCCCCCCCCCATGTATATGGGCTCTAGTGGGGGGATTGGGGAACTTCCGCAGGCTTAAAAAAATTAAATGAGAAAATATGAATATTATTTATACATACAATTATACATTTTAAAGCAGCCAAAGTATTGTCATAGTTGTCCAATTAATAGAGAATGGGGCAGACAATGATAGAGCGAGGTTGTTCCATAGACAAGAATGTGCTGGGCAGGGGGGAAGTTTGTAGGAGCATTGAATCCCCCTTCTGTGCAAGAAACATGGAATGGACCTTGTATAATATGAAAATGAAGCCTCTGGATGACCATTCCTAGTGTTTGGAATTCAAAAGGATGGGGGTTAAATAAATTCACAGGGCACAGAATATTGGTTAAATTCTACATATACAGAAAATATATAGAGCTGTGTGCTTAGTCTTTTGGCATCATCCCCGTGCCTCTTTCTATGTTACACTCAGAACAATGGGAAGGTGCAGGGTTGCCACCTTTTCTGGAAAAAAATACAGACCTTCCTTTATATTTCTCTTTTTTTCCCTATTAATAACGTTGGGATTAAACATAATATTTACTGGCCAGTTGACAAGCCTAGGAAAGTGTCATGGCTACAACACAAGCAACCCTGTGGTCTTGTTTTCACAGTTCTTGTACTGAACTTGCACATCAGTACACTGAAATATTTTATCTAGGACGGAGTCAGATTTGTGGCACTTTTGGGAAAGGCTTGCATAATACAGAATCAGCCCCAGTCTTCCAGAACATCAGAGCTTGTTTTCCCTCTTCCGTGGATGGCTGGCAAGTAGCGCTTGTGGTTCCACTGGGCAACCCTCTGCAGGTACCAGAAGCAACACAACAGACAATGTAGTTGTTATACAGACACATGCAGGATCCATTCCTCTGTTCCGTTTAAGCACTGGGTTTATCGTGTTCAACAACAGAAGCTGCTGCTCTGACATGGATAGAACTGATAGTGATAAAACACAGCTGATTTTAGAAAGCATGTCCTATTTAAACTAATTCTTCTTATTTTCTCTGTAATTATTATAAGACAGGACCTTGTAATTGATGGAAACTTACAGGGGAGGAAGGAATAGGAGGTATAGGGGCCCCACGAGGCCCTAATTCATATAGAAGTTAAATAAATATTGGTGAAACAGGTCAAACTCTAGACATTTTGTGGTCCTGAAAAATAATTTGCTGTGGGGCCCATAAATATCTAGTTATGCCACTGGTAACTAAACTGTATATATTCATATCGGGAACAAAACCATCCTAATTTTTTACTATTGTTTTTAGTAGAGTTACACGAGTGCAATTGAATAGGGCTTGTCCCAAACATCCTTTTTGCCTATTGTTTTACTCATTTGTTATATGTTGAGCTATGAAATTAGTCATGGTGAGACACATTATGGATATCCGGAAATCTTAGATTATATTTCTGCGCTGGTCAGTATATGCTGTTTGTTTATATACAAATAAAACAAGGAGTGTGTTTCTAACAATCTATTATTTGCCATTTCTCCCATAATCCAAACTGGTACAAGTATGGGATTCGTTATCCTGAAAACAATTATCCAGAAAGCTCCGAATTACAGAAAGGTTGTCTCCCATAGACTCCATTATACTCAAATAATCCAGATTTTTTAAGATTGATTTCCCTTTTCTCAGTAATAATAAAACAGTAGCTTGTAATTGATCCAAATTAAGATATAATTAATCCTTATTGGAAGCAAAATCAGCCTATTGGGTTTATTTAATGTTTATATGATTTTCTAGTAGGAAGATCCAAATTACAGAAATTTCTATTATCTGTAAAACCCAAGGTCCCGAGCGTTCTGGATAACAGGGCCCATACCTGTATAAGATGAACCCGTGTATAACTGACTTTAATAGAGAATTTGATTGTAAGCCCTATTGGTGCAGGAATTTATAGGGAATCAAGGGCTGAGAAGAGCAGTGGAATTTACTTCTAATCTATAAATACATAACTTTTTTTTCACAACATAATTATATAGCCCCAACATGTTCTGTAGCACCTTACAGATATTTCATATACAGGTATGGGATCCGTTATCTGGAAACCCGTTATCTAGAAAGTTCCGAATTACGGAAAGGCCATCTCCCATAGACTCCACTGTAATGAAATAATCCACATTTTTCAAATGTATTTCTTTTTTTCTCTCTAATAATAAAACAGTAGCTGGTACTTGATCCCAACTAAGATATAATTAATCCTTATTGGAAGCAAAACCAGCCTGTTGGGTTTATTTAATGGTTAAATGATTTTCTAGTAGACTTGAGATATTAAGACCCACATTACGGAAAGATCTGTTATCCGGAAAACCCCAGGTCCCAAGCATTCTGGATAAAGGGTCCCATATCTGTACGGGTATGGAACCTGTTATCCAGAATTCGCCAGGCTGATCTCCATGATATGTCTGCTTAAAATCATTTCAAGGGGTGGTTCACATTTTAATTACATTTTTGCATGTTATAGAATTGCCAATTCTAAGCAACTTTTCAATTGATGTTCATCATTTTTTTTATAGTTTTTGAATGATTTACCTTTTTCTTCTGACTTTTTCCAGCTTTCAAATGGGGGTCACTGACCCCATCTAAAAATAAATGCTCTGTAAGGCTACACATTTTTTAGTATTGCCACTTTGTATTACTAATTTTTCTATTCAAGCCTCTCTTATTCATAGTCCAGTCTCTTATTCAAATCAGTGCATGGTTGCTAGGGTAATTTGGACCCTAGCAACCACACTGCAGAAACAGCAAACTGAAAAGCTGTCCATAAAAGCTGCTGAGTAAAAAGCTAAATAACTCAACCGCCACCAATAATAATAAAGGAAAACCAATTGCAAATTGTCTCAGAATGTCCCTCTCTACATCATACTAAAAGTTAACAGGTGAACAGCCCCTTTAAACATTAAATAAACCCAATAGGCTGGTTTTGCTTCCAATAAGGATTAATATCTTAGTTGGGATCAAGTACAAGCTACTGTTTTATTATTACACAGAAAAAGGAAATCATTTTTAAATATTTGGATTATTTATTATATATTGATTAAAATGGAGTCTATGGAAGAAGGCCTTCCTGTAATTTAGATCTTTCTGGATAATGGGTTTCCAGATAACAGATCCCATGCCTGCATTAGCTTATACTGCATTGCTCAGGGATGGAAAAGATGAATTTGACGTCTGTTTACAAATATCAAATGGGAAATATTGCTGTACTCACCATTAGTGATCGGCGATTCACTTCGCCGAATTTTTTGCGAATTTCTCTAGAAAAATAGAAAAATTTGCAAAACGTAGCAGCATCTCCTTTTAAACGCGAGCGTCCATATATATATATATATATATATATATATATATATATATATACAGGTATGGGATCTTGAAACCCATTATCCAGAAAGTTCTGAATTATGGGAAGGCCATCTCCCATAGACTCCATTATAATGAAGTAATCCAAAATTTTAAAAATGTTTTTTCTTTGTAATAATAAAACAGTAGCTTGTACTCGATCCCAACTAAGATATAATTAATCCTTATTGGAAGCAAAACCAGCCTATTGGGCTTATTTAATGTTTACATGATTTTCTAGTAGACTTAAGGTGTGCAGATCCAAATTATGGAAAGACCCATTATCCAGAAAGCCCCAGGTCCCGATGATTCTGGATAATAGGTCCCATACCTGTACATATAGTTGTTCCCATATCTGTATATTTTGTTTTTCTGCTACTTTACTCAGATTTACTGAAATATATCTTGATCAGAGTGTAGTGAATTCATCATTTAATCATTATTTTGTATAAACCCTATGGGGCACATTTACTAAGGCTCAAATTTTTATCGAATTTTAACACAATACGATTTTTCGAACGATCGAATATTAAAAATTCGACCAATTTTAAGCATTCGATCGAATTTTTTTATTCAATCAAAAAGTCTTGGAAAAATCCTATGGGAGCTTCGGTAGGTTTTTTTCTGCCAAATTGTTATATCGAATTTTTTTAAAGGGCCAATTCAAATTGAATTCTGGGCTATTCGATAGTCGAATAAGCCCAAAATAAATTTGAATTTCAAATTTTTTTATCATTTGAATTTGATTCGAATTTTCACTTCGAATCAATTCGAACCTTAGTAAATGTGCCTCTATGTATATAAAGGCTTTATAGGAAATGTAAAACAAGCTTTATGGCACAAACAGACCTGGTTCAGCCAGTAACACATTGTGCAGAATTTCATGAAGCTTCGCTGACACAAAGCACCCTCAGCAAGGTCCCAGCTATGGCAATAGAGAGTATACTAATGTATATATGTTTCCATATAGAATTAAATGGGTGTTTCACCTTTCAATTAACTTTTTGTATTTTATATAATATAGAATATATAATTCTAAGCAAATTTTCAATTGGTCTTCATTCATTATTTTTTTTACATCTGTTAAACTCTTTGCCTTCTTCTTCTGACTCTTTCCAGCTTTCAAATAGGGGTCAGTGACCCCCTCCCCCCCCCATATAAAAAACAAATGCTCTCTAAAGCTACAAATGTATTTTTGTTGCAGCATTTTATTACTCATCTTTCTATTCAGGTCCTCTCCTGATTATATCAGTGCATGGTTGTTAAGGTAACTTGGACCATAGCAAACAGATTGCTGACTTTGCCAATGGGAGAGCTAAATAAATCAAATAATAGAAAAATAATAGAAATAATAAAAAAACGAAAACCAATTGCACATTGTCTTAGATACTCTGTACATCAAACGAAAAGTTAACTTAAAGTTGTACAACCCCTTGAAGGAATTAAAATAGATAAAATGTTCAGTCCAGGCAGAAGTTAGCATTAGAGAATATAATAATGTCCCATGCAGTGTCCCAACACAGGAGAAAATATAAATCGAAAAGTACCAAACACTAAGCAACAAAGGAGAAGACAGTAATGCCCCAGCCATTTAACACAGGGCAGTCCCTAACTGCTGCGCAGGGAAACAATCATACTTATGAACAGCAGGGGGAGCCCTTTCAGAACTTTGTTTCCCTGTAGATCCCTAAGCAGCCCAGGCCACACTGAGCATGTGCACAGTCTTAGTCTTGCAAAGATGTATAACAAAGTTACAAGATGACAGCCCCCTGTGGCCAACTTTGAAAGCATAAATCATTTGTTTGATTGGGCTTGTGGTGCAGTAAGTTCATGTTTATGTTTAGTATACAAAATACAGTATTTATAGCCTTATTCTGTTTTAGACTTTCCTTGTCCTTTAATTGGCTGAAAGCCCAGAACAGCTAACAGGTGCAAATAAGAAATAAATTAAGAAAATAAGTAATTGTAACAGTTTAGATAAGGAGAAAGATTTTTAAACTTTCATAACCTGCCAAATTTTGTAAAATTAACATGGTAATTAGGGGGTGTGACCACAAAAATGGGCATGGTAAAAAAAATTGCAGTCCCTCTTTTTACTTCCAAAATGTTTTAACAATGTGAAAATGGCTTCTTTTTACCCCATAGCACTAGTATTTAGATCCATGTGCCCCTTCTCAATGGGAATTAACTACTGGTGGGCTCATTACACAAGATATTGAACCTGTGAAACATATTGAAGTTAGACCTGGCTGTCTCGCTGTGACTCGGTGGAAGAGAAAGCTTGCTGTGCATGTGTTTTGATTTATACAGGTCATTTCATTCTGTAATAAGGATTTATACATGGTACAGACAGAACATACAGATTATATTGTACATGGAAATATTATGGACCATTAACTAAGACTCTGCTCCCTTATCAGTCTCAACTCAAGTTTATACTTAGCAGCCGACTCTTGTATTTCTCATTAGAACATACTCTGCACATTTCCTAAAAAGTTCTTATAGTTTTTTTCTGAATACTACACATAAGACTCCACAAGATCAACACAGAGAATGGACAGTCTGAAATAAAAAATACAGAGCCATATGTGTAAATTGGACATGTACACATTTATTATATTTTTCATCCTTTTTTCAGCTGAAAAAAATCCATTCTATTCACTGCAACTTTACACAAACATATTCCCGAAATTCTCCCACAAATCCCTATGGTATTTAAAAGAGTAAAATCTATAAACTGGTATTTTAATTAGATCATATATTTAGTCATTGATATGCCTTAGTCATGTTTTTGGGTAATGGGAAAAAAAAATTGTTCTTGTGTATGTATAAGTATGTATGTAAAGTAAAGGGAACCTGTCGATGAAGTGTGTTACTTTTAATACAAATACCAAATGCTTTCCGTTCAGATGCTGGGTATCGCAGTACATCTAAAAAGCGATTTAATCGATCAAATTTTTTTTATTCAATCTAAATTAATGATTCCCAATTCGTTAGCTTTGTTCTTACGAAGTAGGTGGTCGAATAAAAATTTAATGGGGAAGTAATTCGACCATCGAATAGTCGAATATTGGAATAAAATTTTATTCGAATTCGACTATTCGATGGTCGAATTTGCCTAATTTGCATATTCGAATTTATCTGGAAAAATCCAGGTCCTGAGCATTCTAGATATCAGGTCCCATACCTGTATATCCATTAGGGCACACTTGAACATACAGTATAGAAAAAAGCTTTTGGGAATCATATTTGCTCTCTAATAATGAAAGTAATATGTATGATATGGAATGTCTGTAACCCATACACCTAGGGCAGATTTACTATTGGTCGGATTTCGAATTAAAAAAAATTCCAAATTCGATCATGGGAATAGTTAGGGTATAAAAATCCTTCGAAGTCGAAGGATTTTACCTCAATTCGATTGGTCGAACGATCAAATTATAAAAATTCAATTGAAACGATCAAATCGTTCGAATCGAGTGATTCGAACGACTTTAACCATTCGATCAAATTTTAAAATTCGATCAAAACTCGACAAAGCCATTTTGCCAGATTGAAACTGGCAAAGTAGGCAGTCGAAGAAAAATTTAAAGGGGAAGTAATTCGATGTCGAGTATTCGAATATTCCAATAGATTTTTATTCGAATTATTCGAATTATTCGATCGATCGAATTTACTGAATTCACTGGTCAAATTTACCTAATTTGCATATTTGAAATTCAAATCTTTTTGAAAATTCGATCGAAATTCGAATCCTTCATGTGAATAGATATGAATTTAGTAAATTTGCCCCCTATTGTAGGTATGTACATTTTGATATAAATTACTATGCATTAGATGTATATCTTATCTTCTTTTTCACAAAGCTGTGTGTCAGGCGAAAGCAGTCGTTCAACAAAGACATTTTTATTTTCATTAATCCTCTCTTCATTTTTTTAATTTTTCATTTTTTCATTCCGTTTTTTTACTTATTGCATAAATTATATGTGGCAAATGAGACATATATTTTTACAAAGTTGGGGTTTTTAGTAGTTTAACGTGCATTCATTCGAGTAACTGCAACCTTCTTCCCTGCAGGGGCACAGGGCTGTACCTGCGATCAGCTCACTTGTTTTGGGAGGCTGCTACGAACTCCAGCCATGAACGCAATCGTGTTCAACAAGCTGAGTGGCCAAGTCCTCTTTGAGGAATCAGCTAATGATCGGGAGAGGGGAGTCCGACCCTACCTGGGAGTAATGGAGAGTCCAAATCCTGATGTGGGGTTACAGGATGGAGTTTCCATAAAGGACAACGCTAGTCTCCGACACCGGCGTCCTGGGTAAGTAATTGCTTGGGTGGAACTACAGTGCATCAGTATTCCAGTGCTTATGTCCACAGGAATTGCTACTATCAACATATAATTTCATGTTCTGTGTTGTGTTCAGTTATACTGTATATCGGTTTTGTCCAACTGTTTCTGTATTGTGGGTCAGCTATTCACTATATTATATGTTTTTAATGATATTCAAAGAGTCTAGGGGCTGTAAGGATCTCTTGGAGGGTCACATCTGGCCTGTGGGGCCCCAGTTGTATATTAGATATTGTATTACTGGGGTATTGTATCCTATGCAATGTTTTGTACAAAAATGGATGTCTGTTGCTGAGACGTTATGCAACAGACAGATGCAGATGCAGTTTGCCATGTGTTTTTTCCCACCATTCCAGCATCATTGTTGACTTTATCTCAGTTGATTCCAGAGATGCGCCAGAGCTAATGCAAATGTGTGATTTGCCCATTTGGATGAAGCTGTATTTATAGTGGGTAGTGCATAATTGTGGGTGCTCTGCATTCTGCATTAATATGACATCAGGGTCGGTACAATAGGAAAAAACCCGGTGGGTCAGTTGGCCCAGGTCTTCTCCCCCACATTGGCCATCTGCTTTTATGCACAAGTAAGAAGATCAGTGCTACCCAAAGTGGGGCGTTTAGATATCAGGAGTATGGGCCATGGTGGCTACAAGGATGGCCCTTGGTGTTGCAACCCCAGTAGCCCCCAATGCCCCAGTCGGATGCTGATGACATTTGCACTGGTTGAACATCTGCTTCACTTATTACCACAGCCTGCAGAACGAACCCTATAACATGAGCTTAACTCCAGGGTATGCATGCATCAGCAGGATCACTTGTGCATGATTAGGAACAGGAAAGTAGTTCACTATTTAAGCTATATATATATATATATATATATATATATATATCTACTATAAGCTGTATATACAGGCTGATCTGTCACATCAGAATTCACTCAGACATTAAATGAGGAGGATAAGACCCCATCAATTGAAAATACATTGTACCTGTAAATATTTTTATATATTTTATATCCCAAATATTGAGTCACATTTTGTGTCACTACTTAACCTTTTGATCCCCTGATTTTTCCTTTTCCTTAAATACTTTTCATACAATGTTTTATGTTGTCTCTTCGGGTAGCAGAGCTGCTGAATGGCTGTTTTATATATTCCAGCTTGGATTTTACAGAACTCTTTCAGACTCCAGTGTAATGGTTGTTAAGTGAGACATGGAGGTGTAAGAGAGCTGGCCTGAGATGTTATCAAACAAGTTTTGTTGCAGAATTGTAGATGGTTGAAGCTCTTCTTTGCTTTTACTGCTAGTTGCACCAGGCTGGCTTTCGGATCATACATTCAGTTCAGCTGCGCCGGCACAAATGTCCTAATCTCTCTGATATGGGTGGCTAGAGTTATATCAAAGGCAGAATGTGTATGTTTGAAGCCACCCAGAGCATGGGTCACTTTAGCCCAGCGGCCCCAAACCTTTTCTACCCGTGAGCCAAATTTAAATGTTCAATAAGTTGGACAGCAACATAATAATGCGAGAAGTTCCTAGGGGTGTGAAATATGGAATGTTTTTGGCAACTGGTAGCCCCTATGTGGACTTGTAGCTTACAAGAGGCTCTGTTTGGAAGTTAACATGGTTTTTGTACAACTAAAACTTGCCTTCAAACCAGAAATTCAAAAATAAGCACCTGCTTTGAGGCCACTGGGACCAACATCCAAGGGGTCAGAGAGCAACGTGTTGCTCAAGAGCCACTGGTTGGGATCACTGCTGTCTTTAACCCATCTTTAGCTGATCTTTAGGCGATCAAAGAAAGTAGGAGAAGAAGGAGAATGGAAGGTGGGCTCTGAGCAGCTGTTGAGAAGCTAAGCTTAGGGGTCGTCACTAATTATCCAGCAGAAAATGAGGTTGGTCTGTAATATAAGCTGATGCTACAGGGCTGATTATTAAATTCTGTTGCTAATTGCACTGGTTTCTGTGCTGCCATGTAGTAATTATCTGTATTAATGACTAATCAGCCTTATATTGTGACTATATTTCTATTCTATGTGTACTGTATATTGTGAGTGGGTCCCTAAGCTCAGTAAGTGACAGCAGCACAGAGCATGTGAATCAGTGAATCAGAATCAGAAAAGAAGATGGGGAGCTACTGGGGCATCTACTGGGGAGACACAGATCTTTACTGCTAAAGGGCTGTGGTTGCCTTGGGCTGGTACAGAAATCCAAAACGAAATGTACAACATTTCTAGCTACCTCTTTAGTTTAACTGTCCTTGCCCTTTAATCCCTTGTAAGGCAGGGCCGGTGAGACTCCGGGGTAATCTGTAAAGGGAAAGTCAACCCTATTTATTTTTAATGTGCGGTTATTAATATATGGTTACATAAGTTTCTGATTATAAAGGAAACAGTGGAGCTCATGGCCATGTTGATGAGGACTCCATCGGTCTGTTTCCCATTATTTGTGGAAAAATAAATAGTGACCTATGGCAATAATTACCTTCTCTATGGAAAATACACCCCACCATTTCTATAACAGGTACAAGTGTGCTGGATTACGAAAACTGATTTTCAGGCTGCTTTATTATCTTGTTTGTACAGATGTACAGAGACAGATGAGCTGCTCAGAGATCTCTTCCATGGGGTACACAGGACAGCGCTGTAAAGCAATCCCCAGGCATCATCTATAAATCCTCTCTGTAGGCAACAGCTGCTAGAAATGTTTTTATCATCATTCAGCATTTGTTAGTAGACTTATTAAAGGGGTTGTTCACCTTTGAGTTAACTTTTATTATAATGTATTGAGTGATATTCTGAGACAATTTGCAATTGGTTTTCATTTTTTATTGTTTGTGGGTTTTATAGTTATTTAGCTTTTTATTCATCAGCTCTCTAATTTGCAGTGTCAGCAATTTGGTTTCTAGGGTACAAATTACCCTAGCAACCCTGCATTGATTTGAATAAGACACTGGAATATGAATAGGAGATGGACTGAATAGAATGATAAGTAATAAAAAGTGGCAATAACAATACATTTGTAGCCTTACAGAGCATTTGTTTTTAGATGGTGTCAGTGACCCCCATTTGAAAGCTGCAAAGAAACAGAAGAAAATTGCAAATCATTAAAAAACTATGAAAAATAAATAATAAAGACCAATTGAAAAGTTTCTTAGAATTGGCCCTTCTACAATATACTAAAAGTTAACTTGAATCGCACTGGTGCACAACCCAAAAAGAAAATCGCTGTCCGAGGTGAATTGCAATGGGCTCAGGCTGACCTACAGTGACACCTACTGGAGTGATTCAATGAAAACATGTTTCTGTGAACTGAGCGCTACTGTCTGATTCTGGCAAAGCTTTATCAATCAAGAGATGGTAGAAATAAACCATAAATAAGAGTACACAAAGATTAGTAAATATGTATTCATGTTGCATAATGTCATTATTAACATGTATTTCTATAGCGCCAACTTGTTGCGTAGCGCTGATGCACTCAGTGCAGGTGCCATGCAGCTCTATAATGCCCCAAATTGGGCTTACACTGTAGCAAATTCACATATTCACATATCCTATGGGGGGGGGGGGGCAAGAAAGCAGCTCTTAATCATTCTACCTGCCATGGCACCATTGCGTAATATTGTATGTGTTCTTCTGTTTTTGGATGTGAAGATTCATATCCCAGTCTCTTAATCAAATCTATCCATGGTTCCTTGGGTCATTTGGTCCCTAGCAACCAAATTACGGAAATTGCAAACTGGAGAGCTGCTGAATAAAAA
This sequence comes from Xenopus borealis, assembly GCA_024363595.1. Taxonomy (NCBI): domain Eukaryota; kingdom Metazoa; phylum Chordata; class Amphibia; order Anura; family Pipidae; genus Xenopus; species Xenopus borealis. The sequence goes on from CM044441.1 coordinate 20,528,658, forward strand.
TCTAAATAACTCAAAAAATAGAAAATAAAAAACAATTGCAAATCAATCTCTACATAATTCTAAAAGTTAATTCAAAGGTGAACAACCCCTTTAAGTTTATTGTCAGCTTGTTGAGGGGGTCCTTAGAATTAAAGCACATTAAGTGCCCACACAATCTACATTGTTCCATGTTTACTGAATCGGTTAAAACGAAAGTTTGATCTCAGATAATGAAATGGTACGAAACAGCTGCCTTAATGATGAATTTAGCCTGAAAGCGTATGAAGGAAAAGTCAAATATATTTTGCGGGCTTCTAAACCTGAAAGGGCATGTCAAGGCAAAAAAAATAAAACCCCATTTTTACTTTCTTTAATGAAAAAGAAATCTATCTCCAATATACTTTCATTAAAAAATGTCTACTGTTTTTATAAGAAACCTGACTGTATGCAGTGAAATTGTCAGATGGTCCCTAACTGCTGTGCAAGGAAACAATCATACTTATGAACAGCAGGGGGAGCCCCTGTTTTACTTCCCAGCCTTTCAGAACTCCAGCAGCTTTGTTTCCCTGTAGATCCCTAAGCAGCCCAGATCACACTGAGCATGTGCACAGTCTTAGTCTTGCAAAGATGTTACAAGATGACAGCCCCCTGTGGCCAACTTTGAAAGCATAAATCATTTGTTTGATTAGGCTTGTGGTGCAGTAAGTTCATGTTTATGTTTAGTATACAAAATACAGCATTTCTAGCCTTATTCTATTTTACACTTTCCTTGTCCTTTAAGCTATTTCTCTGCCTGTGCCAATGCCCCATTGCCCAGTGTGAGTCTGAGATCTGGATATTGCACTCGAGTCATTCCTGCTATACATTGTAGGAAATTGAATCTCAGCATTGGATTAACCCCAGGCTTTCTTCTGTAGTGTAATTCTCTTCCCTAGAAGTATAAAGTACATCCCACGTGCAGAACTGTACCCAGAGCTGGGCCACAATAATATTATTATTATTAAAGGGGTGGTTCACCTTCAAGTTAACTTTTAGTATATTGTAGAAGGGCCAATTCTAAGAAACTTTTCAATTGGTCTTCATTATTTATTTTTCATAGTTTTTTAATGATTTGCAATTCTCTTCTGTTTCTTTGCAGCTTTCAAATGGGGGTCACTGACACCATCTAAAAACAAATGCTCTGTAAGGCTACAAATGTATTGTTATTGTCACTTTTTATTACTTATCATTCTATTCATTCCATCTCCTATTCATATTCCAGTCTCTTATTCAAATCAATGCAGGGTTGCTAGGGTAATTTGTACCCTAGAAACCAAATTGCTGACACTGCAAACTAGAGAGCTGCTGAATAAAAAGCTAAATAACTATAAAACCACAAACAATAAAAAATGAAAACCAATTGCAAATTGTCTCAGAATATCACTCTCTGCATTATACTAAAAGTTAAGTCAAAGGTGAACAACCCCTTTAATAACATGTATTTCTATAGCGCCAACATATTACGTAGCGCTTTAAAGGAAATGATTATACAACTAAATCACATGAATTACATATATATGGAGTTACATTCAATCACAATCAATGCAGATAAAAAGGTGAGGAAGGCCCTATACAGAAAGAGCTTACAATCTAAAGGTAAGGGAGTTATACATAAGATGTGGGAATGGGCAAGATCGAATTAAGTGGGTGAGAAATGTGGTACTGTATGTATTGTTGCATTTGGTAGTTAAGAGTGAGGGTAGGCTTCTCAGTATGCATATGCCATAAAATCTTTAACTTTTATACCATTTCAATGATTTCATTAACATAATTTGATGAGTAGAACATTTTTTGTTCATTTTGTTTGCAATGTTTTCCTGGGAAAACAAGGAATTATCCCAGCCACATAAAATAGCTGTTTTTTGGAAAGGTCCAAAGAAGAGAAAAACGTTTACAGAAATATCATAATGAATTAAAAAAAAAAAAACAATAAACATTAATTGAATTCATCATATATGAGAAAATGAAAAACCAATGGTCCATAGTGGTCTATTAATTATACAGGTATGGGACTAGTTATCCAGAATGCTCCAGACCTGTGGTTTTCTAAATAACAGATCTTTACTTAATTTGGATGTCCATACCTTAAGTTGGCTAGAAAATCTAAAAAATTAAATAAACCCAATGGTCTGGTTTTGCTGCATTAATTATATCTTAGTATGGATCAATTATAAGTAATTATTATTACAGAAAAAAAGGAAAAAAAAAATTTTAGAATTTGAATTATTTGGATAAAATTATGGGAAATGGCCTTCCTCTAATTTAGAGCTTTCTGGATAACAGATTTCCTGATATTGGATCCCATACCTGTATAGTTATAATGATGTTTATGGATCCTATCACATTTCTTGATGTGGGTGGACTAGAAATTCGCCATTTTTTTTTTTTATAAGTGTAGAATAACCTTTAAACGTTTTAGAAATATTTTCAATCTGTTTTTCCAGATCCCCGTCAGTCACATAATCAACTCCCTCATTGAATTCAGTGTTCTCCTGTACTATCAATCCTGGGGGCTAGAATTAACCCCTCTTGGGCATGTTCCTTTCCTCCCCATACAGTTTGGGGACAGGAAGAGAAACTAAGGACAAAAATCTGGGTGGGAATACAAGAGACTTAGCAGTGGCCCTTCAACTTCTCCTTTAAAATGATTTCCCGAGTGTAATAATTAAAAAGTGTATTACACAATACTCCCCACCAACACACGTTTCCTTTTCCTGCTGATTTGAAATAGAACTAAAATCCCAAGTTCCCTTTTCCCTCCGCATTGTGTGGTTAAATGTGCAAATGGCAGCCTCCGCCTGGCCAAATTATAGCTCAATGAGGTGTGCGACAGGCCTGTCATTTGGACATAAATTATTAGCCGCCAGCCAGGCCCTTATTGTATAAAATCTGGCCAGCTGAAATGGGAATTTCTGTCACATCTGGAAAAGTAAAAAATACCATTGTTCATCAAATCCAAATGCATTAAGAGAGAAATGAATATATTTAATTCAGCCCAGGACTGTTTATACTCTAGCCGGAATTGTTTCCCTCTTGTTGTACAAAACACGCCTTTCCCAGACAAAAGCTGTAAATTTAAAACGTTACCCGTGGGTTGGAAACGATTGCAGTTTTTACAATGAGGCCACGCTTTTGTTTCCTCGCTAATAACCGGTCCTGTTGTGGCAGTGGAGGTTTAATAAAAGTGAAGCCTTTTCATTTTGTTTACAAAAGCTGTGGTCCCTACCTGGGGCCAGGGAAATGCATTTGCTATGAACTTGGTTAAGAATCTGATGCCTGAATTAAGATTTTAAGACTAAAAACTGTATTGAGTCATTTGAGTGAATTGACTCCATGATGACTTGTAACCAAACAGGCCTCATGTTGGCTTTTGTGTGCCCTAAAATTAATTGGGGTGGATTGAAAGCTCTTTGGTAACATTTGGATTCTAATTACGGAAATTTCAAGATATGATTGGTCAAAGAATACACTGAAGATACAGATAAAGGAAAACTATACCCCCAAAATCAAACAGATTTATATGAAAGTAAGTGGCATATTAAAGAATCTCATCAAACTGGAATATATATTTAAGTAAATATTGTCCTTTTACTTTCTTGCCTTGAACCACCATTTGGTCTCTGTGCTGCCTCAGGGATCAAGTGACCAGAAATACAACAACTCTAAGGGTAGAGACACACGTAAAGATTCAGGGTAGTTTAGTCGCCCAGCAACTAATCGCCTTTTCTTCGGGCGACTAATCTCACCCAAATCCTAGAATCTAAATTACCAGTGGGATGGCACTTGTAGTGCTTTGTTTTGCAAAGTCTCCCCGAATCTTTGCGTGTCTCTGCCTTAAGAGGTAAACGTGAGGCATTTTCCTACCATATTTTGCTCAGTGGCAAAATACCCAACTCTCCCCCCTTCTGCTCCCCATAGTCATAAGTCAGCTAAAGGGATAAAGGTCTATGAATGATCCGTTATCCAGAAACCCCTTATCCGAAGGCTTTTCAGGGAGATTAGTCACCCGAAGTAGAGGCAATTTGTCACCGGACGACTAAATCTCCTCAAATCTTCTCATGTGTCTCTTCCCTAAATGTAACAGGAAGAAAAGTGGAAGCTAAAGACAAAACTCTGTCTGTTAATTGGCTCATGTGACCTAACAAGTAGTATCTTGCCTAACCATGGGGGGGAGGCATCCTAGCTAAGGGATGACCACACAGTTGCCCCTTATTGGTGAAGCAGAGAAAAACTTGATCCTGTGGCCAAAGTGCTGTCTTGTAATGCTGAGCTTGAGCTATGCGCCCCAGGCTTGCAAACCTGGGCTGCCAGAACAATGCACTGGTGGGTTGACCACTATGGGTACTAGCACTTTAGCGCAGTCTTGCACTATGCTATTTAGCCCTGGACCTTTTGGCTAGGAGCTGAGACAATGTTTATATTGCGGCCCATAGGCTGGGGCAGTATACTGCTTCAATTTATTAATTTATGTAATATCTTTTTTTATAGAGACATTGTTAGGGGGGTATAGTTTTCCTTTAAAGGGGACCTGTCACCCTAAGAAATAATTCCACATCTTATATTATAAAGTTAGTCAAGCAAATTAAACTTCACTTACACTATTTAAGTTATTTTAATCTTGTTTCTTTGAGTCTCGGAAACTCATAATCACAGCAAGCAGGCAGCAGGCATTTTGTAACCACTGTTATTAAGAAAACTTTGGATTATCCCAAAATCATATTCATGTGCCAGAAAGGAGTACCAGATGTACATGCCCATGCACTGGCTACAAAATTAGATGGTAAGGTTGGAGGGGGAATGTGGAGAGGGCAGTGACATCTAGGAAGTGCTGAATGGAAAGTGAAAGTAATTGCCAGGCCCGTCTCTATGCCTAAGACATAAATGAGGGGCAGGCAATATATGATTGACAGCCGAGATTTTTAAATGCGTTTATAACAGGTATGGCTGTTTGAAACTGTTTTAATGAAAATTAATGCAAAGAGAAAGTGAAACTAAGGTTCATGTCATCAGTGTTTTAATCTGATTTTTTCCTTTTGCAGAAGTTCCAGGGGTGCAAGCGGTAAAGTTCGCCACAAACGCCAGGCCTTGCAAGATATGGCACGGCCGCTCAAGCAGTGGCTCTACAAACACAGAGATAACCCCTACCCAACCAAGACTGAGAAAATTCTGCTGGCCCTTGGGTCTCAGATGACTCTGGTACAGGTAAATATATTATGGCTTACTCTGCTTAATGAGAAGGTTCTGTGGCCATGGGGCACCTATTCTTGTAGTCTGTCTGCTTGGTGGGGAAGGATTAGATCACACGCTTGGTTACAAAAAAAAAGATATGTAGTCATCTTCATGCAATCTTGTTGCAGTGTTTTGTCAACCAACTTTTTCCAGAAGAATTATTGGTAAATCAAGGGGATTTGGGTAATGGGAGTTTGGTCAATTTTTCTTTTCTTATTAGAGTTAGAGAAAGTTGAGTTTTAGGAAATACCCCCTTGGTGTCAACTGAGTATAGTGGTTACCACCAGCATTCATTTTAATAAATTGGGTGTAGTTGAAGCACTTTATTCCCTAAAGTGTTGTCAAGTGCTGAATCTACCATTAATGCCAATGCTTGTGTTGTTGAGTAAACTTTGTTGGTGCTATACCTGTGCACAGTGAGATGCAAATGCCCTGCCCTTACTTAGAGTTCCATTGGAATAAATTGCAGGAGCTCTTGGGGCAAAAGTATCAACTTGGTGAAAAATTCCTTTTCATGACTTGCAACGGGCAATTTGATGACTGCATGATTTAAAGGATAACCAAACCCTAATTTGGTTAAAAATACCATATTTTATATATTGAACTTATTGCACCAGCCTAAAGTTTCAGCTTGTCAATAGCAGCAATGATCCAGGACTTCAGACTTGTCACAGGGGGTCACCATCTTGGAAAGTGCCTGTGACACTCACATGCTCAGTGGGCTCTGAGCAGCTGTTGAGAAGCTAAACTTAGGGGTCGTTGCAAATTATCAAGCAGAAAATGAGGTTAACCGGTAATATAATCAGCTACAGGGCTGATTATTAAATTCTGATGCAAACTGCACTGGTTTCTGTGCTGCCATGTAGTAATTATCTGTATTAATTTCTAATCAGCCTTATATTGTGACTATTTCTATTCTATGTGTACTGTATATTGTGAGTGGGTCCCTAAGCTCAGTAAGTGACAGCAGCACAGAGCATGTGAATCAGTGAATCAGAATCAGAAAAGAAGATGGGGAGCTACTGGGGCATCTACTGGGGAGACACAGATCTTTACTGCTAAAGGGCTGTGGTTGCCTTGGGCTGGTACAGAAACCCAAAACATAACGTACAACATTTCTAGCTACTTCTTTAGTTAGGCTTTGGTTCTCCTTTAAAATTGCAGTGAGGGGTGGTTTATAAATGAACCCCATGGTTCTGGTAAGCCAGGTCTTATTAATATTAAACTTGAGGGGTTATTTGTCAAAAGTCAAGTTGTTTTTGCCACACAAAAAAACGAGTTCTCAAGGGTATTTTTCAGTCAAAACTGGAATTTTCAGGTTAAAAAAAAAACTCAAATGTCAAAATGTATTATACCCCAAATCTGCAAATATACCATGTAAAGCGTGTCGAGGTTATGTAGAAGCCAGTGGCAGAGGTTCCTTGAATAATTTGAAGATGTTTGTAGCCTAAATGATGTTCATGGTTCTTTCAGTGGCTTTCCCTCAAAAAATGAATGAAATTTTTTTAGCTGAAAACTCCCCCAAAATTCACTGATTCGAGTTTTTTACATTCGAGATTTTTTATTAAATTGGAAAACATTTAAGTTGTGAGTTCATTCGAGGTGGAAAAAAGCTCACATAGCTCTAAAATTCATTCATTTGAGAAATACCCCCTTTATGTCATAGCCCCATGCCATGGATAAAAGGTATGGTGGAACCAATTTGAAAGTCAAAGGTGAAAATTTGTTCCTGCCAAAATGCTCTGGGGAACCTCAGATCTGAGTTAAAAAAACATTTCAGAGGAAGATGTGCCAGGAACAATATTTTCCATACCTGTTTAACAGTAATTTATTATTGTAAGATGAATAATACCCTGCTTCAGCCATGCGACAGCGCAACTTAAATACTCCCATATGTTGTTTTCTGCCAAGAGACTCTAAAATTTATCTGCACTTGACAATCCCTGATAATATAAGGTGTGCAATGTAACATCGGAGGACGCGAGGCAAGTTACACCCTGTATTGTGTAATCCCCCCGCGTCTGGTATCATTCATCTTCGGCTTCAGTCTGTTCTTGGCGTAATGCCGCTGACGGACCTGATGAGGTGAAATGGTTAGCTTCTGAAAAATTCCTTTAAAAAAAAAAAACATTTGTTATTTTTCTCTCGCTCACTCCAGCGTGTGTGTAAAACTTTATTACATAAGATGCGCACACCTGGATCTGCTTATTGCATAATAATGTCTCATTCTCTTTATTAAACATTAAATCTGATAAATCTCATTTTCCTCGCTAAAGCGGCTTTTACCACTGCCCTCCCAACCCCTTAGAATCTCACTTTCATGCTGTACACTTTATATATGAAAGACATATGTCCATTCTTGTCATAATACGAGCTGGGGTTGTGTGCGATCGCCTTGTGTTCACGGATGGAGAGACAGCTTCCATATGTTTCAATCCAACCCAAAATATAGGTTACTGTAGATGCTGTTCTTCAGGAGGCTGACATACAGTAACAAACCAATAACAAAAAGTATTGGTGTGCTATGATATGTGTCAGAATCCATCAGCTCTTTAAAGCAGACCTGTCACCCAAACGTAGAAAACTGTATAATAAAAGTCCTCTCAAAATAAGACATGAAACCCAAATTCTTTTTTCCATTAAAACATCCATACTTGTTATAAATGCATTTAAAGATTTCAGCTGTCAATCATATACTGTCTGCCCCTCCTCTAAGCCTTAGGCATGGAGGCGGGTCAAGCAATTACTTTCACTTTCCATTCTGCATTTCCTAAATGTTGCTGCACTCCCCACATCCCCCCCTTATTGTTTACACTATATAACTGTGTAGCCAGTGTAAAGGCATAGGCATCAGGTCACCCATTCTGGTGCATAAACAAGATTTTTAGGTGTTACAATACTTGTCTTAATAACAGTATCCACAAAATGGCTGCTGCATGCTTGCCGTAGGAGTGAATTCCAAGGCTGACTGCAACCAAAATTTAAATAATTTATATAGTGTAAGTAAAGTTTATTTTGCTTAACAAACACAATAGATAAGAATTTGGAATTATTTGTTAGGGTGGCAAGTCCCCTTTTAGGAACATTTAGAAATCAGCCGTTGGGTTTGTATTATTGGGCACAGGCATTTTACTGTGTACATGTAACTAATTTGAAGGCATCTGCCTAGAGATGTAAATATGTGTCTGTATACTTATATGTGTGTTTTCTCTGAGGCTTATGGAGACATAAGCCAAATATGCTTGTACTGACCCGTATGGCATCTCAGCAGGGGATTTAGATTAAATGTATGCATAAGGAGGCTACTAATAGAAGGCTTTATATTGTAGAACTTATTTATATATGATATAGCTCACTTAAAGGGGTAGTTCACCTTTAATTTAACTTTTAGTATGTTATAGAATGGCCAATTCTTAACAACTTTTCAACTGATCTTCATTATTTATTTTTATACTTATTTAATTATTTGCCTTTTTCTTCTGAATCTCTTCAGTTTTCAAACAGGGGTCACTTACCCCCATCTTAAATGCAAATGCTCTCTAAAGCTACACATTTATTGTTATTTCTACTTTTTGTTACTTATAGGACCCCTCCTATTCATATTTCTGTCTCCAGTTTCCCTAATCTGGAAAACCCCAGGTCTCAAGCATTCCAGATAACAAATCCCATATCTGTCTTTTCCTTAGTATACAACACCCTCCCTATGCAACACAAAGCAAGTTATGTGTTAGCACTTGCGTTGTAAAAGAATAATAATTATATATTGTCACTGACCTACACAAGACATTGGCCAGACAACATGAACATAGTCCCAGGGCTAGATAGGAATCTTTATTTAAATTAAAAACATTTACAAAGTAAAACAAAATCATGACATATCAGTAGAGAAATAGCATGCCAAAGTGATTCTGTATTACTCACAATATTACAGGAAAAATTAGGAAAAAGAATAGTCAAGAGAAATCCAAGTTTCCTGATATCATTAATCTTAATCTTAAAGGGGTTGTTCACCTTAAAATTAACTTATAGTATGATGTAGAGAGTGATATTTTGCAATTGGTTTAAATTTTTTATCATTTCTGGTTTTTGAGTTATTCAGCAGCTCTTCAGTTTGCAGTTTGAGCAATCTGGTTGCAAGGGTCCAAATTAACCTAGCAACCACACATTCTTTTGAATAAGAGACTGGTATATAAATAGGAGAGGCCTGAATATAGAGATGAATAATAAAAGTAGCAATAACAATAAGGGGCCGTGAAATGATCGAAGTTCGATCGAATTCAATCGAATTCGATCGAATTCAATCGAACAACGATTGTAACTCCGAGAATTCAATCGAACAACGATTGTAACTCCGAGAAGTTACCTCGGAGTTCCATGACCTGTAAAAAAACACTCGGCCTTCGGCCTCGTGTTTTTATATGGTCATGGAACTCCCCGGTAACTTATAATATCCTTATATTTTACAATAGGGGGTACTTTATTCACTATATTATACCCATAGGATGGAAAAAGGTCTAAATCTGAAAATCCGGCATCTCCGACCTACGGAGGTTTTATATAAGTCAATGGGAGAGGTCCCTATCCTATTTGTAAATTTCTGTGGTCTGCACTGGAAGTAGCCCGAAAATCTGTAAAAAAACAGAAAAATCGATTTTTGGAAAAAACAACTAAAATAAATCCTACAATGTGGATTTTTGCTTGATTTTTTTCATGTTTGTCCCTGATTCGATGAAATTGTGCTTTTTTTTTAAAAAATAAATAAGGTTCAATCGTGGATTCTAGTTTGATCAGACTGTTTTTTATTTAAATAGGCAGAAAAAATTGGATTTTGATAAACAAAGCCCCCCTGTCTTAGTAGAAGTGCTAGTAGAACCACTATTAAGCTACAGTTGCAGACTAGTGTCCCACAACAATGTTGAAATGATATAAATCTGCTTTCCTGGTGACTCAGGTCAGACTACCCCAGGGCCCAATTAGAAGTCTCATTACAATGTGACATTCTAAGCAGCGTATTAGTTACAGTTCAAAACAGCAGGGCCCCCACTATGATGTATATTTTACACTTTTCCTTATATGGATTGCTATGTCAAATCATTTTTGCAGTGGAAAACTTGTAAATGCAGTTTTATGGATTATGTGTATAGTGTTACTTCGCAGTGTTTCATTGCAGCACACTTATAAGTCACTGGCAAAACATGTTGTTTTTTTCACCACATGTAGACATATTAAATCCCAGCGCTGTCACGTAAGTAATCCGTAATACGTGACCTTTCTAGTAAATGGCTTTGCAGCATATTGAATGAAAATGAAACAGAACGTAGCAGCAGTTAAACATGCACATACAGACAGGAGAACAACCTTCACTCAACCTCCCATCCTATGATGTGTTAATCTGGTGCTAGACACCATAACCTGCTGGGCTACGGACACGTTCTGCTGGTTTGTTCATTAACCTCATGTTATTCCGTCCCCACCTACAATGCTCATTTCATTTGCATTACTCATATGACTGAGAGTGCAGGGTGCAGAATTATTTAACAATATATATATATATATATATATATATATATATATATTAATTTAATGAGTAATTGAAATGGATGATTTCGGTATGGTGGCCAATAAGCTCTCTGCCTCCCACAAACAGGGCCACCATCAGGAATCATACAAATGAGTTAAGAGAGCTTTTCTCCTAGGAGGTTGAAGTTATTATCTCATGTGAGCCTCTTAGCAACATGCAAAATGAGACCCTAATAAATAAAAAATGGGCTGCACACAGCTTCACCACTGACTCACCCTGGTGCCTTATACTAAAACTGCTCCTATGGTCCACCCAAACACTTCCTACTCCCCAACCCACCCCCTTTGATAACCATGAGGGAGCTGAGTGATCCCTTAGTCACTGGGCCCCTGACTCCAATACCCCCCTGCCCCCTGATGACAGTCCTAACCTACAAAGGAGTAGATGATCCAAGTCACCTGGGGTAAGATTACCATGCCTGCCAGCTCAATTTTATATTGGAGGATGGTTTAAGCAATGCAGTTTTCACAGAGGTCCTTAATCAAAAATTAAAGTTTGGATTTTGGAAATAATGTCAAGCTGGATGGCTTCCAACCAAGGAACAAAGTCAGTCCTATGCTACCACACTCTGCATTAGGTTAATAAAGCACAACACAAGAAGGTCAACAAGAATGGCCAACTCATCAGATGTCATAAGGAAAGTTCTGGAAGGCTCACAGTGATAGGTTGCTCCAGATAATATTACTTCTAATAAGAAAAGTGGAGGAATTTTGAAGCATCTATTCACTAGTCCATGACATGGACACACATCTGTATCAGGGAAATTCTTTCCATATTTAGAGTCTTCTACTTCTTTATGTCTGAGTGAGAATTCAAATGTGAGAAAATAAGTAGCTTGTCATTCAACCTAATGAACATTAATTCTAATATTTATGGACTATCATGTTCCATTCTTCTTTCCAGTGAGCTATATGACCATCTCTTGACCAGAACCCCATGGGCCAGAATGCTCTCCAGCCCAGCAACATCATTCCTCACTGCAAAATAAACTAATGTTTATTCCTGCCTGGCCCCCTGCTCTTGTGCAAAAGTGCAGTAATACTAAGTAATAGTAACTAAGCTTGCATAAATACACGTTTTATTTATGTTCAAATGTATTACAGTAGATTTGGGGGACAGAGCTCAAGATTTCAGGAGAAACACTAGAAGAAAGATCCCATACCCAATGTAAGAGACATTTTACAAGCTCAATGTTATTTTCTTGATTCACTCCTAAATATCTGCCTCTCCTCACACAGACCTTGTTGGCCACATGACACTTGCACTCATGCCTACATGGCAGACAGTTACTTTATAATATTTGTACTGAGGGGTAAAAATGTCTCCTTTGGTCTCCAAAAAAGGAACTGGAACTTGTTGATCCATTCAACCAATGCATTTATAGTCTCTGCCCTTCCATCATGCTCCAGTCTCTTCCTCCTCTGCTGCAAAGTAAACAGAATAGTGAGCCAACTGCAGCCATGTAGGAGAGGGATAATTGTGTACCTAGGAACCAATTTTTAGAAATGCTGAAATTTTATTTATTGCAAATGTGGTTTCTCCAGTTCTGAGAGAGAGAGATGTTCAGTGCCTCTGTTGTACTCATTGGTTTATTTACACTTTATAACAGTATTCAGTATAACAGTATTAATAAAATAAAACAAAAATTTAATAATTTTCCCATCATTTGAGGTTCATTTGTTCATTTTCTCAGATTTTCTTTCATCTGGTATGGTGCCTATGGATTGGATGAAAGCTGATGTCATCCCAATATTTAAAAAGGGATTACGATCTCAGCCTGGCAATTATAGGCCAGTAAGTTTGACATCTGTGGTCAGTCCAATTATTTGAAGGCTTGTTAAAGGACCAGTAATGTAAAAAAATTTAATTGTTTTAAAGTAATAAAAATATAATGCAGTGTTGCCCTGCACTGGTAAAACTGCAGTGTTTGCTTCAGCCTCTCTACTATTGTTTATATAAATAAGATGCTGTGTAGCCATGGGGGCAGCCATTCAAAAGATAAAAAGCTCAAGTTACCCAGCAGATAGCAGATAAGCTCTGTAGAACATAATGGTATCTGTTATCCATTACCTATCCTGTGCCATGTAGCCATTTTTCAATTTCTGCCATTGCTACTTATCAGCTTGTTTATATGAACTACAGTAGTGTTTATGAAGCAAACAGATCAGTTTTAATAATGCAGGGCAACACTACATGATATTTTCTTTTCTTTAAAACACTTTCATTTTTGTGTTACTGTTCCTTTAAGTGGATGGTAGCCAGCACCAGTTTCAGGTCATTCATGCTTCTTTCAAAGCAGTGGAAATACGAACCCACCAAGTCCAACATAATTCATCTCCTCTTACATTTTCTTTCTCTGCTACATTTGAGCCTATGCAGTCACTAGTGGGTTGCCTGCTTTGCCCTTAGATTATTCTGTGTTACTGTTGTGTCATCACAAATCTTATGAACTAGAAGACTAGACTACGTACACATGCTCAGTGTGGTCTGGGCTTCTTAGGGATCATCATAAATGATCAAAAAACAAAGCTTCTTGAGTTCTGCATGGCTGGTAAGTAAGTATGATTGTTTCCTGCCAGAAGTTAGGGACCGTCTGGTAAATTCCATGTGTTTGGTTTCTTGGAGCTGTAATGTTCCCTTCACTTCAAACAATTCGGCAGATTTATCATTGGTCGAATTTCGAATTTAAAAAAATTCGACCATGTGAATAGGAAGTGAAGTAAAATCCTTTGAATTCAAAGGATTTTACCGCAATTCGATTGGTCGAACGATCGAATAAGAAAAATTTGATTGATCGATAAAGCGTTCTATTCGAACTATTTTTTCGATCCATCAAATTTTTTTTATTCGATCAAAACTAAGGAACCCCAATTCGGTAGCTTTGATCTGGCCAACTAGGTGGTCGAATAAAATTTTAAAGGGGGAGTACTTCGACAGTAGAATGATTGAATATTAAAATGAAATTTTATTAGAATCATTCGATTCGATTGAATTTACAAAATTCACTGGTTGAAGTGGTCCTTAAAAACAATTGAAAATTCGAATTCGAATGTTTTTGAAAATCCAATCGAACTTAGAAATCTTCATGTGAATTTTGTAGATCTACCCCTTGCTAAATTGAACCATGTTCTGTTCTGCCTTGTAAAGCTTCCTTTCCTAAAGACTTCCATCATGACTTGAGTGCTGAAGGTTGCTAAACCGTAGACTATTTGAAGTGGTTGTATTTCTGCACACAAAATTGCAGTGTGTTGGTGGTGATGCTGATGCCCCCTAGATACTTGACATGGTATCACAATCCAAAGTATAAATGAAACTAGGAGAAGCACACAAGTTGTGTTAAAGGTCATCTGAGGAAGGGAGGCGTGTCCACCCAATATGTTATCCCTGTTTTTCACATTCTGTACCAGATTAATGCTTTAGCACCTTTAAAACACAATTTGTGTGTGCAGCTCCTAGTTTGCTTTCTGTAGAATGTTGCCATAAAGAGGTCAAACAGTGTGACACTTGGGATATAAAAGGGCTCAACCTTTGTTAGTTCTGCTTTTCATAGTGGGATTCTCTGTAGTGGAATAGTCCCAGAATCGATCACTTCACAATAGAAGGGAAGGGTTGTGCCACACTGTGCAGTTTGCTTAGGTCTAGTAACCCAGAGCAACCAATCAGATGTTTGTTTTTGAACAGCTGACCAGTAAATGCTACATGCTGGTTGATTTTAATTTATTACCACAACTGAGAAACAACTGTTTACACTATAGTCCCACCAACACTGCATGTCAGTCAGGACTGTAGTGTTGTTTACACTATAGTCCCACCAACATAGCTGTCAGTCAGGACTGTAGTTCAGTAAGATGATGGACAACCCTGAGCATATACGTGAAAGTATCTTTAATTTTTTTTTAAATATTTCATAAAGTTGCACCCTCAGGACTATCCCATGTCTAACATACAACCATAAAACATTCCCATTAATTTATGTTGTACAGTGAACATTCCTCTCCATGTTTCCAGATTGCTTCTCTTCATAGGAAAACCTAGAGTTGTTTGATAACAGTAAAATTGCTGTGCAAATTCCTGGCTCCCTATCCACATTTTCCATTCATGTAAAGGTATGTGCGTGTATTTAGCTAGTTATAATGCTGTGAATATTAAGGAACTTGATAAAGTAGCTTCTTGCAGACATTCCAGCCAAGCGACTGGCATGCATTAAAGCACACTTTTGTTAGCCAGGATGCTGACTCTGTAATGTAAAAATAGTATTCTGGCTTGGTGACAGCATAGAGACTTGTTCACGGAATAAACTACAAACTCATATTACTCTCCCTGAATAAATATGAATGTGCTAATGAGGTGGCACCCTGAATGCGCACTGTATTCTATTAATCACTAGCTAGTTGTGCCCATAGGACATCCAGGGACAAGTACGGGTTTTTGTGATTTGATTTCGTATGTCTGTATGCGTAAAACAAGTTGCTCTTTTACTACAAAGCTTAACAATAATACCTATTTAAAGAACATAATTTGTACTGGCTAAATGCTTATGTAACTTGAAGTTGATTCTTGCTGCTAGAGTAATTTTAGGCAAGATAAAGTCAAAATTTGACAAGCTAAATGTTGCCAAACTATGATTCCCAATGTGCTCAGCCAGAAGGACTCCCAGTGGGGTTGCCAACAACCACCTTTCAAAAGGGAAATGTCGAAATACTAAAATAATCGGGTTGAGATCGGCATTTTGTCCTAGATTTAGTCCCTCCTCTGAAATCCTTCCTCAGAAAAGCTTACACAACCAATCACAAAACTTTTTCTCCTATCTGTCCTCCAATCTTTATCTATACAAGAGCAAACACTTTCCAACAAAATACCACAAAGAGAAGTAGCAAAGGGAAAAGAAAGTCTGAATATCAATTTGCAGAGCGGACAAATTACCTGGGAAATGCTCAAGGCCTAGGAATCCTTTGCATCCTCTCCAGAAGTGCTACCACTTGGAAAAGGAATAAACAGGCTGGATAGCCAGGTTGAATGAGGGCTAGATGAGTTGGAAATGGCTCTAACACACTGCTTTCCAACAAACACAAGGTGGTAGAACCAAAGAAAATAAGTTGAAAATTTCTGCTAGTAAAGTGTAGTGGTCAGGGCATGATTTGGGCATGAGGATCCTTCTCCTTGCAGTTTTCAGTAAAGTTATTGGGGCATATCCAAAGAGAGTAAGGTGATATAGACAGTGATTTGTGAGGGAGTTATACTAAAAAGAGAAAGGGGAGGGAAGAGCAATACAGAAGAGGATGGCAGAATATAAAGTAACAGAAAAATATGTAAGTGTGGAGAGTAGTAGAAAGAATGAAGTTTAATAGGTGGGAGAGCACAGGGCACCAAAAACAGATGGGAAAGAAGGAAAGCAGAGAAGATAAAAAGGAAGGGGATAGATAAGGGGAGAGTATTACACAAAGTAGAATTTAGGACATTTTAGCTTCAATTTCATTGTTTAGTTAATTTAAACAATAAGCAGAGAGTATGTTCAGCTTATATTCATTGCCATAATGTTGAACAAGGAGGTATACTACCCCTTTACGCTGCTTACTGCTAATTTCTGTGCAGTAAACCTTGTAGGTCTGGATACAGCCGACCATTATTTAATATTTGTTGAACAAATAGTAGTCTGTGGCAAATGTCATCAGTTGTAACGTTCAGAAGACCGAGAGTGTGGAAATTCAGGCGACCGTTGAATAATGCATGCCTTTCTGCAGAGCGGAGTTAACCGTTCTCTTAAGTGAAATATGATTTTTACCTAAATTCCCCTAAGCCCGTCTCTTAAATGTGTACTCTCATAACACTTCCCTTACTTTACAGCGCCGTTTTGTGAACCACTAGTTTTATGAAATGCTTCATACCAGCTTAATTTGTGTAGTTTTCCATTGCTGGCTCTGCTTAAAGGAAATGTAAACCCTCAAAACAAATTGATGTCAAATTTCTCTGATATTAATAATTTTTCAGCTTCTTATATGATGGATTTCAAACACCAGTGCCAGCCGAGGGTTATTTACTAAAATCTGAATTTATCTAATTTTTTTAAATAAAAAAAACCATGACCAAACTCCCATACCTGATTTTACCTTATGTATTATTTTTTTTTAAAAAAGATCTATTTAATCTGTACTAGTAAAAACTCGAGCCAAAACCCAAATCGTATGATTTTTTCCAAATCACAAAATTTTTTCTGGTTTTTCCCAAAATTTTTTTTGATTTTTGCCTGAAATGGTCAGATTTTCAGGCTAATTCCAGCGCAGACCACATAAATGTCAAAATAGGATAGGGACTTCTGCCATTGACTTATACACAACCTTGGCAGGTCTGAGGTGGCGGATTTTCGGATTTGGACTTTTTGCTGCATCAGGCTTTAATAGATCTTGAAAAAGAACCCCAAAAATTTGACAACAAAGTTTAGTATATAACCCCCTCTATTGATTAGCTGAACTTAGAACTGAGAGAGGAAAGCCTAATGGTGGAACCTGCATAATGTAAAACAAGATGAATAAAAAAAACTACTCCCACAATTAAAAATTTGGCACTTTGGCATCAATGTGAATTTTTTGTTACCTAGCTAACCCACAGTACCTTTCTGTTGTTAATAAAAGAATAAATATATATATATATATAATGGATTTTTTTTCTTTTTTTATGTTGTAGGTTTCAAACTGGTTTGCAAATGCAAGACGTCGCCTTAAAAATACTGTGAGACAACCAGACCTGAGCTGGGCTTTACGGATAAAATTGTATAATAAATATGTCCAAGGGAATGCTGAACGGTTAAGTGTGAGCAGTGAAGACTCCTGTTCTGAAGGTTTGTTACCCAGCGTTTGATATTATTATTAATGGGTATTAGCTAGTTGCTTACTCAGTTACTCAGTGTCTCAGGGAAGGATAGAAGATTGCAGGGCTGTATAGAGGCACAACCATATCCATTACACAGCCATATTTGGTGTTATAGGGAAAAATAATGATTATTTTATTCCTGATGATAAATTAGGGTGTTGCTACGATTGCGCTTTATAGAATTGCAACCTCCAAGAACCTTAACATAAAATGATCAGTTCTGGATGAAACAAATGTTCATTATTCTGATTAGATCCTTTGGCTTCCATATATATAGACATATTGAAGAATAAAGTTGACAATGCACAGGAAGATATTAAAATCTGGGAGATCTCCAAATAGCAAATATTTTCCCAAGGTGATTGAACTGCATTGTCCTTCCCTGACTGGTTCTCATGGAAGGATCCATACAGGCATGTTGGTGACGTACACAGTCCAATACAGTATACACCCTACTTCAAAGCTTTTCTTTCTGATATCTGAGTGAACAATTAACCTAAATATAGATTGGGAAGTCCCCATTGGGTCAGTAGCTCGCTGACTTGGCCAGGAGTCGACCAGGTGTCAAGCAAAATATGCCTGTGTATGGCCAGCTTTCATCTAACTGTATAGCCGTGTTTGAGAAATAGTGTTGTAGTTTATGTAGAGTTCTAGTTTAACAGTAACTGGAGGACTGGTGGTGTTCTGTACATTGCATAAGTGAAGTGCAATAATATTCTGATCTGCTGTAGAATGCTCTACATCAGTGATCCCGAACCAGTGGCTTGTGAGCAACATGTTGCTCACCAACCCCTTGGATGATGCCTCCCAGTGTTTTGAATTCCTGACTTGGAGGCAAGTTTTGGATGAATAAAAACAAGATGTACTGCCAAACAGAGTCTCCTGTAGGCCTCAGTCCACATAGGTGCTACATCCCTTATTTGGCACCCCTATGAACTTTTTCATGCTTGTGTTTCACCCTAATTCCTTTTTCATTTCAATGTGGCTCATGGGTATATAAAGGTTGGGGATCCCTGCTCTAAAGCAAGGGTTCTCTGCCTTTGTTCGCAAAGGTCTCATATAGTTATTAAGGTCAAGTATCATCCTTTTAAATGATGACTAGTAAAATAACAGTTTATAGTTTATTGTATATCATTTATGGTAGTAGCACAAACAGCTTACCGAGGTGTCTGATCTCTCACTATGGTGCAATTCAGTTGCACACAGACCATCAGACATTAGAAATTCTTCATTTCTTTAAAGGAACTGAGCATTACAAACATTCTGATCCCCTTTAAAAGAAGGGGGATCTCTGTTCCCATTCTCCGTTTCCTAACCTCACAACCAACCAGACAAGTGACCTGTTATATTGTCCCTTATATATGTTGGAAGCATTGCCAGACAGGCCAGTCTATCCCTGCTGCTACCATAACATACATTATGTTTATTTTATGTTGATTTTATGTCTTTTATCGGGAAAGGTGTAACAAGAGAGTTCAAGCCTATGGGTGGAATTTAATAAAACCCTGAGTTATGTCTGAAGTGATTAAACAATTTAAGCCAGTGTGCCCTAGGGATTTGCATGAAACATGACCATGGGGCAACAGTGCAAAGGAATATGAGCAGAATGGTTGGAACAGCAGTTTTATTCAGCCCCGTGTGTTCATAAATCTCACATCCATAAGGGACCTATTTATTTTCCCCAACTGACTCTTGCTATATAACATTTAAAGATTCTTCTTGCTCATTCATGCATTCACCCAATCTGTAGCTTTTACTGTAAATACAATTATCTAATAGAGTTTGCTACTATATTGAACATACATAGGAGACTAACATCAGAGAAATGTCTCTGCTGAAATCCACCAAAGCCAGCCCTACCACCAGTCGTGCCTAGATAAACTACAATTTGTTGGAGCAGATGCTTCCATTGACTTCTTAAAGGGATACTGTCATTGGAAAACAACTTGTTGGTAGATCTAAGAACAACACTCAATAGTTAAAGCCATGTCCCACTGAGACTGATTCAGTTACATTAATTAGGAGGCATAACAACCTGCCAGAAAGTAGTTCCATCCTAAAGTGCAGACACAAGTCACATGACTGGGGGCAGCTGGGAAACTGACAATATGTCTAGTCCCATGTCAGATTTCAAAATGAAATCTAAAAAAATCTGTTTTGATAATTGGAATTCAGTGCAGAATTCTACTGGGGCAGAATGAGCTCTTTGCTCATGGGACATTGGAAAATGAAGAGATCCGAGTACCAACCTGTCTGCTATTTAGATTCTAGCCGGCGAGAAGGCTTTTGAGGGTGATTAGTCACCTGAAGAAGAAGCAATTTGTTTACTCATGTATGCAGATGAGATATTAACACCAGCCACACACACTACACAGCTCACACAGAACTGGCATGCTCACAGAGAGCTTGTAGATAGAGACAGCATATGGAGAGACACATAACTCACTCACTTCATGTAATAGGTATCCAGCTGAGGAAGGACATCCATTTGCTCCCTTCAGTACACAATTCCCATCCAGTGCAATGTTCAGGAAGCTGGAAGCTAACCTAACATGCACTGGAGGCATTCACACAGAGCCTCTGGGAAACAACTCCCTGTTGCAAATCCTTGTTGGAGCTTCAGCTGCTCTTTCTCTTAACACTATCTACCATTCTCTCCTAAAGACACTGTTACAAGTCTGCCCTACTATAGCTAAACCTCACTCATGGGGTTGCCTGGTCCCCGACTTCTTTTCTCAAGAGCACATGGCCCCCCTTGATCACCATCCAGAGGCCAAAGAGGAAGAGGCCACTCCCTACACACACACTATATTGCCGTGTGGCAGGAAGCTTTTGCCAAGTAACTGAAAATAAAGGGTAGGGATTTAAAGCCATATGGGCAGTTTAACTCCTATGGGTCCCTACATAAACTTTCAGTATGTTATAGAATGGCCAATGCTAAACAGGTTTTTGAAGCTTTCAAATGGGAGTCACTGACCCCATCTAAAAATAGATGCTCTGTAAGGCTACACATTTATTTTTATTGCCACTTTTTATTACTCATCTTTCCCCTCCTATTCATACTCCAATATCTTATTTAAATCAGTGCATGGTTACTAGGGTCCTTTAGACGCTTGCAACCAGAATGCTGAAATTGCAAACTGGAGAGTTGCAGAATAAAAAGTTCAAAAAGCACAAATAATAAAAAATGAAAACCAATTGTAAATTGTCTCGGAATATCACTCTCTACATCATATCAAGGGGTTATTTACTTTAACTTGATTTATCTCATCTTTATATTAACCAATCTCGACCTAACTCCCATCCACAATTTTAATTTATTTATTAATAAATCAACAAGACTTGATAAAATATAGCAAAAATTCTAATTAAGCAATTTTTTTTTTTTGCATTTGAAGCCCGAATTGCTCAGTTATTTTGGGGGTATCACTTGAAAACCCCAAATTTTTAAGATTATCGTATGAAACCCAGCGCAGATCAGGATGTTCAATTTGTAAAAGGACAAATGCCATTGGCTTCTACTATTTTCTGAATTTTTAATTCAGTTTTTTCAGCCCCATAAAAGTTAATTTAAAGGTGAGAAGTGGGTAGTGTGGAGTGCGCTCTCAAATTGAATCCAAGGGGTCATCCATATTAAAAATTCAAGGCTTTATTGTTTCTTTTTAAAACATAATAAATGCGGGCAGGGGTGAACAACCCATTTAATATTAATGTATATGTAACCAAAGGATGAGCAAACGGTTGTTGAAATACTATTGAACACTTTAAAAAAAAAAAAAGTATCAAGGTTCTTTTGTTTCTGAATAATTCTTTGTTTGTTTTCCAAAATCATTGATAGGTTTGTACGTTCAGCAGATGCAACCAATAGTGTTCCCAGAGTCCAGAGCCCAGAGTCGTTCCATTGTCTGATCTGCTCTTACTCTTGATTGAAGTGGAGTTGCATTAGATCTTTATTTTGGCAGAGAAGTAGAATTAATGTAAGCACACTGAATAACACTGCATGCTGTCTATCTAGCCTCCGTCATGTTCATGTGCGTGTTCAAAGGAATTACATTTCTTTAAAAAAAATAAATAAAGAGATGCTTAGCTCTTGGAAGAGTTCAGCTTGATTGTGGGTTACACACAGGCACCTATACTTATTTGTAATGTGTTTTCGATTTTTCTTGGAGGCTGCCCAGACTGACTACAGAATAATGAAAGAATGAATTATATATAGATATACAGAGAGCAGTTGCACACAGAAGGCAGATATCTATTGATGGCTTTAATGGAGGCTTTCCATCTTCAAGCTAAGCTTCTTGTTGTCTGAAGGACAGAGAAACAGTAACAGTTTAATTCACTTGATTGTACCTTAAAGCAGAGATAGAGTCTGACCATTTCAACTACAGAGGAAGCAGACCCTGGAGCTGCAGGGGGGGCAGTAGCTATAAGGGCCCCATGAGGCTCTAATTCATATACAATTTCAATAAATATTGGTAAAACAGGTCAACCTGTTGGCATTTTAGGGGCCTGTAAAATAATTAGCTTTTGTGCCCAGTAATATCTAGTTACGCCACTGATTTTAAGTATATAAATGACTTTATTACTAATACAGGAACCCAAAGCATCCAATTAGGATTTAACTCTTCTGTCTACTTCAGCAAGATTAGCACAAAATACTGTTTGGTTTATATGGTGTAGTTCAGTAGCAGGGCTGGAACTAGGGGTAGGCAGAAGAGGCAACTGCCTAGGGCGCAATGATTGGGGGGGAGGTGCTTGACAGCTACCTCTTTTGCCTACCCTAGACCAGACTCACCTTAGTGTCATGCTGCTCAGTGTCACCGCGCACACCCCTCGGCATCAGCAAGCATTCGTGGACACGCGTGACATCACTGCGCATGCGTGCGCAACTTCACTGTGCATTGGAGAGAGCGTGCTATGGGGAAAGTGGGGGGCAAGCTGGGCAGCTGGGTTACCTAGGGCACCCAGCTGGCCTAGCCCACCTCTGTTCATTTGGACAGATTTGTCCAATGTTAGGAAATTCATCCACCAGTTACTCAACTCCACTGCAAAACTGAACCACCACACATCTAATCACTGTATTTGGGTTGGTAGCCGTGTTGCACAGAAATAATCATTATTATATAGGTATGGGACCTGTTATCCAGAATGCTCAGGACCTTTCCATACCTTAAGTCTACTAGAAAATCATGTTCATATTAAATAAACCACCCAATAGGCTGGTTATGCCTCCCATAAGGATTAATTATATTGTAGTTGGGATCAAGTACAAGGTATTGTTTTATTATTACAAATTTGGATTATTTGGATAAAATGGAGTCTATGGGAGACAGGAAGTTTGTAATTTGGAGCTTTCTGAATAACGGGTTTCCAGATAACGGATCCCATACCTGTATATATATATATATATATATATATATATATATAATATTTACATAATATATAGTGATTGGCGAAACAAGTCAAGTCACGTTTTTGACGCCCGTCGCGTCATTTTCGACGTCATATGATCCCCCATCACTAATAATATATAATAAGACTAGAACTGCATATCAAATGTACAGTTTTCACATTAAACAGAATATATTGTCTTCATCTCTGTTGGCTTTGTTGAAGGCAGCAACGTCAAGACCATAAGGCTGGATGATGAAAGCTGTATTTCACAGTTGAATGGCTGTGGATCTCTCCAATAAGGTCTAAGGAACTTTGAATCCATATGGAACTCTCCAGGACAGCCCCAACCATATCTCCACTGATATTCCTTTTTTCTCTTTTAGATGGGGAAAATGCTCCAAGAAGCCACAATAATGAAGAAGCATACGACAAGCCTATTCACCATACTGTGATTACCAAAGAAAGCTCGGTCATCAAATCGGGTGTAAGAGCAGAGTCGAGTGCCAGTGAAGATTACGTTTCCCCTCCTAAATACAAGAGCAGTTTGCTGCATCGCTATCTCAATGACTCTTTGAGACACGTCATGGCAAGTAATGCAGCAATGAGAGAAAAAACAAGACAGAGGAACCACTCAGGGTCATTTAGCTCCAACGAGTTTGAAGAAGAGCTTGTATCCCCATCATCTTCAGAAACTGAAGGCAACTTCGTCTACCGAACAGGTAAGACAATCCTTTTAAGTTAAGGTAACTTTACCGATAGTTTTATAGAGATAGAAGAAAAGAGATAGACTTGGTACTTTAATAGTACAAGACTTTGCAAAGCCAGTACACACTGGATTTAAGAGCATTGGTATCCAAGACAGGTGTTGGGTAGGAGGGCTGGATATAGAAATGAGTACATTAAAGTCTAAAAAACTTTATTTTATGGACTTGCACAAATCAGAGATAAGATTATAGGGCATTGGGCAGTTTCAAAAGTTGTGCGCTCATTTTTTTGGGGGGAAGATTGCCAGGGATCCCAAACCTTATTAAAGTGCTTTGTTGTATAATTGTACAGGGCAGTTAACTTACAAACTACTCCATATAGCTTGTTTTTTTCAGAACCAGGAATAGGACATTAGTAGAGGTCAGATGATTTCAGTCAATGTATAGAATACTATAATTGCTCGAGGTCTGGGAACCCGTGTTAGTGTATTAACCATAGCACTTGTTTAATATAAGTTCTCCATCTTCTCCTGGTCACGGTACTTCTTTATATGTCTGCTACTTTATTGTAACGATGAGAAAATTATCCTTATGGTTTTTCAGTGACCCGATACCTACAGAATATACAGTGAGCTTAGGTTAACGGGGAGTCCTATTGCTAACGTCTGAGTTCAATATTTCTGCTTCATTGCAGAACATTATTATTTGCAATAAATGAGCTGTATTTTTGCCCAGATAAGCTGTGGCAGAAATATGGCACAGGGCTTCTCAGCGGTGAAATCATTAAAGCTTTATTGCTGCTCATTCTGAGCTTACACATAATACTCTTTAGGTGTGGTGACAGTTTTTAACACATCAAGTGAGTCCAATGTTAAATTATATTGCAAACAAAACCATCTGGGACTCGTTACCTAAGTCTGGACAGTGAGCTCACAAAAACATGTGTGAAAATATTGATACGTTTCGGAGTGCACAGCATCCATACAATTGCTATTTCTGAGATCATTATCACTGGTGGAGATGAGAACAAGCAGAAACCTGCACATAGCCTTCCCATTACTAATCATAACATTGAGCCTAAGCTCCAAGTCATGCTGGTGGGGTGGAGGGACTTGTTGAGGGGCCATTCCAAACAAATAAGAGTGAGGCACTGATAGAGTGATTGTGGTCCCTATATTCATTTCCCCCCCTCTGAACATAAAATTCACTTGTCCTCATTTAAACTCAGTTGTATACATCATTTTACATGGATGGTGGTGGTGGTGCAAGATCTTCAGTTCACCTAACAGAAGTGGAGACAATGGGGCTTGCACCACAGCAGCTACAAATTAAAAAAGAAAGGCAGTCCTAAGAAATTAGATGGAAATTTAAGTGTGGCATTAGACCTTCTTTCCAAGACAGGGTCCCTTTGAAGTTGTAGGCAACATATTTGTTATAGATCTCATAACTGCCCAGATTTGATGTGTTATAAAGAAGTCTGTAGAGCTCAAGGGCAGCCTGGAGGAGTGCAGGTCTTTATCGTGATCTATAATCATTACAATTGGATAGATATAATCCCCCAAATTAATAACCCCCCCCCCAAAGTGTCTCATTTACATTTAACAATGCCAAAACTAATAAATCCTCTTTCTGCAATATATTTTCATCTATATCTTTCCTTTTCTCAGTTACTTATATGCAATAATTACAGTATATATGAAGGGTCACATACATTTTTTTGTGGTTTGGATTAATTAGTTAAGAGAACAATTTGTATAGCTAAAATGTATGATTCAGGGAAAAACAAAAAATATGCATATTAGTCATAGTGTACCCAGCCTCTGAAAAATTCTCAGCTATACAATGGTCACTTGGTCATGTAGTGGGCAGGATCAGGCTGTTTATGTTGTTTTGCCCCCGAGGCCAGAAAACTAATCATAGCAGGCACCTATGCAGACCCATTGACAGTCAGGACGGTGAGGTTGTGGAATGCACTGCCGGGTGATGTTGTGATGGCTCATTCTGTTGATGCTTTTAAGAGGGGTTTGGATGATTTTTTGGACAGACATAATATCAAAGGCTATTTTGATACTAAAATCTACAGTTAGTATAGCTATGGGCATATATGGTTTGTGTGAAAGAGTGGAGATGTGTGTGTGTGTATGTATGCTGGGTTTTTAATTTGGAGGGGTTGAACTTAATGGACTCGGTCTTTTTTCAACCCAATTTAACTATGTAACTATGTAACTATATTAACGACCTTTGCCTGATGGGATTTTTATAACTGCTCCATTGATATCTCTCCAATACCTGTGAGGTATAAATTGAACAAACCATAGTTGTATCACATAGACAGGCAAATAAGCTATTGATTCAGTAGTTAATACTGGCCCATGTGACAAAAACTTTACAAAAAAATAGTGTGTATTGTACTGTTAAAGGGCCACAATAGTCACACGTAGTCTTTCTGAATATTTCCTAGCACACTAGTACCTGTTTCCTAGTACACCTGCCTCCGCTTAATTGTATTTCTTTGAATAAAGTTAAGGTTAGCTCTGCCTAGTATGCCTCATACTTCCTGGGTTCAAGTCCTGTTTTGAGGCCCACATTTTTGATAGGGTTCCCCTTACTTCTTAACAAAATTACAAACAGAAAAACTTTTCTGTATTAGCTCCTCGGTCATAGTTTCAGTAATTTCTAGGCCATAAGAAGTATTCATCCAAAAATTATCTGACCTCCAAGGTGAGTTTCCAGGAATATCTGAAAGAGCAAATATGCATTTTTTCTTGAATTTGTCTCTAACTGAGTATCAGACTATACCTCTCCAAATCAAGTCTCTTAAGGGTGGCTTCACTGGCTTGTACCATATAACTGTCAAACAATTGAATCTTTTTTGAAATGGCAAACTAATTCTTCAAGGGTCTTGGTGCCACAGGAAGGCTTATGTAGAGGGTCCTATACAACCTTGTATCCACAGGTGCTCCTTGCTTGCTGTCCCACCCCTCCTATGAATGGCAAGAACAGACAGTGCCACAAACAGATAATAAATAACCTTTTCAAGGTTAATTTTAGGAGCACAAAGAGTTGCAACTCCAAGGTGGAAATGTGCACCTGTTTTCTGCTCCTTGCCACTATATAAAAGAGCCATGTATGCCGTTATGTCTTCATAGAAATAAGCAGACACAATTGAATAATAATTCACAATTCACATCTTAACATTTCCATTAGACAGATACAAAGGCAAAATACAAAGTGGATGGGAGCAGGACAAATGTTAGGGAGGTGGAATATTTCCGCACAGTCTGCACTTTTTACCCTAATCTGAGATATGAACATAGGACTGTTGCCACAGACGCACGGAAACACAAAGGGCACTTGAAAACGAACAACTCATTAGGTCCAAAAAGGAAACGCTTGAAATAAGATCCTCCAGCAATTCAAAGAAATGAAAACAAAAACAAGACGTTTGGGATTGTGATATTTGTTTTCCTTTGCCCAGAAAGTCCTTGGTAGCAACAGAAGGGCTGTCGTCGGCAATTATTTGTGACATCATTCAGTTCTGGTGTAACTTCAGATTGTTTATCTTTTACTTAGAAACAGATTAATGAAACCCTGCTTCCAAAGTAAAGTTTCCTTTTAGATTATATATCAATTGCAGTTTTACGACCTTCTTTTTCCTCACTTCCCAGCTGTAGTTACCCATTTTATTATGTTAGTTAGGCTGTGGGCAGAGAAGGATTCCATTTTTGTTATTCCCTGGCACACAGTGCACACAGGCATGCAGAAGCCATAAAATAGCAGTTCTTTCTGGATCATTGTCTCATTTGAGCCTTGCCCTTGGAATAATATCTTTGTGTGTTCTTATTACAACCAGGTCAGAAATAGATGCATTTTGTAAATGCCGTCCGTGGTCAGATTCCAAACAAGCACAATAGAACTTTTTTACCTTGGGAGAATGCCATTCTTAAAATGCCTAAACAGGTAATTTGACAAAATAGCAGTAACATCAGTAATGTGGCTTGGCTTAAAAGCTTTACCTTTTGGTAAGTGTTTTGTCCACCTGTACTTAGTAACATAGTAAGTTAGGTTTAAAAAGACACACATTCATCAAGTCCAACCTTATATGTCTATATAAAATCTGCCTAAAACCCTTCTGAAGCATCTCCAATATGGTGGGATAATTGCTTCCTGAGCTCTTTTCAATAACTCTGTATTTTCTCACTTGTTAAAAAGCCATCCAGCCTCTTCCTAAATGTATCTAATGTGTCAGCATGTACAACTGATTCAGGAGAGAATCCTACAACATCACAGCTCTCACTGTAAAGAATGCTTTCCAAACTATTTAGATGAAACCTCCTTTCTTCTAATCGGAATGGATGACCTTGTGTCAACTGGAAGGACCTACTCGTAAACAACGCATTAGACTGGTCAGTATAGGACCCCCTTACTTGTGGTCCCTTCTGCCCCAAACATGGAAGCATTAATAATCATTGAGTAGAAAAGGCCAACTTTAGAAAACTTATCTTTTGGTTTATCATTGGTTATCACATTACAGTTCCACAGAACACTTTGGGGAAATCTAGAACTTACATGAGTTGGTCTAATGAAATTGAATGTGGTCCAGTGTGTAAAGGTTCAGCTCGTCTCAGACCACAGTGGTTTTGTCTTTACTATGGTATTAGAGAGAAAAAATGGATTTGCTATTTTTTTCATATTAGATATAGGCTTGTAATTGAGAGAGAATGACATTCTGTTTATGCAGATTCCCCCTGGAGCCCCCATGACTTGGATGGATTCTGTTCTCAAGCTAGTCTTGGTAATTAGTACCTCGTCCTTGAGGAAGAACCATCTGATTGTTTATATGAGCAGTTCTTTGTTTTTCTTTGCTGTGAAGAGATATCTCTATGCTCTCACAATGGTAATGACCTTTTTCTCCAGTAAGTTCTTATGTCATAAGTTCCAGAGTTCCAAATAAAAACTCTGTGATTCCTTTGTTTGGGGTTCTGACTCTTTGTGAGTTCAGAATCCACGAAACTTGTGACAAATAAACTTTGTAATTTACCTCAAGTGATTTCTGGTATGCTAAATTCCCTGACATAATCATTGCCGGTTGACAAAGTCACATTTAAGGGTGACCAATCAGATAAACTGTATGTATAACCCTTTAAGATATGCAAAGGCTCAGATGGTTAATAC
The DNA here is from genome assembly GCA_024363595.1 of Xenopus borealis. Lineage (NCBI taxonomy): Eukaryota > Metazoa > Chordata > Amphibia > Anura > Pipidae > Xenopus > Xenopus borealis. The sequence continues at coordinate 20,557,626 of CM044441.1, forward strand.
AGGTATAGGACTTGTTATCCACTAGATAGATTTTCTACTAAAATATCATGATATCATTAAATAAAGCCAATAGACTGGTTTTGCTTCCAATAAGGATTAATTATATCTTATTTGAGATAAAGTACAAGCTACGGTTTTATTATTACAGAAAATTGAATCATTTTTAAAAATTTTTTTTTTTTTTTTTTGGTTAAAGTGGAGTCTATGGGAGACAACCTTTCTGTAATTTGGAGATTTCTGGATAAGTTTTTTTTTATTGATCCCATACCTGTATTGTCAGCACCCATTTACAATAGACTATATAGAAGGGAATAGAATTTATATTATGTGTATTTATGTCCTCATTTTATATACTGTCTATTATAAGCTTATGTGAATGGAAGACAAAATTTAATTAAAGAGGTACATTTCCCATGGATACATTGGGGCTCATTTATAAACACTGGCCAAATTTGCACCTGGGCAGTAATCTAAGGCAACAGACAAATGTTTGCTTTCATTGTTTATCCTGCATCTGTCGAAAATAGTCGGTTATTAATTGGTTGCTGTGAGTTGCTGCTCATTTGCAAACTTGACCCCAAATGAGCCCCATTTAAAGCAATAGGTACATAAGTGGAGTAAGAGTACAAGAATCTTAGTGTGGATGTTAATTTAGGCTTTACAATAATTACACCATTAGATCTCTTGTAGTAAGTACAACAACCTGAGATGACCTGTTCTTTTGATGTGTGATGTGTATTTTTTTTTATTCTATTTAGCTCATTAGTAGTCAAAGAAAGGTTCTCATGAATGGTTGAAAATACATTTCTCCCATTGTCTCCTGCCAGCCACGGGATCAGCTTTTGGACTAGATCAGTGTAGGTTTTAAGAATACTGTTGCTTGAGTAATCGACAAATTACCCACATAAGCACTAAAATATCCTTTAAACCTCTCTGCGGTCATTTGATAAACTATTATCTTTAGTGCCCAGGGTCAGCTGGAGTTCAGTCTCTAAGGCCGTGTCTCTTATCCATTTTTACAGACAGCTTTTGGAGAAACTTAAACCCCACTGCAAGAAAGAGTATTTATAAATCTAGATAAACACATTTTGGCAGGTCAATAACATAGCAGTCCAGTGGTACACCTGCAGCCTCTGTCTCTTTGTAAAGACTGAGTTAAGTCCTACAGAAGACAAGTCTGTATGGGTTCTGATGATACATTCAGGCCCAGGTGTCAGATTTACTCGCAGTTCCATGACTCCAGCAAGCATTAAAATGACTGATAGCCAGTGACATACAGTCTGAGATTTTCCTGTTCCACCAAGCTTGATAAATAATCCGTGGGTTTTGAGTCAGTTTCAAGATTCTTTTTTGTTCAAATGATCAGTCTTTCAGGTCATGAAAAATGATTCCTGCTAGCTAGCACTTATAGCATAAAAAACATGGGAATATTTTCAGCCTTTATGTTAGTTGTTTGCCACAGAGATGCAAAGAATCCATTGGCTGAACAGCTTTTGAAATGTTTAATTTAAGGGAAAATAAACCTGGGACATTTTTCTGTTTTGCCTAAACATACATGTTCCTCTGTATAGAAGTGGCTACCTACCGTTGTCTTACTCAACCTTTGCCTTATAAAACTCAGTATAAGTTCTCTTTACAGACTGGGAGGCCCATTCATTAAAGGTGGAATGGGACCCGTTATCCGGACCCTGTTTTCCAGAAAGCTCCAAATTATGGAAAGGCCATCTCCCATAAACTCCATTTTATCCAAATAATGCAAATTATGAAAACAGATTTCCTTTTTCTCTGTAATAATAAAACAGTAGCGTGTACTTGATCCAAACTAAGATATAATTAATCCTTATTGGAAGCAAAACCAGCCTATTGGGTTTATTTAATGTTTACATGGTTTTCTAGTAGACTTAAGGAATGAAGATCCAATTATAGATCCATTATCCGGAAAACCTCAGGTCCCAAGCATTCTGGATAATAGGTCCCATACCACAATGAAACGCTGTTTCTCTAAAACCATGAATGCAATTGAAAGATATTAAAAGATCCGAATATAAAAAGTATGAAAGGGGAAAAAAATGTGTTAAAAATACGAATACACCTCTAAAATGTTTTAGTTTTTCGACAATTACAAGTTGAAAAAAAATCTGAAAACCACTAAAATGCTGAATGTTTAAAAAAAAAAAAAAAAAAAAAAAGGTCCAGTAGGATCAGTGCATCTCCCATTTACTTCTATGCCTGCTTTTACTTGGAGAAATTTTGTATTAGAGTATTTTTTGTATTCGTGTTTTTTTTTAAAACATGAATGTTTTGAGAAAAGATGATTTGTGAAAAAAAGAAATCTGAGTGTTAATAAATAGGCCCCTTGGTAGTTCACAGAAGAACAAAGTGTTGGACTCGGACTCTCACCAGAGAACCTGAGATCTTACAACAGTTACTTGAAGATAGTGTTTAGTGTATGTGAGGCAATTTTTCTTGTCTGAAGCCATCTGGGACATTCTCTGATACAGTCCAACCCTGGAAAGAATTGTGTTTTAGCATGTCCCAAGGTGGGACATATTAAGGCACATCCTAGTTCATCTGGCCATGTTTATTTATATGTAGCTACATCAAAGTCCATCCCAAACGCTATCTTTTTTTGCTAAGCATCACCCTGTTTCAGGTCTTGCCTAAACAGAGACACTTTGTAATCATGAAGATCAGTTCAAGTATCAAATGTAAAAATACATTTTAGATGTCTGTTATGGTTTGGGGCATCAACATATTAGTTACGACTTTTAAATAAGTAAAAAGTCTGCTTTCAAACTGATTTATGCGTGTAGCAAAAGGTACCATACTGTTTTACCTAATTATAAGCCTAATCATTTTGTTACCCGGTTAGATAACCTCACAAAATTCTAGCTTGTTTTTTGGTTTGGCATGGTCAAAAAGTAGACACAAAGCACTTTCTTTTTATATGGATGCTTTAAAATAGTATGTGGAATGGGTTTCAGAAACTCAGTTTTAAGCAAAAGATAGTGGGAACAGCTACAAAGGATACAAACATGTCTCTGTTTATGTGTTGACTTTTCTTGGTTGCATTTGTTCTCTTGACAGAAGCACATAAACAGGCCTTCCCCACCTGCTACAAAGCATCAGATGGAGAAACTGATTAAATTAGTATAGAACACTTAAATGAAAACATAAATTTTAGGCGCTTCTGGGAAAGCTTTTTGTTCCAGACAGGAATTGTCTTTGGCTCAGCTCTTTGGGTGGAATGGATGGTGTGGTTTGGAAATGGGTGCAGAAGTGGATGTACTGTATTTGCATTTGTGAGAGTGACTAAAAAAGACTAAAAAAAAAAGGGGGGACAAATCCGACATTGGGTGGAGGCAGAATAAACCCTGGAATAAAATCAGCTGAAACAGAAAGGTTTATAGAAAGTAAACTGCAGTTGAACTCTATCTGTGTTCCCTGTTCTTGTACACTCACTGAACCCTGGCTCAGTTCACTTGTGTGTGCTTGGGGCCATAGGAAAGTCACTCTACATCTACTGTAGCTTCAGGCACCAAACTACAGCTGGAACATTGGTTTGGATGGAAGACACTGTGCAAGAACTATATTTAATTTAGAAAAATACATTCCAATGAATCTCTCAACGCAATGTGTATCGCTTTCTGCAATACATTGGACCTTCCATGATTCTCAGACAAGCCCTTTTTATGGTTGGGCAGAGAGGGTCCCAGCATCATGGGGGTAGGAGGCAATCAAATGTTTGTAAAAGTACAGAGGACAAGTTATTTTGCTAAACAGTTGTTTTGGTGCTTAGTAAATGTTAATTTATACATCAGGGATACCCAACCTGGAGCTTTGAGGAGTTAAAATTTAACAGCTGATTGAGGTTGTCGGATTAAAGGAAATGTAAACCTTAGAACTGACCAGAGAAACATTAGACAGCTCTTCTCATTAACTTTCTTTTTTCTAAGCAAGGCAACAACACAAGAATTTCGTTTTCTCAGGAAATTCATTTTCAGCAACCAGCAGCAGGTAGCACTGTTGTGTCATATTAATTATACACTATATTTGTTTATTTAAAAATTGGCAATATCTTAATTAATGCAAATTGCAAAAGTGCAATATGTCCTGCAATGTGGTTTCCCCAGACATGAAGAAATGACAGTAAAAGAAGTAAGGTCACAGGAGTACCATGGAATACACTAGTACAAAAAGCAGTCATAAAGCACATGTGCACTGATTTTTAATAACTCACTATTTTTAATGAGGCTTAACTTTAGCATGAGGGTCAACCTCTACCTAACAGCTCAGGATCTACAGCTAGATCACGGCTGGGCACCTCTTATAAAGTCCTTTCTAGTAGAGGTATGGGATCTGGTATCCGGAAAGGCCATCTCCCATAGACTCCATTTTATCAAAATCTTTTACAATGATTTCCTTTTTCTCTGTAATAATAAAACAGTACCGTGTTCTTCATCCCAACTAAGATATAATTCATCCTTATTGGAAGCAAAACCAGCCTATTGGATTGATTTGTTGTTTACATGATTTTCTAGTAGACTAAAAGGAGATGTAAACCCCCTAAGTGCAAATATCCATCCTTCCTCCCCTGTGTTGGCCCCCTCCCGCCTCCCCCAGACTACCTGTGCCCCCGGGCAAATGCCCCTAAGTTGTTACCCCTCCGCGCAGGTCCTCTCCAGCAGAGTTCACAGATGCTATCTTCTCTTGAGCGGTGTTCTTCCTGGATTTACCGGCGTTTGGAGGCGCATGCACAGTAGGAGGCAGATCTACTGCACATGCTCCGAAAAGTTTTCCAAAAAAAAATCAGAACATTTTGTGACTTTTTGCAAATTTCAATGAAATGAGTTTGGAGACGGATTCACATTTGGGACAAATATTGAGAAATGTGCTATTTTTTGAATGAAAGTTAAATACTTTATATGCTAAATGAACTAATCTATAGCTTTGTTCGCTCCACAATTCATATGAGATTAGGTCATTGCTTTCTATCTAACAGCATCTGACATCTGTTTTAAAGGACAAAGAAAGTGTAAAATAGAATAAGGCTGGAAATGCTGTATTTTGTATACTAAACATAAACATGAACTTACTGCACCACAAGCCTAATCAAACAAATGATTTATGCTTTCAAAGTTGGCCACAGGGGGCTGTCATCTTGTAACTTTGTTATAAATCTTTGCAAGACTAAGACTGTGCACATGCTCAGTGTGGCCTGGGCTGCTTAGGGATCTACAGGGAAACAAAGCTGCTGGAGTTCTGAATGGCTGGGGAGTAAGACAAGGGCTCCCCCTGCTGTTCATAAGTATGATTTTTTTCCCTGTACAGCAGTTAGGGACCGTCTGACAATCCTATCCACAGCAGTAAATTAAGGGAGAATTTCACTGCATACAGTCAGGTTTGATAGACATTTTTTAATTAAAGTATATTGGAGGTTTCTTTTTCATTAAAGAAATGGGATTTTATTTTTTTGTCTTTACATGCCCTAAAATGTGTTTACAACTTCCATGGGATTCAGTCTCAGGTTAAAATTGTCTGTTTCACTTTTAGAGCCTCTATATATAGCAGGGGTGTACAAACTTGGCCCTCCAGATGTTAAGGAACTACAAGTCCCACAATGCAATGAAGGAGTCTGACAGCCACAGTCAGGCAAATGCATTGTGGGACTTGTAGTTCCTTAACAGCTGGAGGGCCAAGTTTGGACACCCCTGATATATAGTATGATAAAGGGAATTATTAGCTTATTGAATCCACCCATAGTCTACCCAGCTGGCAGATCGTGCCAAAAAAAAATCTGTGTGCTGTAAGCTAATAGGAGGCTTTTTATGCTCTCCAGTCCTTATTACTCCCAGAAGCCAACTGTGCTCTATTGTTTTTAGAAATGCCAAGACTGGCACACTTTTAAAGCTGTTCAGGTCTCTTACTTTGTTTTCCTAATAAAATCATCTTCAGGAATGTGAGTAGCTAATGAAAGCAAGCTTTGACTTTGTGTACAGAAAGGCCTTCAGCAATCATTAGAAGGAATCTAACATTCATTTATAAATATAAATTTTCCATGAAACACCTCCTGAAAGCTGTGGCATGCACTGTTCTCATGTGGGTGTTGGTTTGCTTTGGATCTTTATGTCTTGCATTGTTGCATTTTTGGCATTAAGTTCTGTGTATTTGTTTGGTTTTTTTTAGTTGTTATTTTTGTCCCTTATGTGAGAAATCTTTAGTCAATAGTCGAAGCCGAAGCAGTGATATATCTATAAATCTAATAGACCCGTAACATTCTTTTTGAAGTATGGAAAAAACACTACTCAAAGATCAATGCACAGATGTTCCTCAAGTGGAGGCCTATTTATTGAAGGTCGAATTTTAGTGGCATTATAGTTTTTTGAAACCACGATTCAACTCTCTAATATATGCAATTCTTAAAGGGATCCTGTCATGGAAAAAAAATTTTTTTCAAAATGCATCAGTTAATAGTGCTGTCCCAGAAGAATTCTGCACTGAAATCCATTTCTCAAAAGAGCAAACAGATTTTTTTATATTTCATTTTGAAATCTGACATGGGGCTAGACATTTTGTCAATTTCCCAGCTGCCCCAAGTCATGTGACTTGTGCTCTGATAAACTTCAATCATTCTTTACTGCTATACTGCAAGTTGGAGTGATATCATCCCCTCCCCTTTTCTCCTCCAGCAGCCTAACAAAAGAACAATGAGAACACAAGATAACAGCTGCCTGATAGATCTAAGAACAGCACTCAATAGTAAAACCCATGTCCCACTGCATACTATTCAGTCACATTGAGAAGGAAAAACAACAACCTGCCAGAAAGCAGTTCCCTCCTACAGTGCTGGCCCAAGTCACATGACCAGGGGCAGCTGGGAAATGACAAAATGGCTAGCCCCATGGATTTCAGTCTATTGGAGCAGCACTATTAACTGATGCATTTAAAAAAAACTGCAGCTGCAAGTTCAGAAGGGTTCAGTCTTAGATCCCTCACCCTTTTGATTTGTTGGGTAGATGGTGGGTTCCACTATGCCACGGGTACCCAGGCTTCACTGACGTGGGGAAATTGTGACCATCGACCACCTTGTTTTACTGCCAAAGAGAGTTATAAAACCCTCAGAGACCACAGGGTGCTAAACCAGGGGTGTCCAACTTTTTGGCTACCCTGGGCCACATTGGTAATAGAAAAATTGTCTGGGGCCACACATGAAACACTTTTTGGAGCTATAAGCTGGAATATGGAGACCTGGATATTAAATAAATTTATTATATTATAATTATTAATACTAACTGGGCAATGGGCTGAGTCCCCCCTCCTGCCTACTCCTATATCCTTTGCAACATGATGTTTCTTCGGAAACCAAGCCTTTCAAGCTGTGCCGCATTCATGTCCATCCTAGGCCGCATACGGCCCTCGGGCCGCAGGTTGGGCACCCCTGTGCAAAACCGTTGTTTATTTTTCTCAATGCTTTATATATTCTGACGCATGGCAGACACAATATTTGACTACATAATTAAAAAAAACATTTATCAAGGTTTGAATTCAGATTGTTGCCACAATCCAAATATTTTTTTTTTGCACAAAAACTCACCAATTCAAATTATATTTTCAAAGAATTTTTTATTTGATATTTATTAAAGACAAAGAGCTTGGACGGAGAATGTCTGCATCTAAAAGCTTGTGAGTTCATGTATGAGTCAATCGGTGTTGTCCTAGGCAAATTCAAGCCATTTTTTTCATTCAGGATTTTCAAGTTTTCACTTTTTTTGAGCTTTGTAAATTCACAAATTCATGTTTCTTTTGGAGCTTGCAAGCTCACAGATTCAAGGTAATCGAGTTTTTTTTCCATGATTGTATTCAATCGTGTTTTTCATATTCAGATTTTTTTTTATAAAAAAGCAAACATTCAAGTTTTTTTAAATTGTGAGTAGAAAGAATCTCTAAAACCTTACAAAATGGAGTTTTGATAAATAAGCCCACTAGTATACAGATGTCTCCTTAAAGGGATCCTGTCATGGGAAAAAACATTTTTTCAAAACGTATCAGTTAATAGTGCTGTTCCAGAAGAATTCTGCATTGAAATCCATTTCTCAAAAGAGCAAACAGATTTTTTTATATTTCATTTTGAAATCTGACATGGGGCTGGACATATTGTCAATTTCCCAGCTGCACAAGTCATGTGACTTGTGCTCTGATAAACTTCAATCAGCTTTACTGCTGTACTGCAAGTTGGAGTGAAATCACCCCCTCCCTTTCCCCTACCCAGCAGCCTTACAAAAGAACAATTGGAAGGTAAACAGATAACAGCTCCCTAACACAAGATAACAGCTGCCTGGTACATCTAAGAACAGCACTCAATAGTTAAACCCATGTCCCACTGCGTACTATTCAGTTACATTGAGAAAGAAAAACAACAGCCTGCCAGAAAGCAGTTCCCTCCTGAAGTGCTGGCACAAGTCACATGACTGGGGCAGCTGGGAAATTGACAAAATGGCTAGCCCCATGGATTTCAGTCTATTGGAGCAGCACTATTAACTGATGCATTTAAAAAAAACATGTTTTCCCATGACAGTTTCCCTTAAATAAAGCAGGGCAGTCATCTCCTTAAATGATTAGCAGGGCTTACAAGATATTTCTACCTGTAAACCCTGAGGGACGGGGACCTTCTCTTTTTTAAAAATATGATTTACATTATCTGTTACGCGGTTGTTCAATTTAGAGCTTGATTGATGTTAAAGATTTTTATTGACTGCTGAAACCAATTCATTTTTATAACCAAAGGCCCTTGGAAGTGCTTGATAATTGCTCTTATCCAACAGCTGGAAATTACGTCTCTAGAATTTCTACAAAAACTCGTTCAGCTGTAAAATAAAAAATAAAAACGAAAGCTAGAATTCTGATTTGACATGATTGTGGTTAAGTGTTTCTGTTTACTGTCTCATATCCCTTGCTTGCCCTTTCCTCCAAAAAATATGTGTCTTTATTTTCATTTCTCTTGTGAAATTGTGAAATCCTAGCCCTGGCTGGGCTGCATTGTTAAATGCACTCAATCGCAGGGCATTCCAGAACAAAATTTCATCTTTGTTGTCCCCTGGTGGATGCTAAATATGAAGCACTTTATCGAGCCTTAAAGGAGAAGGAAAGTCTAGAGTTATTTGGGGTGCCAAATGTTATTCACCCCAAGCAATTGTAATGACTTACCCGAAACCCTGGACCAGTGCTCCAGCAGAAAACTGCACCGGCCTGGGGTTCTTCCAGCGAGCACCATGGAGCGATTGGTTTCCTTCTTCTTCATTCTTCAAATTTCCCATGGCAGACGCATGCGCAGTACAGCAAAATAGCTGACTTCTTCGTTAAAGTTCAGATTTTCACTCTACTGCACACTCTTCTGAAAAAAGGGGAAGAAGGAAGCAATCGCTCTGTGGTGCTTGCTGGAAGAACCCCCGGACTGATGCACCACGAAGTGATAGACTTCCTTCTTCCGCTGTCTTTGCTAGGTTGCGCATGTTCATTAGAACAAAAAGCTGAACATTAACTTGAAAGTCAGCTTTTTCGTTCCATTGCGCATGTGATTTCCCCGGGAAATTCGAATACAGAAATGGACAGAAGTCTATCGCTCCGTGGTTCTCACAGTTTTCTGCTGACAGGACAACGGGTCTGGGGTTTCAGGTAAGTCATTACAATCGCTTGGTGGTGCCTAACATTTGGCACCCCCAAGTAACTTTAGACTTTCCTTCTCCTTTAATGCCTACACATGGGGTTTGTAATTTAAGGAATAGGGTAGGGTGTGTGAAATGTTCCAGAGTTAAAGGAATATAAAATATTTGTTTAGAAACGTTTTTTCTTATATGTAATAAACAGAACAAATGCATGTTATACCTAGGGGGTGATTTATCAGCATTCAAATTTGAATTTTTGCCACATTTCGAATTTGACAAAACTTTGAGTTTTGTTGAGCTTGTAAATTCACAAATTCGATGATTTCTATTTTTTTTCATGATGGTATTTAGTTTTTTAGTTCAGATTTTTTAATAAATGAGCAAAGAGTTGAATGTTTTGATTTGCGAGTTCATGTAGAAGGCAATGGGAGTTGTCCTGGGCAAAATTCTAGCCATTTTTTTAATATTTGAGATTTTTCTAATTTTTTTTTTAAATTGTAAACTCACAAATTTGAATTGTTTTGAGCTTGTAAACTTACAAATTCAAGGTATTTAAATTTTTTTCTTCAGATTGCTGAAATTACAACCTAATTTGAATAAAAAGCTGAAAACTCAAAAACGACAAACAATAAAACACTGTAAATTGTCTCAGAATATCATTCTCAACTTCATACTAAAAGTATGAACTTTAAATTAATGGGGTCAATGAACATGACAACTGCATCCATATCTGCTCAATTGCAATTGCGGTCGCAGGTATAAATTAACCCTTATAGGTTTAGGTTGTGCAGGAGTAATACTGATGGTGAACAGATCTAACTACTAGATCTAGATCTAAATTTATTTTTTTTTCTGCCAGGGCTAAAGTCTTTTCTGGAAATTTCATTTCCACTAGTCAAGAATATCAGTTACTTCTGGTATATCTAGTAACCACCATGTTGAAGAGCTGGCCTTTGGGCACAATGAAGGTTCTCTCAAAGGTCCCCTTTAGTTAAGCTTCTACACTGTGAACCAATTTGTCTTTATGGTACAATTACATTTGAACAAGTTTGTCTTTATGGTACAACTACATTAACAATATGTAACAAGTCCAGCTTTACATTTACCAATAAACCTATATTTGAAAGACCTATAATTATTAAAAATTGCAGACACTGAATCACAGTTCACCAGCTAATATAACTGTAAGGGGGTTATTGATTAAAGTCCAAATGCTAAAAACAAAAGATGCCAGTATTTTTACTATAAAATCCACATTTTTTGTCGAGATTTTTTCGAGATTTATTATTTCTGTGATCTGCACTGAAATTAGCCCCAAAATCCAACTATTTCAGGCATTTCGGCAAAAATCTGAAAGATTTGGTCTTTTCAGGAAAAAGCCTGAAAAAATTGAGGGATTCTATGAAAAAAATCATATGATTGGCTTTATTTTATTGAGTTTCCCCAATCTTATTAAATCACGCTTTTTAAAAAATAAATAAGGTTAAGTTGTGGATTCTGGTTTGGTCGGACTTTTTTTTTATTAAATAATTAGAAAAATTTGGATTTTGACAAATAACCCCCTTTATTTACCCATTTAATGGCGCTGTTACAAGGGCACGGAACACTAAATAAAACCATAAAATCTACAAGATTCCATTTCAGTTAGCAAGCTCGGTAATTTGTGATCCCCAAAATGCCTTCATCCCACCTTCTTGCGTGGCACTTTCACACATTAAAATTCTACGAGCAGAACTCTAAAATATGCAGAATTTCAAAGTGTAAAGAGCACTACTTGGTGATAAATGGCCCGCCATGGATATTTAACTTATTACGACACTCCACTGAATACATTTTTTTTAAACGTTTAAAAGCTGCCGTTTTCAGCCTAAAAAAGCGAAATATGATTTGCTTTAAGAAAAATGTTCTATAGTTTTGGTCATAGTGGAACTTGGCAGAAGAATAGCTAATAAATGTTCGTCTGGGAACACGTGACTGGAAAGTATAGGATGTTTTACTGTGTGCTTAAGCATTCGGCACGCCAAGCGACACCGTTTTCTCTCTTTCCAGTGGAAAACTAGCGTTTTTCGTTAAACTGAGCCCCTTTGGGATTTTGTTTAAGTGAAAGCAATAATATAATTCCATTAAATGAGCCAAAATACTCTCTTTTCATATGCTTTGCTTATTCACAAACTCAATTATCAGTTAAAGGAAGATTACTAACAAACGAGTAAGAAGTAATGATTCCTACCCTCTAGTTAAACGTTATATGAATATCTGTCGGTATTGAAGGCAAGAACAGCAATGAAAAGCAACTGCACTCAATGGGGGATCAACATTGCACCACAGGCTGCTCCAAAGGCACTTCCAATAACAGGTTAGAACTGCCCATTGTATTATGCTCTATGTTCCTAGGGAAGATTATATTAAAATGATTATACAGGTATGGGATCTGTTTTCTGGAAACCCATTATCTAGAAAGCTCTAAATTACACGAATGCCGTCTCCCATAGACTCAATTTTTAATTAAATAATTAAAAACATTTTTCTCTGTAATAATAAAAAAGTACTTGATTCAAACTAAGATATAATTAAACCTTATTGGAAGCAACACCAGCCTATTGAGTTTAATTAACATTTTAATAATTTTTTAGTAGCTTTAGTATATGAAGAACCAGATTATGGAAAGACATCCTTATCCGGGAAACTCAAAGCCCAGAGCATTCTGGATAATAGGTCCCATTCCTGTTTCATGAAAATAAATCTTAGTTGCTATAGACGTCCTAGGAGGTTGTGTGAATGGCCACATGCACATCATGTGAACATCAGCAGTGTACAAAAGAGGTTTTTTCCCCCTGGGGTTAGTGGTAGATTTTCTAGTGCATAAATTCCTTCAGAGGGATCTCTCTGCTAGGTGGGATTGGGTGACTCCATATCCTGTATAAAGATGGTAAGGAAGGGGGAAGTTCTTTCTTTGATCTATAGAGGTGAATGTCTGAATTTATTTCTGAGCCCAAGGCAGGATAGGCTTCCGTTAAGAGCTTTGGGAAAGCGAATTCTGGCTTAAATAAGAGGATGAACAAATAAGCTCTAAGATGACTATTAACGATTGTGCTGGGGCCAGTAACAGTAACTGGTACTCCAAGAAGGGTCTTATGGGCAGATTTATCAAATTCACATGAATGATTCGAAATTCGATCGAATTTTTAAAAAGATTCAAATTAGAATTTTCGATTATTTTTGAAGACCACTTCAACCATCGAATTTAGAAAATTCAATCGAATGATTGAACTAATTCGAATAAAATTCATCAGTCGAATTACTTGCCCTTTAAATTTTTATTCGGCTGCCTAGTTCGCCAGATTAAACCTACCGAATTGCTAATAAACCCTATGGGAAGCTCCCATAGGGTTTTTTTAAGTTTCTTAGATTAAAATCGTTCAAATCACTCTATGAATTTTTTTCTATTTGATCGTTCGAATATTCGAATTGCGGTAAAATCCCTTATCCTTTAAATTCGTCCAAAATTCGATAGTCATGTCGTTTTCGTCACGTCGCATTTTTTAGCGCATTTTCGCCAGGCGAATTTTTGCTGGCGTTTCATGGATTTATTCGCGAATTTGCCCCTGGTGAATAAATTCTCCCATCACTAGTGCACACAAAAACTACATTTTGCATTTATTCTGACCTGTTCACACAATTTTAAAAAATGAATACACAGATTTAAAATGTGGGCAAAAATAATGAGGGGGGGGGCAAGCCGCCTCAGGTGGCAAAGAGTCTAGGATCCCCCTGGTATTACCCAAATTGCAGTGGAAACGTTACATTGCATTACCAGGGTATCTGACCAAACAACGCATAAAGGAACTTGGTGCTACACCAGTTATGAAGGAAGCCATATTTAATGTAGAAAAAGTACAGTGCACAACGTTTTAGGGTGATAACCCTTCCTCAGGTGCCAGGGTATCTAGATCTAAATCAGATTATATGTTTGTTTTCCTCATAAAGTGAAGGACAGAAACTTTTTTTCTATCTGAAAATATATCAAATATCTGCCTGTGAAGACTAGTGATGGGCAAATCTAGGCAGATTCGCTTTGCCACATAATTCGTGAATTGCTGGAAAATTCGCAAAACGCCACGCTTTTTTTTTTTGTTTGTGACGCGCGTCGTTTTCAGCACAACTTTTTTGGCGCGTCGCATCATTTTCAGCACGCGTCTTGTTTTATTTTTTGTCAGGCAAATTTTCACCAGGCAAATTTTTTTTTTATTTATTCACTGGCGGTGAATCGCGGGAATTCTCCGCAAATTCGTGGCTGGCGAATAAATTCGCCCATCCCTAGAGAAGACTAAAATGAAAAGCCATTTCCCTGTATTCCAAGAATTGAGAGATCTGTCATTATAATATAGATAAATACAGGAAAACACTAACTCTGAAATGTAGTAAGGATAGATTACACTATATCATAAAGATGGACTGTACTTCACTAATGTCCCAGATTAGAACTGTGCTGTATATTCTATTCAATCATTTGAGGTTGAGCAAGGAGGGTAAAAATGGTCTGACTGTACCTTAAGTATATAGTAGTCTGTTTACTGAGTAGTACATTGTATAGCCAATAACTGTAATTTTTAGAAAAGGTTTCCTTTTTCTCTGTCATAATAAAACAGTACCTTGTATTTATTGGTAACTAAGCTGCATATGGTGGCAAAACAATCCTATTAAGTTTATTTTGTGTTTAATTGATTTTTAGCAGGCTTAAAGAATGGTGAACCAAACTACAGAAAGATCCTGTATCTGGAGAACGCTGTGTCCCAAACATTCTGTATAATAGATCCTATACTTGTATATCATGTCACAATTACATAATCATAGCCCATTCTGTAGCAGCTAGACCAAGAAAATGCCAGCACAGGCATCCCCTCAAACCAACCATTCACCTGGTACAGCCAACAGCTCCTGCCATTTGTCAAAAAAAATTATATGTTGACAGAGATCAGTAATTAAATATATATAAATACTTCAGTTTGGAGTTTTTAGTTATTTACAATATGTTTTCTGTTTAAAGGGGAACTGTCATGGAAATGTAATATAATCTTCATCATACTGAAATAAGAAGTTTTCTAAATATAATAAATTCCAATTCTGTACCATTTCTGAAATAATCAGGTTTATCTTCACTGTTCCTCTCTCAGCATCTGTTTCTCTTCATTCTGTCTTCATGTAGAAGTTGGGTGTCAGATATTCATTGACAGTTCGATCCAATATATCTTATAGGGGGGCTCCTTTTGCCTAGAAGATGTATTATAGCTCACTCAATTAAAATCACCAGACATCATTTCTCTCTACATGCAGGATGTGTTCAAAAGGCAGTTATTTTGTTAGATTTTGTTTGTACTGGAATCAATTATGTGAATGAACACTATGGGGCAGATTTACTAAATCCCCATAAATTCACATGAGGGATTCGAATATTCAATCGAATTGTCAAAAAGATTCGAATTCGTATTTCGAATATGCAAATTACGCAAATTCGACCATCGAATATTCGAATTAGAATGATTCAAATATTCAAATTTAATCTTATTCGATGGTTGAATACTTCCCCTTTAAATTTAAATTCGATCACCTACTTCGCCAGATTAAACCTACCGAAATGGGTATCATTCCCTAAGATCGAATAAGAAAAATTTCATCGATTGCTTAAAAATTATTTGATCGTTCGTTCGATCGATCAAAAGTGCGCTAAAAAAAAAAAAATTCCGAATTTTTTTAATTCCCCACTATTCCCTAGTCGAATTTTGAATTTTTTTTTTTTAAATTCGACCAATAGTAAATCTGCCCCTAATACATCTGCTAGGAAATATAAGATATATTGGCTCTAACTGTCAATGAATATCTGACACCCAACTGCTGCATGAAGACAGAAAGTTTCTTATATCAGTATGATGAAGCTTATATAAAATTTTCATTTTTGCAATAGTTCCATGTTACTATTGTACAGTTATTATACAGACGACTTTATCAATTTTACATGCATATGTTTTCCATGTTATTTGTACGATGTAATGTCGGTTGTGCATATTGTATATTGGCCGGGGGATATTTATTTACTAGTGTAATAATAATGCTGCTGAAAAGTATAATGTCAGCGACTCTCTCCATTGTTAGGGGAAGCTATCCGAATGGATCATTCTGAAACGTGGCAGCCGCTCTCTTTCCAAGAAATCAAATTCATTTGCCAAATTTTCACAGAGAGAGAAAAAAAAATATTTTTAAGCAGATAGGAATCTGCTGTTCACATTACACTTCCATAGTTATGTGTGAATACTGCATAGCACCCGCATGTTTTCACAAAATACCTTGTACTTAATACCCCCAATATGCTGTGCTTCAAAACATTATGGAGAGTACCGGGGAATCTATATAAAATATTCACTTTTTTTTGTAAAGTGCACACAAAAATTATTCTTGCTCTTACAGGCATAAATAAATTAGATTGAATGTATTGTTTATCTTCCGTTTCTTGTATGTAGGTATAGGACCTATTTTCCACAACGCTTGGGACCTGGGTTTTCTAGTTCTTTCTGTAATTTTAATTTCCATACATTAAGGGGGTTATTTACTTAAATCCAAATTTATCTGATGTTAGTTTGAACAAACTCCCATCCACGATTTTGTCTTATTTATTCGTTTGAAAAAAATCGGATTGCGGAAAGACAGAATAAAATTGAGGGAAAAACCAAATCATACTTTTTTTCTGACTTTATTCCCATATTGCTTGATTTTTTCAGGTTATGACCCAAAACCCCCCAATTTTTTGTGATTATCAGGCTAAATCCAGCACAGACCATGATATCTTCAAATTGGGATAGGGTCATTTGACATTGACTTGTACATGACCTTGACTGGTTTGAGATGCCGGGATTTCAGATTCTGGCTTTTTGCAGCATCTGGGTATAATAAATCTCTAAACAATTGAGTTTTTGCCCCAAAAAGCCCAACCAGATTTAGTAAATAACCCCCTAAATGTACCTAAAATTAACTGAAACATTAAATAAACCCAATAGAATTGTTTCACCTCCAATATTAGTTGGGATCAAGTTCAAGCTACTGTTTTATTGTTACAGAGAAAAACAAAATAAACAAATCTAAATTATTTGCTTAAAATGGAGTCTGTGGGAGATGCCTTCCTGTAATTCAGAGCTTTTTAGACAACAGATTTCCAGATAACAAATCCTATACCTACGTATACAGAAAGCAACATACAAAGGAGATTAAGAATATTGAAAAACCAATAAATAAATTTTTTGTAAGATTTACGCAGAATGCAAATGATCCTTATTCTTTATTTCCCTGCCAACTACAATGATCAGCCCAACACACAGTTTGAGGTTTAAAGGAGAGAATGAGGGTGGACTAGGAGAGGGTCTGAAAAGACTAATAACTTTAAGAATTCAGTATTCCGTTTTAAATAGCAGTAAGTATAAAATAAATTTTAGGCAAGAAATGTTAAAAAAATTTAAAAAATAGCCGACTATTTACAAAAACAGAGCAACAACTCAAATCCTTAGTTTATATTTATAGATTTTTTTTGCTGTACTTTAATCTGATTATTGTCAGTTTAGGTCAGGTAGGGTAATATTATTTAGACATACTAAGATTCTTCATACTTTCATATTTTGGCAATTAGCCCAATCCTTTGCCTTATTAATGACTGATAAATGTAAAACATAAAAATAACTATATTAAATAGTTTAGGTCTATCATCATGTGCCCTATCCCACCCCCCCCCAGCCACACTCTCCCATTTGGTTACATATTTCCAGACATGTAGAAGGCAGAAGTTTTGAATAGATGAAGTTAATCTGCTGTGATTGGGATGGTCGTTTGGGGCAGATCCAGTTGTGAATGATAACTCTTTTGGCATAAAATGAGTATGAGCGCACGAGTTTCCTTGTGTTCTTGATTTGTACAATACAATCCACAATACCCTGCAGGCCAGCTTCTGGTATATATTGAGGCTTTTATGTCTCCTTGATAAGATGTATGCTTTAGACTGGGTACTTTATCAGAATTACTTTAATAGTCTCCAGGTTAACATGATCTGTGAGGAGACATGGGGAGCTTCTTACTGCAGCCACAGGAATGCAAAGAGGCAGGTCCTTTCTTACGTACGCCCTTTAATACCTATACCCATGCTAAACCCTGTAATGGACTTTAGGAGGCAGTAAGTGGAAGGTCTCTTCTCCTCTATGTTCTCTACAATCACAGAAACCTTAGTCAATGCCTCATCGTGATATACACAAGAGGAAATATTGATGACTACAACCATAGTTGGCACCGCACACAAATGAAGCCAGTTATTACAAGATTTTACACCATTCAGGCACAGGTATGGGACCTGTTATCCAGAATGCTCAGGACCTGGAGCTTTCTGGATAAGGGATCTTTCCATAATTTGGATCACCTTACCTTAAGGGGCAGATTTACTATTGGTCGAATTTCGAATGATAAAAAAATTCGAACCAGGGAATAGTGGGGAGATAAAATTAAATTTGAGTATTCAAATTCGACTATTCCATGGTCGAATTTGGTCGAATGTGCCTAATTTGCATATTCAAAATTCGAATCTTTTTGAAAATTCGATCGAATATTCGAATCACTCATGTGAATTTATGTGAATTTAGTAAATCTGCCCCTAATTCTAATTAAAAATAATTTAAACATTTAGGGGCAGATTTACTATCGGTCGAATTTCGAATATAAAACATTCGATCGAACTTCGATTCTTGATGTGAATTTAATGTGAATTTAGTAAATCTGCCCCTAATTACACCAGATAATATTGGTTTTCCTTGATTAATTATATATGAGTTTGGCACTGTTTTATAATTACAATGGAAAAAGGAAGTAATTTTTTAAAATTAATTAAAATTGAGTCTATGAGAGATTGAGTTTTTGGATATCAGTTTCCAGAAAATGCGCTAGTGTTGCCTTCACCGACGTTCCTCGCACTTCGCCAGGCGAATTTTTGCCATCGCTACGCAAATTCACTAAGATGCAAATTTGCGCTCAGGGTGGCGAACGGTAGGGAAATTGCGCTACTGTTACTTTGCCAGGCAAAGCGCATTTACGCTAGCGATGCCTAATTTGCATACAAGTGTATAATAGAAGTATATGTTAGAGCCACTACATTACACTACACAAGTCCAGGAAACCTTTAATAAAATAAAGTTGTCC
Organism: Xenopus borealis; assembly: GCA_024363595.1. Taxonomy (NCBI): domain Eukaryota; kingdom Metazoa; phylum Chordata; class Amphibia; order Anura; family Pipidae; genus Xenopus; species Xenopus borealis. Next base: position 20,576,510 of record CM044441.1, read on the forward strand.
TATTGCCCTAAACATGGTCCCACTGTATAGCTAAGTTGCCATATGTTACGAAATGTAGGGGGGTAATGAGGATAACCCAAAAAAAAAAATCACCCAACAAAAGGTAAAAGACGCCAGCGTTTTTTGGGACAGAAAAAATTTCAAGTTTTTTTTTTTTTCAAACTCTATTGTCTTGAAGTAATGTCTAGCATTAGAGGTCACGTTCACAAAAATTTTCATCTTAGTGAATTAGCGTAGTTACGTCCCTTCGCCAATACGCAACTTCACCTGGGGTAAGGGTGCAAAGTTGTGCCAGTTGATGTCCTTCATTAGTGAATTTTCGCTAGGGACACTGTTAGTGAATCAGCAGAGTTGCAAATTGACGCAAATTTGCACCTATGAGTATGTTGTAGTCAGGAGAAGGGTCTAGTTAGGAGAGGCTCTAGACAGCAGTATATGCTAGCCATCAGGAGGCTCTAGGTCAGGGATCATAACTATTTTTTACCCATTCAAATGTAAAAAAAAGTTGAAGAGCAACATAAGCATGTAAAAAGTTCATGGGGATGGCAAATAAAGGCTGTTATTGGCGGTTTGAAGCCTTCATGACTGGCAGCCTATAGGAGGCTCTGCTTGGTTTTTATGCAACACCTGCTTTTTATGCAACTAAACTTACCTTCAAAGCAGGAACTGAAAAATAAGCACCTGCTTTGAGGTCACTGGGAGCAATATCCAATGGATTGGTAAGCAACATGTTGGGGATCAATGCTTTAGGAGTATGCTGTAGTCAGGAGAAGGATCTATTCAGGAGAGGGCCTAGACAACAATATACTCTAGCTTTGAGGAGGCTTTAGGTGTATGCTGTAGTTGGGAGAAGACTCCAGCCAGATGAAGGGTCTAGTTTTGAGTATGCTGTTGTCAAGATAACACTCTAGTCGGGAGTATGCTTTACTCAGAAGAAGGTTCTAGCAAGGAGGTGGTTGCCATCAGAAATATGCCCTTGTCAGAAGAATGCTCTGCTCAGGAGTAAGCCTCAAAGCTCAAGTTCTAAGGTATTTTCTTGAATTACTAGGAATAAAAATAATTGCAAGGTTAATGTTCTCTCTTGATATTGAAAATATAAGACCTTTTTTCCTTAGAAAGCAGCAATATGCAGCGGTTTTACTTGGCATTGTTAACTGTCCATGTTTAGTATATACATATATATATATATGTGTGTATATATAGGTACAGTATGTAAATGGCAAGCCAGTGTTATAATAGTTTCATAGTTGCCTGAGCACACATGTATTAAAGTGGTTAAATAGAGGAATTTGTTTAGGTGCCATGGGATTTTCGTAATGGCACAGCCTGTCGTGTTCTAATTATTCAGACCCGCAGAATACACCTGCCGCTGGGTTTATATGCAGTGGAAAAGAAATTAAGACTGTGCTACAATATATATGACAGGTTCATTAAAGAAAATTCATTTTAACATGAAGCCTAATGGACGGGGGATTATTTGCTGAGCTTTACACCATTCTTGAAAAGGGATATAATTGTGATGTCGCTTACATTTCTTCCTTTCATCTCCCTAAAGAATTCCAGAATAAAGCAGTTGAGTTCTGTGTAGGGAGAGTATCCTCACTTCCACTTCTATATATAGATGCCTTGAATTACACATGGCTGGGTGAGAGGACGGCTCGCCAACTCCGCGAGACAGTGACAGACCTTCTACTGGAAAATTGAGAATGGTGATTTATTGCCTCCTTTTACTATTCTAAAGAGGCAAATGACTTGTTCTGGAACAAAGCAATTGCAGTGCTAAATAAGAAGACATTGCCAATTACCACAAAGAAGTGCCAGTGGATGTTTTTATTGGGAATCTGGATAGGCTGCTTTTTTTTTTGTTTTGTTTTACTGATGAATTCAAACTTGGATTTGCTTGTGGCATCAATGTTTCTATTCATCAAGGGATGTCCTGAGAATTACAGGGCTGCTCGGCCAGTAGTGAACAGATATGGGTTGGCTGATTCTCATTTAAAGGAAAATATGAGATGTTTGTAAGTATGGCTTGCCTCCCATTTATTGAAGCAGAAAGAAAATTTAAAGGACCATGAAATGAAAATTCAATGCAATTTGTTAGGTGCCCCCCCCCCCCTCAGTTACTCTAATAACTAACATGTGACTGGTATTTAAAAAATAAAAAGCACTGGCCTGGTGTTCTTTTCATTAGATCTCTGTGCCGCCATCTTGTCCCTTGCTCTGCCCATGTGCAGTATGATCATTTCTGTTATGTTTCAGTTCTGTTCATCGGCTGGCATATCAAGGCATTTATAGAGAAGAGGAGCCCCAGGTCCTGGGTATGTCATGGGGGATTGCCTAACAAATTGGGCCCCCAATGTATTTAGCTTTTTCTGCCCTTTAAATGCAGCATAGATTTATATAAACATAATCTGACACTCACAGTCATGCCTAGTCCCTCACTATAATGAAGCGTGAGCCCTGTGTGCCAGTACCCACTACTGCTTGTTGACACCTTTATGTTAACTATAGAATGGCCAATTCTTTTCAATTGTTCTTCATTATTTATTTTTTAATAGTTTTTTTTAATAATTTGCCTTCCTCTTCTGACTCTTTCTAGGATTTAAATAAGGGTCACTGACCCCATCTAAAAAATCAAATGCTCTGTAAAGCTACACATTTATTGTAATTGCTACTTTGTATTGCTCATGTTTCTATTCAGGACCTCTCCTAGTCATATCCATGTCTCTTTTTCATATCAATGCATGGTTGCTAGGATAATTTGGACCCATCACCCAAAAAAGGGGCACTCATCACCCCAAAAAAAATATTCAAAATTCAATTTTTATCACATTAGTCAAGTAAAATTCACTTAAATTGCACTATACAAATTATTTGAATCTTTTTTTTTTAATCTTTTTTTCATCAGTCTGGGAATTCATAATTATAGCAGTAGGCAGTAGCCATTTTGTAGCCATTTTGTGGAAACTTATTAAGGGACAAGAAAAGTGAAAAATAGAATAAGGCTAGAAATGCTGTATTTTGTATACTTAACATAAACTTGAACTTACTGCACCACAAGCCTAATCAAACAAATGATTTATGCTTTCAAAGTTGGCCACAGGGGGCTGTCATCTTGTAACTTTGTTATACATCTTTGCAAGACTAAGACTGTGCACATGCTCAGTGTGGCCTGGGCTGCTTAGGGATCTACAGGGAAACAAAGCTGCTGGAGTTCTGAAAGGCTGGGAAGTAAGATAAGGGCTCCCCCTGCTGTTCATAAAAGTATGATTGTTTCTCTGTACAGCAGTTAGGGACCGTCTGATAATTCCTATCCACAGCAGTAAATGAAGGGAGAATTTCACTGCGTACAGTAAGGTTTCTTATAAAAATGGTAGACATTTTTTAATTAAAGAATATTGAAGATAGATTTTCTTTTTCATTAAAAAATGGGATTTTATTTATTTTTATTTTTTTGCCTTTACATCCCCTTTAAGGCAAGCCTTGCATAATCTCAGAATCTTTTTGTACACCAGAACCCAATGTTCATCCCCATGTCCTGGCTACACAATTAAACAGTGAAGAGAAAGGGGGAATGTGGAGAGAGCAGTGACATATAGGAAGTGCTGAATGGAAAGGGAAAGTAATTGTCTGCCTAAGGCATAGAGGAGGGGCAGACAATATTTGTTTGACAGCTGAGGTTTTAAAATCAGCTTAAAACAACTATGACTGCTTTAATAACAATTAGAAATTGGATATCATGTTTAATTTGAAAAGGACTTTTACTATGAAGCTTTTAATACATGGGTAACAGGTCCACTTTAAGAGCTGCTGAATAAAAAGCTAAATAACTCAAAAACCAATAAACAAATAAAAAATGAAAACCAATTGCAAATTGTCTCAGTTATCACTCTCTACATATATACTAAACGTGAACTCCAAGAGGTGAACAACACCTAAAAAAGGCAACTATCCAGACAATGACCATGAATGATGAACCCTGTCCTCAGACTCCGTCAAGCTGAGTTCAAGGCTGTAGACACAACCACTCTGTTTGGGACAGTTGGGGGATTGGTGTATGCCAAAGCACTTTATAGAGGGTTTTCAGGGCCTCCAATTTTATTCAGGCAAAGCAAAATTTCTGAACTGGCAAAACGTGTTTTTTGTTTTAGAACTTGAGTGTAAGTGCCAATAGCCTGCAACATGATTGAGAACCATTATAATTTCACAGTAAAGGAAAATAAATGGAAGGATAGACCATAATTACAAATGATGTACAAGTTCCATTAACGAGATGCCTTCAGCAATATAAAGCACAGCTTAAGAAAGGAAACTGTAAAAAAATTACCCTGTCTGTTCCAAGGATTGGTCGAAAATTCTGCCAGGTCGAACATTGCTAATGACATGCAGTTAATAAAGGATAACCCTTTGAGACGAGTGAACTGTGCAGTAAGGGCTGCTTTCTATATACCCAGTACAGCAATGCTGAATAAAATAAAATGGAATGTTAACTGAGCGTTTCTAGTGCACAAAGGACTATTTTCAGTTTTGCTGAATTGATCCATTTTGCCAAAATAAAATGCCAACAGGCCAGATGTAGAAAAGATGTGTAATTGTAGGTGGGATAGTTTGTAGCAATTTAGACTTTTAAGATTGGCATGAATAAAAAAAAGACTTTAAAAGATTGGCATAGAAGTTTCCCAAAAATGTGAAGCTTTTTGTCCAACTGCAACAAATTAAGGAATGATTATTTGAAACTGTAGAACATCTCTGCTGTTATTATCAATGGTGTGTGATGAACAAAATGAGATAAACATAACCTGGGACCAGAAACTGCTGCTCACAAACAAGAACGCTGCTTACGCCGGCACATGCTACAGCCTGGAAAGAAGAATTTTGGAGCTTGGAGTTTATATTTGGCTGTCTCATTACCCAAATGAGTACATTTTTTTCAGCATTTCAGTAGAAATTCACTAGTATTTTTCCAGCATTTCAGTAGAAGTAACTCTCTGCCCAGAAGAAATTCTTTAATTTTATTTGCATGAGCTTCATGAATTTTTTGCTTCAGGCTACTTGGTGGTAGAAGTAGCCATCACTGCAGTCAACAATGCATTTCACACTTATTAATTTAAATTGCTAACTCAATTTACCCAGATGTATGCAATATAGTGCTAAATCGAACAATAGTTCAGGTGCACATTACTCAGTGAGTGTCTGCTATAACATTCCTCCCAACTGTATAATTTTTTTGTGGGACAGTCCCGATTTTGTCAGCTCAGCTGCCGTTTCTTTCTGAAATGTCACAAAGTTTCTAAAACGTAATTAAATAAGAGGCCTTTTGGCGGAGAGACCAGAATACTCAGCACCTGCACTTAGATATATTTGTAACCATTTAAAGATGAAGGAAAAGCTGGGTTTACTTGGAGTGCCAAAAGTTAGGCTTCAGTCCGTGGGTTCTTCCTGTGAGCACCAGAGAGCTATTGCTTCCTTCTTCTCCTTTTTTTCAGTAGAGCCGAACTTTAACAAAGAAGTCAACTATTTTGTTTTACTGCGCATTCATCTGCCATGGGACACCAAGGAAAAAATAAACCAATCAATCCATGGTGCTTGCTGGAAGAACCCCAGGCCGATGCATTTTCCTGCTGAAAGGAGCACCGGCCCAGGGTTTCAGGTTAGAATATACAGTCACTAGGGGGTGCCTAACTTTTGGCACCCCCAAGTAAACTCAGCCTTTACTTCTCCTTTAAGATACATTAAGATACTCTAAATATTTAAGATGAGGCAGGTCTCATGGGAGAACTAAGAGTTGAAGCTTTAATAGAAATTCACCTTAATGAGCAAAACTAAAATCTGGCCCTAAATGTATATAGTATGTAGTCATGTGAAGGTATGTTATAACTGGAATTCTGGGGGGAAATATTAAATACATGGTGTGCATGAGAGGGTGTGCATAACAGCTTGAAACCCACGTGATGTTTTCCATTGGGTAGGGCTGGACCGAGCCAGTGCAATTCTCTGACAAGTCATAGATCAAACTTTGTCCTCAGCCCCACCGTTGCCCATGACATAAAAGTTCCTTGATTCCTCTGTCTTCTGGTCATAGAAAACCAATGAAGTTTCTGAATATATTCCATAATTTTAATCACAATACCTTAAAGGGCATGTAAAGGCAAAAAAATAAAATCCCATTTTTACTTTCTTTAATGAAAAAGAAATCTATCTCCAATATATTTTAATTAAGAAATGTCTACTCTACTGTTTTGTCCCTAACTGCTGTGCAGGGAAACAATCATACTTGTGAACAGCAGGGGGAGCCCCTACCTTACTTCCCAGCCTTTCAGAACTCCATTTATTATTTATAACAAAGTTACAAGATGACAGCCCCCTGTGGCCAACTTTGAAAGCATAAATCTTGTTTGATTAGGCTTGTGCAGTACGTTCATGTTTATGTTTAGTATACAAAATACAGCATTTCTAGCCTTATTCTATTTTACACTTTCCTTGCCCTTTAAGTCTGGTAACTCCAATATGGATTCATAAAGCTTAGTTACCATCAAGTTTTTGGTATTTGCTTAAAATGGAGTATTTGCTTAAAAAGTATTTGCTTAAAAAGTATTTGCTTAAAATTGAGTCAATGGGAGATGACCTTCCCGTAATTTGGAGCTTTCAAGATAATTGGTTTCTGGATAAGGGATTCGATACCTGTACCATATTCAGTACATATGCCATCAAATATGCCCACAGAACATAAGCAGTGAATTCATGGGAGCTTCCCCTACTTATCTGAAGAACACGCCATCCAGAAGTCACCAATGATATTACCTTTAGTTTATTTGGTGAAAGGGCATTTCTTATAATAACAGTTTAGAGTCTGATTCTTTTGTTCAGGGTCACAGTGGGGTTGTTTTGTTCTTTGTAACATCGGAACACTCTGTTTTCTTTGGATGACAGTCCCGGTACCATAGTGGATCATGCTGGGGAAGATCATTTTCCAGCATTTGTCTTATCTACTTGGCAGAAGAGATTTATCAGTAGCTTGCTGAAGATCTTTGGCTGAGGAGTTGGCTTTGAAGTCTCTTGCTCCTGGACTGAATTTACTCTAAGTATTGTCGGAATTTCCTACGTGAGGTTATGTTACTTGTTAGCCTTATCAATAAGACAATATGTCATTGAAATGGCAAGAAAAGTTTGAACTTAAATTCACTCTATAGTCACTTGACTCTTGTATAAGATACAGAGATTGGCAGTATTATTAACTTGGCCACTTCAGTTACTGAAACCATAAATCTAAGATGGTGCTGCTGATCTCTGCATTTTCTAGGAGTTGGTTAACTTCTTCAAAGGATAAAACAATGTGGATCTAGAGCGGGTGGGGTAAAATATAGGAAAGCACCTATTCCAGAATTTGGCTTTTTTCAGCAGGATTAGGAATTGGCCGAGCCTTAAAATCATGTGGCTTTTTGTTACACAAACAAGGATGTACAAATCTTTTTAACTGTGTGCTCCTATTCCTAATTTGCATATGTAAATTAATGCTTGGCTGAACCCCAAAATAGTGGATTCAACGCTTCCCTAATATAATGGAATTAAAATTACATTAGGGTTTTACTTATCCTTTCATTTTTTTAGCCTTCAGATAAAGACTGTATAGTCCTGCATTGCCAGGGATCCTCAGTGGATAGAATTGCCTATAGACATTGCCATCAGTTAATGACATTAAATAAAATAATCCGGCCTCGATAGAGCTGTTTGTATTGTTGACTAATGTAACACATATTCATATGTTCACACATGAGTATGTAATTAGAGGCAGATTTTGTCAAGTTCTGTCTAAACAAACACAAGAACACATGCTAAAGCGCTGGGTGTTAGAGCCCTGCCAATAGCCGCTGACCTTGGAGACGGCTTCGGCTCATTACAATCTGCTTCCAATGAAAGGGAAAGTTTATTGTTTAACTAGTGTTGCTGACGACTGCGATTCGTTGGCTTTGTGATGCTGCGAGCATGTAAGAGACACACTGTCTTAATTTGATGTTCTTGAAGTGATTTATTTCTCCCTCGCAGCAACAATAGAGGCACATGGAAAAAATATGCACCAGTGAGCAAGTTTGGGGCTGCGGGGCACCGCTGGATAATGAACTGGACCACAGCCTGTTTAAAAACTAACTTAAAATATAAGGTCTCGTTATTTGCAAACAAATACACAGATTTCATAGAATATTTGAATTTCATAGAATTTTTTGTATAACAGTGGAAAAAAATCATAACAGTTTCAGCATCTATGTGGTCCACCATGGACTAGCATGCACTCTGGTTGCATGAACAATTTGTAACCATCATAGGGGGCCACCAAAACCATAGCAAGATGCCTTGGCCACCATGTTCTCAGTGTCAGTTGCCCCTAATTGCATGCCCCTGTGAGCAATTATATTTTAAGATACAACTTAAAGAGGTATCCAAACCAGCAGGCTGCTGTCCATATTAGACGTGACATCATCTTTCATCTCCCATAGACTCCATTTTATCCAAATAATTCACATTTTTAAAAATGATTTCCTTTTTCTCTGTAATAATAAAACAGTATCTTGTAATTGATCCAAACTAAGATGTAATTAATCCTTATTGGAGGCAAAGCCAGTCTATTGGGTTTAATGTTGAAATGATTTTCTAGTAGACTTAAGGCACGAAGATCCATTCTGGATAATAGTTCCCATACCTATGCTGGAACATCATTATATTTAATTATTTATGGTTAACTCAGTATTAAAGGGCATGACAAGGCAAAAAAATAAAATCCCATTTTTACTTTCTTTAATGAAAAAGAAATTTATCTCCAATATACTTTCATTAAAAAATGTCTATCGTTTTATAAGTAACCTGATGGCATGCAGTGAAATTCTCCCTTCATTTACTGCTGAGGATAGGAATTGTCTGATGGTCCCTAACTGCTGTGCAGGGAAACAATCATACTTATGAACAGCAGGGGGAGCCCCAGCCTTTCAGAACTCCAGCAGCTTTGTTACCCTGTAGATCCCTAAGCAGCCCAGATCACACTGAGCATGTGCACAGTCTTAGTCTTGCAAAGATGTATAACAAAGTTACAAGATGACAGCCCCCTGTGGCCAACTTTGAAAGCATAAATCATTTCTTTGATTAGGCTTGTGGTGCAGTAAGTTCATGTTTATGTTTAGTATACAAAATACAGCATTTCTAGCCTTATTCTATTTTAGACTTTCCTTTTTTTTAACCACTAGGAATTGGAACTATAAACCAACACACCAGGGCAGGCTACGTAACATTTATATGTAGTTCCATTGGCGTTATAGCAGACATCCTTGTTTGGCTACGTAGCAATTACATGTAGTTCCATCTGAGCTATCACAGACATCCAGGTTTTCTTTCACTAAGCTCTTCTATGTTTTTCAATAATTTTATTGGTGTTTATATTAAATCACAATAAATCAAATTAGAAAAATATATATTTGATCTATATATTAGCGAGATACGTATTCTCATACTAAGCTCTTGTATGTGGCAAATAAGTTCATTCGAAAACAGTGATGAAGGTACAGACGGTGAATATTCCCCAGATTGATGTTAGGTACCTGCAGGTACAGGTATGGGACCTGTTATCCAGAATGCTTGGGAGCTGGGATTGTCCCAGATAGAAGATCTTTCGATAATTTGGATCTTCTTACCTCAAGACTACTAGAAAATCATGTTAATATTAAATAAACCCAATAGGCTGGTTTTACTTCCTATAAAGATTAATTATATCTTAGTTGGGATCAAGTACAAGGTCCTGTTTTATTTTTTTAGATAAAATGTAGTCTACGGGAGATGGCCTTTCTAAATAGGGGGTTTCCGGATAATATATCCCATACCTGTGCCATTATTGTAGTCACCAGCAGAACCTTATGCAATAAAAAGAAGAAGTTTATTAATTCAAATAAAATCCATCGATTTTCCAGAGCCAAAAAACCATGACTACTAGTGATGGGCGAATTTATTCGCCAGGGGCGAATTCCCGCGATTCGCCGCTGGCGAATAAATTTGCGAAACGGCAGGAAAAATTCGCGCCAAAAAATTCGCCGCCAAAAACGAGTCGCGACTCGTTTCGCGAATTTTTCGCCAATTCGCAAATTTCTCTGGAAATTCGCAAATTTTTCGGCGAAGCGAAACGAGGGAGTTTCGCCCATCACTAATGACTACTAATTAGCAACATATACAGTGGAACTCCCATTTTAAGGTTTTCAAGGTACCAGAAAAAATGGTGTAAAATCAGGGAAAATATAAAATCAGAGAAGTGCATCATCCCTTATATATTGGAGGGACCACAAAAGAACAGTGTAAAATAAGGGACGTTTTTTGTGTTTTTTTGTATTTGTATTCAGACTCATTTTTTTTTTTTTTGGAGGAAAACAGCAAAATAACAGTACACATCTGCAACGTTTATTTCAGCTTTTTCTTTCAAGGGGCATTTTGAAATCAGTTGTATTATTTGAATAAAACTCTACCAGAAATCAATGCACGAAAGCAGCATTTCCAATTTATATTATTAGCATTTATTAATGGATTTTAAAGCGCATTTGTAAATGCCAGTGCAAATAAATACAGAATGTGTTTCTGTTTCTGACTCTACGGCTCTGTTAATCGACTGGCTTCTGCTACATTGTTTTAGGAGTCAGAGCCAGGAGTGCAGAAAATACAGACATCCATGCCGCCACTGCTTTCAATAGCAATTACATTTACAAACAATTATTTAAACCAATGAAATGCTTTAATAACTGAGCACTGGAAAGTTGTGTTTCATAGGCAGTCGCCGGGCGGAGTTCTCCTTTAACCTCACTGGAAAAATACTGCTGCAAAATAACAATTTTCATTGTTTATGTTAACTTATGTTTGGATTCTTTTGCCGATGATTGGTGCCAGATAAATACTTGTTAATTTCATTAACTTATGATTTGTTTATTTTTGCTGTGGTAACCGTTGCTCCTGTTTAAAACCGATACTTTCCAAGAACGTTTCTCCTATCATAAATATGCTATCAACAGCTGCTGTATTTGCCTTCTGGACTGACCAAATATTATTGAAGAATTAGTTCTAGCCCGTGCCATCTGGTGCCCAGAAATGATGTTCTAAAGAACTGCCGTCTAGGCCTATGAATTAACATGGCAGACTCAGCGCTGCATTCCAGTGGAGATGCCAGTATTGCGGTCTCGTGCCTTAGTGTCAGTAATTGGCCCTCGGGCACATTTTGTCGGCATCATTTTGTGGCCGAGTTGGTTTCTGGCTCCTTGTTTTGATTAGACGCTGATCCATGTGTTCTTTATTAGCCCTTAGCACAGGATTCCTAGTGTGCTGCTGATCCAGGCACATGACTTATGCAAATACATCTGATGGATTGATATGTTCCTTCAGCTCCAACACTCCCAAGTGAAGGGAAACAGAAACAAATACAATATGTATTAGTGCTAATAATCAGGCTACCTCTCCTAATCTAACAAAATAAAGAAACAGACTAAAGCGGATGTATATCTTGGTTATAAATGTCCGTGAGTTCCATAGATATAATCTACAAGTTCCTTCTTTTCTTATGTTTCTATCCTTTGACATCTCCTCCCATTTCTATATCCCCCCATATGGTATTTTATTAACATGTTATTAATATTATTATAATAGCAATTGCTTCTCTATACTAATAACGTTAATAAAAGGCAAAAAATTTATGCAATGTTTGAATAGCATTTTTAATGAAGACAAAGGAATGCCACACAAAATCTGAATCTGCTGTACTCGGCAAAGTAGGTAATTATGTGTATATATATATATATATAAAATAGCTGCACTCACTTACTGAAGAAAAGGCCTGGGTGCACACTGCAGAAAAATCAGTTAAATATATACAGAATATCATGTAAAGCAAGGCACTCACAGGACTTAAAATATGGTGAAAAATAGATAAAGTTTATTCGTTATTCCAACGTTTCGGTCTGCCTTGAGACTGCCTTTGTCAAGGTCTCAAGGCAGACCGAAACGTTGGAATAACAAATAAACTTTGTATATTTTTCACCATATTTTAAGTCCTGTGAGTGCCTTGTTTTACATGATATTCTGTATATATATATATATATATATATACACACACACAAACACACAAGAGCCATGAATATCTGGTACATTATATACATAAACGGTGCTTAGTGATGTCATCAGATGTCATCAGTTATAATCAGAGCTTAGTGATGTCATTTCTGTCACGTGACTCACTGAAACATGTGTATTATAATAAATAAAGTACCCCCTTTTGAAAAATATGAGGATATTAGAAGTCACCTCGGAGTTCCATGACCTTTATAAAAAAAGATCCATTTCCATGTTTTTATATGGTCATGGAACTCCTCGGTAATTTATAATCTTATAATATGCTTATATTTTACAAGGGTACTTTATTCACAAGCATATATATATATAAAATGTATATACATATATATATATATATATATATATATATATATATATATATATTTAAAGGTATGAGGCCTGTAATCCAAAATGCTTGGGACTTATGTATCTTTCTGTAATTTGGATCTTCATACCTTAAGTCTACTAGAAAATCATGTAAATATAAAACAAACCCAATAGACTGGTTCAGCTTCCAACAAAGATTCATTGGATCTTAGTTTGAATCAAGTATAAGGTATTGTTTTATCAATAGAGAGAAAAATAAAACAATTTTTAAAAAAATTTTATATTTCGATAAAATTTTGTTATTTGGAGCTTTCTGGATAACAGATCACATACCTTTATGGTATCCAGAAACCTGATATCCAGAAAGCTCTAAATTATGGAAAGGCTGTCACCCACAGACTACATTTTTGCCAATAATCTAAATTTTTTAAAATTTTCCTTTTTTCTCTGTAATAATAAAACAGTAGCTTTTACTTGATCCAAACTAAGATATAATTGATCCTTATTGGAAGCAAAACCAGCCTATTGGGGTTATTTAATGTTTACATCATTATCTAGTAGATTTAAGTTATGAAGATATAAATTACAGAAAACCCCAGGTACCGAGCATGGATAACAGGTCCCATATCTGTACAGAAAATTGGGAGAAAAATTCCACTTTAGTTTCTTCTTATACAAAAATTTGCAATAAAGTGTCTTTCACTCTCTTGAATTCCTAATTTTAACAATCCACCCTTAATAATGATTTATTCCATATACTAAGGGCCAAATTTTAGAAGTAACAAAACTTTGAAATTCAACCTTTGAAGTATTTTTAAAGGGCTTTTTCAATCGAAAATGGACCTACTGTATTTTGATCGAATAGGTCCATCTTCGATCAAATAAAAAAAAAAACGGTCGAAACGTTCTCCGAAAAATCCTTCAAAGTATTTTTAAAGGGTAAGTACTTTGAAATTCGAAAATTCTAATTTTCTAATTTTTTCAATTCAACTCAAATTATTTGATAGTCGAAGTAGCCCAAAATTACTTCGAAATTCAAATTTTAAAAATTCAAATTTTATTTTAATTTTCACTTCGACCTTTAGTAAATGTGCCCCTAAATGTAATATTGAGCAAATTTCTATAAAACTCTGTTTAGTGTGTCCCTGTTATTATATGCAGTAAAGCATATAGGCCAGTTGAGAGGATAGGCACAAGCCCTAAGATACAGGTATGGGATCCTTTATCCGACAACCCATTATACAGATAATTACAGGAAGGCTGTCTCCCATAGCATTAATTTTATCTAAATAATCCAATTTCCTTTTTCTCTGTTATAATAAAACAGTAGCTTGTACTTGATCCCAAGATATAATGAATCCTTATTGGAAGCAAAACCAGCCTGTTGTGTCGATTTAATGTTTACATGATTTTCTAGTAGACTTAAGGTATGAAGATTCAAACTATAGAAAGATTTGTTATCAGGAAATCCCCAGGTCCAGAGCATTCTGGGTAACACGTCCCATACCTGTACCCATTAAAGTTCAATGGGTAGCTTTCATGGTTTTCTGGGCGCAGTCACTTCCTCGCGGGGGGAGCGCATTGGAGCAGTGGAGCTGATTTTCACGTACACCTCGAGGTATGCATATCTTTCAGGTGCCAGAAAAATTAATAAGGCTGTTCAGCACATAACACCATGTAATTCCTATAAATCATAATCTGAACAGCAGCACTCAGTCATCGGTGTTTCCGACACGTACATAGAGGTGGATTTATGAAACCGTGGAAAAATTTGGCACCGATGTTTACAGCCATGTATAATTCCTCCTGGGAGTATTTCTGTATTTCTGAGCCGTCATACTGATAGCTTGTATCTCTTGCTCGGCTTGGTGACTCCCTACTTGCCGGAGCAGCTGTGGGTGGAGGGGGGATTAACGGGTCCCAGGCAGAGAATGAACCCACTCACACTGTTACACACTCACATCTCAGTACATTCATGCCATACACTGCTCAGAAATACAGAAACCTGACGTTTAGAGGTCCATCTATCAACATTCAGACTTTAGAGGTTGTTGAAAGCACAAATAAACCCATTTTTCTCTAACAGAAAGAATTCCATCTAATATAAATATTTTAAAACGCTGAACCAATAAACTTTCTAAAACCTCAACAAAAAAAAGTTTTTCGAAAGAAATAATTTACAGGCATGGGACCTATTATCCAGAATGCTGCGGTTTTCCAGATAACGGTTATTTCCGTAATTCGGATCTCCATACATGAAGCCTACTAGAAAATCATGAAAACATTAAATAACCTGGTTTTGCTTCCAATAAGGATTAATTATATCTTAGTTGGGATCAAGTACAACCTACTGTTTTATTATTACAGGGAAAAAGGACATTTTTTTTATTTTTTTTTTATTTGTATTATTTCAGTATAATGGAAACTATGAGAGATGGCCATTCCGTAATTCGGAGCTTTCTGGATATCGGGTTTCTGGATTATGGATCCAATACCTGTACTAGTGAAAAAAAAATCAGAAAAACTCTAAAACGTCAGAATGACAAAAAAAAAGTCCAATTAGATCAGTGCAGCTCCCACTGAGTTTTTATATAGCTTTGACTGCTTTTACTTATCTTCATATTATTTAGTGACAATAAATATGTGCTATAGAGAAAACAGTAAGTGGGTGGGGGGGGGGTCACAGAACATGTAACAAAGTCCAGGATGCTAATAGTGCCAGCAGCACTCTAAGCACCAGACCTCAGCCCCACCCTTGGGCCAGCAATCAATTCAAGAGCAGACAGACTTGCTGTACTGTGTATGGAGCTTCACCTTTAAAGGGATACTGTCAAAATACAGTTAAAAGTGCTGCTCCAGTAGACTTCTGCACTGAAATCAATTTCTCAAAAGAGCAAACAGATTTTTTTATATTCCGTTTTGAAATCTGACATGGGGCTAGACATATTGTCAGTTTCCAAGCTGCCCCAGTCATGTGACTTATGCCAGCACTTTAGGAGGGAACTGCTTTCAGGCAGGCTGTTGTTTTTCCTTCTCAATGTAACTGTTTTTCCTTCTCAATGCAGTGGGACATGGGTTGTTACTACTGAGTGCTGTTTTTAGATCTACCAGGCAGCTGTTATCTTATGTTAGGGACCTGTTATCTGGTTACCTTCCCTTTGTTCTGTTGTTAGGCTGCTGGGCAGGAAAGGGAGGGGGGTGATATCACTCCAACTTGCAGTACAGCAGTGGTTGAAGTTTATCAGAGCACAAGTCACATGACTTGGGGCAGCTGGGAAACTGACAATATGTCTAGCCCCATGTCAGATTTCCAAATGAAATATAAAAAAATCTGTTTGCTCTTTTGAGAAATGGATTTCAATGCAGAATTCTGCTGGAGCAGCACTATTAACTGATGCATTTGGAAAATGAAATGTTTTACCATGACAGTATCTCTTTAAAGTTTATTTTTAGTATATTATAGAATGGCTTATTCTAAGCATCATTTTTATTTCTGTTCGGGGCAGTAGCCCTTTAGGAATCCCAGACAGAGCATGTCTTAAACCTAAATATTCTGTAGTATTCTCATATTATATAGTATTATACTTTTACAACTTCTTGATGATGGCCTGCAAAGAGCTGAAACTGTTTATACTCTATGGGGGGGGGAATGTAATTAAAGTCGCAAAGAGAAAAACATTGCGCACCAATAAGAGTAAAAATCCACATCTCGCAATGTAATATTGCTCCTTAAACGGTTATTGCATTGCGAATCGTTATTGCTCATTGCAGATTATAATTGCGCACTCTTAAGAAGTGCTTGAAGGTGTCGTAATCTTTTGGAGCAAACATTGACAGCGCATTAGAGCAAAGTATAAAATTCGCACATGGTCTTCCGCTGGCGGAAGTGGTCGCTAAACAGTTTCCGGGTTCGTAAAAGGTACATTGCATTCGCGCAAAGCAAAATTTGTTTCGCGCAAAAGCTTAACTTTTCGCATTGCGAATACGTTTTGTGTTACTGACTTATATTACATTCCCCTATAAATTGGCTACATGGGACATAACTATTCAGTGAGTTTGCAATTGATCCTCAGCATTCAGCTCAGATTCAAAAGCAACAGTTGTGTCCCATGTGGCCCCCCCCTTAAATGTCTCTGATTGGTTACTGCCTGGTAACCAATCAGTGGAAACCAAGAGAGCTGCATTCATTCCACAGATGTTACCACAATAATTAAGTGATTATGGATGTAAATCAAGTAGTGATGTCCCTGTTTTTTATGTTTCAGATACGTTGGAGTCTCCAGCAAATAAATGCCAAAGGTGAGTAAACTCCTTCCTTCTGCTGAGTACGGCTTTAGCTGGGCAACATCTCTGTAGACATTTTTGGTAGCAGTTGTTAATTAAAACGGCTAGGTGGGTTATTGTCTACTTACCAGAATTTATCAGGGCAGTCTCTAGGGTCATGGCGTGTGTGTGGATTATTCTGCGGCTATGTTTTCTGGCCAGAAGATATGCACCTGTCATTTGATCTGCCTGTAGAAAACACACCACATGTGACTAGAGCCTTGAAGGAATTGTGCAATATAAAAATAAAAACCGGATAAATAGATAGGCAAAAATGTAATGTATAAAGGCTGGAGTGACTGGATGTCTAACAGAACAGAACACTACTTCCTGCTTTTCAGCTCTCTTGGGGGAAAATTCACTAAGATCCAAAAATAAGCCAGGGCTCACTGCACTTCACCAGGCGAATTTTCGCCAGCGCTACGCAAATTCGGCAAACAGTAGCGTAGTTGCGCTAGTGTTACTTCGCTAGGCAGAGCGCAGTTACGCTAGTGAAGCCTAATTTGCATACGGCGGGAACTTTAGTGTATAATAGAAGTATATGTTACAGCCACTACATTCCACTACACAAGCCCAGGAAACCTTTAATAAATTAAATAAAGTTGACCTCCTGGTCCTTTCTCAAGCTTACAAACTTTGTCAGCTTGAGAAAGGACCAGGAGGTCCGAAACGTTGTTGTGCCACTAATAATGCTGCAATAAAGGCGGTTTTATCATCATATGGGAGTGCTGCTTATCTTTATGGATTTCTCCAGACTTACACCCCCAGACACTCAAAGTTGAGAAGAGTGCAAAATGCGGAATAATAATGGCTGCTTGTGTTTTTTTTGTCCTCTTCCCCTCTATTGTTAAATGAGCCCTTGTATGTTTATGCAAAGTAGCTATTCACCACCCTCGGGAAAATGTTAATTCTCAATATTATCCATCTGTTACATATTATTACTTTATTTGTCGTCCATAGCTTATTGCCCATTGTTGTAATAATTCTTCCCATTTTTTCAAGCACAAAACTATACCCACCCTGAAGAATGATAAAATTATCAGTAAAGGCATGGAACCTTTCATCCAGAATGTTCAACTAGAAAATCATGTAAACATTAAAGAACCCCAATAGGCAGGTTTTGATTCCAATAAGGATTAATTATATCTTAGTCAGGATCAAGTACAAGCTACTGTTCACAGAGAAAAAGGAAATTGTTTTTAAAAATGTGAATTATTTGGATAAAATTTGAGTCTATGGAAGGTAGCCTTGCTGGATAACAAGCATTCAACGAATATTCTCTTATATTCTTATGACAATAAGAAATGCAAATGTAATGCATCTGAAACTGACGAGATGTAATTACAGATCTTAGGGCTGGTGCAGACAGGGAGATTCGGGGAGTCTCTGTCGCACTTCTCCCTGTCCGCCGCCTGTTTATGTCAAAAAGCACCAGCGCCAATGCACACGCGGTGTGACGACTTCCGGAATCGCACAAAGTTGCTTCGTGAGGAAACTTCGGGCGATTCCGGAAATCGCAGCGCCGTGGCGCATTGGCGCTGGCGCTTTTTGATTTAAACAGGCGGCGGACAGGGAAAAGGCAGTTCGGGGAGATTGATGCCTCGCAGAAAAGGCGACAGAATCTCCCCAAATCTCTGCACCAGCCCTTAATGAGAACACTGTTGTGTTTTGATAGCTGAGGATGAGCTCTATCAACTCTATCACCTTAAACAGTATAGAAAGTATTGTGTATGTACATTATAACTCATGCACATCTATGGGCCATTTGTGTAAACACCACAACTGTTTTTTTCTGTTCTTTCAATTGTCCCAATTAATTAATTGTCCCATTAAATGACTACACTGTGTTCCAACCTATACCTTTAGTTGGGAACAAAAGGGGCATTAAATGATGAATAATCTAATGGATATGTGTCCTTTTCATTTAATCTAGTGCAGTTAATAAAGAAGGAGCCAGCAAAGATGAAACATACTGGAGGGAGATTAATGCAGCCATGGCCTTAACGAACCTTGCCCAAGGGAAAGATAAACTGCAGGGCACAACAAGCTGCATCATTCAGAAATCCTCGCATATATCAGAAGTGAAGACTGTTAAAGTAGCTCTGCTTCAGAAATACTAACCTGACATTTCTCAGACTTGCCTATGAACCAGCGACGGAATCCTCTGGAATTTGCCCCAGTCCTCTGAAGTTTGTTCGGAACAATAAACATTCTGGTTGCTGAACATCAAGTCTTGGACTCGGACCCCAGTTGTTGCCGGACATGTAAATGTTAACGCCTTACTCATTTAGTTTTTTTTAAAGGAATAGATAACTTATTTTATGCGTTAGCTGATAAGTAAGAATCGCTTTTGCCATATGTGCCTTGCCGAAAAAAGAAATAAGCTATAACGTGGGCATGAGATACAATAGTTATGCCTTAATTTATGAACACCATAATGCTTTTTATATTTAATCTGGGGTTAAAACTACCTGTACCACAAACAAGTGGATATTGGAAAGTGCATGAAATATCACGTTGCCTTTCCAACAAGGAAGTAACTGTACCATATTTTGGACATTTTCCGTTTTTTTTTTTTTACAATCAAAAGTCATATGGATAGTATTATTGTGCTTCATTCAGAAGCTAATGGTGATGTTGAAGGTTTGGGGTTTCTAGAACATAAAAACCTAGAGTTCAAAACAGAAAATCCATATTGTCTAAACTGGAAGAATTTACCTATTTTTGTCAACAGGTGTGTCGCCAAAAATATCTAAGAGACCAAACAACAGATGGCAAGCATCATTTAGTTGTAACTTGGTGGTGTATTGAGACACAGACAGAGTAACAGAGGAATAATCAATGTACTTTAATCAATCTGAAACCCCATGAATCACTTCCAGTGGTGCCCTATCTGGGAACTTTGCTGCTCAACAGTTCCATATACATGACAGTAGCAAAAAGATTGCACTCACGCAGCAAACTGTGCTTAACTTCTGTGATTTATATGGATCTCTGCACAACTTTTCAGGGGATCAACCCCCTTTCCCAAGAGCACTTGAGAAAGGGGGTTGATCCCCTGAAACGTGCAGAGATCCAAATAAATCACAGAAGTTAAGCACAGTTTGCTGCGTGAGTGCCATCTGATTCTTCTTTGCTATTGTCAAGTAATAGAGGAACCCTAGAAGTAAGATCTTTGCACCATGTATTGCCATTGCACATAATGCAACACTCATGAGCAGATATGAAAATCCAAAATGGGAAAACCTGATAGAGACGCAACAGAGGAACCCTGGAAGTAAGATCTTTGCACTTTGCACCTTGCATTGCCATTGCACATAATGCAGATAATGCAGATCCAAAATGGGAAAACTTGATGACAATTCTTGGCTGTTCACCTTTGAGTTCACTTTTAGTATGATGTGGAGAGTGATATGCTAAGACAATTTGCAAATGGTTTTCATTTTGTATTATTTGTGGTTTTTCAGTTATTTAGCTTTTTATTCAGCAGCTCTCCAGCTTGCAATTTCAGGAATCGGTTTGCTAGGATCCAAATTACCAATACAACCATGAATTGTATAATAGACTATAATATGAATAGGAGAGGGTCTGAATAGAAACATGAATAATACAAAGTGACAAAAACAATACATTTTACAGAGCATTTGGTTTTTAGATTTGAAAGCTGGAAAGAGCCAGCAGAAAAAAAGGCAATTCATTTAAAAACTATAAAAAAGAAAAAATGAAGGCCAGTTGAAAAGTTGCTTAGTATTAGCCATTCTACAACATATAACCTTTAAGGGGTGATTCATAAAGCTTAAGTTTAAAACTTTGGTATCTTGTTGAACTCAATGGGAGCCGTCTTTGGCATTTTTAAGGCATTTTATAATTCCAGTTTTATCAAATTTTTCAACCCATTGAAAATGATTAATAGAATTAAAATCGTAGCTCATTTATTTTTATCGATTTATTTATATTATGATTTCTTATTGCATAAACAAGTGTTACATTTAACAAAAAAAAAACAAGTCAAAATCTGACTGATAAAGGTCAATCATGGTGTTCACTGTACAATTATTCTGTGGGAACTAATGCAACACTATGGACAATAATGGTAACCATTCAGTCTGAAGCTCATAGTCAGATGTTGATGTGGTGTATATAACTGCCATGGAAATAGTATGCTAGGTATGTGGAATGACTCCTTCTAAATAAGGGTCAGGCTAGTTGTAAAATGTTTTAGCATTCTGAAGTAATAAAAAGGTGGCTGGTTGCAGTGCCGGAACTAGGGGTTGGAAAAATAAGTATTATTATTATTATTATTAATAACATGTATTTATATAGCGCCAACATATTTCACAGAATAGGCATGTTCCTAGGGTTCAAAGCTGGGGCACGTACCTTCTCTGACTTATTTAAAAGGAGTCATTGCGCTTACCTATACATGCTATACATACTGTTTCCATGGCAATTATTTGTGTCACATCAACATCTGACTATAATTTTCAGATTAGGGCGCCTAATTTCTGATGTAGCTTTGTATGCAATGAATTGATGATATATATATATATATAGTACAAACAATACACCGCACTCCGGGGGCTTGTGAAAATGCAAAAAAATGTGGTTTATTCGACGTTTCGGCTACCAAACCGGAGCCGTCCTCAGGAGCAAAAGAAATTAACACACAGAGTGAAGCGCTTTAAAAACAGTTAAACTTGGCGCCAAAATCACATAATAGTGACATCATCAAATAGTGCCCTAATACAACTGTCAAAATTGCGTGTAAAAAATATCAATCATTAGTTATAGTGTGATTATTATACTCATATAAAAACTACTAGAAGCATTATAGCAGTACGTGCGTGCATGATAACAACTTTGTAGCGTTTCTGCTTATTAATACCACTCTCGTATCCTCCCTGCGGCACGTTTGATACATCATACCAGCTCGAGTCTAAGTCTGCGATCCAGCCCAGCCAGCGATCAGTGGTAGAGTATATCACTTGCATACATTAACACTCGATATTTTCACTGCATAAAGTTACAAACAATCACGCACGTACTGCTATGATGCTTCTAGT
>CM044441.1:20610963-20635129 GCA_024363595.1 Xenopus borealis
CCCCACTGTGGGGGTGTTCCGAATTCTAAATCCCCTAGGGATCTTACGCTGTCTGTAATAATCTGATAGATACGAGCCATGCATCAAAAAATCTATTTCTCTTTTCTTAAGGTTATTCAATTGGTTAAAGACATCTCTTGGCAGCTTACCAGCCTGATAACCAACAGCCGAATCAGTGAATAGAATCCGGGTGGCATCATCCTGGGTAAATGTAAATTCATTGGTCACATCAACTTGGAAATGTAGGGCGCTCTCCGCCATTGTTATGTGCAAATTAGATAGATACACAATATCACATTAATTATCAAAACATATGGCATAGATCCCAAGGTCATGTGCTCATAGCCAATATTTCAAGCAGTAACATATGTCACTTCAAAGTCCTATACCAATAGGAACCTGATATCACCCCTCAGTGAAAAGTATATAGGGCACCCATAATAAAGATATATTGGTTGCATATACCACTAATCACAATTCTGCAATAAAAAATTCAGTCCCAACACAGTCGCCTTCACGGTATTAGTCCACTCAATGGAGTTCCCCACTGTATGCCCCAATAGGAGAAATGCAGCAGTCAAAATTCAAATAGACATAGAAGGGTATTCTAAGATCGCGGCTCAAATCTGTAAATGAATGGAAAGTCTCACCAGCTTCCACATGCGTGGATCCTTAGACAAAGCGAGTTATCATGTCCCCCAGGCCAGCAATCTGGCGAATAGCTTCTCCACTGGAAACGCAACGAAACAGGCGTGTATATCGGCATGTAGCGGAGGCCCGTCCTCGGCACCGGTACAGACTGCACTTCCGCTTCCGGGACTCATGCGGCTCTACACCTGGGTGCAAATCCACGGGTACTTTGAAAAAGGCTGTTGTATCAGCCGAAACGTCAGTGTTTCATTTCGAATAAAAGAAGATTTGTTTATATAAGACCTGTGAGTGCGGCTACTTACCTTGGACTATATATATATATATATATATATATATATATATATATAAAAAATCCGAAAGTAGAGGTGCACACTGGGATTTAAAGTAGAATTAAAACATAATGTTTTATTGATTACATTTAAAAGAAACTGGTCGACGTTTCGGTCTCTATCTAAGACCTTTCTCAAGACATAACAAATATATATATACATATATATAATATATATTGTTGGTTGGGGACAATTCACAAATTCTAGTTTGTATTTGCAAGCATGAACTCAAGCTGATATTCTCATTTCTGCAAAAATATCAATTTCTTTTCAGCTTGTATAGATTGCTGTTGTGTAAGACACAGCTCTGGGAAACTTTAGAATTGGTGTATATCCTGTGCGCGGCAGGAATGGAATGCAAATGAAAATATTATGGGTTTGATTAATCAAAGTTAGCTTAGTCACAGCAGGAGCTGGAGCATAGAGTGCTTCTCAATGCTGCCAGGCGCCATTGATACGTTTGCCTTATACATAGACATCAAAGAACAGGTGATTTGTTCCTCCATTTTAAATTTTTGAGCAATATTGTTCATTTGATATTTTCAATTTTTATTTCATTTACATTCCTAAACTTAAACTCTCCCTTCAGATCTCTAGCGCTCTATAACGGGGTTGTTAAACTTTAATTTACAGTAACTTTCAATATGATGTAGAGAGTGATATTCTGAGACAATTTGAAATTGGTTTTCGTTTTATTTGTGGGTTTTGAGTTATTTTGCTTTTTATTCAGCAGCTGGTAGTAACCATGCACTGATTTTAATATGAAATATAGGAAAGTATCTGAATATAAAACATGAGCATGAAAAGTAGCAATACGAATACATTTGTAGTCTTTCAGAGCATTTGTTTTTCAGATGGGGTCAGTTACCCCCATTTGAAATCTTGAAAGAGTCAGAAGAAAAAGGCAAAAAATTAAGAAAACTATAAAGAAGAAAAAATGAAAGTGAACCACCATTTTTTAACTCACATCTTTTGACCACTCTATGTCTGTCCTCTGAATTCCCACTGACAATATCTCCCACCTATAATACTTCCAGATGTTTTGATGTCTTAATAATAAGTTCTGCTTGCATTGTTTATTAACTATAAGGATAAGTAATTAATAGCAATACCCATTACTGTATTATGACATAATATTTTTTAACAAAGGTTAAAGGAGAATTCAACCCTTCCTTAAAAAACCCTCCCGACCTAGAAGCCCTCACTGCTCCCCCCCCCCCCAGCCTACTTGCTACCCCAGGCAAATTCCCGTAACTTTTAACTCACCCTTCACGGCAGATTCAGGCCAGATTCATCTTCAGTAATCAGCTCTCCAGCGATTCCTGTGAGTTTCGGCACATGTGCAGTTGTCCAGGACCAGGAAATTGCTCCAACTGCGCATGCGCCGAAACTCTGTTCAAGATTACCGAAGAGAAAAAGATGGCTGCCGTGAACTCTGATGCCTGAATCTGCCGCAAGGGGTAATGAAAAAGTTAGGGGAATTTGCCTGGGGTAGCAAGTAGGCAGGGGGGAGAAGGGAGGAGGATCTACGGGGGGTAGGGTTTCTCCTTTAATGTTATAAAATCCACTATAGGCCACAAGCTCAATATTGTGGGACCCCCCTAAAATTATAAATTATCATATCCTATGTTAAGACTCTCTTTACAAAAAAACAAAAAATAATGCAAATTCCAGAACAATGTGTGATTTTCATGCCATGATTTTGCTTCACTTTGGTGTTTGCGAAGTCCATTGAAATGAAAGTGACTGTTTTGCAGCTTTGTGGTTTGTACGTTAATTTCCCATAAGTTTTAACTTGCAGCTACAACATTAGAAATATTAGTACAAGACTTTAAAAATGCAATGACGAAATATGGTTTTACATGCATTGATGTCATTTGTAATTCTGCAATAAAGGCTGCTTTGGGATCAGATCTTCAGAAAGCTCTGAATTATGGGAAGGCCATTTCCCATAGACTCCATTTTAATCAAATTATTCTAGTTTTTAAAAATGATTTCCTTTTTCTCTGTAATAATAAAACAGTAGCTTGTACTTGATCCCAACTAAGATATAATTAATCCTTACTAGAAGCAAAACCAGACTATTGGGTTTATTTAATGTTTACATGATTTTCTAGTAGACTTAGGGGCAAATTTACTATTATTCCCCAAAAAAAATTTGAATTCCCTAGATATTCGATTAGCATTTGATTTTCGAATGCTAATCGAATAGTTTTAGACTACCCTTTTATTCGATCTTCGATTATTCGATGATCGAATAACGATTGAATAATGATCATTCGATCATTCGAATGAATTATTCGATCATTCAAACGATTCGTACAATTCAAACGATCGAAGACTTCGATCGTACAAATCCAATTCGATCAGGACTTAGCCTCAGAATCCTATGGGAAGGCCTCCCATAGGCTTCTATTACAATTCGGTAGGTCCAATCTGGCGAAGTAGGCAATCAAATCGTTTTAAAAAATTTTAATCCTTCGCTGATCAATATTCGACCATTCGAATCTATTCGATCATTCGCTATTGGATGATCGACTAAGCCGAATTTGCATATTCGGCCAATTGAATTTTTCCTACGATCGTTGTTCGATCGAAACCAAACAAAATAAAAATCAAAGGAACAAAAAAAAATTCAAATCAGGAAACTCTCCAATGCTGTTACTTGAGAGTCTTGTTACTTGAGAATTTTGAGAACTATGCCCAGAGCATGTTATTGCAGAATTCTTATGGTTTATCAGACTGATGGGTCATCATACCATTTAGTTATTTAATAATTCATCTTGAAACACAATTTTTCTTTCCTATTCTCCAATAAATATATTAAACCCTTCCCGCCCTATAATCTGCCAGTATTGCTCATGGATGCATCTAGAATTGTCCCAATTTATATATTACCTGAACAGTTTTTCTTCTCAATATCTGGTGCTCACAACCATCTCAATATCAGTTATAATCTCCAAATTTCAGAGTTTCGAAGAAACTCAAGACCTTTATTAAACAACTTATCAGAATAAGCATGTGTCCCTCCTTGTAAACATGGAAGATGGAACACGTGGTTGTTCCAAAGTGTAGAGCAGTGATCCCCAACCAGTAGCTCGTGAGCAACATGTTGCTCTCCAACCCCTTGGATGTTGCTCTCAGGGTCTCAGATGCTTATTTTTGAATTCCAAGCTTGAAAGCAAGTTTTAATTGCATAAAAACAAAGTATAGTGTCAAGTAGAGCCTCTTGTAGGCTGCCAGTCCACATAGGGGCCACCAAATGACCAATCACTGCCCTTATTTGGCAACCCAAGGGACTTTTTCATGCTTGTGTTGCTCCCCAACTATTTTTACAATTGAATGTGGCTCACGGTTAAAAAAGGTTGGGGACCCCTGGTGTAGAGGTACAAGTGCTGAGTGTCTTGGAGGCTCCAGAGATCAAAGGATGGTTCATCTTCATCCGAGGTTTTGGGGGAGAACTCTTCCTCCCTTCTTCAGGAACCTACAATGTAAACAAAATAAAAGGGGCATTGATGAAGATGATCCATCGTTCAGCGTTATTCAGGGTTTCATGGAACCTGGCTGAATACAGCGGCAGTCTGTAGATTGCCCCACCGAGACTTTCATGACTTGCATCCAGGTAAATGAGACATTTCCGTCTTTTGTCTCCTCCCTCCATTGCCATTCCTTTTTCATTTTCCTTTACAAGATAGAGTGAAATGAAAATTTATCAGAAGAAAAACATGAAATCTGTAAATTTGCCAAAATAAGAAAAATTCAGATTTTCTTCAATTAACTATCTAGGATCTATGGATTAATCATAAATATCAACATGTTGAGGGTAACTGTAATAGGATTTCTTTTATGGTCATGTCAGTCCTCAAAGGCACTTCAACCGACCATCTAGAAACCATCTAAGTTAACGACCTGTTGAATAACGTTTTGCTGCCTATGGAGATAGATTTACACAATTTTCGTTAACCGCTAGCGGTGAAATGATATCCTCAATTCATCTGGATGAGCTGGCAGAGAGCATTGTGGCTGCATCTAATACATGTTAATCTGGTAAATGCATTTGAAGGAATGAACTTAAACCTGCTCTGACGGCAGTTGTTTTACTTCTATTTGACTTCCAACCAGTGAGCAATAAATAGAATTATTTGGTATGCGTGTGTGTGTTTTTTGAGCCTCTACTGAGCAGGATTTCAGAAAATGAATGACCTAATTAGCGAGATTTATGTGGCCATGTTTTTCTACAATTTCTCTTAAAGAAATAAAAAATGTTCGCCCATTAAATTAACGGTAACGTCAAATGAATTAAGTGTTCTTTGGCAGCAAATGTGCAAAGGGCAGTTAAATCTTTCAAATGTTACTCGGCTTCTGCTCCTTATGGAACAAAATGGCCGTATTAAATGCTAAATGCAATAGCCTTGTAAATACAAGTAGGTCTCCAGCAGATTTCGATTGGGAATTGCTTTGGCATTTACAGGGCTACACCAGCAGGAACTGTTTAAGAAACCTCACCAAACACGATCAATAAAGGAATGATACAGGCATAGGATCTATTATCCACCAATCCATTACCAGGAAGCTCTGAATCACGTGAAGACCATTTTAATGAAATAGTTTTTAAAATTGATTTACTCGTTCTCTGTAGTAATAAAACAGTACAGTAGCTAGTACTTGATCCCAACCAGGCCCTGGCTTGTAATTTGTGGGTTCTGGCAAATGCCAGAGGGGTTGTTGTAAATTGCCATATAAAGTGACTATTAAGTGGGCTGGTGGGGCTGTTTGGGCCTCTGTGTAGTGGGAATAGCAGGGCCTATTTTGAATCCCAGTCCAGTCCTGATCCCAACTATGATATAATTAATATTTATTGGAGTCAAACCCAGCTTGTCGGGTTTATTAACTGTTTAAATGATTTTCTAGTAGACTATGGAGATCCAAATTATGGAAACTATGATACCCCAGATCCTGAGCATTCTGTATAACAGGTCCCATACTTCTAATGCAGTGCTCTTAGAAGGGGACTGTGCCAATGACTTGATACAGCCTGCCCCCCAATGGGACTCTTAAAGCCTGGCCAGTAAGGGAATGACCACTTTAAGAACTGGTCAGTTACCTTTAGGCAACATAGAGGCTCCCTGTATAATAAGCATGCACATGTTCATTTAGGATTAATTCTGATTAAAATAGATTAATTTAGATTAGGGATGCACCGAATCCAGGATTCGGTTCGGGATTCGGCCAGGATTCGGCCTTTATCAGCAGGATTCGGATTCGGCCGAATCCTTCTGCCTTGCATATGCAAATTAGGACCAGGGAGCTAAATCACGACTTTTTGGCACAAAACAAGGAAGTAAAAAATGTTTTCCCCTTCCCACCCATAATTTGCATATGCAAATTAGGGTTCGGATTCGGTTCGGTATTCGGCCAAATCTTTCGGGAAGGATTCGGGGGTTCGGCCGAATCCAAAATAGTGTATTCGGTGCATCCCTAATTTAGATATTAATATGTTGATGATGCACAGTTGACCAATGATTGAAGACTTTTATGTATCCCAATACAATGTATTTTCTGTTCTCATATTATATGCACGTTCCTTCCTCTAGCACACAATCCTAATAATGGTGACTGTAAAAGAATCCCATAACCTGAGTAGGAGAATCATAGGCATGCCAGGGGCACTTGTCCCAAACTTGAGTTCTCTTAGTACTGTATTCCACCTAGCTGGATCATGCACCGGCCAATGCTGGCTGAGACTGGGAGGAGGCTCCGCTCAAAAACCAGATGCAGAGATACTAGTCTGCCATCCCTGGATTACAGGATTATATTTTGCTTGAAACAGCTGTTTAAAGACAATGATTTTAAGACCCTTTGAAGTTCTTCTGCCAGTGAATTCTTATGGCATATGGCATTCATTTATATTTGACAAAGCAGCGCAATTCATCAACAACATCAAATGGGTTGCTTAATACAGGATTTTCACTAAATTTGTTCATTTCATGCCATGTGATGTCACAATTTCATCAGTCCTAAAATTGCCTAAATTTATACTTTAGTCATTAAGATCTCTGTACTCATATACCGTACATGTCTGTTGGGGAGCAGGCCCGGATTAGTGGAAAGGCCCACTAATCCCCATTACTCTGGTCTTGATGATGAATGAATGAATAAAGGTCAGAGTATGGGGGTGACAAACTGCTAATCAAAGAATTTTTTTTTCAAAGTTGGCCACAGGGGGCTGTCATCTTGTAACTTTGTTATACATCTTTGCAAGACCAAGACTGTGCACATTCTCAGTATGATCTGGGCTGCTTAGGGATCTACAGGGAAACAAAGTTGCTGGAGTTCTGAAAGAATGGGAAGTAAGACAAGAGCTCCCCCTGCTGTTCATAAGTATGATTGTTTCCCTGCACAGCAGTTAGGGACCGTCTGACAATTCCTGTCCACAGCAGTAAATGAATGGAGAATTTCACTGGAGGTTTCTTATAAAAACGGTAGACATTTTTTAATTAAAGTATATTGGAGAAAGATTTCTTTTTCATTAAAGAAAGTAAAAATGGGATTTACATGCCCTTTAAGCACTTGAACCCCTAGGAATGCTACACTCATTGTGGGTGCAGAGTTAAAGAGTTGGTTCACCTTTAAGTCAACTTTCAGTAAGTTATAGAATGACCAATTCTAAACAACTTTTCAGTTGATCTTAATTTTTTTTCTTTTTTAAAGTTTTTTTTTAAATGATTTGCCTTCTTCTTCTTCTGACTCTTTCCAGTGTTCAAATGGGGGTCACTGATCCCATCTAAAAAACGAATGCAACTATATTTGTTCCTGAATAATGCCGGAAATCATTCTTGAATCTGCACAGGGGCGTTCATCTTTTTTTAACCATTGTATCCACTTATGGAAAGAAATTCATGAAATAAGTAGAGACTTTATTTTTAGGATAATGTCCCTTTTATCTCAAGATTCAAAGCAATGGGAGAAATGGGCACATGGCAGACATTTGTATTGTTTAGCGAGCACCTGACAGATTTACGCTCCCGGTAGAAATGGCGGCTTGTGATTTCAGTTCCTAATGCTGCTGAATCATATACAATTAGGCAGAAGAAACAGATTTTCCTTTGAATCAGAGAAATTCTGTACATATTTATCAACTCTTTTATCAGTCGCAGCTGTGTGTGTGTGGTTCTCATAAAAGGCCGACTTGGGAATATCGCAGATCATCACTTTGTTGCATCTGCTTTGAATAAATACATACAGTTTTCTGTACACTAAGAATAATGTAAGGGTTATAGCTATTAAAAGTGTTCAGGGTATGTAAGAATGTAGTGAATAGAAATGCGGCTTATTTGGCTGCAACTGAAGGCTCTTTTGTCCCATTGTGCATATGTTTTCCCAATCAATGCAGCTGTAAGCACCTTGTTTCTTTTCTTGGGTGTGATGGGTTTGAAGAAACAAACATATTTTAGCCTATCATGTTTAGCATGTGCTAATGATTCACAAAAAAGTTATTTTGGTTTTGATTGATTGGAAAAATAGGGTCGCCTATATTTAATAGAGCCAGGGTCAGACTGGGGGCCCACCTGGACTGATGTCCAGGGCCCCCCTCCGGACCCCCTGGCCCCCATCTGCGCCGCTGTGTGTGCTTGCACAGAGACGCACATGCATGTACAGGGGGCACACAGCACCGCACATTGGTGTACTGCGAACATCTGCCCAGTAGCCGCCGCGCCTCAAATTTTTTTTATGGGTCCAGTAGGTCGGGAGAGGGGGCTCTGGCCTGGCAGGGGCCCATGAGGGCCTGGGCCCACCGTTTTTTTTCCTGGTGTCCCCCGGGCCAGTCCGAACCTGAACAGAGCATTCTGCTTGCCAAAGTAATGTCCCCACTTTTACTGTCAGGCCCAGATTTGTGGAAGGGCCAAGCCTAGGGCGGCAGGATTTTAGGGGGCGGCATGCTGCCCAACCACATGCACTTGGTTCAGAAACACTGGGGATGCGCAAGACATAAGATAGTTGTTTTAAATTCCTGTGTGCCAACCCCCAGTGCTCAGGACCCAATGATGAAAATTTTCACATGTTCACGAATGAAGGGGAGGGGACGGGGAACCAAACGTCAGCAGGGCTAGGGGAGTCCATTTTGTAAATCCAGCCCTGTCTACTGTGCACTATTCAGTAGTCCCCTAAATATTTCTAGGTATTGTACCCTATTGGGTCTTGTCATTAAGGCTCATGGTGCACAATTTATATTCTCTGCCAGTGTTTTTCAGAGCCTGAGCTTGAATTCACAGGTGAATTCATGTGACTTCTGACTTTCAACACTGATACTGATTTGCAACAATTTTTGTAACTTCTGAAGTGGTGGAGCATTCCACACAGGCTGGAGTATTTAATTATCTGGTCAGACATGCAAATCTTATTGGTTGCTATGCATTTCTGCCGAGGAGTAAACTTGTCTAGTGTTTATAAATGAGCCCCAGTCTATCTTATGTCCTGAAGTTATTTATTATACCATAAGCCACGTCATTATATGCCACCGTAAGACATTGCATTGAATGGAAGTCCCATTGTTAAATGGCGCAGTGAATGGCGCAGTATTAAAAGGTACAGTCACTCCCAACATTAAATGGCGCAATTACTCCCAACATTAAATGGCACAGTCACTCCCAACATTAAAGGTGTTTGTGCTAAAATCACAAACACAAATTTAAACCCAGGAGGATGGAAAAGTCAGAATCTGAAAATCCAGCATTCCAGACTTGTCGAGTTAGCAGATAAGTCAATGGGAGAAGTCCCAATGATTTTTTTTTTTATATGCCCTGGGTTTGTACAATACCCCAAAGTATTCAGAGTTTTCAGGTGAAAATTACTAAAATCAATCGTGAAAATCTGATTTTGTTCCCGCAAAGCACATTTTCGTGAAAATTTAATAATAAATAAGAGTTTAAAAACCAGAGTGGATTTGATTGGAGTATGTAGCAGAAAACATTAAAATAAATTCGGACTTTGATAAATAACCCCTAAATGGGGAAATTACTCCCAACATTTACTAAGGGTCGAAGTGAATATTCAAATAAAATTTGAATTTAAAAAATGCGAACTTCAAAGTAATTTTGGTCTACTTCGACTATCGAATAGCCCAAAATTGGATTTAAATTGAATTGAACATATTTTGGGCTATTCGATAGTCGAAATTGCAAATATGGGCCTTTTAGCAAACACAACAGTTCCACCTGGCATACATAAAAGAGTTAATCATAGATGAGGAGCATATTCTTTTATCTTTTGTTTTGACTGCACTATTGCAAATGCAACCATAAACAATCCAATCATGTCATGACAGGCTCTAGTGATGGGCGAATTTATCCGCCAGTGGCGAATTTGTGGCGAATTCCCGCTGGCGAATACCAGCAAAAATTAGCCAGCGAAAATTCGCGACGCGCGCCAAAAATTACGCGTTGCAACGGAAACGACACGATGCGCCGCGATTGACGCGACGCGCGACTCGTTTCGCAAATTTTTTCGCCAATTCACGAATTTTGCTGGAAATTCGCACATTTTACGGTGAAACGGGTGAGATTCGCCCGTCACTAATGACAGCAAATGAGAAATCCAGACAATATCTTGCTATTGAGATATTGAATAAGCCAACCCGGACTCTTCCAGCAGCAGAAATATATAGAGGGCCATTGAACCTGCCAATTCAAACATACGCAGGCCTGGAATCCATGTGACATGTGGTTTGTACCACAGTATTTTAATATGTGGCAACAGCCGCAAATAGCCACACAATGCATACTGCCTGTTAATGGGGACACCGCCCTTCCCACATATCTGTATATTGCTAATTTGTAGGTCTAAATCAGTGATCCCCAACCAGTAGATCATGAGCAACATGTTGTTCTCCAACCCCTTGGATGTTGCTCTCGGTGTCCTCAAAGCAGGTGTTTATTTTTGAATTCCAGGTTTGTAAGCAAGGTTTAATTGCATAAAAATTAAGTATAGTGCCAAACAGAGCCTACTGTTAGGCTACCCGTCCACATAGGGGATACAAATCACAGTCCTTATTTGGCATCCCAAGGCACTTTTTCATGCTTGTGTTGCTCCCCAATTCTTTTTACTTACATTTGAATGTGGCTCACTGGTAAAAAAAGGTTGGGGATCCCTGGTCTAAATTGAGCACAACAAAGTGATTGTGAGAACTGCAAAATGGCTACTTTTAAATATTGCAGAAGCAAATGGGGTTATAAAAAGGATTAAATAACCTTCTTTGAATTCTCAGGCATTGATCAAGGCTTCACAATTGGCATCAATACAACCCTTTTTTCCTTATTGTGGACTTTCTTCCATTAATGCGGCAAAACCTCATCTTTTCAACTCTGGGGATAATTTGGCTATATAGCTTCCTCCAAGACTTTTTAAAGGGTTAGGAAAGTCTAAAATAGAATAAGTCTAAAAATGCTGTATTTTGTATACTAAACATACACATGAACTTACTGCACCACAATCCTAATCAAACAAATGATTTATGCTTTCAAAGTTGGCCACAGGGGGCTGTCATCTTGTAACTTTGTTATACATCTTTGCAAGACCAAGACTGTGCACATGCTCAGTGTGATCTGGGCTGCTTAGGGATCTAAAGGGAAACAAAGCTGCTGGAGTTCTGAAAGGCTGGGAAGTGAGACAGGGGCTCCCCCTGCTGTTCATAAGTATGATTGTTTCCCTGCACAGCAGTTAGGGACCGTCTGACAATTCCTATCCACAGCAGTAAATGAAGGGAGAATTTCACTGCATACAGTCAGGTTTCTTATAAAAATGGTAGACATGTTTTAATTAAAGTATATTGGAGATAGATTTCGGTTTTATTAAAGAAAGTAAAAATTTTATTATTTTTTTTTGCCTTTACATGCCCTTTAACAGATAAAAAAACAATTATCACGGACAAAAGACTTTATTTCAACACAAATTAATTTTATTGGGTTTCTTCAACTGATTTATTTACAAAACATACTGCCAATATGTCAAATGACATATTTCTATAATAAAATGGAATTAATTAAAAGTTACCTACTGAGTGCAAATTGATACTTTGCTTGCTCGCTATTATCATATCATTCACTGGATGTGTTCATCCATCCCCCTTACCCACATTTTCTCTGGTTTTTGATTTTCACAGCTGCATTGTCTGAGAGGCAGAATAAATCTGTTTTATGGTGTGTCACTGCTTATCCTCCCTCCATACAGATGCCATTGTTTCCTATTAAACTCATTAGGTTACATGCTAGCTGAAATATTGTTCTGCTGTGTTTTCCGAATTCGGGACTGGGTTTACAAATGGCACGCTTACAGCATGTAAATTCAATTACAGACATTGCAGCACCACTGTTTTTTAGAAACCATACATAGTTAATATGACTTCCATACTTTTTTTTGTCATTTTGAAGAGTAATATGTGCTATAGAGTGAGCTGCAATTAATCTGTCCAATGCTGGAGGCAACACCATGGGGTTCTTGTTAGGCCAAAACCACCTATTTTGACAGAAAAACAGGAAAACTAGATTTGATTGTGGGTCAGACATTAACTGCTGGACAAGTCAGTCTTGGTGTATGTATAAGAATACATTTAAAGGGGTGGTTCACCTTCAAGTTAATTTTTTGTATATTGTAGAAGGGCCAATTCTAGGAAAATTCTAGGACTCCTTTTCAATTGGTCTTCATTATTTTCCATAGTTTTTTAATAATTTGCAGTTGTCTTCTGTTTCTTTGCAGCTTGCAAATGGGGGTCACTGACACCATCTAAAAACAAATGCTCTGTAAGGCTACAAATGTATTGTTATTGCCACCAGTGTCGGACTGGCCCACCAGTACATCAGGAAAAGTCCCGGTGGGCCCAGGTGTCAGTGGGCTCTCATGCTGCTAATTTGGTCAAGTTCATGGTCATTCCCCATTTCTAGAGGCAAAATAGATGTCATAATAGATTATAGTATGTAAAGAAAATACACTAGGAGAATAGAGGTTGAATGAGTAGAGGAAGAATAATAGTACTGAGAGTGGGCCCCTGGTCTAAGATTTTTTGGTGGGCCCCTGGTCTAAGATTTTTTGGGTGGGCCCCTGATGTCCCAGTCCAACACTGATTGCCACTTTTTATTACTTCTATAATTCTATTCAGTCCTTCCCCTATTCATATTCCAGTCTCTTATTCAAATCAGTGCAGGGTTGTTATTGTAATTTGTACCCTAGAAACCAAATTGCTGACACTGCAGACTAGAGAGCTGCTGAATAAAAAGCTAAATAACCAAAAAACCACAAAAAATAACAAATTAAAACCAATTGCAAATTGTCTCAGAATATCAATCTCTACATTATACTAAAAGTTAACTCAAAGGTGAACAACCCCTTTAATATTGATGGCACAACACTACTGCAATCCCTTATCCACATAGGACTTAGTTGCAGACATTGGAGCACCCTAAAATGTTTTTTTTATAAAGCAAAAATTCTGTATACAACCTGCTGTGTGTTTCTTGCAGCAAAACATACATTTGTCCTGATGTTATATACATGTAAGACCTATTACAGGTATCAAACCTGTTATGCAGAATGTTTAGGTTTTCCGGAAAAAGGATCTTTGGATCTCTATATCTTAAGCCTACTAATAACATCAATTAAACCCAACAAAAATGTTCTGCCTCCAATAAGGATGAATTCTGTCTTAGTTTGGATCAAGGATGGTAAAGGAAATCATTTTCAAAATATTGAATTATTTGATTAAAGGAAAACTATACCCCCAAAATGAATACTTGAGCAACAAGTAGTTTATATCATATTGAGTGGCATAGTAAATAATCTTACCAAACTGGAATATATATTTAAATAAATATTGCCTTTTTACATCTCTTGCCTTGAACCACCATTTTGTGATGGTCTGTGTGCTGCCTCAGAGATCACCTGACCAGAAATATTTCAACTCTAATGCTGGCCATAGACGCAAAGATCTGATCGTTCGAATCATCGGACGATCGGACTTCCCTATCTCCCGACCTGCCACTAACCTTCAGATCAAATAAAGTAGTAAAAGCACAGATCAGCCGATGTTCTGTCCCTGACAGGGATCATACAAAAGTTGTACGATTAAAACCTAGTGACGGTCTCCCACTGAAAATCGTACGATCTGCAATAGACGCAAAGATATGATCGCCAGCCGACAGAAATTTTCTAACCTGGCCGATCAACCAAACAACCGATCAGCATTGCACAACAAATGTCGGAACACTCCACACACAATCCGAAAATCGTACGAATCGAGGATTCATAGGATCGGATCGTTGCATCTATGGCCAGCTTAACTGTAACAGGAAGAAGTGTGGAAGCAAAAGACACAACTCTGTCTGTTAATTGGCTCATGTGACCTAACTTTATAGTTTGTTTGGTATGTTTGTGTTCACCGTTGGATCCTAGGATCCCAGGAGGCTGTCCTTATTTTTTAAAATGGCTATTTTCTATTTACTATGACCCAATGGCACATGCTACTAAAAAAGTATATTATTATGAAAATGGTTTATTTACATGAAGCAGGGTTTTACATATGAGTTGTTTTATGAAATATCTTTTTATAGAGACCTACATTGTTCGGGGGGTATAGTTTTCCTTTAAAATGGAGCCTATGAAAGACGGCCTTTCCATAATTCTGAGCTTTCTGAATGATGGGTTTTCAGATAATGGATCCCAATAATGGATATTTGGGACATGAGGTTTTCCAGATAAGGGGTCTTTCCATAATTGGATCGTCACACCTTAAAAAACAATCATTTAAAGGACAAGGAAAGGCAAAAAATAAAATCCCATTTTTACTCCAATATACTTTAATTAAAAAATGTGTATAATTTTTATAAGAAACCTGACTGTATGCAGTGACATTCTCCCTTCAATTACTGCTGTGGATAGGAATTGTCAGATGGTCCCTAACTGCAGGGCAGGGAAGCCCCCGCCTTATTTCCCAGCTTTTCAGAACTTCAGCATCTTTGTTTCCCTGTATAGAGATTTGTATTGGATTTTATTTTTACCTTTACATTCCCATTACTGTTTCCATCTCCAGCTGCAGGGACAAAGATCATGGAGCCAGATTTAAACAGATAAACTGGGATTCTATTTGGAGGATAATTTTGGATTTGGAGAAAGTTTGTATTAAACAATACAAAAACTATAAAATCAATATTAGATTACATGACAACACAGGACCCAGTGCAGTCTGTATATTCTGATTATTAATCAGTCTTGCTGTATCGGCTTCTGGCAGATATTATTTCACTTGTGCTGTTTTGATCATGTATGACAATCCCTAATCTTAGCCCAGATCACACTGAGCATGTGCACAGTCTTAGTCTTGCAAAGATGTATAACAAAGTTACAAGATAACAGCCCCCTGTGGCCAACTTTGAAAGCATAAATCATTTGTTTGATTAGGCTTGTGGTGCAGTAAGTTCATGTTTATGTTTAGTATACAAAATACAGCATTTCTAGCCTTATTCTTTTTGAGACAAATGCATGAGAAATCGCTCTGACTGCTCTTCTAAGCAATTTACAGTAATTATATATAAAATTATACATATAATTATATTGTATATAAGCTACAAAAGGGCAGGAAGTTACGGCTAATAGATCAATTTGGAGAGCATAAAAAAGAATCTTTAGTCCCAAAGTGGAAGAGCAAAAGTACTTATGATCCTTCCTCTACCAATGCTAGCATAAATATTTTTTTGCAAACCATAACACATGAAATTAACTCGTTTTCTGGAGATGAATTCAAGATACATCCTAATTTATCCCTTCCAGAGAGACAAGCCTTAAAATCTTTAAGGGATGACAGTATCATTATAATTAAACCAGCCGACAAAGGGGGAGGCATTGTCATTATGGATTATGTGGACTATCAAAAGGAAGTTTATAGACAGTTAAATGATACAATATTATAGAAATTGTCCTATAATACGGTTGACAATGTCAGAGACGCTATAACACAAACGTTGAATCATGCATACATGCAGAAATGGATTAATGAAACGGAACGGAAATTTCTTTTACAGGAACATCCAAAATGTCCTGTTTTATATTGCCTCCCTAAGATCCACAAAGATCAACATAATCCTCCCGGCAGACCAATCGTTTCATCCAGAGAGAGTTTATTGCATCCTATTGGCCTATATTTAGATTCCCATCTCCAGGATACTGTTCAGGCTTTGCCATATTACTTGAAAGACACACAGCAATTGCTTAATGTTTTGGCAAATTTCACGCTACCAGAAGAACCCACTATATTGGCAAGTCTTGATGTCTGTAGCTTGTACACTATAATTCCCCACTCACAGGGTGTTGAAGCAGTACACTGGGCACTACAAAACTCCACACACTACGAAGGCCCTCCCATTGAATTCATTTGCCAACTTCTCGATCTGGCTTTGAAACATAATTATTTTCGCTTTGAAAAACATTACTTTCTACAAAAAGAGGGAACGTCAATGGGTGCTGCCATGGCTCCGGCATATGCCAATTGTTACATGGCCTTCTATGAGCAGAATAACATAATACCGATATACGGTGACTCACTGTTACTGTATTTACGTTATATTGACGATATTTTAATTATTTGGCGTGGTTCTGAAACAGGGCTGTCCAAAATGGTAGAAAACCTAAATTCGTTGGAATTGCCAGTAAAATTTACAAGCACCCAGGATTCACAATGTATCCAATTTTTGGACATAGAAATATTCAAGCAAGGTAATAAACTTGGTCATAGGTTATCCGTAAGCCAACGGACAGAAATACCCTTTTGTATGCTACCAGCTTCCACCCACCAAATTCCAAGAAGGCAGTCCCTTATTCACAATTCTTGCGTACCTTGAGAAATAATTCAGATAAGGCTACCTGTGAAAAACAACTTCTTGAAACTTCTGATCGTTTTAAGCAAAGAGGTTACAAACAGAACATAATTGAGATAGCGTTGAATAAAGCCAAAAAACAGTTAGAGGTTCCGCAGGAGAGAAAACAAAATTTGGCTTAAAAAAACCAAGAACGTTTCATCATAAGAAGTAACTACACCACAGGTTCCCAAAAAATCCGCAAGGTTGTAGAAAACAGTTGGCCCATTGTATTGAGTGACAAAAAATTATCACAAACTGTAACACAAAAACCTCTGTGGGGCTACAAACGAGGTAGGAATCTGAGAGACATACTAATGCAGACAGATCCTATTAAATGCTATGAAAAAAGTGGAAACATTCTCAGTAAATTAAAGAAAGGCTGTTATAGATGTGCAGGGTGTACCACTTGCAGATATATGTCCTCGGGTTCTACCTTCAAACATCCTCACTCGGGCAAAGACATTCCCATTAAACATAGAATTTCCTGCACTTCCACTCATGTTATTTACATGATTACCTGCCCTTGTGGATTGTCTTACATTGGAAAAACACAGAATACTCTACGTGAGAGAATGGGCAACCATAGATCTTCCATAAAACGAGCCTTTGAGAATGGGAAAACGGATTTACCTTTACCACAACACTATTTAAAAATGGGGCACAGACTGCCCACACTTAAGTTCATTGGCATTCATTTAGTACCGGAACCGAATAGGGGAGGAGACTGGGAAAGTATGCTCTCACAACGAGAGGTTTTTTGGATCAGGACTTTAAATACAGTAGCTCCCCGTGGCCTCAATGAATACTGCTCTTTTAGTCCTTTTTTGCACTAAGTGGTCTAATCAAGGGGATAATTAATGCAATGTATGATGTCTCTGGCTATATAAAGATATGATTCTGACAATGTGTTTTTACTTAAATTATATAAATTATATAATTCCATATTTTTATACAATTATTGTAACATTTTATATACACTATTTTTTATCACCATATTTAAAGTAATTTTAAACTGTTCTAATCTTGTCTTTACAGATATTAATACACATTCACACTTCTACAACATGAAGCTCACTAAGGGTTAATCTGCACAAGTGACTAAGTGGGTGTGGCTTGGTGATGGTTCACTGGTGGGTGAGTCTATATAACTCTGTTATTCACATGTTTGAAGTATCTTGATAAAGGTCCCTGTTTGGACCGAAACGTCGATCCAATAAAAGAAGTTTGTTTTTGAAAAATCCTGGTGTGCTTCAGCATCTTTCTACATGGATATATTGCATTTCTGAATAGCACCCAGGTATTTGCAACTAAAAAGTGTGTGCCCAAGCTTCTATATACACACATATAATTATAAATATGTCCATTTTTGGATGCTGGCACCCATTGACGGCGTTGAAAAAAAGGACGCCGACACTGGACGCCCGGTCCAAAATGAGACGCTGAATTTTCGCCAGATGAATTTTTGCTGGCGTTTCACAAATGTATTCGTTGGTGGTCAATCGTGGGAATTCTCCACAAATTCACCCCAGGTGAATAAATTCACCCATCTCTATATATAAATTGTTCACAGCTGGTGCACTCAAAATCCTTTCAAAAACATGCCTGGGTGCTAGGTTACCTAATAGGTATCCAAGCATTAAACGGAGCCGCACTCACAGGTCTTTTATGAATCAAAAATTGTAATTTATTTCACCGTTTCCGCTCCTAAACACAAGCCTTCATCATTTTGGATTTCATGATATTGGCAAAGTTTTAAACTGCTGATACAATAAAAATTTCTGAAAAACAAAGCACCACCTGCTGTGTAGCTCTGCCAACCGCCCTACAGTCGAGAGAATATTGCAGAAGAAGAAAAACAACCTCTTCTGGAGTTTCTCTGCTAGAAAAGAATATGTCAGATGATTTCCGCTAACAGCTTTCAATCTTTCTCAAGGTGAATATTAAATCCTGCCAATTACAAACTGCAGCAGCTTTGTGTAAATATAGTAGGGATGCACCGAATCCACTATTTTGGATTCGGCCGAACGCCCGAATCCTTCCCGAAAGATTTGGCCGAATACCGAACCGAATCCTAATTTGCATATGCAAATTATGGGTGGGAAGGGGAAAAAAATTTTTACTTCCTTGTTTTGTGCCAAAAAGTCATGTGATTTAGCTCCCTGGCCCTAATTTGCATATGCAAATTAGGATTCGGATTCGGTTCGGCCAGGCAGAAGGATTCGGCCGAATCCGAATCCTGCTGATAAAGGCGGAATCCTGGCCAAATCCCGAACCGAATCCTGGATTCGGTGCATCCCTAAAATATAGTCATATTAATTGTGCTTTATTTATGTAGGGACCCATAGGTTTCTATTCTGGCACCTATGGAGTTAAGTCCCTGATCATCTTGTCACTAGGCAAAAGCTTATGTTACAACTTGTATTATTACCCAATAGTTACCGCCTAGAGTGTAATGACCACTTCCTGCCACACAGCTTTATAGTGCTGGAAAGGAGTGGCCACTTCCTCTTTGGCTGCTGGTTCTGAACATGCTGGTTTCTCATTGAGCCTGGGATCAACAAGGCCCCAGTAAGCCACATGCCCTAAAAGGACCATTAACTGTTAGAGACCTAAGTCGGGGACCAGGCCACCCTGTGAATGAGGACTAGCAAGATACAGGTTAGCATTTGTAATAGTCTCTCTAGAGAGAGAAAGATAGTCAGCTGTATTTAGTATGAACAGTTCTATGTTCCAACGAGGAGAGTTAGCAGGAAGAGATCTTCCTTACAAAGCTCCCCTGTGATGCTTTTAGTGCAGGGATATCATTGTAATAGGGATTAGGGCTTAGCAGCAGCTACTCAGCCTTATCTGGTATTTCCACTCAGTCACATTATAGCCACATGAAACTTTGTATTGGAATTAATGGACCTTGACTATCCTGACTCTGAAGAATATTCCGTACTGTGATGTGTGTTTGAATATCTGCTGACATTCTACTATCCTGTGTAACATCTGCTATGCTCCAAGCTCCTGTGTGAGTATATCTAAACCTGGGGATATTTGCCTTCTGCATAATAAAACCATTTGTTACTGTTTTCATCATAAGAATCTCCTGGCGTCCATCTTTTACTATTTTTATAGCAACATAGCTTGCGAGTTGTAGTTACTCTACCTCATCTGAATGGAATCTTCCACTTAGCGAAGGCCCTGATTCTGAAGTGTGAGTCCAATGTAACCCATGTTCCTCCACTAGCTGGACACCCTAACTATTTTGTGCTGTATAGCCCAAAAAAGTGTTACATTTATATAGCCTTAATGTATTCCGCAGCACTTTCCAGAGATTATAAATCATTCACATGAGTCCCTGCCCCAGGAAAGCTTACAGTCTAAGGTCCCTATCACATTCGCTCACAGTAGGGTCAATTTTATCAGGATCCAATTAACCTGCTTGTATGTTTTTGGAGTGTGGGTGGAAACCCTTATAGACTCAGGGATAAGAAAACCCTTGAAGATAGTGGTGTAGCTGGTACCCAGGGCAGCAGTGCTAACCAATGCACCATCATGCTGCCTTTCACATTTCTAAGCATTTCTTCTCTGCCCCTCATGTCTTTGTGCTCCAATAAGCGTGGGGTACTTTGCACCTAGTACCCTGCCCATGGTTCCCAACTTAGATCAAAGGTTTCATTTACAAATTCAGTGGGTGAACTGCAATTTTCAGATCCAATTTTTTTGGTGCTCATAAAGGGGTGTTTTTCTCATTATTTCAAGGTAATTTTGCCCTCATGGAGTTTTGTGCCCACCACAATTGTGTCCTGTCTCTTGCATATGATTCTTTTAGCCCAAGTTTGCTGCACTGATTGCCTCGACCCACTCTTGGAAGCCTGGAATTACCACTACTTACTGGGTGGCATTAGCTTCATGGTTCCCCATCATCAGTAAATTTTCTTGTTTGTGGTTCAGCAGAAGACCAGGATGGATGTAAAGACATTTGGCACAACTTTGGCACCACCAGCTATATTTACAATTGAGAACTCATTTCTTCTGTATACAGTACAACTAGAATCCCAGCTGCACAGAAATCCAGGACTTCTGATTTCCCCGGAAATGTAGTAGAAGGCGCAATGTGAGTAAAAGGCAGTCTATGAGGTATTACTACAATCCCATGTCAACACATTAGAAGTAGGGGACAAAATGTTTATAAATTTTACAGAACTAAGTAATATTTTTCTATACTTCTCAGCCCAAATGAAATGCTAAGGACAGTATCCTTTTCATTGTTTATCTATAGAATAAACAGTGCTATGATTCAAGACCTTGGTAGATTTATATCCTAAAGGACAGGCCATCCATAAATCTTTATCATATTACGCTGCAATTGTACATATGCTGAAACATAAAACCATGTGTTTTAATGATTTAAAATGTCAGCTCTGAGCAGAAATCAAGGCAAGCGATTACACATAACGCCAGAAACCACTAAGCAGTTGTACTAGCCGTGTTGTGCTTTGAGCTGTAATACACTCACTTATGGAAATAGCAAGAACAGTTTTGGCTGCTTCAGATGGGCAAAGGTCAATGATAAAAAGAGGCTTAAAAGGAGGGAATAAGGTATTAGTGCAGACTGAATGTTTTGTAGGTACTGTCTTCTAGGACATTCTTGGGTGAAACGTGTTCTGATAAACAGAAAGTTATTCAACAAACTCAAGAATCCTTGGCTCATTATATGGACTTCAAAAATATTCAGTAAAGCTGGATTTGCATTCTAGGCTGATTGCATAGTAGATCCTCTCCACTATGCACTATTTGGTCTCCATACCCTGTAGCCTTTTTTGCTTTTCATTGGAACCAAAGCCCTAGCCCAAACCATGGAAAACATCCCCATTCAGTGTCGGACTGGGGGTGGTCTGGGTCTACCGGGACTGCAGCATTGGGACCCACACACCCCTGGGCCCCCCTTCCCGTCCCCTAACCATTCCAGAACGTCCCTCTTCTCTCTGATCTTCTCAATAAGGAGGACAGGGTGGGCCAGCCAGCCCAGTCTGACCCTCACACCATTATTCCTCCTTATAGGTTGAATCTATACATCCAAACAGATTGTATTCTCCTGGCACCAGCCAAACCCAGGATTTTCTGGCAAAGGGCATGTCTCTACTGCTCCAAAATCCATTTTGGTGACCATTACTCCACTCCAGCCAATATCAAGTGTTTTGTATAAGCACCTGAAATTGCCATCTGTTGTGGAATTAAGAAATCAGCATCTCTAACAGACTAGGAATGTACAGTAGAACCCAATTTTAAGTTTTTCAAGGGCCAGAAAAAAAATTCAGCAAAATCCAGAAAAATGTAAAATCAGGAAAAGTCGTTATGAATTGCTGTTACCACAAACAAACTGAAAAATGAGGGGAAATGTAAAATCAAAGAATGTAACATGGAGGTTTCAACATATATACAGACATGGGACCTGTTATGCAGAATGCTCAGGACCTGGGGTTTTCAGGATAAGGTATATATACATAGTATAATAAAGAAACCCAATAGGCAGGTTTTGCTTCTAATAAGGGGTTGTTCACTTTTACATTAACTTTTAGTATGATATAGAAAGTGATATCCTAAGAAGTTTGCAACTGGTTTTTATTTTTTATTATTAGTGGTTTTTGAGTTATTTAG
This sequence comes from Xenopus borealis, assembly GCA_024363595.1. Lineage (NCBI taxonomy): Eukaryota > Metazoa > Chordata > Amphibia > Anura > Pipidae > Xenopus > Xenopus borealis. The sequence goes on from CM044441.1 coordinate 20,633,489, forward strand.
CTTTTTATTCAGCAGCTCTCCAATTTGCAATTTCAGCATTCTGGTAGCTAAGTCCAAATTACCCTAGAAACCATGCATTGGTTTGAATAAGAGACTGGACTATGAATAGGAGAGGGACCGAATAGAAAGACGAGAAACAAAAAGTAGCAATAACAATACATTTGTAGCCTTACAGAGCATTTGTTTTTAGATGGGTCAGTGACCCCCATTTGAGAGATGGAAAGAGTCAGAAGAAATATATATATATATATATATACAATGAAGGCCAATTGAAAAGTTGCTTAAAATTGGCCACTCTATGGGGCAAATTCACTAAAGCGCGAAGCATCTAACGCTAGCGCTAATTCACCATTCGTAACTTCACTAATACTGACCAAACGCCAGGCAAAGTTGCGCACTGACGAAGGATCGTAATTACGCAAATTCACAAAGATGACCATTTTACTGAACGTTACCACATACGCTAGACGTTACTTCGCCAGGTCAGACCAGGCGAAGTTCAATACAATAGATAGGAGTTTAAAAAAAAAAAAGTCCTAAAAAAAACACTAGCGTGTTTTACCTTTCTAGGGTGATAGTCTGAATAAGAGCTACATTTTTTGGGGGGGTTACCCTCCTTCCCCCCTACATTTCCTAACATATGGCAACACAACTATACAGGGGGCACATGTAGGGCAATAGGACAACTTTATTTTATTTATTAAAGGTTTCCTGGGCTTGTGTAGTGGAATGTAGTGGCTGTAACATATACTTCTATTACAATTTGAAATTCGCGCCATATTCAAATTATATAAACAATAGTAGTATTTCTGAAGCAAACACACCAGTTTTACCAGTGCAGGGCAACACTGCATTATATTTTTATTACTTTTAAAACAATTGAATTTGTTGTTTTTTCTTGTCCTTTAAATAGGGCCATATTCTACAATTTACAAGAATAACTAAAATGAATAGAAAACAGAACTTGTCATGAGTCTAGTACTAATGCTCAGAGTATTACACGAAGACTTTACAAAGACATTTTTGATTATGCAATACCTCGCAAGAAATGTCCTTTCCATCAATCAAGTGTATCTCTCTAAATATTATTCCTTCAACTCGCAGACAAAAAAAAAATCGATTAAAAGAGAAGTAACTGATGTAATCACTGTCTCTCCACAGTTTCCTTTTGTGCGATTGGAGTGGGAATTCCGCACAATTTGTGAAATGAAATATTTCTGGTGTCTATTTCTTTGGAGCGTGCGCTAGCCTGAGATACGGAGCTTTAGCTGTATATCGTTTAAGAACTGGAAAATAAATGCATACATGTGGAAATAGGATCGTCCGTAAGGCAATACCCAGCAGTGAACTTTTGGTTACATAACAACAAAAGTTGGGAAATGGGAATAGCGACAAAATAGCAAACAGATGAATAATCAAGATGAGTAGAAGTATGGAAAGGAGTACTATATTTTAACTGACAGGAATCAGTTTTATAGGAGCAGTGTACAATCACTTATCTAATAAACGAGTCTGCTGGATGATGATCATAGTACATGAAAGAATTCTCTAAATTATGTAAGTTTGGGTTTTTTGGCATTAAAGGTGACCTCAACCCCCAAAAGTTAAAAAAGAAAAACCTACCCTACATAGACCCCATCC
>CM044441.1:20635172-20660469 GCA_024363595.1 Xenopus borealis
AAATGCCCCTAACTTTTTACTTACCCTTCGGACCTCGGTAATTATCTCTAAATAATCAAGACCCTGTTTATCTGCAATAGCTTCTGGTTGTATATACTATACTGGCCTGTCCCCTTCCTTCTACAGACTCAGGAGTAGGTATGGGTGAATTTGACCTGTTTCACCAAAAATTCTCAGCAAAAAATCGGCAAAATGCATTAAAGTCTAATGGAAGTCTATCGGTCATTTCCACAGGGAAACGCTGTGAAAAAATGAGCTAATCTCTACTCAGGAGTACTCAAGGTTACAATAAAAAATAAAAAAAACAGTTGTGCTGATTATGGATGATGGGTTCGTTGACCCCATCAAGCAGAGTGATTTCAGCTGCAGGCTCGAAAAGTGGCAGAATAGGAGAGGTAAAAATTCAAATCCACTTGAACTCAAAAGTTGTTTAGAATACAGCAACTTAATTCACTAAAAGTTAATGTAAAGGTGAGCCTTATATTTAATGTGCTTGATACTCAATTCCAGAAATGAGGGATTTAACACCTCGGTTGTCATTTACCAATTTAAAAATGGTCTTAGAAATCATTCTGATAATTTATTTCCATATTATTGCCAGCTACAACCTTCTTTTGTAGAACTGGAGTGAAAATTCTCCTGAAGTCTAGATACATAAGACTCTTCTGTTAGAATCTTCTCTTCTGAACTGTCACCCTCAAGATCTTCTTAACTTAACTTAACTTAAAGCAAATCTGAGCTTCTATATAGGATATTTATGTGTGTATTAATGAGCATATGTAATTAAAACATGGTTTATTAGTTCATGGACAACATTGCTGTACAACTGTATTAATTAGCCCAAACGATGGTGGCCTTGTCATGCTCAAGCTGTTACAGAATTTGCTCTTACATCATACCCCAACTGTATTAGCACTTGTATGGAGCAGACTGCTTAATATCAGTAATTACTGCTAGTAGACTTTGGGTTTATTTGTTGGAGCTGACCAATTTTCTGGCTAGCTTCCCCCAGTTTATATCTGCCTCTCCAAGAAACACATCAAAGCCGTTCATGGAAGACATTTGTTCAAATGGGGTTTTTTTCTTTGCTGACTACTTGAAGCTGCTACAGCCAGTTAATTTTAAAAGCCTTTTGTCAAAGCCATACTGAAATAATTGCTGTGTGTTATAGTTATGGATGAGAATGTTACAGAAACAATGTTTATTTTACCTTATACAGTGTTTACACATATGGAAATCACTTGATTTTTCCTCCTTTATTGCACTCGGCACCACGGAGGTGAGCACGGAACAGAAGCATGATGTAAGTTCGGACCTAAAGAAATAAATGGAGCCAAAGCAGCAATTCAGTCAACATCTGCCAGAAAAGAATGATGAATGACATGTGTGCTGTTTGTTTAATCAGGCAACTTCTATAAGTAGTTTAGCAATAATAATATGCTTTCAGGTCATGGGGTTAATGCTCAGTTTACTTTAGCCTCAAGATGCAAACAGCAGTGAAATAAGGCAGACGGTGCCATAATGGTGTTGGGAAGTGTTAAGGGGAAACAATGTAGGTTTCGTGCAACATGTTCGACAGCATACAGACCTGACAAAGCAGCTTAAAGAGCCTCCAGAGGCTGCACCGCTTCTTTCCGTTTTAGGGAATTAGAACCTAAATGTACAGGTAAAAACTGCTTCAAGCATAGAATGGCTGGAGATTAAGGAGAGAGGTTCCAGATGGACTGCAAACTATTTAACTTGGTATATGTAATATAGCAATGTAATGTATGGGAAAATGCAGCCCTAAGGTATGTTACACATAATAGTCATCAAGGTGCTCAAAGAATAAAGAAAGGAGGCCACAGTCTAAGGGCTTTTGCAAATCATGGATCTAGGGGCAGAATATGATGCACAGTTTATAAACTGGACACTGTGTGGCATATTTTATGCACTTTGCACTCTACCCAAAAATTGCTCAAATATAAACAGAAGAGACAAAAAGTAGGGCTGTGGCAGTAATATACATAAGAACAAGGGAAGTGAGACAAATCTGGTCAAGTTCGATTGATCATTGCACATTCCCTGGTCCCCTGATTAACTAATCATTTAGTATCCATGCAACTTTACAAAAACAGGGGACTTTTAGTTGTAAAGTTATAATCATGAAAACCTCCATAACAAGTCACATAACCCCATACGGTGGTCCCTATCTGTTTACCTCTGGTCATTTCACTCTTCTTTGAAAGTTGATGGGGGGAAAGGTTAAGCCGTTTGAGACCAGTACCTTGGTCAGGAGACATGTATCCCAAGAAATGCTACAATGCAGGTGCCAGCCTATAAATAATTACCAGTTAGAGACCACCATATGGGGTTCACCTTGACATGGTATGGTGGTTTGACAATTTTATGATCAAAACTTTGTAACTAAAAATGTCTGTTTTTGTAGCAATAGTTGATCAATGGATAATTGATTGATAGATAGATAATAAATTGATAGATGATACATATGATAGATAGATAGATATTGATAGATGATAGATAGATAAATGTATCAATAGATAGATAGATAGATAGATAGATAGATAGATAGATAGATAGATAGATAGATAGATAGATATAGACTGAGAGATATATAGATAGATATTGATATATGAGATTTATAGATAGTTGATAGATAAATACAGAGGTAGATAGATCAATTTTATGATCAAAACTTTATAACTAAAAATTTTTTGTAGCAATAGTTGATTAATGGATAATTGATTGATGTTTGATAGATAATAGATTGATAGATGATACAGACTAATAGAAAGAAAGATGATAGATAGATAGATAGATAGATAGATAGATAGATAGATATTGATAGATGATAGATAGATAGATAGATAGATAGATAGATAGATAGATAGATAGATAGATATTGATAGATGATAGATAGCTATAGAAATACATGTTAATAATAATAATAATAGATAGATAGATAGATAGATAGATAGATAGATAGATAGATAGATAGATAATAGATAGATAGATAGATGATAGATAGATAGATAGATAGATAGATAGATAGATAGATAGATATTGATAGATGATAGATAGATGATAGATAGATAGATAGATAGATAGATAGATAGATAGATAGATGCATCAATAGATAGACTGAGAGAGATATATAGATAGATATTGATATATGAGATTTATAAATAGATGATAGATAAATACAGAGCCAGAGAGATATATACATAGATAATAGATAACAGAGATCTATATATATATATATATATATATATATATATATATATATATATATATATATATATATATATATATATATATATGTGTGTCACCGTTGTCAGCATCTGAACAGTAGAATGTATTCATTCAATAGTTGAAATCTAAGCAATGATTGCAGGTAAAGTTGCTGTACTGTGTTAGCCAGTAAAAATGTTATTGGTCAACCTTATCTTGTACCTTATCTGCCTATCTCTTCCAGATCCCCCGTAAATGACTTTGACACCTCACACACAGTTTGATATTCCTTTTTGTTGGTCATTTGATCTATGAGCTAAATGTTGTATATATTCAAGAGAACACCACAGCTTCATTGTAATCAGCTTGAAAAAGGAACTAAAATGTTCTGAAAGCTTGCTATGATTATATTAGTTAGCCAATAAAGGTATCACCTTTATACCACTTTGTTATTTTTTATTTCAAAAGGGTTGACCAATAACAAGCAGTGATTCACATGGGTTGAAGAACTGGCCATCTTTAATGACCAGCTTGACTCTTATTAAAGCACAATTCTTTCCTATGCCAATACGGCTAGCAGCCGAAACTAGTGACTTTTTTATAACTGGGTGAAACCTTGAGGATGGCTCACTGGTATCCATGTTCCAACAAGTGAACCTTAAGTGTATTGCATAAGAATCCAGTATCTAAAAGCATTTGGGAGGATGCACTTCTCCTTTAGGTATAAATGGATTTCATGATATGCTTTCCCAGGATTTACAATCATTTTTCTCAGAGGATATTTTCAGTGCTGTGAAATCCATTCTGTGAACAGGAGGGTAATGAGTCCTCGCTGCTAAGAACCATTTATATGAAGTCGCCAAAAGTCTATTTAGAAATTAATAGCTTGAACAAATCTGTTCCCCATATATCAGGCTCACATGATTATAACACTGAGTACAATAAATTGCCTCCCAACTGTGCCATATTAATATTTTAATTTGAACAACCAACAGATTTAAGCAATAAAAAAACCTTTCGCCTGCTACTATTTCTGCGAATTCGGAGCCCACTCTTTGTATCCCCAAAATGCTGTGACGCATTGAAGTTTCCATTTTGGTTTTGGGTTACAATGCCTCCTAAACTCTTTGGCAAAGGAAGGTAAAATCGCTGCATTATCAGTCCTACATTTCTTTGGAGCAATGTCTGGAAAATGTTTAATTTTAGCTGCTTGGAACATTGTTAGCACACCTCCTTGTCTGACTCCAATGTATGTTCATAAAAAACCCTGCACCTTAGAAATGTAATGATAAATCTAGGGTTTCTAGATGCCTCCTTTGCTCTGCTTTTTTATGTGATGTAAATGTAAAACTCTGCAGAGAAGCATCAACTGCTGATCTTATGGCTGGAGAAACCTTCACCCTTTAGCTTGCATTTTTTACTCAGGCTACTGAAGGGGTTGTTTATCTTTAAATTACCTTAATTTCAGTTTCAACAGTCTGGTTGAAAGGGTCCAGATTACTCTAGCAACATGAATTGAATTGAATAAGAGACTGAAATTTGAAAGTGTCTGAATAAAAAAAGTAATAAAAAGTAGCAATAATAATACGTTTGTAGCCTTACAGGGCATTTGTTTTTAGATGGGAACAATGACCCCCCCCCCCATTTGAAAGCTGGAAAGAGTCAATAGAAGAAGACAAATCCTTCAAGAACTATAAAAAAAAGAATAAATAAACTTAAGTTATTATTTAATAAGTCAACTTAAAGGTGAACTACCCATTTAATTTATATTAATCATATCTAACTGAGCAAATTTCAGAAACACGTTCCAAGTAAGAGCATTATGTTAGGCAACAAGAGCACTCATAGTAATGGAAATAGGGAGACCAAATCTTTAAGATAACAAATTAGTTATTGGTGACCTAAAGGGAGAAGCAATGCTGAGCATCTTAAAAACAGATATTATTTATTTAAGGGTTCAGACAAATGCAATATATACATACTGCCATTAGAGATTATTAAACTATTATCATAGTTTTGCAAAATGTCATGTCTCCTATACCAACTAAATAACTTTAAAACCTCTTAGCCTCAGCAGGTGCAACCAGCATTTTGGCCCCTTTGTAGCATGACATAGGTAGCATGACATAGGTAGGTAGGGGCAAATTTACAAAATTCACGTGAATGGATCGACTTTCAATCGAATTCGCTTCGAATTCCGATCGTACGATTTTTTTTGAGGATCGAATATGCAAATTCGCGCACTTCGATCATCGAATAATGAAAATTCTGAATGCATATCGAATTTCGAATTTGGTCGAGCAAATTTTTGGGAATAATAGTAAATTTGCCCCTAACTTTAAAATTTTATTCGACTGCCTACTTCACCAGATTGAATCAACCAAATTGCAATAGAAGCCCACCATAGGCTTCTTTTTGAAACACCTGCTCAAATACCATTCATACGATCGAACGCCTCGATCATTCGAATTACACACATTTTTCGAGCGCTCGAAGGAAAAAGTAAAATTTTTCGTGAAATCGAACGATCAGTATTCAATCGTACAATTTCATCAAGAAATCGAATATCGAGGTAAAAGATAGCATAAAACTATTCGATAAGCATTCGATAGTCGAATTTCGAAGGAATTCGAGGGATTTTAGGTGAATAATAGTAAATTTGTCCCTTAAAGTAAGCATATTGAATATGAACAAGAATTTGAGTAGTGTTTTGGGCTGATTTATTGAAAATTATGCAAAAACCCTACTATTCCTCCAATCTTTTGCATTTCCTGCATTTTCAGTGGCTAGACTGACCTGATAGGGAAATGATTGGCTATCCTCCTCCTATTGTGCTTCTAGCAGGGACAGTTTCTACATACGTACCCACCCCTCATTTGAAACACAGATAGGGATTGTAGCAGATTTATAGGGATATAGGAGACATTTTTAAAGAAAATATAAATTTTTAGCCCACAGTGAAATCAGCAAAAATATATTATTCATTATTGCATACAAAATTATGTTTAATTTGTCATATATGTTTCCTTTAAGTGAATGGGGTTTTGTCTCTTGCACTGATTTATGCACCTAGTGATTCGCCTTGTATCACCTTTATAGTTTCATATCCCTCATTTCACTAGTTCTACTCTTGGTACAGGAATACCACCCGATGAACCATAATTCTGTACTTACCTACAACCTACAAAAGTGATTCTAACAACATTATCTAAATAGCATATGTTTCTCATGAGAATTCTTTACTGTAACTTACTACACTGCTACAGTTACTCATAGCAACCAAAAATAAACTGGTTTTGCATACCTCAGTTTTTAAAATTTTAAAATGTTACATTAGGCCACACTTCTGGGCTCAACCAATTAAGCAATTAATAAACACTCCTGATCTGCCCAGTGGAAATTCTATGTCCCTTTTGGGACTGACCCATGAAAAAAGGACAATTTGGAGGTATGGTCTTGATTCCATATTACAAAGCAGAGACAGAAACACAAAATCAACAAGATGTGTACCAGACTGGTGTGGTATTAGTAAATTAGATGCACTATTATGAGTAACTTTATCCTCTAGTGCAGTGATACCCAACCAGTGGCTCGTGAGCAACATATCACCAACCCCTTGGATGTTGCTCCCAGTGGCCTCAAAGCAGGTGATTATTTTTTAATTCCAGGTTTGGAGACAAATTTTGGTTGCATACAAAACAGTTGTACTGTCAGACAGAACCAGAGTCAGGCCAGGCCGGCCAGGCACCCTAAGCAACCCTGCCGGCCAGCTTGGCCCCTCCTTCCCCTGTAGATTGCACAAGCATGTGTGTTGAAGCTCTTGGCCACATGCACAATGAAACTCTTGCAAGCATGAGCGGTGAAGCTCTCCAATGTGTGCGGACATGAGCTTTGAAGCAATCTGATACGTGCGAACATGAGCAGTGAAACGTTCTGACACATATGTGTATGGGTGACGCTTGTAAGGGGGTGTAAACTCATAAAAGTGTTGTGTGAGTGGAATGTTATCTGTTTGAGTGACAAAAATGTGCAGTATGTAAAATATATGTGTTGAAAGTTATTGGGTGTAATGTGTATGAATGGCCACTAGATGGTCACTTTAAGTTAACTTTTAAATGTAATTTTCACTCTGGCCACCAGAGGACACAGACGGGATATAAAAGGGGTGCCCTGCCCAAGGTGAGCAGTCTTGATGGGAGGCGTGACCGAAGTAAGAACAGCTGGAGGGTGAGTGGAGACATCATCGTTAGACAGGAGAAGTTAGAATAGGAAAGATCAAAGTGAAAGAGCACAAGGTGCACAAGTTAGCTAGGATATTTAGTAAGGGCAGCTGTGGCCCCATCAAGTAGGGAAGTGGAGTTAGACTCCTACGGGCACTACGTAAGTGAGGGAATCAGTGACAGCTTAGGGCTGGGTAGGAAGGATACCAAGGCTTCAGGCCAGGACTTGGATGAAAAAGGTCCTAACTTGGAAGAGTGGAGGGGTAACACATAGAGGTACTGTATCAGGCCATTATTGGAGAGTGGGGGAATACAGGTGGAAGCATTTAACGGACCACTAGCAGTTAGGTGGGATCCAAGGTCTCATGGGAAGGTGTGCCTACTGTTTAAATGCTGATTCCCTTACTACATGTACCATCAGATGTTCAAATGGAGACTGAAGTGCTGGAGTGTGTTTAAGGGAAAAAAAACCTCTGCTGTGTCCTGGAATAAAATTTTACGTTTTGAAAATAATTTTTTTTATTTAAGATTTTTTTGATTATGTGGTGAGTACTGACGTCGGGTAGACTTCTACCTTTAATTCTGGAAGCCCCACACACTCACTCACGCATACATTCTGGTAGAGTATCACAGTCTGGTCTAGCGGTAAGTAATCATTGCACCCTAGGCAGCTGCCTCTTCTGCCTACCCCTAGTTCCCACCCTGAACAGAACCTCCTGTAGGCTGCCAGTCCACAAATTGGGCACCCTAGGAATGTTATTCATACTTGCATTGCTCCCCAACTCTTTTTATATTTGAATGTGGATCACACATTGTCAAAAATAAAATATGGTTTCAGTTCACTTGAGTTTTGAATTTGGGAAAGCTGCTTTGTGCATGTGAACAAAGCCCGACCCCTTCATCTAGAAAATGGCTTAATAATAAGAACCGCATTATTTACTAAGTGGGAAAAAATACAGAAATGTTCTGCTACTGGGACATTTTAACTGCAAATGGAAAACAAATGTTCTATAAGTGTTCTTTGCAGGGAAAACTGTTTCTAATGGCACACTGAAACAATTATTGCACCTAACTAGGCACTAAGTGCTTGTGAATTACACTTTGCTTTTCTGTGCACGCATTTCATTATTGCACCTTTTCTGTGAAATAATAAGCCCACAATCGATGCAGAACACACATCATTCTGCATGGCATAAGTGTAGTATGTAGTTTTGCGGTTTTTTAGTATTAAGAAGGCAAGTGAGTCAAGTTGAGTGTTTCATATAATTCCAGGGTAAAGTAAAGATGGCCATATATGTACCAATAATGGTATAGTGCCCCCTGACCACAACTGATATTCAGTATCTTCGAATATCAGTCAAATCTCAGATCAGATCAGGTTTTAGAACGTCATCAGCTGACGATGAGCCATGCTGGCCAGTGCATGGTGCACCAATGAATGAATGAGTTGCACCTCCTGTTCTTTTTTATTGTGCAAAGCCCAATAGAAAGGTGGTCATACTGTGAATGGTCTCTATCTATTAGGCTCATGGCAAGATCAGTTGAAGAGCATACTTGCTTGGATAACTTAAGGCTGTTTTTAAAAATTCACTTCATCTAAAAGATTTACTTTGCCAAATCATAAGACTTATTTAGTAAAACTAGGCAAAACTGTCTCAGTGCAGTATCCAACAGCATCCAGGGCCAGATGCTAATCACACTCCCCCACCACTTGCACCCCCACTGCTTGCACACTACAAGCCACTCACACTTCCAATGCTTCCCCCTACTGCCTCACTTTTTCCTCACTGTTGCTGGTGCCAATCACCGGCATTGGGGACTGGGTCGGGTGGGTTCACATGTGAGGTGGCCCCACATCTTTTCTACCCTAGGCCAGAGCCCTGGTGGTCTGCCCACAAATATGGGCCTGATAGCATCCAATACACAATAAGCTTTGATCACTCTGCCAGAGATAGAAAGTTCATTTCAAGGTAAACTGCCCATTTAAATATTTTTTTTTTTTATAGAACCTGCCTTTCCTTCTTTTTGGCCTACCCATGACCTTACATAACAAAAGTAAAGATTAAAGGAGCAGGTCAGTTATTCCTGTCCCTGTTGAGTGCTGCACTGCTCGGTGCATCCATTTTTATATGGAAAGGATTTAAACACTCTTCAACCTGAGGAGATGCAGGGGAATAACTTGGCCCAAGTTGAATGTGCACAGATATCTCTGGACCCAGTGTTCCCCATTCCAAATGTTCCTGGATCCATCCAGATGGTTAAGCTTTGACAAAGGAACCAGAGTTAAAAGCACCTCTTTAGCAGTTCATTTCAGGTATCCATTACCCTTTCTCCAGACACATATCAGCTTACCCACACATAAAGCCCCAAAATGACAAATATAAAAAGTCTAAATCTGCAGATAATAAAAGGAAGCTGTTTGGGCCAAGGTTCTTCTGTCCAGTTACTGAGAGCTTCTTCATGTCATTTATATTACAATATTGTGTAAAATGCATCAACTACAGTAAATGAAACAATATGTTATGTGGATACAGAGGTTTTACCATGATTTTGAGAGGTGTCCCTGTAACACATTGCAGGAGACAACATTAAAGTGATACTGAAATGTCCAGCTAAAAGATCTGAATGACGGAAACCCCAGGTCCCAAACATTCTGGATAACAGGTCCCCTACCTGCAATATAACCAATATAAACAGTTCCATTGGACTGGCCCACAGGTTGAAGTGGTTGGGGTGAGATGAAAGCTCCAAAAAACTTTAAAGAAATTCATAGCAATATTAACATTCATCAACTGAATTATTCATGGCACATACCTTCACTTGGCCAATATGCTTTATGATGGAGGACAGACTACAATGACCATGATTCCCATCTTCTGAAGGTCAGACTACCATGAAGATGAAATTTAATGTAAGATAATGCAATAAAGAGGTCAAAGATTACCATTTTCAGTGAGCTTTATGATGAACACTCTACCTATTTATGTGCCAGACTCACAACAGGAAAATAAGAGACTAAATCAGGATTAATTACTGATTTCAAAAATTCACAGGTATGGTGAGATCAAGCCTCTCTCCAGCCTTCTAAATTGTTTGAAGAAGAGCAAAATGTGACCCAGAGCACGCATCATTGAAAGCCAAGTCCAGACTGGTTTTGACTGAAATGACCCTGCTGTGGTGGTGTGGTTCTGGAGGGATGAGAGAGACACACGGAAGGGTCTGAGGTTGTCAACAGGCTTTTGTTCTCTTTTGAAATAGTTTTAATACTTTGCAGTGAAAATATAGTTTTTTTATCACAAATAAAAAGATGGAAATGTAAAATTATTGCGATGAAAGATGTTAAAAATGGTCCAAATGTTCTTTTTGCCGAAATAAAACAGCTCCCCTTGTCAGAAAACAATTGTCTGGTGCTCTGATCAGCTGGCGTACACAATGATTATACATTTCCACTCCATACCATTGAGGTGTGTCTTTCTGCTTTTCCAGCTATGGAAGGAGTCCAAAATTCTACTGAGTCTAGTCATCAAAGGGTAAGTGCAGATGTGCTTCCACACTATATGGCCATTTGCTTCTTCAATGAAAGAAAACACATTGCTGCAGTTAAACAGTTTTGGGTTATGGAAAGCAGATATTACTGAAAATACCAGCATTATTTTACATTTATATAAATGGCTTGTATCCTGGAAGACGCATAACATGAAGGTATTTAGCATATAGAATGAAAGGGCTACATTGTTGCAGTTATATTTGTGAGAAGAAACCTGTGTTATTTAAAGGTAATAATGAACTGAGAGTGCTGGGTCTTGGATCAGTGGGATTGCTGCTTATGGGACAAATGAGACAGAAAATATGAACATACAATAAAAATTCTAAACTGGGACGATTAGGGGCCAGTCACTTTTCCAGTCTGGTAAAGACTGGATTTTCCCAGATCTGGAAGTAGGTGTCATTCTCTATACCCATTCCATTCTTCCTTTCCTGACCTGGATCTGAAGCAAGGAGAATTCAGTAAGTAAAAAGAGGAGGTAGGAGTTTTTAGACTGACCAGTCAGCATTAAGCTGCCATACTTTAATAGTAATGTATATTTATAAAGCACCTTCCCAGATTTGGTTGGGCATTTTGGTAAATTTTGACTGTCTAGACATGTACTGTATGTCAGGCCATGGACCAGTTCTTCACAATACTTCAGCATACCATTGGATGATCTACATATCTGAAAATGTCATCTGCCAATGCACCATGATTTTTCTATGGCAGATGAGTTGAAGCTCCCCCATTCCAATTGTTCTCACTGTCGGCCTGAAGAAATGAAACAATGGAAGGTGGCCATGCTTATGGCTCCTTGTACAGGTTTCTTGATTCAGCCTGCAGAGTTCATCATATGCTGTAGAGCAGTGATCACCAACCAGTGGCTCTTGAGCAACATGTTGTTCACCAACTCCTTGGATATTGCTCCCAATGGCCTCAAAGCAGTTGGTTATTTTAAAATTTTTGGTTTGGAGGCAAGTTTTGCTTGCTTAGAACCGGATATACTGCCAAACAGAACATCCTGTATGCTGCAAATCTATATAAGGGCTACCAAATAGCCAATCACAGCACTGATGTTGCAAGCCCAGGAACATTTTTCATGCTTGTGCTGCTCACCGACTCTTTTTACATCTGATTGTGGCACATGGGTAAAAAAAAGATGGGCCAACATATTGTAGCATAGTACTCCTAAATCCAGAAAAATGCAATTTATAGATCCAGAGCATTGTGTGTAGGCCATCCTATGCCTATATGTAAGTTTAACCTGTGCTTAAGGTTTGGTTTCTTTGATGATAAATAAATTGAATTGACTGTACATCTGCACAGAGTTCTTTAGTGACCATCGACTGACTGGTTGATCCTACAAAACAAGGTGATGGAGAAATTGTAGCCTTTTGTACCTGATAAAATGTAGTGGATAATAATTTAGAAATATTAATTAACAAACACCTGGAACCTGGAAAAAAAAACAAATTGGATTATGCCTTATAAACTTGAGGCTTGCTTTAGAACTGGAAAGAAAACAGCTTACCATTCCAAAGTGTGTACTTATATATATTCTCCAAATGTGTATACAACGTGTAAGTCTGTGGCCCCTAAATAATTTAAATGGAGCACTGTAGGCAACCCTAAACCTATAGGTTTCGGTAGTTGCAGTTTAAATTATTTGAATGACAAATGACAAGTCAGTCATTTGTCATATGGTTGATAAAGAATGCCTGCTTGGTTTCCTGTAGATCATATTGCTGCAATTTTGTAAAAGCCCCAGAGAAGCTGATAATAATGATCGGCTGACCATACAGCTCTTGTAGTAGCAATGTCTCACCCTACCACCCTGGGCATATGTGCAGTCCTCCTCATAAAATGGCTGTGCATGGTCCTATAGTCCAGGAGAATGACATGCACTAACCACTGGAAAATCTCCCTGGAAAATCCAATATGGTGGTCAGAGCTGCTATACGAAAGGCATCCATGCAAGTCAAAGAAAAAAAAACTGAAATTCAGGGATTTGGCAGGTAAGGGCAATACGTTGCCAGTATCTAGGATCTATTGTTGCTTTTTCCCTAAACCATGTATTGGCTTGCCCCTGCAAAGGACTAAGAATGCAGCGGGAACACGAATCCTGAACTAATACTAGTATCAGTGAAGCTATGAAATATTTTGGGTGATGCAGGTAAAAATCCTTGGTATGGACTACTGTTTTCCTTACAGTTAATTCCACAATGTCATAAAAATAAAATAATTATTTGTTAAAAACGCACACAGCAAAAGTGGTAGACTACGGAAATGCTATAAATCATTGTATAGCTGACAGCATTGCCAGTGAAAGGTTTATTGCTCTACAAAGGCAGTTACTGATTTTTCATTAAGGATAAAGTTATGAAGTGTATTGAGTATCAGATGCACTATGGGTCTCACTGTCCTACACTGCATTGTAGTCTATGTAACACATAACAGTCACAATACAGGTGCCTTTTAAATGGTAAGGAGGCCCAAGCTACCCAGCCGAAAAAACTACCCATTCAGTATAATGATCTCTTTTCACTGGCGCTCTAATAATATCATTTGAGTTTGACTGCAGAAGACATTACCAGCCAACATGAGATAAATGAAATATCAGGTCTGGTTATCACTTAATCTATAAGGGATTGTAAAATGCATATAACAAAGGCATATTTAATCACCTGCACCATATACATCGGTGGTTCCCACTGTGGGACTCATCCCCCTGGGGGTGCTTAGACCAGTTACAGGGCAACACAGAAGGAAGGTCAATGAAGGGTGAGATTTGCAATGAATATGTATTTGTATTTATCCTGACCAATTTTGGGACCTTCAAGGAGCCTTTGGCAAAGGTTGGACCTTCAAAGAGGACCTTGACCAATGGTAGGACAATCAAGGTGAGCCCTGGCCAAAGGGTGGACCTTCAAGGGGACTTTGGCCAAAGATTTGACATTCAACCAATGGTAGAACATACAAAAGGGCCTCTGGCCAAAGTGTGAACCTTCAAAAAGCTTTTGCTCCTCCTCAAATTACTTTAATTGTTCTTTAACATAATCTATGATTAATAAAAGATACTTTTGTGATAGACAATACATTTACTGAGCGTTGTTTGGTAGAAAGGTTGTTTGATTTGGTTTTAATTAATTTGTTTTACCATATTGAACAGTTCAGGTGGCATCACGAATTAAAGATTCAATTCTAGATTTTATTTTTATTTTAAGCATTCAGTCAAAACAAGTTGTATTGTTGTGCCTCATTGTACAGCTTTGATATTTTGTTAAAATTCTGCTTGTTTAATCTTAAAATAATTAGGGATGCACCGAATCCACTATTTTGGATTCGGCCGAACCCCCGAATCCTTCCCGAAAGATTTGGCCGAATACCGAACCGAATCCGAACCCTAATTTGCATATGTTTTGTGCCAAAAAGTCACGGGATTTAGCTCCCTGGCCCTAATTTGCATATGCAAATTAGGACTCCGATTCGGTTCGGCCAGACAGAAGGATTCGGCCGAATCCCGAACCGAATCCTGGATTCGGTGCATCCCTAAAAATAATAAAAACATTTTGAAAAGAAAGTAAATTGTTTATTTTAGGTTGTTTCTTCTCTATCTTCCATCATGGGAGGTCATACCATTTAACCCCATTGGCACCTAGCTTTTCATGTTTACAAAATTTGCTGGGAGAGGGGAAGCAAGAAACTTTATTACTTCCAAAAACAGCAAAAAACTTTATTACTTCCAAAAACAGCAAAAAACTTTATTACTTCCAAAAACAGCATAGACTTTTGTGATATAATATATTGAAAGATTTTAAGTAGTGTAAATGTTCAGTTTCACAATAGTTCCCCTTTGACCTTTTGTATGGAAAACTATTGTCAAGGCAGAACCTTCAATTGCCAAGGGATTGTCAGCTGTGGGAAGAGAATTGCATGCATGATAACAGACGCAGACCAGGAAGTCATCAGGGGAGAGCCAATCCAATCTCTTTCCTTTGTTTACAAGTCAGTAGTCTCTATCAGGCTAAGCCACCAGCACCTCACAGCTCACTTTGCCGGGTCCCTTTCAGCGAAACGATTCCTTGTGCATCACATACTTTATACTGACATGATTTTTATAGGAACGTTTCAGAATCGCTTAAAGTTTTCTGCATCCTCATATCAACTGACATGACCACCATGTGTAAAGGACCATTAGGGGTTGTCATAGAAACAATGTGACATCAAAACAGCTGCTGCAGACCAGAAAGTCATCAGGGGAGAACCAAACAGATCTCTTTCCCTTTGTCACTAAGGCATGGGCATCCACAGATAGGGGCAAGGGGGGGCACTTTCCCCTCCCTAGACCTGTACTTCATAATAAAGGATATTCTCTTGAAGGAGCAATTTACTTGTCTCCGACCATGAAGCCTTATGGGAGAATTAAAGCGTTCACTTTTGGTTTCTAGTCAATGCTATGTGTATATGGCATGAGACAAGTAAATACCTTCTGATTTCAGAAGGCTTCACTTTGCATGAGATTCCATATGAGACATGGAATTAGTATACATACTGTATGTAGTTGTGTTATACAACCTTACAACTGTTGAAAAGCATTTTGATTTTTCATAAATCATGAAATGGATATGTGTATCTATACAATATGTATATATAGAAACACCATGATAAAGTGTTCCACCCAAGTAACCTGGACTCGGCTAAAGAGGCAAAATGCTGAGAAAAAAACCCAGACAATGGCTGAGCAGTAATAAAATGTGTTTAATATTTTCAACCATAATCCTTGTGGTAGGTCAACAGTGCCTGTGTCAGCAACTCCAGCCAATTTCCCGCTGTCTAAAAAGTCCTGGCTCCTACTTTAAATATATTTTTAAAAATGTATTTGGCTCTAAAGAACTTTAAATCTGTAGTGCCAAAGCCCTGGTTTTATTTTTCCAGCAAAGAACCCTAATTGAGCTTTGCAAATATATGGACTGTAAAATTAATATAAAAGTGAAATGAACCCTGCGTAGAGGTATGAGACTTTCTTGACATCTGTATTATTGCAAGGTGAATGTAAAGTTTTGTGGTTCATCAATGGATAAAATGCTTCACTCTCTACACCTTCAGTGTGGCTGCAATAAGGCGTTATTCCTGCTGCCAAGAATGAATATGGCCTTCCTGTAATTGTGACACAGAGACCACAGAAAATCAGATTAAATGAAAATAAAACTGTTACAAAATATAGTTTGGAAATAACATTCCCTCCCCCAAGAAAACATTTAGTGCCTTTACAAATAGTCGGGCACATGAATACCCAAGACCACAGGAAATGCCTGCGCTATTTGGCTTGTTCACAATCTATGTGCTAAATATCACACATGATTTAGGGCCACAACTTGTATTCTTTTTCGGTAATTCCTGTTTTAATTTTTTTTAGCTGTGTGTGGACCTTTAGCCCTCAGTAACCTTGAGTTCAAGCACTGGATTAGTGCACCTCTTCCACAAAAATCTCATTGATCCAGACTACTTTCTTCTAGAATTCCACCATCTTGTATCTTCTGCATGTGAGCTATTGTACCTTTGGCAAGTTTACTATATTGTCCATCCCCAGCCTGAGTATTCCCAGCCAGACAATAGCACCTAGCATAGATGGCTTGTTTGTCATTTAAGTAGATGAAAGTGATCTGATGGCAATCAAGAGGGTCTTTGACTTACTGAGTGTAAAATGGGCTTAGGGTACAGGCAACATATTGATTCCTTTCAGTTGGACAGGCTATATATTTTATGAATGCCTACTAAACACTGGGGTGTGTTAAGGATAAATAGAGCTCACCATAGTCTGGCTTGAGTACAATTATTTCTGCACAAACTGGATGATTTGTTGGTAATCCAGCATCCCAACATACATGTTCCAAACTCAACTGAATTACTTGACAGACATGGAGACTGCTACAACCTCAAAGCTCCAATCATGCTAATACAATCAATGACATGCTTGCTAATAATGAAAACAGTTTATGCTGATTGGAGCAACATTCCAGGGTATTGATTCCCAAAAGATTGTATTTACAAGTCATTCTGAATTGAGAAAAAAAATTGGATGACTGGTGAAACATCTTCAAGAATAACACAGCAAGCCCAGTTGATTTTACTTAACTCTACTGATATACCATGAACTAGATGAATGTGAATCTTCACAAACATTACTGAAGCTCTTTAGAAACAAATTAGGTCACCATAGACATCACTGAAATTAATATTTCACTAAAATGAACTCTGGAAGACAATATTGAGATGTTAATAAAACTACAATATACCTATAGACCTCCAAAGTGTGTCTCTTTTTTTTTTTCTCGTAAATAATTTTTTATTAAATTTGTAAAATAAATCCAGGGGTACAGAAAGAGAAAAGGAAAGGGGGGGGGGGTGCAGTAAAAGCAGTACATACCATTAATACATTGTTTTAGTTTTGAACCACTTACATCAGCAAAGAATCCACAGCAAATGCTTTGAAATACTAGGCGTAGATTTTTCCTGTTGATCTAACTCCGTTATATTGGTATTTCTTCCCCAGCTCATCAACGGTTATTTGGAGTAGCCATCTCCATCCAATATCATAGCAGAATACAGAGTCCGGAGAGCTCCAGAGCAAATGCAAAACCTCCCCCACTGCAGCACCACATGTCCCAGAGGAAGGACACGTGTTGTCTGAAACATGTAGTGCTGCAACAAAAGAAGTTCCACATTCACTCCAAAGCCCCCCGGACTCCACACTTCGCCCTGAAATACTAATCTATGTAGGCACAGCAATTCAATACCAGAGATGTAAGAATGGATAATCATGTCAAGAGGTAAGGGACAATGAGTGCCTAGTCTAGGAGAAGGGTCTCTTGTAAATGTATGTTGTTATTTCAGGGATTAAGTGAGCGTGTTATGGGCTTACTAATTGTTTGTATTCTAACGAATCTTTATACAAGAACCATCGGAGCCAAGTATCCCTAAACATTGAGTAGTGATTGCCAGAGACTGTAGAAAGTTCCTCAAACTTGGCAATTTCGTTAACTTTATCTATCCAATTCTTAGTAGTTGGAGGAGTGGAGGATTTCCACATCCTGGGAATAAGAATTTTGGCCGCATTAAGTAAATGTCTTTCCAGTATGAAATCCGGGACCCCTTCCTTGGTTTCCTCATCCCAGAAAAGCAACGTGCGTGCCAGAGAAGCTGGTACATCTCTGCCTAGGATCTGGGAGCATGCATGTATGATTGCTGACCAAAAGCTTGAGAGATCAGGGCAGCTCCAAAAAGTGTGCATTAGCGTCCCTCAAAGTGTGTCTCTTGCTGTGGTCTGAGTGATGTGACTCATGAATCCCTCCTTTACTCCAAAGTACAAGATGATCCAGTAATAATAGCCCTGAACAAGTCAATGTGACATTGTGTTTCTAATTAGATTTTTTGTGTCTGGTAACTATCCATGGTCCCCCCTTATTTAAGGATAGATTCCTTTCAATGGAACTTATGGACTATCAGAAATCCAACAGGTAAACTGCAATCCTTTGGCGTTCATGTAGTTTGTATAGTTTGTTCATGTTTATTTGCCTTAGCCTACCCTCTGTGAGAATAAATGATTATCAAACAAAGAAGTCATAATAAAAAGTTCAGTAGCCCTATAAAAGTAATGATCTAGGCCTTCCTATATGTCAACAGGTGTTTGCCATCTTGAATCTCATCAGGCCAAGTTACTTTAACATTAGGTGCAACATTTATCACCTACTTCACTGTTCAGATTTAGTTCTCCTTTTTGCTCCTTTCGCAGGGGTCCACCATGAATAATTAAAAAAATATTACATATATCAGTTTACATATTTAGATAACTCACACAGCCACTGTAGCAATTTTTCAGATATTATTTAGTAAATGTTATCGTCAGACCTTTTTATGTTTGTGTTTCTTATCGATCTTTCACATCTGTTGATGCTTCTAAATAATGATTTTTTTATTGCAGTGTAGGGTGGCTGGAAATCCTCAGTCTTTGCACATAAATCCTTATGCCTAGAAATCCTGTGTGCAACTCCGTCTAAGTTGCAAATAAGTAGCCAAAAATAGAGGGTACAGGATACAGGCAAACCAGGCAGGTTAACTGCTTCAAATTGTATTTATTGGTACAACATGTTTCGAGCCTACAAGGGCCCTTTGTCAAGTGAAAACATTACACACAAACAACGCCTTTAAAGTGTGAAACAGGAAGTGCTCAGAGGTAGCCCAACCCACCCACTGGGCTAGTTACCACCCCCTGGGGAATTCTAAATAGTCTTTTGTGAACATCATACAAGTGAAGAATGTCCAATTCTGTTCAAGCGTTAATCCTGTTATCTCCTCATATGTAGAAACAATGTTTCAATGTGTGAAGTAGCACTGTGAATAGAAAGAAGATACAAACTTGCAAAAAGGTTAAAACATCCAAAGGTTGAAAAAAACACACAGAACTGCCAAACACTGGCCTACTGTTCAATGTCTGGAAGGCTTATAGCAAATCTTTAACAAAGAGCAAATCGCTACCATTAATCAATATAATTATTTTGCCCATACTTTACCATTAGCAGTATTCACAGATTCTTATCAGGGCTAGGGCAAATTAATATCTGAAAAGTAAGAAATAAAGAAGTGTT
Organism: Xenopus borealis; assembly: GCA_024363595.1. NCBI lineage: Eukaryota > Metazoa > Chordata > Amphibia > Anura > Pipidae > Xenopus > Xenopus borealis. The sequence continues at coordinate 20,654,798 of CM044441.1, forward strand.
ACTCGAGTGTCACAAAAAGCATTTTACACTCCAGGCTTCATTTAGACCTTTAGGGTTAACTGTATTTAGTCTTTTGATCCAATACATTTCTCTCTGTGCTAGTCTCAATTTTATGTCGCCCCCTCTAGGGTGCATATATACCACCTCTAACACTTGCCACTTCAACTGTCTGACATTACGTTTCATTTCATAGAAATGTCTTGCAACGGCAGTATCAGTGTACGTATCTTTACAATAATTCCTTATATTACCTCTATGTTGCCCTCCTCCACTCCCTCATCATCTAAATGCTTGTTCTATGTTATTAGATGACTACTCATTCATTGCCTCATTCATCTGTCTTCATTCTCTCCCTCCTCTTCCTCTTCAGACAATTCCTCCTCCTCTTGCTCTGATGATGTTTCATGTAATCTAATGTGGATTTTATAGTTTTTGTATTGTTTAATACAAACTTTCTGCAACTCTGCAGAACCAGTGGCTGCAGCTTAATAATCCTCCAAATAGAATCCCAGTTTATCTGTTTAAATCTGGCTCCATGATCTTTGTCCCTGCAGCTGGAGTTGGAAACAGTAAAGAGGATGCAAAAATAAAATGCAATATAAATCTCTACACAGTCACCGACTGCTCTACAAGGAAACAAAGCTGCTGGAGTTCTGAAAGGCTGGGAAGTAAAGTGGGGGCTCCCCCTGCTGTTCATAAGTATGATTGTTTCCCTGCCCAGTAGTTAGGGTCCATTTGACAATTTCTATAAACAGCAATAAATGAAGGGAGAATTGCACTGCATACAGTCAGGTTTCTTATAAAAAAAATTAGACATTTATTAATTAAAGTATATTGGAGACAGATTTCTTTTATATTAAAGAAAGTAAAAATGGGATTTTATTTTTTTGCCTTTCCTTGTCCTTTAATTTGTTACAGCCCACGTAGGGACAAATGGGAGCAGAGAAACAAAACCATAGAACTGCCAATTTTATTTACATCCATACGAGATAGGTGAGAACCAAGTACAGGTATGACGTGTTATCCAGAATGCTCGGGACCTGGGGATTTCTAAATAAAGGATCTTTCCGTAATTCATACCTGTGGTGTTGACTATTCCTACAAAATCATCTACTGCTGACATTGTAAAACATCACCAAGCCAAATGCAAGGCTTATACTGACAGGAAATGTGGTGCAAGAGAAGTGCACTTTCAGCCTGGATCTTTAGTCAGAATTAAGAAACCAGGAATACTGAAACAAGGACAACCTAATTTACTACACCACTTGAAGTGAGACGCCAGCGAGGACCATACACATATGAACTGTCTGATGGACGCATATGGAATGCAAGTCGTCTTGCTCCTGCTAGATATGACTTTGGAGATGTTCCATTTGATGAAGGACATTTCCCTACTCCTGATGCCAACTGCAATAGGGCAGAGGAAAGTGAACCTATAAGGCATACTGAGAGAATCAGGAAACTACCTGCATGGACCAAGGACTATGTCATGTAAAGAATGTATATATTGCTTTAAGATACATACGGTTTAATTGTTACTGTTTATATATTTGTCCAAATGCTTTCCTACTATAGGGGGAATATGTGGTGTTTATACAAATGGCATGCAGGTGGCACTGTGCATACATAGGACTTTCTGTACAACTTGAAAGTGAAAGTAAGTCTTAATGCTGTTATGTAAGGGCTGCATGACCTGCTAATAAAGCACTATTATACTCTCCTTATCCTCGGCTAACAAACACAACAATACCTTCAGTCTACTAGAAAATCATGTAAACATTAAATAAACCAGATAGGCTGTTTTTTCTTCCATTAATGATAGCTTAGTGTTATAATTACACATAAAGATGAAATCATTGACAAAAATTTGCATTATTTGGATAAAATTAAGTCTATGGGAGCCATTACGTAATTCAGATATTTCTGGATAACGGGTGTCCAGATAACAGATTCCATACCAGTGAGCAGCTCACGTAGATTACAAATTAGTGAGACAATAGGGATTATTTATGACTATAAAGGCAATGTGCAAAGAGCAAATAATGGGCAAAATTCACTTTGAACAATATATTTCTCCCTTGATGAATTGCCACAGGTCATTCTGCCCTGTTTTGTGGCTGCCCACATGCATCAAACACTGCCTGTGTTCAGCAGCATTTTATACATTAGTGGTGGGACAAGGCACATAGGTTATTCCATTTCCTGCACCCTACCTATCCCCTAAATTGTGTATCAGAGTTTTTAAGAAGGGTTTGCAAAAGATTCATTACATGCAGGTGTTACTTTCAAAAGGTTCATATAGATTTTGAATTCTCTGTTTACCTGATGTTGTATAGAAACACATTAGGAAAAGTCCAGTGATGATGCTCATAGAAATTAATGAATGAGGGTACGTGGAACCCATCACCACTTCACAGTAGGGTCTTCCAAAGCCCAAATAGCTCTTCGCCTGCTACAAAAAAGAATGAATATATGTAACAACTCGGGCTATCAAACAGTAGAGAGAAAACCTCGTTAATAAGCAAAGATTCATAATCCCGATTTGTTTGCACCAATTGTAGTAAATGTATTTACCAAGATGGGATCCATTATCTGGAAACCTGTTATCCAGAAAGCTTGTAGAAAGTACTGTACTGAACAGTAGCTTGTACTTGATCCCAGCTAAGATATCATTAATCCTTACTGGAAGCAAAACTAGCCTATTGGGTTTGTTTAATGATTAAATAATTTTCTAGTAGACATAGGGGCACATTTACTAAAAGGGTTAAAGTGAAAATTCAAATTAAAATATTTGAATTTCTAAGGTTTTTTTTGGCTGTTGCCACTATCGAATAGGCCAAAATTCGATTTGAATTGAAAAAATGTTGAATTTCAAAGTACTGTCTCTTTAAAAAGATTTTTGGAAAATCGAATATTATTTTTGAAAACCATTCGAATTGTTCGATTTGATTAATGCAATCGAATTTTTCGAATGATTTGAATATGATCAAAATTGAACCAGATTTTTTTTAGCCAATTTTCATCGAAAACTGAAAATGGCTAAAAAAAATCCGATGTTCGAATTTCTACGTTTTTTCACTTCGAAATTAGACCAATAGTAAATGTGCCCCTTAAAGGGGCATTCAACCACACGGCGCTAAACCCCTCCCCCCATAGGCCCCTCCCCCCTTCCTATTGGCCCTAACTTGTATATTACCCCAAAGCGCAGGTCCCTTCGTGCAGGGTCACAGACGCCATCTTCTGCCACGACATCTTCTTCCTTCTTCCGAGGGCACATACGCAGTAGCACGCATTTGCCGGTTAGTTGGTACTACTGCACATGCGCCCAAAGTTCACGAAGTTCGGCGATCGAACTTAGTGAACTTCAGACGCATGCACAGTAGTACCAACCTGCAAATGCGTCCTACTGCGCAAGCGATGCCATCACCGATGGAAGAAGGAAGCGACATTGTGGCTGAAGATGGTGCCTGTGAACCTGCATGAAGGGACCTGTGCTTTAGGGTAATATACAAGATAGGGGCAATAGCCTGTGGGAGGGGAGGTAGACTAGGGGGGAGGAGGGGCCTACGGGGGGAGGGGTTTAGCACCGGCGGGGTTGAATTCCCCTTTAAAGTATGAAGATACAAATTATGAAAAGATATGTTATCCGGAAAACCCCAGGTCCCCAGCATTCTGTATAACAGGTCCCATACCTGTACCATTCCATATACTTTGCTTGCATTTCTAGCTGCTTTTATTAATAGAAAGTAAATGTCTAGACCTTTAACTATGGAACAACAGATTTATAATAAATTGGACCAGAAATTAAGCATTTATATCTTTTTAAATAAATAAGGTCCCCAAAGGTGAATTAAACATAAACACGGATTCTGTTCTTTCACGAGGCTCTAGCCCATAAAGGAGTTAAAGACCATAGCAATTCATAAGGCTGTAAGCTTGTGGCTGCTGGGGATTTTCATAATGTTCTAAAGTCAAAGACATTGTTGGCACGAAGGGAAGAATTACATTTGCAGTTTTTTTTTATTTAAAAAAAAAAAAATCAAAATAATAAGGTCTCAGGTGAGAAGCCACAATGTTTTTGAAGCTTTAAACCTGAAACTAATGGTGATTGGCGATAAAAGGCGCAAAAATATAAAAATAAAAGAACCACCAGTAAAACCGTTTTCTTCAGAATAAAGAGCACTGAACATAACCATCTGTTTCTTGAGAAAGATGAGCATGGTAGGGATGTGTATATAAATATATATATATAACTTTGAAAGACATTATAGCTGTCGTATTTATAAGTAAAACAAGTAAAAATAATTGAATACATTCTCGGATGTGAAACTGCATCATAAAAGCAAATATGTCTGTCCAGCAGAGAATGAGCTTGTGATGTGCTCTGGAATATCTATAAACAGTTATGGGACCTGTTATCTAGAATGCTTGGGACCTGGGGTTTTCCGAATAATGGATCTCTTCGTAATTTCGATCTTCATAGCTTAAGTCTACTAGATAATCATGAAAACATTAAATAAACCCAATGACCTGGTTTTGCTTCCAATTAGGATTAATTATATCTTAGTTGGGATCAGGTTCAAGCTACTGTTTTATTATTACACAGAAAAAGAAAATAATATTTAAAAATTTGGATTATTTGGATAAAATGGAGTCTATGGGGGGGATTTCACTAAAGTGAATTAGTAAAGTAAATTCGCCAGCGCTAGTGAAAATCGTAACCGCAAATTTACTAAGTCCATCGCTGGCGTGAATTCGTAAAGTCTAGCGCAACTTCGCAGTTGCACTCTGGCGAAGGGGGCGACAATTCGCAAATTCACTAAGTTAGTAATTTTTCTGAACGTCAGAGTTCACTTCGCCAGGTTAGAGCAGGTGAAGTACAATAGAGTAGATAGGAGATTTTGTAAAAAAAAAAAGTTGAAATTTTTTCTGTCCCAAAAAAACGCTGGCGTTTTTTCCTTAGCGTAGGGTGATAGAAAAAAAAAAGGAACGAAAATTTTTGTTTGGGTACCCTGCTCCCCCCTTAATTTCCTAACAAAGGGCAAATATACTAGACTAGGGGCACATGTGTAGGGCAATAAAACATCTAGATTAGGCTTTATCAGGGTTCCCTGGGCTTGTGTAGTGTAATGTTTGAACTGTAACATATACTCTATTCAAATTTCAAAGTTCCCGCCGTATGCAAATTAACCTTCGCTAGCGCAACTGCACTTTGCCTGGTGAATTTTCCCTAGCGCATTTTCTCTACCGTTCACTTAGATAATCACTTCGCTTTTTGAGGGAATTAGACGAGCGCTGGTGAAAATTTGCCAGGCGAAGTGCGGCAAACGCTGCGATAGCGCAGCTTCACTTCTTTCCCCCTATGAGAGATGGCCATTCCGTAATGCTAAGCTTTTTGCATAACAGGTTTCCCATACATAAATCTAATCGAGAATAGCATGTAAAAGCAATGTTTATTATTATTATTTTTATTAAGTATTATATGTTTTGGTTCTTCAGACTAGATTCTCCCCAAATCGAACAGGGGAGAACAACCCAGGTGGGGAGGTAATGTAGACAATGCAGGGCTGCTATGATCTGCTGGTCTTGAATTCTACTGCTGGTCTGCTGATTAGTGATGGGCGAAACGGTCGCGTTTCGCTTCGCCGAAAAATTTGCAAATTTCCAGAGAA
>CM044441.1:20663308-20684196 GCA_024363595.1 Xenopus borealis
CGGCGAGAAGTCGCCAGGAGACAAATTGCCCCCGAATCTCCTCGTCTGCCCTAGCCCTAAGTCTGTGAGGTACCACAATGGCCTGCAATACCTCCAGATCATGTCATTACTTTACTCTATGGTTAAACTCTTACTTCCGTTTGAGTAATCTAAAAAGTAATAAATCTACTTTGTATACCTTTCACTTTTTCACTATTCCCCTCTGTTGCCTTGTTCAAGTCTTTCCTCTATCCACAGCATAAGGATCAGACTGGCCCAGCAGGACACTGGGAAAAAACCTGGTGGGCCCGACCCTCATGGGGCCCCGGCCGGCCAGACCCCCAATCGTCACATATTAAAAAGAAAAAAATAGACGTTGTGCTGCACCATCTACGCACGAGCATGGCGCAGGTGACGTCTGCGCATGCAAACTGTCATGGATGCTGTCTGTGCATGCATGCGACGCAGGTGCCGCAGCAAGGGGAGGGGCCCAAGAGGGGACCAGGACAGTCCGACCCTGATAAGGATCATGACACAAGGGTAGGATTTTTGGAGTTGTGGTAAAGAACCTGAAATTGTTCCTTGCCTACCATAGTGATAATGGGGTTGTTCCCCTTTAAATTAACTTTTAGTATGATGTAGAGATTGATATTCCCAGACAATTTGCAATTGGTTTTCATTTTTTATTATTTGTGGGTTTTTTAATTATTTATCTTTTTATTCAGCAGCTCTCCAGTTTGCAATTTCAGCACTCTCATTTCTAGGGTCCAAATTACCCTAGCAACCTTGCATTGATTTGAATAAGAGACTGGAATATGAATAGGAGAGGCCTGAATAGAAAGAGGAGCAATAAAAAATAGCAGTAACAATACATTTATAGCCTTACAGAGCTATATGGGGTCATTGACCCCAGAAGAAGAAAGCAGCAAATAAAAAACTATAAAGACAAATTAAAAGTTTGCTTAGAATTGGCCATTCTGTAACATATGAAAAGTTCAGGTATTCAAATCCCTGTATCTCCATGATTGCACAGGCGTCATGTAATATATATAAATAAGAAAGAATTCTGCTTTTAAAAAACACTTCCCAAATTATTAGGCAAAGTAACATTAAAAACCTTTTAATAACAGGTATCTCTCCATGTAGAGCACATTCATTACCATCTTGCCAAGTTATTTTGTCTTAATCCACATTTAATGAATGCAAGTTGACATTGCCCAATAAGGTTCTGTGTGGCAAATGGAACTGGCTGTGTTTGTGGGATAAAGTCACAAAATGTTTTGGCCTCGTAATAATCATCGAGATCCATTTCACTTTGAATAAAATAGTATTTAATGGGTTAACAATGCTTGAAACGAGACAATGGTGCACTGTAGGAATGGGCACTGGGTTCAGAAAGGGGAAACACTAACATGATTGTTGTACACTGCTTGGTCAGTTACAATTAGAGTCACAATGTACCCATAGATAAATAATAATGATGGGACGTCTCAAAAACAGAGACACAAGCAAGACTTGGTGGTAGTTTAATAACATGGGCAAAATGTAATACAACTCAGTATATTGTAATAACCAGTCAGACTTTCATGGGATGAAGACAATTGTATGGGATATGTTCATGCTCTTGGGCAGGTTATACCCGTGTTTTCCATAGACGTTTTTGTCTACTGGCTACTGACTCGTTAAAAGTCTTGATTATGTGGCCAAAAAGTATGTGGACTCCCCTTCTAGGTATTGGCATTGGCTATTAAGCCATACAATAAAATTCCATAGTAGTTTTCCATGTCCACTTTTCTACTTTTCATGTACATGTATGGGACCTGTTTTCCAGAATGCTTGGGGTTTTCTCGATAACAGATCTTTCTGTAATTTGCATCTTCATACCTTAATTCAGTGATTTTCAACCTTGTGCCTCCAGCTGTTAAGGAAATACAAGTCCCACAATGCAATGAAGGAGTCTGACAGCCACAGTCAGGCAAATGCATTGTGGGACTTGTAGTTTCTTAACAGCTGGAGGCACAAGGTTGAAAATCACTGCCTTAATTCTACTAGAAAATCAATTAAACATTCAATAAACCCAATAGGCTGGTTTTGCTTCCAATGAAGATTAATTATACCTTAGTTTGGATCAAGTACAAGGTACTGTTTTATTATTATAGAGAAAAAGGAAACTTTTTTTTAAAATATGGATTAATTGGATAACGTGGAGTCTATGGGAGACGGCCATCAGCGCTTTCGGGTTTCTGGATAATGGATCCCATAACTGTACAAATAACTATCCATAGAGAGTTGTGTTGCTGAGTGGCAGAATCTAACTGGCCTAACCCCAACCCAACTGAATGTCTGTGAAATGAAGTGGAATACAAATGTGATCCAAACCTGACTGCCCAACCTCTTACATATTAAAGGAAGCCAATCCAATAATCTAGAAAGCTTTCCCAGAATAGCAATGGGTAAAGATATCAGCAAAGCGAAGACCAACTCTATATTAGTATCAGGGCCCATTTAATAATGCAAATGGTGAGGCACCTGCCCAGGGCCCACGGTCCCTATTTGTAATTCCAAGCCCAGCGAAGTATGTCTCTAGCAATGTACTGTAATATACAGAATGTCACTGGTATGCACTGTGATGCAGCAAAGCTGCGCTTACAGTTCCTTGGGTGCTTTTAGCAAACTTTCCGTGCTTCCTTCTGGATCTAGGGTTGCCACCTTTCCCTGTGGCTCAAGCCGGACAGGGGGTGGTCCCGTGACATCATGGGGCGGTCCCGTGACTAGGGTTGCCACCTGTCCGGTTTTGAACCGGACAGCCCAGTATTTTGAAGGGCTGCCCGGTTCAATGCTTCCTGCCCGGTTTTCCATATAAGGAAAACCGGGCGGGATTAGCTTGATTGACGCCGCGATCGGCCAATCGGCGATCGCGGCGTCATAGCTCCGCCCACTGATGTCACGGGACCGCCCACTGACGTCACGGGACCGCCCACTGACGTCACGGGACTGCCCACTGACGTCACGGGACCGCCCACTGATGTCACGGGTCCGCCCCATGACGTCACGGGACCACCCCCCTGCCCGGCTTGAGCCACAGGGAAAGGTGGCAACCCTACCCGTGACGTCAGTGGGCGGTCCTGTGACGTCACGAGGCGGAGCTATGACGCCGCGATCGCCGATTGGCCGATCGCGGCGTCAATCAAGCTAATCCCGGCCTTATATGGAAAACCGGGCAGGAAGCATTGAACCGGGCAGCCCTTCAAAATACCGGGCTGTCCGGTTCAAAACCGGACAGGTGGCAACCCTATCTGGATCCCTTGGTCTTTCCACAGCCAAACCGCACAGACAGCAAACTTGTGGGTCCTTCACTGCAAACAGATTCCTTTTCCTCTTCTCCTTGTCCGATCTCTCCGCCCCCTCTCTTCCTGTTCCTCTCTTCCTGTTCCTCTCTTAGCTAATCTGTGATGCATTAATCTAATTTGTTCATACAACCACAAACTTGTAATTACAGTTCACTAGCACACTGGTGGGGTTCAGATTACTCCCCTAAATTATCCTTATTCACGTTTTGAGAGGTGAATGAATATAAACTCTCATTATTATACACAGCATTGTACTTATTCTTTATCCTCTACTGCCACCTACTGACTGAAGGGAATAGTATGGGTAATTAAAGGGGTGGTTCACCTTCCACTTAACTTTTAGTATATTGTAGAAGGGCCAATTCTGAGAAACTTTTCAATTGGTCTTCATTATTTATTTTTCATAGTTTTTTAATGATTTGCAATTTTCTTCTGTTTCTTTGCAGCTTTCAAATGGGGGTCACTGACACCATCTAAAAACAAATGCTCTGTAAGGCTACAAATGTATTGTTATTGCTACTTTTTATTACTCATATTTCTATTCAGTCCCTCTCCTATTCATATTCCAGTCTCTTGTTCAAATCAATGCAGGGTTGCTAGGGTAATTTGTACCATAGAAACCTAATTGCTGACACTGCAAACTAGAGAGCTGCTGAATAAAAAACTAAATAACTATAAAACCACAAACAATAAATAATTAAAACCAATTGCAAATCTTCTCAGAATATCACTCTCTACATTATACTAAACGTTAACTCAAAGATGAGCAACCCCTTTAAATACAATTATATTGTAGCACATTGCTTCATACCCTTACAGGAACATGGAGGGAGGAAACTGGAGGGAGGGGACACACACAGGGAGGGAGGGGACACACACAAGGAGGAAGACGGAAGGAGGGCGGAAGATGGAGGGAGGTACACACAAGGAGGAAGACGGAAGGAGGGCGGAAGATGGAGGGAGGTGAGGGGAGGCGAAAATGGATGCAAAATTTTTTTCTGGTGCACGCGGTTGGGGGGGGGCCGGGGGTGCGGGGTGTGGGGGGGGCCACTACTGTGCTCTTTGCCCAGGGCCCACCAAGGCCTTAAAATGGCCCTGATTAGTATTCATAAGATGTTGGGCACTGGTGTACAAAAACATACATACACATATATTTACATATAGAAATGGACAAAGAGAGATGGGGGGATTCTCACCCTTTAACACTATTGCTGCCCCATCCCCAAAAACCTTAAACTGTATTCGGTTTTCCAAATTCTATGAAAGCAGGTAACCAACACCAGAAACCTACAAAGACAAAGACGAGGCATAGGAACTGCAGTCAATAGAATGTAACTCTAAAATTAAATTATTTTAAGCTCCCCCACATCATAAAATGAAATAAAATTGTTTAACCTTAAAACCTATCCAAAAGATGTCATCAAAAGGAAAAAAAGACAAAAGTAACAAACAAAAAAGTGGGCCAAGGTTTAGCAAAGGCAGATGTGTTTGCTTCCTTTCCTAGTATCAAAGCCATCTAAAATATGGATTGCATTAATGTTTGAAAGACAGAAAAGAGATAGTTACGCTTTCAAGATGTTACGGGAAAGGACTCCCATATTTTTTTGTTTACCGTTTGTTTTATGCTTTTAAACCTTTAATACCTTTTATTGAGGTTGTTGTTTCAGTCTGCGAAGGAGCGCGCTATTGATATGGAACGTTGTACTTAAAGCTGGAACTCATATTCTCGGTATGATATCACTGACTGAAGAGGTAAGGAGACTGTATGCCAGGTCATAGCCCAAATTAACATCTGCCATGTGATGGAAAATCTTGGTCTTCATTTCTGGACGGTAAATATTCATGTGAAGATGTAACCCAGTTTGAAGGATGAGTAAACCTTTTTTTCTGATTTGTTTTTATTTTTTTGTTCTCTGGCCCCAAATAATGTGTACCCGTCATGCATCGTGTTTGTCCTAGATCATTGGACATGAAAAACATTTGTTGCGGGCCTATAAAAAGGAGTGGCAACAGCTGTATTCTCCTCTAAGCCTTAGTTCTAAGAAAAGGTAAGACAGCAAGTAAAACCTTACCATAAATGTCCTTCCAGGGCCGGATTTACATAGCAGGCACCCCTATGCCCACTGCCGTTTGTCACCCCCATACACTGCCCTTTATTCCCAAATTTTATCAAGACCAGAGCAATGGGGATTGGCGCATGGGAAACGTAAAAAACTATCATATCTCCTGCATATTTCCAGTGTTTCTGGACTAATGTGGGTGTGGCTGGGCGCCCCCTAAAATCTTGCCGCCCTAGGCCCGGGCCTAGGTGGCCTTTCCACAAATCCGGGCCTGTGTCCTTCAAGCTGGAATTCCAGGAGAATATATGAAGGCAACCAGTCTTTGTTCGCTAATTTCACTCATCCTTTGGCCACTGCTCCATGTCCCTTTAGGTGAGCAGTGCTATAGTTTTGGGAACCTTTCGTTTGGGCTAAACCAGAGGTGTCCAACTTGCATGTCCAACTAACTGTTCTCAACTGTAAGAGAGTGAAAAGTCAGTAAAAAAAAGGCTAAAATAAGATTGGCATACAAGTTCATCACTTCAAGTCAAGTTTCTCCCATATCTATACCATGATAGACAATATCTACCAACACACCAGATAGCATTTTAATTTTGCAGTTAAAACAAACTTTTGTTTCTAAAAACCCAACATTTTTCGATAAAAAAAGGATCCCGCCCATTTAAACACCAGCTAGGCATTTTATTAATAATAATAATAAATGATCAAATTAGCAGAAGTGCATGTTTTCTATGCTTATTTGAGATTTTAGAGGTCATTTACGAACACAGCTACAGTTTGCAAACTGCAATTTTTAACACAGTTCTCAATTTATTCTTATTCTGCCTCCCCCTGCATCTATAGGTACAAATTGTACATGACTCAGACTGGGGGTGGGGGGCATCATGTTTGTTACAAATACATGTGTTAAGGTCAGGGTAGGAATGGGTGGACAGAATGCCAGAAAAAACCTAAAGGGCATTTCCGACCCAGGCCTCCCCCCCACAGATCTGTGGGAGGTCCCCCTCATTCCTGATGACAATCATACAGAGGTATCAAAAGGTAATGGATGCATACATGTATGGGGGGATGACAATTGGAAGGGCCCTGCACACCCCAATATGACACTAGTTAAGGTGTAAGTTCCTGTAATGAATGGCATCAATACGCATGACTGCAGCTATATTTTAGACAAATCCTAGTAACATGTATAAATATAGGCTATGAATCTATTTTCAATCTATCCATTATAAATCTATTATCTGCTAACGTGCCACTTAGAACTCCAGCCTGTAGTTTTATTAGTGTGAGTAGTGATTTTTCGCCAATTCGCGAATTTCTCTGGAAATTGGGGAGATTCGCCCATCACTAAGTGTGAGATTTGGGTGAAAGCTTGTTTGCTTTTCTGTATGTCTCATTGGCTGGTAACTGTTACTTTCTTATGAGCTAATTAAAACAAATTGTGTCTTGAACCCAAACATTCCAAAAACAATGTATTGATCTCAAAGTTGAACAGATTGGAATGGGTTGCTTCTGAGGCACTCTCATATTTGTAGTTTTGGCATAAACCCCGGACCACACCAGCAGAGATTCATGATGGTAGGATGTGGATGAACTGATTGTAAGTTTGCAAACAGCTTATCCTTAGTACCCTTTAGGAGCCCATAAAAAGGCTATACAGAAAGTGTCTGCAATGTGCCATGAGCCCAAAATTCCGAAGAAGACTGAAAAAAGAAGATGACGCCTGTGAACTCCTGAGGCCCTGACCTGCACAGAGGGGTAAGTAAAAAAATTAGGGGCATTTGCCCGGGGGGGGGGCAGTTAGGCTGGGGGAGAAGAGAGAGGGTGGTCTACCCAGGGTTTTTTTTCTATTTCTGGTTTAGTTCTCTTTTATGTGATCAGGAGATAAGTTCAGGGTTCCATACAGTGTTGGACTGGAGGCCCACCAGGGCTTCTGCTACAAATACCACCTCTACGCCCCTGCTCTAACTACAGACCCCCTCCATAACCCTCCACTGCACCACAACCCAATAACCCCCACACATATAACTGTTCTTTAGTTGTGGACGAGATTTGGGCCAGAGGGAGATCAGGGGGGCAGTGCTGGTTCTCAGAAGGGTGAGGTCCATGGCCCACCCTGTTTTTACCCAGTGTCCCGTTGGCCCAGTCCAATCCTGGTTCCATAATTTGCACCCAAATAATGTGTGTACAAAAACTCCTATACCTTGCTTATGCAATGCCCTTAAAGTGGACCTGTCACACAGACACAAAAATCTGTATAATAAAAGTCCTTTTCAAATTAAACATGAAATCCAATTTAAAATTTTTATTAAACATTCATAGCTGTTTTATGCTCATTTACAAATCTCAGCTGTCATGCCTTAGGCATAGAGGCGGGGCAGATAATTACTTTCACTTTCCATTCAGCACTTCCTAGATGTCACTGCTCCCCACACATTCCCCCAGTTCTCTTAACCATTTAATTGTGTAGCCAGGACATGGGGATAGACATTGGGTCCCCCATTCTGGTGCACAAACAAGATTCTGAGATGATGAAAGGCTTGCCTTAATAACAGTGACCACAAAATGGCTCCTGCCTGCTTGTTATAATTATGAATTCCCAGACTGAAGAAAACAAGATAAAAATAATTTATATAGTGTAATTAATGTTCATTTTGCTTGACTAATGTGATAAAATAGGATTTTGAATATTTTTTTGGGGGTGATGCATCTACTTTAACGATGTTCAAAATTTCCAAATGGGAAGAGTTGTGCCTACAATGGTCCATCCTAGTGGTGGCTGAAAAAGGCAGCTGGAGGAGGAATTTGCTGGAATTCTGCCAAAGATCTTACATTTTGGAGAAAATATGGTGCATTGTACATATTTGTGCATGGAAAACGAGGCCCCAAGTATAACAAAGCTTGTGCCAGTGAAGAACACTGAAAAGAAGACAACGTTATTGACACCTAGTTGTTATATCAAACCCATGCATTAGTTTGTTTACCTTCATTATTCCTCCTTCACAATGAAAGGTATACCAAGAACTTATTTGTCTTCACCATTATCAGCATGCCATGTACCTGTCTGTGTAATGTTATCAGCTGATATTATTCCATCCTGGGATTTTACATCTGAAAACTGCACATTTGGCACAGAAACAGTTACATTTACGGTGCTGCGTATTTAAACATGCGGATCCCAACAGGCTTGAACAAATATATTTTTTCTTGCAGTGACCTATAAATGTTCTCTGACTTTCTTTTTGATCACTCCAGACACTGTGTGCTGTTTCACTGTTTGTTTCAAATGGAATCGGAACATGTTGTATTGTTTAGGTTAAAAAAAAAATTTGATAAAACAATAACCTATGCCAAGAAGCCGTATAAAAAAAAAGAACCTATAAAAATAAATATATCTTTAAAGGATAGCTGCCATAAAACAGTGACCGTAGTGTTACAGCCAACATCTAAATTAATTCCCCATGAAAATAATTGCAGTTCTTGTTGGCAGCTGCGCATTGCTGTTTGCCAGTAGTACCAATATTAATGGCAGCTCACAGGACGGCAGTTTGAGATTTCAGACAGTAAATAGGGGGAGAGAAATACTTTGCTAAGTTGTCAGTATCATTATTCTTTACTGTGCAGGAAAGTAAAGCTGAACGCTTATGGCAGAATTCAACTCATATGGTCCCATTTCTCTTTGTCTTATACTAAATATCAATTTCTGTTCTGCTGACACCCATTTAAATGTCCAAGTCAGAGTCGGACTGGGGTCCTGGTGCCCACTGGGACTGCTGTTCAGGGCCCCCTCCTGCCCCCACCCCCATACTGTGATGCAATCACACGATGGCAAAGGCTCAGCGCTCATACACGGCACCAATTTTTTTTCCCCTAGATTTTTAATATTGGGAGAGGGGGTCTGGCCTGGCAGGGGAACTTGAGGGTTGGGGCCCACCGGGTTTTTTCCCGGTATCCCACCAGGCCAGTCCAACCCTGGTCCAAGTACTACAGCAGGAAGTGCACAAAACATTGACATTAAAGTTGCTTAAAGTATATCTTCTATATGAAAGGGTCTTACTTTTTATTTTATGTTTCTGTCAATGCTGAGTGGGCTCTGTTATGAGATCTTATAGGGTAACCACTGCCCCATCCAGTGTTGGACTGGTCCACTCCCGATGGGCACAGGTGTCAGTGGGCCCTTCTGCTCCTAGTCATTTGCCCTATTTCATGGTGATTATTTCAGTATGAGGCAAGAGTCAAAATATATGGATGGATATTTTATACAGGTATAGGATTCGTTATATGGAAACCCGTTATCCAGAAAGCTCAGAATTATGGAAAGACCCACTCCATTGACTCCGTTTTATCCAAATAATCCAAATTTTTAAAAAGGACTTTTTCCCTGTAATAGTAAAAGAGTAGCTTGTACTTGATCCAAACTAAGATGTTAATTGTTATTGGAAGCAAAACCAGCCTATTGGTTTTTTTTAATGTTTAAATGATATTCTTTTGACTTTTTTCACTGCTAGATCAAGTACAAGGTACTGTTTTATTTTTACAGAGAAATGTAAAAAATTTGGATCATTTGGATAAAATGGGAGATGACCCTTCCGTTATTTTGGAGATTTCTGTGAACACAGCTTCACTTTGGAAGGCAAGGGTCTGCACCTTTAGGTGCTCATTGAGGACAGGGAGTACGGTGCAAATAATATTGCATTTGTTTTTTCCACTTTGCACCCAACCCCGCAGGTACTAAATGAGCCCTGTCCTCTTCTACAGTACAGGTATGGGACCAGTAATCCAGAATGCTTGGGACCTGGGGTTTTCCAGATAACCTATCTTTCCATAATTTGGATCTTAATACCTTAAAGGGCAAATGCACTAAAGCACGAAGCAACTAACGATAGCACTAATTCGCTGGTGTGACATAATATTGCATCTTTGACGATTTACTAACAGTGTCCCTGGCGAAAATTTACTAGTGAAGTAGATAGACTAGCGCAACTGCGCACCCTTACGCCAGGAGAAGTTGCGCATCGACGAAGGGACGTAACTACGCTAATTCACTAGGATGCCCATTATACTGAACGTTACCTCTTGCGCTAGACTTTACTTCACCAGGTCAGACCTGGCGAAGTTCGATGCAATAGATAGGAGTTTAAAAAAAACTTTTTTATGGTGATAGACTGAAAAATTTTTTTGGGGTTACCCTCCCTCCCCCCCTACATTTCCTAACATATGGCAACACAACTATACAGGGGGCACATGTAGGGCAATAGGACAACTTTATATAATTTATTAAAGGTTTCCTGGGCTTGTGTAGTGGCTGTAACATATACTTCTATTGTACGTTTAACTTCGGGCCGTATGCAAATTAGGCATCGCTAGCGTAAACGTCCTTTGCACAACTTAGTAACGGTAGCGCAACTTTGCTACTTTTCACCTCCCTGAGTGAAAATTCACATTTTACTGAATTAGCGCGGACTGGCAAAAATTCGCCTGGCAAAGTGCGGCGAATTGCGTTGAAGGCGTTGCTAGCGAATTTCCGCACTTTAATGAATATGCCCCTAAATCTAATAGAACAGTGGTTCTCAACCTTCCTAATGCTGCGACCCTTTAATACAGTTCCTCATGTTGTGGTGACCCCCAACCATAAAATATAAAAATATTTTGGTTGCCAGCCCAGAGCGGATTGTTAGGAAAGTGCAGGATTAGAAAATCATGTAAACATTAAATAAACCCAATAGGCTGGCTTTGCGTGCAAAATGATTCATTTATTATAATGGATTCTATGTGAGACAGCCTTTCAGTAATTCTGAACTTTCCGGATAACTGATCCCATACCTGGACAGTCATTTTCTCTTTTTTACTTTTATTTCATTACTCCGATCTCTGTATTTCTAAGTCTTGTCTGAATTTGTTACTGTTAAAACCCAAGAAAGATGATCTGAATAAAAAGAGAAATATACAATAATTGGGAATGTTAGCAACAGACAAAGCCGACTAATAACTTTACCAGTGCTCGCAGCAGCACAAGAGACAGTTTGTAACCCAGATGAATGCACATTTTACACAACATTTCAGGGATTTATTTTAACCAATAATGCAATGACAGTCCCAGGAGGAGAAATCTGTGTTTGCACAAAGTACTGTAAGTAAAAAAGAAACGATTCAGCTCTGATCTATTCACAATGCCCTTCTTTAAAGGTACCATAAAAAGATGAGAACCCACCTCCCACGCAGATTCACATTCATAACAATTTGGTTAGTGTTTAATGTTCCTCTCTGTCTGTCCTTTCTACAATGAGCTTCTAAGAAGCACAGCAGATTATTTGTGCAGACTGCTGAGCCGGAGGGTCAATATGTGGCGTGGGGAATCAGGTGCACAACAAAGGGAACGCTGCTTCTCCAACAAGCTCCCTTTATTCGGGGGAATTGGAGCTCCAGCGAGGCTTTAAAGTGTGCTCTGTAGCAAACATAATTTGCCCGGCCAACAAGACTTTGTCCAAGGTGACGTCTAAGACTTAGCACTATGGAAACTATGGTCCTGTAGCGAGATTAAAATAAAAGAGCCCAATGTAAACATAGACTCAGAATTTGTTTCATTTGAGGAGGCAAAGGCCAGAATCAAGAGAACATTACTTCCACATTTTAATGAAAAATCTAAAAAATATTATCTACTTGTTTACATATTCAGGTTACTATCACACATATATAAGCACAGGCCAAGAATCATCCCATCTTTTTTATTATTATAGGCTTCTTTGCACCCCCGAGCCGCTTGTTGACGAAATCTGCTCCGTGTGCCAGGCCAAATAACGTGGCTCCGGCTGCAGACACAGAAGACTGCAAATATGAGTGGCATTAGCCATAGGGTCATTTACAGGTATGGGACCTGTTATCCAAAATTCTCAGGACCTCAGGTTTTCTGGATAACAGATCTTTTTGTAATTCGGATCTTCATAACTTAAATGTATTAAAATAAGATTTAAAGGACATGTCAATCGCAAAAATGTCTTTTTGCCTAATAAAAAAAAACATAATTCTAAGCAACTTTGCAATATACATTCATTACAAATTTTCTATGGTTTTTACGTTATTTGTACATGTATTGTTATTGAAAGCAGAGTTTGTCCCTTTTTATTCTCTGTACTGCTGGCTCAGGCTTTTGAAACAATGTAACATTCGCCAACCGATTAACAGGCCTGTCTTGCTGAATGAGACTGGCTTTCGCAACATTGTTTAAAATGTAACAACCAGGAATTATGCAAATGCTGCTTTCAACCGCAATTACATTTACAAATAACTTTTATAGCACCACCAATTTTTAATACATTCATTTTGGAAAGTTGCCTATAATTATGTTTTCTTTTATTAGGCTAAAGTCATTTTTTGGGTTGACATTTCCTTTAAAAATTAATGAAATCCAATAGGATTGTTGTGCCTCCAATAAGGATTAATTATATCTTGTTTGAGATCAAGTACAAGGTACTGTCTAAGAATTATAGAGAAAAGGAAAATCATTTTTGAAAATTTGGAGTTGGATTATTGGATAAAAGGGAATCTTTGGTAGATAGATACTGTAGTCTTTCCGTAATTCTGGATTACAGGTTTCCAGATAAAAAATCCCATACCTATACGACACAACAAGTGCAATTTTTGTATTTGCTAATTGCACTTGCAAGGAAAATTGGGCCAACTGCAACTGATGTGTTGAGTATGATGTAAACAGTTTTCAGTCAGAATTGCATCACTTTCGGCACCCACTGTGGAACCCTTGTATAATATTACATGTTCAAGGTGGCAATAGCATGTGGTTTCCCAAAAAACAATAGATGCACAACTAAGCAGAAAAGGTAGGATGGACCAATGGTGCTTGGCATGACTAAACAGAAATGAAAGTATCTGTAATAAATGGCGCCAATTAGTACAACATTTGAGTCCATTTTAATAAACTGTACTTGTGGCACCTTTGGAAAAGACCCTTGCTATATTTATTCAATCATTTACACATGACCACAACACAGAATCTTGTGAAACAAGTGCTTTATGGTTTATTAACAAATAACAGCCAAGATACTAATCCATGCCCTTATCCAATCCCGTTTAGACTATTGCAACCTCCTTCTAACCAGTCTTCCTGACTTCCATCTCTCTACGTTCCAATCAATTATTATTATTATTATTATTATTAATAATAACAATAACATGTATTTATGTTGTGCAGTGCTGTAAAGTAAATGTAATGTTTATACAACTAAATCACATGAGTTACATATGTAGAACATATGGAGTTACATAAACAACAACCAATACTGGTACAAAAGGTGAGGACTCTTTTTCTGTGCAATCTTCTACTAGGATCTTCCTAAGAGCTAACATTCTAAGCCCTTCACTCCTCACTACATTTTTCTCTTGTCACTGTACGCTCCTGGCCATCTCCTCTTCTCCTCTCAGAGCCACACCACTAACATCCACTCGTCTTTCTATCTTATTTCTGGAATTCCATCCCTGAATTCTTCCTTAAAGAGTGCTCTCTCAATCTCTACAAGAACCTTTTGGAGCATTAGAACATTAATCTAGTCCAAGCACTTAAAGGACAATGCCTTTACTTTTGTGCGCTTTTTCCACTCCAATTTGTGCCAGTATATTAGACACCCACCCACTTAGACTGTAAGCTCTATGGGGCAGGGACTTACTTTACCACATAGCCCTTAAAAGGGCTGTTCCCCTTTAAATTAACTTTTAGTATGATGTATTCAGTGATATTCTCAGAAACAGACAATTGGTTTTTATTTTACATTATTTCTACATTTTTAGTTATTTAGCTCTTTGTTCAGCAGCTCTCCAGTTTGCAATTTAGTTGCTAGGGTCCAAAATACCCTAGTATCCATGCATTGATGGACTATGAATACAAGAGGCCTGAATAGAAAGATTAGTAATAACAAGCAGAAATATCAATACAATTTTAAACTTACAAAGCATTTGTTTTTTTAGATCGGGTCAGTGACCCCCATTTGAAAGCTGGAAAGAGTCAGAAGAAGGCAAATTATGAAAAAAATATAAAATAGAACAAATGAAGGCCAATTGAAAAGTTGCTTAGAATTAGTCATTCTGGAACATACTACAATTTAACTTAAATGGTATTTAAGCTCTGTGTCCTTATATAAGCTCTGTATACAGTATTTAAGCTCTGTGTCCTTATATAAGCTCTGTGTACAGTATTTAAGCTCTGTGTCCTTATATAAGCTCTGTGTACAGTGCATATGTATTGTATTTATCAGAGGCATGGCTAGATTTTACTGGGCACTGCAATAAATTTATTTTAGGGTCCCCAACATTCAGAAGTTTTCCTTTTTTACCAATATTTGTTGAAATTGCTCTTATACACACATACATACATATACAACATGCCCGAGCACCCTATTTTTTGTTAAATGCAGATTAAGAATAATATGGTCTTACCTAAGTATGTTGAAAACAAAGTAATGATATATACTTTATACCAGGGGGTCTCCAAACGTTTTTTTAATTATGAGCCACATTCAGATGAAAAAGGAGTTGGGGAGCAACGCAAGCATGAAAAATGTGCCTGGGGTGCCAAATAAGGGCTGTGATTGGCCATCTGGTAACCCTTTGTAAACCTACAAGAGGATCATTTTGGTAGTAAACATACAATCTGGGGAGAATCAAAACCAAAACTTGCCTCCAAGCCTGGAATTCAAAAATAAGCACCTGCTTTGAGGCCACTGGGAGCAACATCCAAGGGGTCGGAGAGCAACATGCTGTTCAGGAGCCACTGGTTGGGGATCACTGCTTTATATAATGTAAAGTCTATACATTATTAGCTAATAATACTTTTGTGTCCTTTGGCACATTGTAAAGGATGAATATAGTCAAAGGGATATGACGAATGAGCCCACCACGTATGGAGGAGCATCCCCTACTAGATTGCCATTTAAAACATACACACTGGGGAGAACAAGGGGATGAGAGGTGATTTAGATATAAAATTCATTCAATATGTTATCCACATATAACTTTAATCTGGATAAAGATTCCATTTTTATCTTTTAAAACCATATCAATCCAGGTGCAGACTTTTCAAGGACAGAACTGATATTTAAAATGATGACTGTGAATTTGAAATATGTTGTACATTACAATGGCGTCTAGCAGAGCTGTGATTCATTGCAGGGACACGGCTTGAAGGGTAACACCCTTACATTCGTGAAGAAAAAAATCAATCTTTCACATCATTTATCTACAGTATGTCACTCCTTTTAAAAGATTTTTCTGTAAATCACTTGTATTTGCAATAAAAGCAAGACGTGCAAGACAGATTATGACTTTTCTGCACTTATCTTCCCCCTGAACACTCAACACTGAATCTGATTTTTATTTACTGAGAATACACTTTTAGATCAGGAAGGACAAATAAATGCAGACTATTAGGGAATGAGAATGGTGGGATTTAATGGCAACATCTTCCTCTTAGGTGCACCTGGCTCTAATGGAATCCTTAAAGATTCGCAGTCTAATGGTTTACACCCTGAACTACAAGAAATACAAGAATCTTTGTTATTGATCAGAGAAATCAATGACATATAAATATAGGTTCATCCAGTAAAGTACAATGTTAAGGTGGGCAATAAAAGCTGTCAACAGACTGAGAGTACGGCGCCCTTTCATAGTCTACTTGACCAATATGTGGAGATAATCAGGCAGATGTAGAGCAGTCAGGTTGGAAAATCCCATTGGGGCGAGGAACGAATTGGCTTATTGATGCTGCCCTTGACTTGAGGCTGAAATGATCGGATCAGCCAGATATTGCCCACCTCAAGTTAGGATCTGAATGTATAGTATATGAGTAGATCTTTCAGCCACTTTCAAGGTTTTCCATAAGCGCTGAAATGGGAATAGATGCTCCTATAGATTTGGTCATTTCCCATTTCAAACAATACTGTTTTTGGATCATGGTGATATTCTAAGACAATACTTTGTGATTTTTTTTTACTATTTAGTTCAGTAGTGAACTAAAACCTGAGGTTTTCTGGATAAGGGATCTTTTCATAAAGGAGAAGTAAACCCTGTTGGCCCCCCTCCCTCGGGGCAAATGCCCCTAACTTGTTACTTACCCCTCCTTCTAGGTGCTCTCCAGCAGAGTTCACGGCTGCCATCTTCTCATGTCACCTTTGGGCACATGCGCAGTAGATTAGGAACCGGCAAATGCCTCATACTGCGCAAGCGCCAGAAGACACAGATGGATCCAGGAGGAAGACCGGAGAAGATGGCAGCTGTGAACTCAGCTGGAGAGCACCTAGAAGGAGTTGTAAGTAACAAGTTACGGATTTTTGGCCCAGGGGGGAGGTAGGCCCGGGGGAGAGGAGAGAGGGGGGTCTATGGGGGCAAGGAATTTCGGGCCAACAGGGTTTACTTCTCCTTTAAGTCTACTAAAAAATCATTTATACATGAAATAAACCCAATAGGCTGGTTTTGCCTCCACTAAGGATTAATTATATCTTAGTTGGGATAAAGTACAAGGTACCGTTTTATTTTTACAGAATAAAAGGTAATTATTAGGACACACACCCAACTGTACACATCTTCTCGCTCTGTTCTCTGCTACTTCTGAGCACAACTCTGGTTTCAAGAAAGGGAGCAGTGGAGGAGGGTACTTCCCTAGTCTTACCCACACCCACTTGTCTGAATCCATGCTATATATATGTTTGGGAGAAGGAGATGGATGGATGCTTGGTGCACAGTGATACTGGAGAGCGGCATTAATAAATATTCCACTTTTTCCTTCAGGAAAGTTTTGATAAATTCAAAATTTGGATTCTTTTTTTAAATCAGCCTATTAGTTTCACATTTAAAATCATTCCTCCATTAAACCAGTTTATTTAAAATTGATTATTCCATTTATAATATATTATAGGCATTATTCAACCTTAATTTTTCATTCTCTGTTGACAGCCCAGTTGGTAATCAATACATTTCTTATATTTGGGAAAACTGGTTCCTCTCCAAAGAGGAGTATTGTGTGACTGGAACGTCTCTGGGATTTTAAGTAGCCCGTGAGGACAGTCCTGAGCAGATGTTGCTGCACTTATAAAGTACTTCTCCGAGGTGTTTTTATTGGACCTCTACGTAAACAATTTCCAATACAAGACAATACTGGTACTTTCTCAGAGCAGCAATGGTATAATGGGCTGCAAATTGAGTTCAATAACCTGGGTGTGATTTTTATGGTGAGATATTTAGAAGCGATTTCCCTTCTAAGCAAGCCAAGTCAAATTTAAAAGCCCCTTAGCCTAATGGAAATAAAACAGATTTCCCCCAATTTACTGCACAAGCATAGAAACAGCCAAACTTGTGCTAAGAAGGCATTAAGGTAGGGCGTTAGGAATATTATCAAGGCTTTAAAACAAATTTCTGAAGTATTTATGTTAGAAATAAAAAAAAACACATTTGGGTATAATGGCTAAATATTAAATATGTATATACAATATGGCAGCTCTCTATCCTACCATAAACAAACCCCAGCTGGTATTCTACACTCTATTCTATATACCTGTTAAGGAAAAGCATATTGTGACTGGTCCCATAAATCCTTAAAGTTGCACAAATGTTTCCATACTTTAGCTCAGTGCCCTAAAGGGTGTGGAGAAATTGATCATGAACTTTGTAGGCAGTGAGAATGCCCAGTATAAGTAGATATGTGGAAAGGTGTGGTTAAGAATACTTTAGAACTAGACCTATCTCCGGATCTGGATATCTCCAGATGACTGCTAACATAATTTGCTGCCAGCCCTTCCGAAAACTGGGCTGTCCGGGTCAAAACCAGACAAGTCGACAAATAACAAAGACTTACATAAGGCTGAAACTGGTAAGAGTCAGGCAGCTATGGAGACTAAAATAAGATTTTTTTACTCAAAAAGCGAATTCTAATTATAGATTGTTGCTATAGGTAAATGCCTCTGTGCAATTGAGCATCTAAAATATAAACATAAAATACCTATTGGGAACAAAAGGGCCGTGGCATACTAAACATAAACATGAACTTACTGCACCACAAGCCTAATCAAACAAATGATTTATGCTTTCAAAGTTGGCCACAGGGGGCTGTCATCTTGTAACTTTGTTATACATCTTTGCAAGACTAAGACTGTGCACATGCTCAGTGTGGCCTGGGCTGCTTAGGGATCTACAGGGAAACAAAGCTGCTGGAGTTCTGAAAGGCTGGGAAGTAAGACAGGGGCTCCCCCTGCTGTTCATAAGTATGATTGTTTCCCTGCACAGCAGTTAGGGGCCGTCTGACAATTCCTATCCACAGCAGTAAATGAAGGGAGAATTTCTTATAAAAACGGTAGATATTTTTTAATTGAAGTATATTGGAGTATATTTCTTTTTCATTAAAGAAAGTAAAAATGGGATTTTTTTGCCTTTACATGTCTTTTAAAGTTAACTTTTAGTACTGTATGTTATAAAATGACTAATTCTAAACAACTTTTTAATTGGTCTTAATTATTTTAGTTTTTGAATTATTTTCTTTCTTCTTCTGACTCTTTGCAGCTTTCAAATGGGGTCACCCCACCTAAAAAACAAATGCTCTGTAAGGCTACACATTTAATGTTGTTGCTACTTTTAATTAATCGTCTTTCTGTTCCTGCCTCTTCCATTTCTAGTCTCTTATTCAAATCAGTGTATGGTTACTAGGGTAAGTTGGACCCAACAAACCAGATTGCATTCTCCAGAAACTGGAGAGCTGCTGAATAAAAAGCTAAATAACTCAAAAACCACAAATAATGAAAACCAATTGTCTCAGAATACCACTCTCTACATATTATTAAAGTTAATATAAAGGTCAACAACCCCTATAAATCTTCACTCTACAATTTACTTACACTGCTGATGGAAAAGCATTTTCGGGGAAATGGGCAACAAATCTCCCCATCTGCCTTTAGTCTAAATCTCAAACCTCAGTAGAATCTTTTGCCCACCTTAGATACTGTGTGCAATGTCATTTCTCACACTGTATGAATAACACACAAGAGATAAATAGTGGACACACATGATAGCAGTTAATTAAACTGTTCTTGGGATTTTAGTTTAGCTATGTGGCCTGAAATGAATAAAATGTATGCTCAGGATGAATCCAGGCCTTGTAAGGCTTAGTTCACTTTGAGCTTCTTGAAATCTGCATTGACTGCTGATCGCTAACCTTTAATCTGATTTATTAGGAGGTTTATTGCCTCCACTTTTTCCAAAAGCATTTACAGAGTTCCTCTAAAATCTCAGGTTACGGAGAAGCCAAAAGGTACTTATCGTTATCGGTTTCAGAAAGATGTTATTGTTAACAAATATGGCTTTGATTAGATCATATTCAGGAGGCAGTATTTCTTTAATATTGGCTATGGCATCCTTCAAAGCTATACATTCAAGAGAGTCCAAAAAAGCTCTCAAATATAATCCAAGCCTTGAGCCAGGGATAGCATGTGGTTCTGATAAGGAAGCCATCATACCACATTTCAATGCATAAGTCTTCGACAGAATAACAAGATCCAAGAGATATGAATTTTACGGATCACTGCATGGATTTGCAGTTTGTACGGTGTAGCTTTTTATTTGGTTCTGGTTTCTGTGGAATTTACCTCTCCCACCCAATATCTTTATGAATATGTTATATTCATTTTGTGTTTTAGGATAGCTGCATCTCACTTTCATGCCCTCTCTTTAAATATCCATTCTCTAAATGGGTTTAACAGCTCGGATCTGGTACTTAGGTTATACTTGGCGAGGGCCTGATGCGGCGGCTTATATATTTACCTAATCTAAATCCTGGTGGTCTAAAATGGTTTCAGTTTTCAGTCTGGCAAAACTTAAGACAGCCTCGGTTGTTTATAAAATTCAAAATACGTTTCGAGTTCCACTTGAATAGAAGCAACAGAACGTCGTGCACCACAGAAGCAATAAAAGGACACAGCCGCTTCTTCTGATCTGAGCTTCATGAAATCACATTAGAAGGTATAAGTAAAACGACCCCTCAAGACTCCTTTTGTAGTGCATCATATGCTCAGGTGTCCATTCCATTCAGGTGCTGCAGTTTTCAGTCTTAAAAATGGTAAATGTTTTCCTGTTGATTTAGGAGACGTCCAAAGAACAAGATGAAAGGTTTGAGACTTCAGCCTGGATCAAGGCAAACTGAGTTTCTTGTTCACAACAAGCAAGGACCCCATGCTAGTCCTAAAAAGAATGCAGAATTGGCTTCTGGTATCTGAAGCTATTTAATACTATGGCTAACTCCATAAGGAGACAATTCTAAAGCTTAAAGGGCGGCTTTCAGAAATGTAATACAGGGTATGAGCTTAAACCCAAGGACATAATGGACTATATTATGTACAGTTACTGAAGTATTCTTCACTATCCTGCTCCTAGCAACCTCTCTACATGCAGGTTTTCTGTTGGGAGTCAGATTTCTTTTTGATAGACATCATTGGTCTATGACCCCCCCCCCCCC
>CM044441.1:20684305-20702250 GCA_024363595.1 Xenopus borealis
CCCCCCCCCCCCCAGAATGGTGTATTGGAACCCCATCTGGCACAAAGGGGTATATTTATCAAAGAGTGAGAGATCCCCACAGTCACTAGAGTGAAATTCTGCTAATCTCCATTCATTTCCATTGGATTTTGAAAGGTATATTCAAAGGATGAACTTTCACACACTGAAATTAAATCGAATGGCAGGATTACTCTTCACTCTTATATAACTCTGCATGTAGAGAGACAACAATACATCAGGTTTAATTGGATAGTACTTATGGGATGAAGAATGTATTAAACTTTTGTTTTCATGACAGTAAGGGGAAAAGACAGGACATGATGGAAACCTATCAAAACTCATCAGGGTAGTCTTTTTCAAGTTAAAGCTGCAATAACAGGAAGGTCATGTTTTGCTGCAACAAGAATTTGTTGTTTAGTATAGTTTGTACTGGAAGGCTTTTTTGCTCCATTGATCACCTGCCACGGTATCCTTCCTTTCACTTTGCAGAGGTCCAACTCATATC
Source organism: Xenopus borealis (assembly GCA_024363595.1). NCBI lineage: Eukaryota > Metazoa > Chordata > Amphibia > Anura > Pipidae > Xenopus > Xenopus borealis. Next base: position 20,684,811 of record CM044441.1, read on the forward strand.
AGGTATTGATGAATATAACAAAAAGCAAAGTTGGCAGTAAAAAGTTTTATTGTTTTTTTTTTTTTTTAACATCTATGCTGGCTCTAAGTTGAATTGTACATCTGGCTTTCTGTCTTAAAAATGTAGGGTTGCCATCTAGCCATTATAGGCCTGGCTGGTTAAAAGGATGCCAATGTTATTAATAGGGAAGAGAGATAAAAATATAGTAAGGCTGACATTTTCTTTCCAGAAAGGTTGGACCCCCCCCCCCCCCCCCCCCCCCCCTCACTGAATGCTTTTTGTCATGATTTTTATGGTATATATTTTATTAAATTACACGGTGTATTCATTCCATTTAAATTGTTATTCTTGAACCAATAATTGTATTTTTTAGCTGGAATATTATTATGTAGGCAGCCATCTCATTGCGCATGTGATTTCACAATGGAACTGCTTTCAGAGGGGCTATCGTTTCTCCTACTCAATACAACTGATGGTGAGACAACTTAGGTTAGCCAGACATGGATTTTTACTATTGAGTGCTGCATTTTTAGAAATTCAGAGTCAGGGTGCAGTTATCTGGTTACTTTCTCACTGTTCTGTGGATGGGCTCTGGGGTGAAAGTGAGTGGTGATATCACTCCAACTCGCAGTGCTCAAGTAAAACACAAGTCACATTACTGGGGGCACCTGGGAAAGAAACACGTCTAGCTCAATGTCAGATTTCAAAATTAAGGGGTTATTAAGGTTTGTGGAGTTTGTAAGGTTTTTTCTATCTCAAATAAACTCACAACTTGAATCTTTGCTTATTTATGAAAGAACCAGAATGTAAAAAAACTAGATTGAATGCCATCTGAGAGGCATTTAGAGGCAAAACAAAAACCTTGAATACTTGAATTTGAGTTTGGGTAGGATTCTGCTGGAGGAGAGCGATTTATGGATGCATTTTGTAAACATTTAGTGACAGAATCCTTTTAAAGACAACTCCCTCTATAAATGTTATGTAAGGGGATTTCAGCCCCAAGAAGAAGAGGTATGAACACAATGGGAAAGGTAACACATTTGTAACCGCGGCTATTCATTAGAACAAAACATCCTGTTTTTAAGAACAAATTGGGTTTATTACAAATGGCATTTCATACAGACAAATTGTAATTGGAAAGTGTCATTTATTGTAAGGTTTCAGTCCAGGAGAGCCACCAAAGAAACTACGATTAAAACAATATCATATTGGTCCAATGAATGTTATTTTCTGTGCTTTTCTGCATGCACCTAATGAGGCAGCGGACTAAACCCATAAAGATGCATCACGGATAATAGATAAATCACAATAAATCTACTGGAGTCCATAAGACAAATCTTGGTGATGCTCCAAGCCATGGCAAATGTCCTTAAATCTAGATGTTGTACAAGAAAGGATGAACCTAAAGGAATCATCTTAGGCAAAGGTGCCTACAAAGTAAGTAAAAATATAGTCATTAAAATGTAAGTAATATATACTTATCTTACATAAATAGTTCATGATTACCTTTAAACCTTTTTCAGCAATAGGCAAGTCTGAAAAAAGGTTTCCACACACACGATACTGGATGCTACAAAAGGAATTCCGTAATAAGAAGCCAACCATTATAAAGGCAGAATGCTAAACAGATTCAATTTAGCAATGTATGTGCAAAACAAAATACATTCAACAGCAGGTGTAGGGTAGATCGTTACCAACAGCAACCAAGTTCGGAATAAAATAAAAGCAAATATTTCATTGGTTAAAAGGGTGACCACACAGGTGCAATGTGTAAATCAGACTGTTACGTGGATTCCGCTTTATTCCAGGCACCGCTTGAAGTGTTTATTAACAGATGAAGCTTACAGCCACTGAATTCTTGCAACTTCTTTACAATATGGAGTAGAAAGCACTCAACGCTCATGACAAAGTGCCTCCGAAATATGATGATTTAATATTTCACATTTGATACAAGAGTTAAAAATGTACAACCAGGGCCAAACATGGAGTTTGTTTTAGTTGTGCGCAAGACAAAAGATAGTCCAATGATGGGCGTCGTATAAGCTCCCAAGTGCCAGCTGCATATTACAGTGTTTACAGGCATAGACTGTATGTTCTCATGTGCCTCAGTAAGATGTACAGGCATGCTTCAAGAGAATGATGGAGAAGGCCCACTGTTCCGCCATGAGAACAGAAGTCACTACTTAGTAAAGCAGGAGATAAGCAGCACACACATTTTAGAACACAGTGTAGTTTCGTTAAGAAAAGATTAAAAAGCTACCATGAATGTGGCATTTTTGTTGCTACATTTGCTAAGGCAGAATATCGTTCATGCCACTACAAAAAATAAACGCAAGTGTTTCATGCTTAGAATTCCTCTGGAAAGACAGTTTCCCAACAACGTTCTACAGATATTTGTTTCTTTAGGTTACGAACAAATATGTGCAAACCCAAAAGGTCCCTATAGGAGGATACAGGATACACACAGAAACGGCTATGACTTCTTGATTAAATATGAAGATCCAAGGACGAACTATTCTACAGTATTGAGCAGTATCCACCACAAGACCCTCCTCTGCCATCACCACCTTCACTAGACAATTGAACTCCTCTGTTGTGTGTCTCACTTTCCCATAGCCCTGGAGTCTGGATAATCTTTTCAACGAGTTCCTCAAATGCACACTGTACCCCGTCTCTGGTTTTTGCACTGGCCTCTGAAAGACATACAATAAAAATGACTATACTTTTACAACAAGACAGAGCTTTGCATGCTCTGCGGACAACATTGCCATCCCCATAAACCAAAATTGGCGGAGGAATAATATGTGAAAACAAGCAGATATAGCCCTACACCAGGGGTGTCCAAACTGTGGCCTGAGGGCCACATGTAGCCCAGGATGGATATGGATGCGGCCCAGCTTGAAATACTCATGTTATGTCACAAAGTATGTAGGAGTAGTGGGGACTCTGCCCATTGCCCATACGGTATGGGACCTCTTATCCAGAATGCTCAGGACCTGCGGTTTGCCGGATGACAGATCTTTCCGTAATTTGGATCTTCATACCTTAAGTCTACTATAAAATCATGTAAACATTAAATAAACCCAATAGGCTGGTTCTGCTTCCAATAAGGATTCGTTATATCTTAGTTTGGATCAAGTACAAGCTACTGTTTTATTATGACATTATGATTATTATTATAACGTGTTTCCGGATAAGGGATCCAATACCTGTAATAATATTCTAATAATAAGCGTTAGATTGCGTGCAAATCGTCCATGGAGTTCAGCCCTGAATGGTAGGCCCCCACACATTTTCATCTCACCAGATCTTTGCAAAAAGTTTGGACACCCCTGCCCTACACGTTCCTGTTTAAAATGGGGGGGGGGGGGTTTATGGCACATGGGTGTTTGCAAAACTTCATGATGTAAAGAGTGATATTCTGAGACAATTTGCAATTGGTTTTCATTTATTACTTCCTTGGCCAAATCCGAATCCCACTGAAAAAGGCCGAATCCTGGATTAGGGGCTTCCCTATGAATTCCCCTAGCAACGATGCACCGATTTGAATAACAGACAGGAATATTAATAGGAGAGGCCTGAATAAAAGAGGAGTAATAAGAAGTAGCAATAACAATACATTTTAGAAAGCTTTTTTTTTTTTTACATGGTGTCAGTGACCCCCCAGTGAAAAGCTGGAAGATTTCAGAAGTCAATTAAAAAAATATAAATAAAAGAAAATATGAAGGCCAGTAGAAAAGTTGCTTAGAATTAGCCATTCTATAACATACTAAAAGGCGAACCACCTAATAAATCGAAGACATTCGATTTATTATCCCCGTGAAAACAAGAGCATACTGCTCTGAAGCATTCTGGATCAACGAAGAGATAGGAAGGGGCACACGAACTGCAGACTCGGCTGCAAATTAATTTATTTACCACAACACGTTTCAGAACACATGGAACCTTTTTTAAGTGCACTTGAAATAGGATCCATGTGGTCCAAAACATGTTGTGTTAAATAAAATAATTTTCAGCCGAGTCTGCATTTTGTGTGCCCCTTCCTATCTCTTCGTTGATCCAGATTGTTACAAGGTCTTGTGGCGTGATCCATTTTGAAGGTGGGCACAGTAACAGGTGAAAGAAGCTGAAGATTTTGGCTTTGCTCTGAAGCATTGTCCTGAAAGTTCCTTACTAAACCAGACTGAAATGAAAATGCTCTTTCGGGATGCAAATGGGAAGAGGTCAGTAGATATGGCAGTTAGAGAGCCTGGTTCCCTTTAGGCCAGGGGTGTCCAAACTTGGCCCTCCAGATGTTAAGGAACTACAAGTCCCACAATGCATTTGCCTGACTGTGGCTGTCAGACTCCTTCATTGCATTGTGGGACTTGTAGTTCCTTAACATCTGGAGGGCCAAGTTTGGACACCCCTGCATAGGCTTAGTCCAGACGGGGAGATTCGGGGGCGATCCGTCGCCTGGCGACTTCTCGCTGCGACGGATCGCCCCCGAATAGCTAGGCACCGGCGAGGCTTATAAACGCCTGCGCTTATTCACACGGAGCGGCGCGATTTTTAAAATCGCTCCAAATCGCGCCGCTCCGCCTTGGCCCTAGCCTAAGGCTTAGTCCGACGGATCGCCCCCGAATCTCCCCGTCTGGACTAAGCCTTAGGCTAGGGCCACACAGAGCTGAAAGCTAGAAATATGCTTGCTGATGTCAGCCCCTACCACAGACATTTTGAGGCGAAATCCACGCCTCGTGTGGCCCTAGCTTTAGAGGACAAAGGGAATCACAAATGGCTGCATGGAATACATTTTCACATGCGAGCGTATTTACAATGTAAAATCTAAAGTCTTCTGGTTTTTATTTTAGCCATTTGTTTACATGAAAAGGAGCGTGCATAATGCACAGAAACAAGCCAGAAACAAGTAACAAGGAAGCCAGCTACAGAAAATAGGACTTAAGATAGATATGAGATAAGAGGCTGATAAACCACGTGAAACAAGTGTATGCCAACTGACGAAGTTAAACAATGCAACGTGGCTTGGATGAATCTTAACAGATGGCAACTCATCTTCTACTTCTAACTGCGTATGACATGCCATTCAGCTTCATCCAGCTCAGCTACAGGGTGGAGGAGGCCTAACAAACAAACAAATCATGAAGGGATTAAGCTTTGAGGCGAAGATTTGGGTCAAACTTACCTATATACAACATAGAATGTTTCCTGGCAAACTTCAGCCCTTCATTTCGATCTACTTCCCGATTTTCCTTTTCAAAATAAATAAACAAAAGCTTATCATAATACACATGGAAATCCTAAGCATCGACAGCTGGCACCTACATCAGGAGTTGCTAAGGTCCAGCATAATGTTGAGATTTGTGGAAGAAAAAAAGGTGCAGGTCTGTTACGTTTAGAAGTTTCATTAAATTGTTTTTAAAGGGAATCTGTCATGGGAAAACATGTTTTTTCAAAACATTAATCAGTTAATAGCGCTGTTCCAGCAGACTTCTGCACTGAAATCCATTTTTTTTTAAAGAGCAAACAGATTTTTGTTTGTATATTTAATTTTGAAATCTGACATGGAGCTAGACATATTGGCAGTTTCCCAGCTGCCTGCAGTCATGTGACTGATGGTCTGATAAACTTCAGACTGCTGTACTAAAACCTGGATTGACACCCCCCAGCAGCCTAACAACAGAACAAAGGGAAGATAACAGCTGCCTGGTAGATTTATGAACAGCACTCAGAAGTAAAAATCCAGGTCCAACTGCAACACCTTCAGTTACATTGTGTAGCAGAAACAACAGAAAGCAGTTTCATCCTGAAGTGCGGGCTCTTTCTGAAATCACATGACCAGGCAAAATGACCTGAAATGGCACCTACACACGAATATTAAAACTAAAAAAAAAACCCTAGGACTTTGTAGAGTGATTTATTTGCAGTGTAAACAGTGTAATTTAGAAATCAAAAAAATCAAAAGAACACTATAAAAGTCATGACAGAATCCCTTTAAATTATAAGAACATGCAACTCCTACTTAACTAGTTGATCTAGAGGAAGGCGAAAAACTCATTGCTTTATAGATGGAAATAACTTTCATGAATCCAAAATGGAAAAAGTCACGCCCCCCTTCATTATATCTCCTGCTAAGCACCTGTTTTTTTAATGTATATAATGCAAACATGGCCGGCATTTCCTCCTGGGAATTAACCATTATTAGTTTATTTGTCCTACTCTGGACTTTATTTCAGTAGTGCCCTTTTTCTCTCTTAATAAAAATAATACCTGTCCCTAACTGTCCCTAACTAATCAGCATCAATTTGTTTTATTCAATGTGTAAATGATTTGTAGAAGATTTAAATTACAGAAATATCACGTATGCAGGAGACCCTTGGTCCCAAGCATTCTGGATAGATCCTATACTAAATAAATTAAGCATGTTTTTTATGCATGTTTTTTATGCTCTGCAAAAGCAAAAGTCACTAATAACCTTCCCCTAATAATAGACCAACAAATGATGTTGTCATTATCTAAACCTTTTCATAAATTTGCACAGAATAAAGAGAGTCAGACCCGAATACATTTTTGGGACGTGTTTTCCGCCGTGCAATCCTAACATAAACTGTAGTTGCTCTGTATTGTTTCATTATTTTTTGTTTTAATTAATTCAAATTGTTGGTTTGATACACTGAATTGGCATTAAATATGCTACCTTAAATGTAAGTGTTTTAAAGTAATACAAATATAATGCAGTGTTGCCCTGCACTGGTAAAACTGCAGTGTTTGATTCAGAAACACTACTATTGTTTATATAAATAAGCTGCTGTGTAGCCATGGGGGCAGCCATTCAAAGGAGAAAAGGTTCAGGTTACACAGCAGATAAGCTCTGTAGAACATAATGTTATCTGTTATCCATTATTTAACCTGTGTCATATAGACTTTTTTCCATTTCCACCATTACTACACAGCAGCTTGTTTATATGAACTACAGTAGTGTTTCTGAAACAAACACATCAGTTTTACCAGTTCAGGGCAACACTACATGATATTTTCATTACTTTAAACCACTTACATTTTTTTTGGTGTTACTGTTCCTTTAATGCAAGTATTGCAGGAGGAGAAATGGAAACGTTTCTAAAGGGAGAATAAAGTGGTGACAAACCTGCCTTGCATTGGATCATTACATAAGCCGCTCCTTACCTTGTCTATCTTGTTTCCAACCAGCATCTTAACAATGTCATTTCTTGTGCAATAGGTCTCCAGCTCATTTAACCAGTTGTCCAGCCTTGTGAACGTATCCCTCCGAGTCACATCGTACACTGCAACACAGAAATTACCTTTCCTTAAACATAATCCTGTGTTTTTGAAGTTTATTAGAAGGCGTTAAATAAGCAACTCAATGGATAAATAGTTGTGATTCTGAATGTATATTGCTATATAAAACTTACAACAAAGGCGCTTACTTTCAGTGACATCTGAAAGCTTTGACAATGTATATATTAAAGGGATACGGTCATGGGAAAAAATGTGTTTTTAAAAATACTGCACGGAAATCTATTTCTCTAAAGAGCAAACAGAATTTTTTATAGTTAATTTTGAAATCTGACATGGGGCTAAACATATTGTCAATTTCCCAGCTGCCCCTAGTAATGTTACCTGTGCTCTGATAAATGTCAGTCACTCTTTACTGCAGTACTGAAAGTTGGAGTGATATCATGCCCCCCCAGCAGCCTAACAACAGAACAATGGGAAGGTAACCAGATAGCAGCTCCCTAACACAAGATAACAGCTGCCTGGTAGATCTAAGAACAGCACTCAATAGTAAAAACCCATGTCCCACTGCGTACTATTCAGTTACATTGAGAAGGAAAAACAGCCTGCCAGAAAGCAGTTCCCTCCTAAAGTGCTGGCACAAGTCACATGACCAGAGGCAGCTGGGAAATTGACAAAATGTCGAGCCCCATGTCAGATTTCAAAACTGAATATAAAAAAATCTGTTTTGAGAAATGTATTTCAGTGCAGAAGTCTACTGGAGCAGCACTATTAACTGATGCATTTTGAAAAAACATGTTTTTTGTTTGGGATACGTCAGCAATCTGCATTGCATGTCTCATTTGTTTGAATGGACACATACAGGTATGGGACCTGTTATCAAGAATGTGACCTGGGGATTTCCAGACAATGGATCTTTCTGTAATTTGGATCTTCAGATCTTAACTCTACTAGAATACCATTTAAACATTAAATAAACCCAATAGGCTGGTTTTGCTTCCAATAAGGATTAATTATAACTTAGTTTGGGTCATGTACAAGTTACTGTTTTATTATTATTACAAAGAAAAAGGGAATAATTATAAAAAATCTGGATTATTTGGATAAAATTGAGTTTATTGGAGATGACCGTTCCGTAATTCGGAGTTTTATTTGATAATAATGACATTTAATTTAAGTATCCATCCTAATCTTGAACTACGGGGGAGGAGTTTAATTCATGATACTTTGGAGGGGGGGGAAGAAAAGATCATATGAATATATTTACTTACCTAATATAACACCTTGTGCACCTCGGTAATAACTGGGCGTTAGGGTTCGGAATCGTTCCTGTCCTGCAGTGTCCTATACGACGCAAGAAAAAAAACACGTTAATATTCAAAGCTTAAGAACATTACAATAAGAAGTTGAAATGTTTTCTTAGACAACATCACCATCTACTGGAAAAAGCAAGTAACGGCACTGGTACATGGCATATATCTGTACAAGTAAGAAAAGGCAACACCTATGGAACCAACAGATTCATTTCAGAAAGATACACTATGACGGACCCTGACCCACGGGCTGATCACGAGATACAAGGGCCCAAACATGGCATGCCCACATATGTATAGTTACATCCTGAAGAGAAGGAAGCGTAGAGGAATTGTGGCTCAGAATGACCCAGTATATATATCATGACCATATGTTTTTATACAGGTCATGGAACTCCGAGGTGACTTCTAATATCCTCATATTTTGCAACTGGGGGTACTTTATTTATTATAATACACAAGTTTCAGTGAGTCATGTGACAGAAATGACATCAGAACTCACCGTTTATAACTGATGACATCAGAACTCACCTTTTATAAGGAAATAATTTACAAGATATTCATGGTTTGTTAATATATATATATTGGGATTGGAGGCATCATACACAAGCAGATGCAGATGGCCAGTTTAAGAATGAAAAATCTATAAAAATAAATAAATACTCTCTTCATAAATCAACCAGATTTATCAGAAAGGAAGGTCTATATAAATACACCAGTAAACCTGCTGCTCCTCCTCCCCGTTATAATCTAAACACAGATACGAGTGAGCAGGGAGAGGCTCAAGCAGGAAGTGATGTCATGCCAAGCTAATATGGTAGCTGATATCTTAAGTAACCAGACATTTTAGAGCGGTTTACTCAGGTAAGGTAAAGCATTCTGCAAATTAATAATATCATTCTAGTTATTGTGGCTAATCTATTAGCAACAATCTGCCTCAGTAGCTTTCCTTCTTCAAGAATGAAAAATCAATACAAATAAATATTCTCTTCGGAGACTTAAACATCACTTGAATTGTCGTGTTCTTGGGTTGGAAAACTGAAAGGCTTGTTGCCGTCATCCAGATTTTTTTTTTATATGGCCCTAGACCAGTGATCCCCAACCAGTGGCTCGTAAGCAACAAGTTGCTCAGCAACCCCTTGGCTGTTGCTCCCAGTGGCCTCAAAGGTGTTGTTAACCTTTAAATTAACTTTCACCATGATGTAGAGAGGGATATTCTGAGACCACTAGCAACTGGTTTTCATTTTTTATTATCTGTGGTCTTTGCGTTTAGTTTTTTATTCAGCAGCTCTCCAGTTTGCAATTCCAGCTGGCTGCTAGGGACCAAATTACCCTAGCAACTATTCATTGATCTGAATAAAATACCGAAGTATGAATAGGAGAGGGTTTTAATAGAAAGATGATTCATAAGTAGCAATAACAATAAATTTGTAGCCTTACTGAACATTTGGTTTTAGATGGGGTCAGTGACCCCCATTTGAAAGCTGGAAAGAGCCAGAAGAAGAAGGCAAATAATTAAAAACTAAAAAATGAAGTACAATTGAGAAATTGCTTAGAATTAGCCATTCTAATATATACTAAAAGATAACTCAAAGGTGAACCACTCCTTTAAAGCAGGTGCTTATTTTTGAATTCCTGGTTTGGAGACAAGTTCTGTTTCCATAAAAACCAAGGACTACAAAAATGGCCATTTTTTTTTTCCACCAGCTAGGAACATTTTTACCCAATTCTTTATCTGAATGCTGCTCACAGGTTTAAAAAAAAAAAAAAATTGGGGACCCCCACCCTAGGGGATGCTCCAGTTATACATTCTTATTTATAAGCAGTGTAAAAACGGCTAATACAGCTATGGGACCGGTTATCCAGAATGCTTGGGACCTGGGGTTTGCCAGATAACAGATCATTCTGTACTTTGGATCCTCATATCTTAAGTCTACTAGAAAATCATGTAAATAAACCCAATAGGCTGGTTTTGCTTCCAGTAAGGCTTAATCATATCTTCGTTGGGATCAAGTACAAGCTACTGTTTTATTATTACAGAGAAAAAGGAAATAATTTAAACAAAATTGGATTATCATTATAATGGAGTCTATGGGAGATGGCCATTCTGTAATTTGGAGATTTCTGGATAACGGGTTTCCGGATAAGGGATTCCATACCTGTATCATGAAATCTTTAAAAACAATTATATAAACTGAAGAGCAATTTTATATTGTAATATTCAGAGTATATATCCCCTTTAATTAGTTCCTACTTCAATCATGATAGGAGAAAAGATAAACAGCTGCAAAGAGTTAAAGAAAGAGCAACATGTTACTCCTATGTGAAAACTTTATTTGTGAACACTGAATGTCTTCATTTGTTTGCAGAATGTAACACATTTCAAACCTCTCTGCTGTCAAATCAGCTAAATTGGAAGCAGTCTTATTGTGCACTACAGGTATGGGACACCCGGTTATCCAGAATGCTCAGGACGTGGGGTTTTCCGGATAATGGAGCTTTCCGTAATTTGGATCTTCATACCTTAAGTCTACTAGAAAATCATGTAAACATTAAATAAACCCAATAGGCTGGTTTTGCTTCCAATAAGGATTAATTATATCTTAGTAGGGATCAAGTACAAGCTACTGTTTTATTATTACACAGAAAAAGGAAATAATTTTTAAAGATTTGGGTTATCTGGATCAAATAGAGACTTTGGGAGGCAGCTTTTCCTTAATTCAGAGCTTTTTGGATAATGGGTTTCCGGAAAACAGATCCAATACCTGTACTATTTTTTTTTGTAGCGAAAGCTAAACCCAGTCAGGAAGATACAGTCTGATAAAGTTTAAGAAGGAAGAAATGCAATGGCCTTGTTATAAAATTCCAAGTAAGCAATACTGTTAAAACTGGGTACAGGGCTGGTAATAAAAAGCACAAAAGAAGGTGCAGGCCCAGACCACTAGAAACCAAGAGGAATCATTTTTCATTAAAGGAAAAGTAAATGTTTTTCTTTTTCTTTCTGTAAATTTGCTCTAAACAGCCCCCCAGATTAATGTACCTTAGTCCCTGCTGCAAGTCTGCTCTGGTTTCTGTGTTATCAGCAGCTTGTTTCCCCTTCTTCCTGGTGCAGAGTGAAGCCCAGCCCCTTAGTTTACTGAGCAGTCCATTTGCTGCTGTTCCACAATAGAGAGGAAGAGGGAGCCAGTGTTTCATTAGTAAGCTAGTTTCCCCAAGCAAAAGCTGCTACACACACTGCTCTCTGCTATGTCATAGTATGCAAATGATCTCCAAGACTAGTCCGAGAGATAAGGTCAGCTCAGAAAGCTAAGGGGCTGGGCTTCACTCTGCACCAGGAAGAAGGTGAAACAAGCTGCTGATAACACAGAAACCAGAGCAGACTTGCAGCAGGGACTAAGGTACATTAATTTGAGGGGCTGTTTAGGGCAAATTTAGAGATAGAAAAAAAAAACGTTTACTTGTTCTTTAATGAAGACAAACTTTCCATTGCAGTCTGGTTTACTCTGGGAAAAAAGTAGCCTTAGGGGTATGCGATTACTTAAAACCATGATTAAATTAATTAATAATAAAGGCGTATGACAAGCTGTGACTGCTGTGCTCTATACATTCACATAAATGGGAAGCAGTAGCAGGAGGAGAAAGTCATTTGAACTCCATGATCCATCCTTTACAGGATCAAGGGAATCAAAACATGTCATCTGCCTAAGCTACACACAACAAAAACTAAGGGTGTCCCTATGACCAGAAGATATAGCTGAATATTTTGGGAGCTGAGCCTAACTGAAATATCAGTATTATAGTTACCACTGCACTGCATGGCAGAAGATAGGTGGCTGATTAAAGGAGAACCAAACCTGTAAACCCTCACCATCCCCTGTGTAGACCCCCCCCTTCCCTTCCTTCCCCCCCCGGCAAACGCCCCTAATTTTTTTACTTACCCCTCCTGCGGATTTTTGCCACGGGAGTTCACTGCAGCCATCATCTTTCTAATGCGTAGACCGGCGTTTCGAGCGCATGCACTGTTAGAGGAGATTTCCGGAAATTTTCCTAACTTTTGGCACATGTGCAGTGGTTGAAGATGAAGGCGAAGATGACTGCTGTGAACTCCGGTGGCAAGAATCTGCAGGAGGGGTAAGTAAAAAAATTAGGGGCATTTGCCCAGTGGGAGATAGGCTGGGGGAGGAGGGAAGGGGGGTTTCCTTAAAGGTTTGGTTCTCCTTTAAATATTAAGGATGTACAGAATCCTGGATTCTGCCATTTTCAGTAGGATTCTGATTCGGCTGAATACAGGACTGGCCAAACTAAATCCAAATCTGCATTTGTAAATTAGGGGTAGGGAAATCTTGCAACTTTTCATCACAAAACAAGAAAGTGAAAACAATGTTCACACCTTTTCCTTTCCTTCGGCCAAATCTTTCACAAAGGATTCGGCTGAATCCCAAGTCGTGGATTTGGTGTATCCCTATTAAATATACAGCCCAGGATCTTTAACACAATTACTTAAACTTTACAGGTCTGCTAAACCAATGACATAAGACAATCTTACAAAAACAGCACCGAAACTAGGTGGAGGCCCACTACACTATTAATCAGGTCTTGGGTGCATACAAAAACCATACAAGGCTGTTTTAATATTCATATCCTAATGGAATTGGCTGTATAAAAAATTTGAAGTAGGGCAACATTAAACCATGCAGCATCTCTGTTCTATCTACATATAAACAAAAGCTTATTGTGTAAAAAAATAAGAATGCGCCAGTGCATTATACTCATTCAGATATAGAAGAATTGTGCTTAAAAAAGTAGTATTTCAGGCTGATTCATTGAATATTTCTACAAAAACTCTAATATTCCCTCCCTTTTCTTACTCCTCCCTGAATTCCCAGGCTGTGCAGGAAAGCCGACGGCTCTCAGCTCACTAAACTGTAGGACAGGAACCAATCAGCAGCTAGAAGGACCTGATAGGGAACTGAAGCCTGGCTATGCTTGTGTGACTGCAGTGTTGGGATTGGCTGTCCCACTCCTACTGTGCTTCTGGCAGGGACTGTTAGGACACGCCCACCCCTCATTTGAAACACACAAAGGGACCAGAGAACATCTACAGGGAGCTCCAAAAAAGAAGCTATTTTTTTAAGATAATAATAATGTTTAGCACCATGTAAAAGCAACACCATATTTACTTATAATTGACTACAAAATTAGGGTTTTTTTTCCATTTATCCTATAGGTCTCCTTTAAGGATCTGCTTGGGAGACTGGAAAGGCAAAGTTTCCCTAAAGTCCTTCCTTGAAAATACATTGGTCGCATTGGCTGTATAGTATAATGCAGACTTACCCATATTGCAAGCTTTGCTTTATTGCCATCTACAGAGATTGTTTTCACTTTAAAGTCAACACCTAAAATTGAAGACAGTTATAAGCCCGCGTTTAAACAGTTTTACATACAGATAGTTTTACATAGAGATACTGTATATTCATTTGTGAGTGTGAGTCATTGTATGGATTCTATGCAGATATATACGGTGGCTTGATGCTTTGTGTTTGGGCGTACATGATGCATGGATGAACAGAAATCACTGAATGAATCTGAATTAAAGGGCTGGTTATAGCATGGCTAATTCTAAGCAACTTTTCAGATCTTCATTATATATTTTACATTTTTTTTTAATTACTTGCCTTTTTGTGACTCTTTCCAGCTTAAGGGGGTCACTGACCCCATCTAAAAACAAATGCTCTTTAAGGCTATAAATGTATCCTTACATTTTGAAATCTGACATGGGGCTAGACATTGTCAATTTCCCAGCTGCCCCTGGTCATGTGACTTGTGCCAGAACTTTAGGATGGAACTGCTTTCTGGCAGGCCGTTTCTCCTGTAACTGAATTAGTCACAGTGGGACATGGGTTTTACTATTGAGTGCTGTTCTTAGATCTACCAGACAGCTGTTATCTTGTGTTAGGGAGCGGTTATCTGGTTACCTTCCCATTGTTCTGTTGTTAGGCTGCTGGGGGAGGGGTGATATCACTCCAACTTGCAGTACAGCAGTAAAGAGGGATTGAGGTTTATCAGATCACAAGTCACATGACTCGGGGCAGCTGGGAACTGACAATATGTCTAGCCCCATGTCAGATTTCAAAATGAAATATAAAAAATATGTTTGCTCTTTTGAGAAATAGATTTCAGTGCAGAATTCTGCTGGAGCAGCAATATTAACTGATGTGTTTTGAAAAAAAAACAAAAAACATTTTTTTCCATGACAGTATCACGTCAAAAGAACAGTAACACCAAATAATTAAAGTGTTTTAAATTAATGAAGATATCATGCACTGATGCCCTGCACAGGTAAAACTGGTGGGTTTACAAAAACTACTAGAGTTCATATAAACAAGCTGCTGTGAAGCAATGGTAAAAATGGAAAAAAGGCAATAAGGCACAGGTGAAATAGTGGATAACTGATAACACAATTATGTTCTACAGAGTTTATCTGATGTTTAACCAGGGCCCTTTCTCCTTAGAATGGCTGCCCCCATTGCAACACAGCAGCTTATTTATAAAAACAATAGTAGTGTTTCGGAAGCAAACACACCAGTTTTACCACTGCAGGGCAACACTGTATTATATATTTATTAATTTAAAACACTTTTTTTAATGTTACAGTTCCTTATCTCCAAGTGCCTTCAAGCGTTTGGTCAGTTTTTCTTCAGTGTTTACCCTTTGATTATCAGTTACAGGAAGGAACATGCAATGCTAATAAATCAACTTACCTATTGTAGCTGCAAGTTCCGGGTCAAAGGTATCATCAGTAAACCTCAAAAGAAGGCTGAAAAAACAAAAAAAAAAAAACAGCAAAACATTTCCAAAAGTCAACTTTCAGCTTTCTTGTCATCATTGATTAGTTTTACGGCACTTTCTAATCAACTCTTCTGTAACTGTGTCTGAGAATAGAACTCACTGAATGAAAATCTTCATAGTCATTTCACTCAATGGGTAGAAAGGCTGAAATCGTAATCCTCACTAGAGGGTTTTTATTAATGCTTAAAGGACAAGGAAAGTGTAAAATAGTATATGGCTAGAAATGCTGTATTTTGTATACTAAACATAAACATGAACTTACTGCACCACAAGCCTAATCAAACAAATGATTTATGCTTTCAAAGTTGGCCACAGGGGGCTGTCATCTTGTAACTTTGTTATACATCTTTGCAAGACTAGACTACATACACATGCTCAGTGTGGTCTGGGCTGCTTAGGGATTATCATAAATGATCAAAAACAAAGCTGCTTGAGTTCTGCATGGCTGGTAAGTAAGACAGGGGCTGCCCCTGCTGTTCATAAGTATGATTGTTTCCCTGCTAGTTAGGGACCGTCTGACAATTCCTATCCACAGCACTAAATGAAGGGAGAATTTCACTGCATACAGTCAGGTTTCTTATAAAATCAGTAGACATTTTTTAATTACAGGATATTGGAGATAGATTTCTTTTTCATTAAAGAAAGTAAAAATGGGATTTTATTTCTTTGCCTTTCCTTGCCCTTTAATTATTATTTTTTTAAGTAGATTATCGAGATCCAAATTACAGAAAGATCCCTTATCCAGAAAACCAGAGTGGAACATTTCGGTCCCATATCTATATTGTTTTATTATGGAATGGTGATGAAAAAATAATGGCAAACACAGCCATAGAGGAAATACTGAGATCATATCATCTCTTGTCTCAGCCTAGTAAGAGAGTGAAAGAAGTTAAAGGGATACTGTCATGGGAAAACATGTTTTTTTCAGAACGCATCAGTTAATAGTGCTGCTCCAGCAGAATTCTGTACTGAAATACATTTCTCAAAAGAGCAAACAGATTTTTTATATTCAATTTTGAAATCTGACATGGGGCTAGACATATTGTCAATTTCCCAGCTGCCCCTGGTCATGTGACTTGTGCCAGCACTTTAGGAGGAAACTGCTTTCTGGCAGGCTGTTGTTTTTCTTTCTCAATGTAACTGAATAGTACGCAGTGGGACACGGGTTTTTACTTCTGAGTGCTGTTCATAGATATACCAGGCAGCTGTTATCTTGTGTTAGGGAGCTGTTATCTGGTTACCTTCCCATTGTTCTGTTGTTAGGCTGCTGGTGAGAAAGGGAGGGGGTGATATCACTCTAACTTGCAGTACAGCAGTAAAAAGTGATGGAAGTTTATCAGAGCACATGTCACAAGACCAGGGCAGCTGGGAAATTGACAAAATGTCTAGCCCCATGTCAGATTTCAAAAGCGAATATTAAAAAATCAGTTTGCAGAAATGGATTACAGTGCAAAATTCTGCTGGAGCAGCACTATTAACTGATGCATTTTGAAAAAAAACTTTTTTTCCCATGACAGTATCCCTTGAAAAGGTACTAGTGTCGAGCTGGAAATAAATATTAACACAAACTTTCAAACTTGCTTTTTCATTTCTGTACAGGAAACATTTTAAGACAAACAGCAGTCCACAAGAAGCCCTCTGTATAAACAAACCCCTCCTTCCCCTAAATTGCAGTCTGTTGGACTAAGGAAGGGCTCACTACACAGAGGGCTAATCTGTTATCATTGTCCCTGGATGAACTGGAAGCAGAACGGGACATCAAAATTCAGATTTCATGCAAGAAAATAACCATCGGAATTTCATTATTTAAAACATTAGGCAATAAGTATGCTGAGTAAAACTGAACAAATGTATGCTGTCCCTTTAACACAAGGGTCGTGCCATATGTGTGCAAAAAATGTTGACATTAGCATGCTACATATAAATACAAAGTTTCTGCCAATATCCGTAATGGGGAATTACATTACGGCTTCAGGGAATATATGTGTGTGTGTGTGTGTGTGTGTGTGTGTGTGTGTATATAT
>CM044441.1:20744201-20756915 GCA_024363595.1 Xenopus borealis
ACCTTCGTCTGATCCTTTTGGTACCTCGCTTCTCTGTCTCCTGAAACCGACCTTTGCCTGATCCCTTGTACTACTGTTAACACGTTTGGCTCCTTTGCTGCCTCTGCCGCAGAAAGCCCACGGCCCCAAAAAGGAACTGTAACGTGCTGTTACCTCGGATCCCGTAGGAAGATGGTTGCAGGCCCGGACTGGCAATCTGTGGGTTCTGGCAAATGCCAGAGGGGCTGCTATAATGTCCCATAGAAAGTCAATATTTAGTGGGCTGATGGGGGCTGTTTGGGCCTCTTTGTACCTGAAATGCCAGGGCCTATTTTAATTATCAGTACGGACCTGGATGGTTGGTCCACAGAGGACAGGTGGCAACAGGAACTCCTCCACGGCTCCGGTCTTCACCGACGCCCTTATAAAGGAAAATAAAGTAAATACACAGAAAAGAACTACAATACCAGCTGGATAACCAGATTGAGCTATAGACTGGAATATGGGACAAATAAAGAGCAACCTTCTCCGCTATATGATTACTAATTTGGCAATGGGCTCCTCACTAGGTCACCACATTGTTACAACCTGCATAGTAAGCCTATTCCTAAAAAAACGACAGACTGAGGTGCTAATCATTACACATGATATCAATCTATATATGGAGCCTGTTGTGAAGAAGCACGCTGACATGGATCACAGGTTGAGCATGTTACACAGAATAATGGTGGCCGCCAAACTCCTGCTGCAAAGTGGCATGAAGGTTTCCAAGGGTTCCAGAGGCAGCTGTATGTAAGAGGTGCTCATGAGCTCCCAAGAAGAAGGGCTAAATGTGGCACGTTACTGGATTCCCCCACACAAGTAACAGGGTAGCCCTTTAGGGAATTCACCCAACTCCAGATTGGTCCTACTTCTTCATCTCATCTTACCTGGCTGTTCTGGTAGCTTTTGAAGGCCTTCAGTGCACTATCCGTGAGCTTAACATGGAAGACGAACACTCTACCGTCGACCCTCCCGCAGGACAGCCCATAGCTCCTTCCTCCTGCAGAGCCGCCATCTCAACAGCACCATTCCCTCCGCTGCCGCTAGCCCAGCTCCCGCCTTCAAATGCCTCCCATTATTCAGAGATGAATGCTATTGGTCCTCCAATAGGATTTGTTTATCGGATTTATCAATCCTCCTAGATGTCACACGTAGTGCGCATACAGTCCATCGAAGCTGTGGGGAAAGGGGGCATGTCCCGTGGCACTTTACGTGATGTTGCTCGTGACGCAACAGAGTGTTTCATGCTGGGCCGCATAGTTTCCCATTTCGGGCCGACAGGCAGCCCGCAGGTTGGACATCCCTGATCTAAAGTATGGTGTTTTCTTCCTTGGTTCTTTCAAAATTCGGTAATATACTGCCGGGAGTGTTTGCTGTACAGAAGTCCTAAATCTCCCTAAAACTATACATATCTGGTATTGGCACGTTCGAGAGGGACATGAGGCTTTCCAAATCAGTTGGATTTTCATGTGTAAAATATTTTTCTGGTATAAATGCATATAATGTGAAAAATAGGAATTTTTCTTTTTGCAGAGGTGGAAATACATGAAAACAGATTTAGAAAGCTCAGTTTCTCATGAAAAAAACTACACTTGGCAATTGTGTTCAAGTGCTTGCAGATAATTCTCACCAGACCTGAATATATACCAGTGAATGACATATGGATGACATAGCGTATATTGTTATATGTATCAGAACTGTACCAGTGACATTGGGATGTTCACGTGCATTGGGAACTCATCTGTACGTAGAGTGTAAGCTTTATTGGTCTGCATCTCACCTGCGTTCAGTGCAGCCCCTGGAGTACAACCTATATTGAAAACAATGGGCATGTGTTTCCATGTAGCTGAACACATAAAACTGCATTTATTTTTCTCTCCCAGCTGGAACCAATATAAAGTACAAAAAGGCCACTATATGTGATTATATAAAAGTGTAGGTATCTTGTGGCTAATATATGATTTACATTTTATAAATATTCTAATTATAGAGGAGCTCAAACTGGAATTTGGTGTTTTTTTTTTTGTTTTTTTTTTAAATATGTGCATGTTTACTAAAAAATTAGAATTTTGAAGTAATTTTGGCCTACTTCGACTATCGAATAGCCCAAAATTCGAATTGAAAAAATTAGATTTTACTGGCCCTTTAAAATCCTTCGAATTTTACACTTTGCCACTTTAAAGCTGTTAAATTGCCATTTTAGCCTACAGGGGACCTGCTAGAACCTGTCCTAGGAATTCGAAGGATTTTGAGCAAAAACATTCAAATCGAACAATGCGACTGAACGATTAGAATTGGCTCAAAAATGACCCCCCCCCCAAAAAAAAATTTGATAGTCGAATTTGGAAGTTTTTTCCTTTAGATCAGGGGTCCCCAACGGCCAGTCAGCGGACAATCCTGAACTAGGCCGCCGAAATGAATCCACCGCACCCGAATTGGATGCGGCCCCCCCTTCAGACCCCGTTTCTTGCAAAAAAATTTGCCACTGTACCGGTCCCCGGACCAAATAAAGGTTGGGAACCCCTGCTTTAAATGTTTAAAACCCATTATGGGAAATGTAGACCCTTGCCTTGCATGGGGGGGAGCAGGCTGAATAAACTCTGTACTTATTGTTTGGCAAGACTCAGGCATGCCCAGGATGTAAATGCTTTATGAATGAGCACTAAAGCTTGCCATATATTTTAAGATCGGCTTGTTTGGCGACATCACCAGGCAAGCGGATCTTTCCCCCGATATGCCACTAACGACAGGGCTATATCAGAAGTAATCCGAACATTCAGCCCTATGGTCGAATGATCGGATTACGATGAGGGCAATGGGCTCCGACGGGTCGGTCGGGGAAAAAAAAAAATCAAACCTTCGTGGCCGGATATTGATTGTGAACTATCGCAAGTCCCCATACACAGGAGATAAGCTCTCAAATTGGTCTAAACGACCGATATCAGCACCTTTATCTGCTCATGTATGGCCACCTTAGGGGCCACAATTTTGCACTAGTACTCCAGTGCTTATATACAGGGCATAAAATAATTGAGGGACAGACTTATGGTTAGTTGAAAAAGGAGCCAAGGTGAAAAGTAGACAATCTTTATTTAGGACAAATTCATACCCAACGCGTTTCATGCCAAGGGTGGGCACTTACAGCCTATGAGTAAGTGCCCATCCTTGGCATGAAATGTGTTAGGTTTTAACATGCCCTAAATAAACATTTTCTTTTTCAACTAACAGTAAGGTTACCCCACCTTTGCTTTAGTTTGATCAGTTAAATCACATGGCCCTTGGACTGGGGGTCTGCTTGGGGTTAGACTTCTGTGAATGACTTTTTTTATGGAATAAGGAACTTTTTGGAATTTATATTTATTGTTATTTTTTTGGACTATGTTCCAATAGTGTTGACACGCAGCACAGTGAATCAGTTTTCTTATAAAATAACCGAGGCCTAGGAAATCATCTTCCGCCGTGTTACTGTATTTCACCAGCTGCACAGCCTGAACACAATAGCTGAACACAAACTATGAAGGTTCCAGCCTCTGTGGGGTTACCCACATTGGACATGTTATAAGGAATCCTCTGCAGACAGATAGGCTGGCAGTTATTGATTTACACGTTAATCAGTTAATTGGTCTCAACGGCTCCACTCTCCCATTTCATATCATTCTACTTTCAAATAAAGAGGGGAAAAAAAAAAAAAACAAGTGCACCCGTTAAGATTTTAATTTTATTTACATTATTAAATATGTTTTACAATTTCTCAATTTACACCTCAAAATAGACTATTTTATTGCATTGAAACCATGAAAAATACAGTAAGCAGCTGTGACAGACAATGGGCGTGCTGCATACACTACTGTGCGGGAAGTCTGTTTACAGTAAAAGCTCAAATGAAATACAATATGTTCCTAAAAATGAAACGCTATATTCTTTTCTTGATTTATTGAAATATCAACTTTGCCTTGTGTAGAATGGTCACGTGCTTCGGGGCAACAACACGTCTGGTCGATGTTTGAAGGAAGATGAAGCTCACGCTCAAAGCAACCCTCAAATTGGTGGCAGTATCATTACAGCACAGAACGAGCAATGGGGCATTAACGTTGTGCTTAACAAACTCATTCGTGGAAACAATTCTTTAATCAGCTTCACCCCAACCATAAATACAGTCTCATTAAAAAGACTATCATTAAAGGAGAACTAAAGCTAGAAAACCTATCCAAGGAGACAACAGCATTTTAGACCTGTGCCAACAACGATGCCTCCATCTATTTTTTTTCTGATTTAAAGCACCTGAACTGGGCCGGCGATTTCTGATGACCCCCTTTAAGGTGGCCAATATGCCCACCTTATGCTCGTTGATTGGATCACAATAGAGGAGATACGGGCGGTCGGATCGTGGGACCACATCAACGAACAGATGTGGCCGCGATCTGACAGGATTTTTAGTCCCGCCCAATCGACATCTGCCCGACTTTCGGGCAGATATCAATCGGTAAAGCCCGTCAGAGGGCCCCATACACAGGACAATAAGCTGCCAACTTGGTTTGTCTGAAGCTTTTATCACCCTGTGTATGGCCACCTTTAGTTTAGCTTCTTAAAGGGATGCTGTCATGGAAAAACATGTTTTTTTCAAAACGTATCAGTTAATAGTGCTGCTCCAGTAGACTTCTGCACTGAAATACATTTCTCAAAAGAGCAAACAGATTTTTTTATATTTAATTTTGAAATCTGACATGGGGCTAGACATTTTGTCAATTTCCTAGCTGCCCCTGCTCATGTGACTTGTGCCAGCACTTTAGGAGGGAACTGCTTTCTGGCAGGCTGTTGTTTTTCCTTCTCAATGTAACTGAATAGTACGCAGTGGGACATGGTTTTTACTATTGAGTGTTGTTCTTAGATCCACCAGGCAGATGTTCTCTTGTGTTAGGGAGCTGTTATCTGGTTACATTTCCCTTGTTGTTAGGCTGCTGGGGGGGGGGGGGGGGGGGGTGATATCACTCCAACTTGCAGTACAACAGTAAAGAGTGACTGAAGTTTATCAGAGCAAGTCACGTGACCAGGGGCAGCTGGGAAATTGACAATGTCTAGCCCCATGTCAGATTTCAAAATGAAATAATCTGTTTGCTCTTTTGAGAAATGGATTTCAGTGCAGAATTCTGCTGGAGCAGCACTATTAACTGATGTGTTTTGAAAAAAATTTTTTTCCCATGACAGGACTGTGGAGCGTCTCGGTTGATAACTAACTTTAGTGGCTAATGTACAGCATTTCTAGCTATGTTCATTTCGAGGCTTGAGTTATCCTTTAAACTTTGAAATGTCAACTTCAAGCAACATCAGAACTGAAAACAGAAAATAAGCAAACGTAAAATGTCAGTTCGGAAACTATACATATACAGAATGGATCAGCTTACTGGACAACAGCATTTCTTCTTTTTTTGATATCCTCAAAATGTCTTTATATTTTTCTGCTGAATGGATACAATGTAGAATGAACACAACCAATAATGTGGTATAATGGAATAATAATGGTATATAGAAACCAACACAAGTAACACAAAAACAGCGGCGTATTTTCTTTTGTATAAGTGAATACAGTAAGTCGCATAATGCAGAAGCACATGAGATGGTGTCAGCCTAAATGGAGAGAATGTTGTAATAAGCACCAACTGAATACGCTTGAGACAAAGCACTGCTTATCATATGACCGCTCGGAGACAGATAGATTGGTGTAGCAACCAATAAAATGTGCAAATCTTTCTACTATTAAAAAGGTCAGTTATTCTGCCTGAGACTCATTAACTACTGCTGATAAACCTAGTTCATAGCACTTAAAGGTTCAAGTCTTCATAGCAGCCCCTTCCCACCCCCAAAGCTTTATCTTCCTTAAGATTCATTGTCATTTATATTGTATATTATATGTTATATTCTGCTGGAGGCATGTGCTCATAAACCACAGGAGTATTAAAAAGCCCATAATCTATAGAAATGCTTCTAGTGTGCATTACACAAGGAGTGCAGAAAAAGCCATCACAGCTAGTGATGTACAGGTTGGGGTTTTTCCCGACCTGCACCCGCCCTGACTTCCGTGTTCCTTTTATAGACCCGCGGCACCTGCCGATGACATCACAGGCACCAGTCTATAAAATTTCAACCCGGAAGTCGGATGCGTGACCCGAAAAGAGGGGTGGAAGGTCGATCTGAACCAGCTGACCCGCGGGTATCGGACCGGCCCGCACATCACTAGTTACAGCTCTGCTATTGTGAGAGTGATTCGTTAAATGAACCGCATTTTTGTCAAAGGGGAACTATCGCGTATCATGTCTCTCTACATGCAGGATTTGTGCAAAAGGCAGTTATCTTGTTAGGTTTTGTTTGTACTGGAATCAGTTATCTGAGTGAGCTCCAATATATCTTCTAGGCAAAAGGAGCCTCCCCTTTAAGATACATTGGATCTAACTGTCAATGAATATCTGACACCCAACTGCTGCATGAAGACAGAATGAAGAGAAACACATGCTGAGAGAGGAATATCGAACATAAACTTGATTATTTAAAAAAATGATGAAAATTTTTGTATTTAGAAAGTTTCTAATTTCGTTCTGCTGATACTTATATTAACATTTTTGCAATAGTACGCCTTTAAAGTTACTTGGAGCTCAGTGGACCTTCTGTTGAACAGACACAACGAAATTCAGCTGATAAATGCTACCGTCCGATTAGGCTTATGTCTGCTACCTACATGCACTTTATTCACATCTTACATGCATTTATTTCAGAGGAACTTCCTATCACTGCTCAACGGAAGAAACTGTAATATCATGAAGTCTGGATCAGACCACAGACATTAATGGATGATGTCCTAGACATATACATACTATAAGGCAACACATGAATGGCTGGGCATATACAAGGAAAGCCCAGGACAGATCTATCTGCAGCCAGCCTGCTGTGTGTAGATATCTTATTTAGGATATTCCATCTCTTTCTGTCCTGAGTTATTCTTTAGCAGATCTCCGTTGCAATCCGGTCTCCCTATTTTAACACAAGTGCAGTCGAATAATAAACAAGGAGAAAATACAGAGATCAAAAAAAGTCATTGGATGTCTTGGCATATATTAAAGTATGGATAAGAGATAAAAAAAAAAATTAAAATGAAACTTGCTGCAGTGACGATTAAACAATGAGACTGAAAGTCCCCGGGAGATTGAACCGGCAGCTGGGAGGATGAAAGATCATCTGCTCTCCAGTTTCTTTCCTTCTAGCACCATCTGGATTTCTTTGGCATCCAAAGTTTCATACATCAGTAGCGCTTCTGCCAAGTTTATATGCTCCTTAGCGTGGGTCTTCAAGAGGTTCTTAGCACGTTCATAGGACTCCTGGCAAATAGGCAAAATAGTAACAATATATTAAACGCTGTGGAAGCAATTTTGAGGACAGGTTGTTACTCTAGTATACGCTGGTAGTTTGCTGGGGCATTTGCCACCTTCACATTCTCTATCAAAACGTGTATTTGAAACTGTATCAGTAATGAATGATGTGTTAAACACTGAATGTAATGGTCTTTATTACGACTTCAATAAACCATGCCTGAATTTAATATAGCCTTAGTCAGAACAATATGCACTTCTACTGCTCTACAGGCTGTGCAAATACCTGCCAGCTACCCCCATCTTACCACTTCTCACTAACCTATCCTCTAAAGGTGGCCACACACTGCAAGATTTGCTCATATAAATTAGTAGCACTATTAGTAGCCCACATGCCAGTACCTACCTTTAGAAGTACTCTGACTTCTTGCTCAATAGAAGCTTGTGTTTCAGGACTAAGTTTCCCTGTATCAGTGTAAGTCATCACTCCTAGCTGTGAAAAAAGGTACCAATTTTAAACTTGCTGTACACATCTGTAACTATATCAGGGATTGTTTCCATTATGCTCTAAACTGCCACATTTAAAGGAAAACTAAACCCTGAAAATGAATACTTGAGCAACAGATTTATATCAAATTAAGTGACATTCCCGAGAGCCAACAATCTGCTGACCTCTTATACACATAACCCTATATAAGGTCCTAATCTTTAACTATTAATTGTCATTTGAGCTGATAGTTTGTTTTGGTTAACTTTGTTCATTTTGTTACTGCGACTTAAGAGACTAGACATCTAACTAAATGACACCACTGTAAATTCTTACTGTCTAGTTCTGAATGTATACTCTTTGTATGACTCCTTAATAAAAACAAGTTTTAAAAAAAATTAAGTGACATTAAAGAATCTTATCAACCTGGTATATATATTCAAATAAATATTGCCCTTTTACATCTCTTGCCTTGAACCACCATTTCATGATGGTCTGTGTGCTGCCTCAGAGATCACCTGACCAGAAATATTTCAACTCTAACTGTAACGGGAAGAAGTGTTGAAGCAAAAGACACAACTCTGTCTGTTAATTGGCTCGTGTGACCTAACTTTATAGTTTGTTTGGTATGTTTGTGTGCACCACTGAATCCTAGGATCCCCGGAGGCTGTCCTTATTTTCTATTTATAATTACCCAATGGCAAATACTACTAAAAAAGTACATTATTATGATCTTATGAAGTATATTATTATCAGATTTACTCTTTATTTCTGCCACTGGGCACCAAGCATATTGCAAATATGCCAGTAATAAACACAAAGCACAGAAGCTTCAGTCAAGACCCAGCCCTAGCAATGCACATTTATTTTCACCCCAAATCATTTTTAAGTACATAAAATACACAATATCACTCTCTATGCCAAATCAAACGTGCAGGTAATGGGTCATTTTGCACAAATGGGCTTATAATGAACTAAATATTTTCTTTACCTTTTCGCTCATTCCAAACCTAGTCACCATAAGCTTAGCAATGTTTGTAGCACTGTCAAAATCACTGGATGCACCTTGTTATAAAACAACAACAAACAAAAAAAGGCATTAAATCCCATTTCATGCAGGTGATAAAAAAGTAGCAAACACAAATTTAAATTGTGACTTATGGGCTACCTGTAGTGATTTGGTCAGTGCCAAAAATGATTTCTTCTGCCACTCTTCCACCCATGCTTACATCCATTTGAGCAAGAAGTTGAGATCTAGTCTCACTCCAGCGATCGTTCTCAGGCAGTAGGGACACCTATAAAAAGGAGAGTCAGAAATGAGCCAATTGAATTTGGGTACAGGTTAATTTGCATACAAGATGGCAGCACTGCTTCAGGGTGACAAAGGGAATGCATATATACACCACTAAGGGAAATTCAGTACACCCAATATTTTTATAGACAGTACGCCACATGCTCTCCACTTCCGCCTGTTTAACTACGATTACTTCAAACTTGTCACAGGGGGATCACCTTCTTGGAAAGCGTCTGTGCACAGTGGGCTCTGAGCAACTGTTGAGAAGCTAAGCTTAGGGGTCATCACTAATTATCCAGCAGAAAATGAGGTTGGTCTGTAATATAAGCTGATGCTACAGGGCTG
Organism: Xenopus borealis; assembly: GCA_024363595.1. Lineage (NCBI taxonomy): Eukaryota > Metazoa > Chordata > Amphibia > Anura > Pipidae > Xenopus > Xenopus borealis. The sequence goes on from CM044441.1 coordinate 20,753,707, forward strand.
ATTATTAAATTCTGATGCTAGTTGCACTGGTTTCTGTGCTGCCATGTAGTAATTATCTGTATTAATGACTATTCAGGCTTATATTGTGACTATATTTCTATTCTATGTGTAGTGTATATTGTGAGTGGGTCCCTAAGCTCAGTAAGTGACAGCAGCACAGAGCATGTGAATCAGTGAATCAGAAAAGAAGATGGGGAGCTACTGGGGCATCTACTGGGGAGACACAGATCTTTACTGCTAAAGGGCTGTGGTTGCCTTGGGCTGGTACACAAGCACAAAACATCATGTACAACATTTCTACCTACTTCTTTAGTTTAATGATCCTTGTCCTTTAAGGTCCATCCTCTCTTTAAGATGCAAACAGATGGTAATTCAAAGAAATGACAGCAACTTACGTGTCCAAGTGTGGGTCCTCTTGGCATGATTGTCGCTTTGTTGATGGGCATTGCATCTTTTGTGTAGTATGCAATAACTGCATGGCCAGACTCATGGTAGGCAGTGATGGTCTTGTTTCTGTGGTCTATTTCTACACTTCTTCTTTCAGGTCCTAAACAGTGCAAGGAAACACTTTATCCTGGCAGGTCAATAAAAACCCATCTACTGTAAATGTATTGAGGTACATTTATAATTAGGGATGCATTGAATCCCTGAATCCTTCATGAAAGATTCGGCTGAATAATGAACCGCATCTGGAACCTAATTTGCATATGCACATTAGGGACTGGAAGGGAAAATAAAATGTTTCCCTTTGTTTTGTGACAAAAAGTTATGCGATTTCCCTTCCTGCCCCTAATCTACATATGCAAAATAGTATTATATAGAATGGTGCACACAAAACAATAAATCATCTGCCTGGGTGCCGGTAAAACATAATCACATAGTCCATACAAAGACACCGCACTCCAAGGACTTATTTTAGTGCAAAAAACTGTGGTTTATTTTCGACGTTTCAGCTACCCAACTGGAGCCGTCATCAGGAGCAAAAAAGAATAACACACACAGTGAAGCGCTTTAAATCCAGTGAAAATGGCACCAAAATCTCTTAATAGTGATGTCATCAAGTGGTGCCCATATAAATATTTCTAATAAAGTTAATATTAAAAGTGCAAATCAATAAGTATTGGTGCCTTTCAGTGTATCTTATAAATATTTGTTAAAAAACATTATTAACAGCATGCGTGTTCGTTTAAAACCTCAGGGTGTGAACAATATCGATCCATTATAATGTGCAGACATCGTGTTCAATCACAGATTACTCACTGAGCAGAATCACAGGCTTGGAGTTCTGATGTAATTTGTCACATGACTCACTGAAACTTGTGTATTATAATAAAGTACCCCCAGTTGCAAAATGTGAGGATATTAGAAGTTACCTTGGAGTTCCATGACCTGTATAATAACACTCAGCCTTGTGCCTCATGGTTTTATATGGTCATGAAACTCCTTGGTAACTTATAATATCCTTATATTTTACATAGAGGGGGTACTTTATTCACTATATATACATTGTAATAGAATAGCATTATATATATATATATATGTGCATTTTAATACAACAGCTGTAGTTGTTGAATTGGCTGAAATACAAGGAATGTATGAGGATGTTCTACTGCAATGCAAAACTTTTTTCAACTGACCCATAAGTATTTTGTCCTTGGCAAACTCCAGTTCCTTCATAGTCACCATGTCTTTTTCATCAACTGCAGCCTTCAGTGCAGCCTGGTTGACCAAATTCTCCAGTTCTGCTCCGGAAAAGCCTACTGTTCCACGGGCAATGATCTCTGGGTCAATAGCTGTAGGATTTATTTTAATAACACATAAAAATGAATAGAACAACAGTATACAGACAGAAAATAAAACACATAAAAACCATGCATGATTTGAGATCTGACAATAAAACTCTTTGCATGTTATAGCATGGCCAGTTTTAAGCAACTTTTCAAATAGTCTGCATTATTTATTTTCTATAGTTTTTGTAATTATTTACCTTTTTCTTCTGACTCTTCAATGGGGGTCACTGACCCCATCTAGTAAACCAATGTTCTGTAAAAGCTACACGTGTATTGTTATTGCTACTTTTTATTACTCCTCTTGCTATTTTGGCCCTCTCCTATTCATATTCCAGTCTCTTATTCAAATAAATGCATGGTTGCTAGGGTCCTAAAATGAGCTGCTGAAAGTAAAAAGCTAAATAACTTAAAAACCGTAAATAATGAAAAAACAAAAACCCAATTGCAAATGGCAAATTATTATTGGTCGAATTTTAAAAAAATTCTAAATTCGACCATGGGAATAGTAGGTGAAGTAAAATCCTTTGAATGTCGAACGATCGAATAGGAAAAATTTGATCGATTTTTTTTTTTATACGATCAAAAATAATGATACCCAATTTGGTAGGAATAAAAATTTAAAGGGGAAGTACTTCGACCATCGAATATTCCAATAAAATTAAATTTGAATATTCAAATTTGCCTAATTTGCAAATATTCGAATATTTTTGAAATTCGATCGAACTTCGAATTCTTCATGTGAACTTAGTAAATCTGCCCCTTAAAGTTAACTGAAAGGTGAACAATCCCTTTAATTGTCTAAACACAGCTACTCACTTCAAATTCTCCTATTCAGTTGAAATAGAAGCACTGTAGATGATCAATGGCAATTCCCTCTCAGCTGAAGAAGAAATGATCCAGTGCAAGTAGCACCATTTTGATAAAGGTCCCACATAACAGAAGATGCTGACAGACCGTTCCCTACCCCACATGGGATGTTCTCATGATCAGTGACCCCCTCCCCCCAGTAAGAACAAAATACCAAGACTTGAAAGCTTTTTAACGCAGACATCAGGAAAAAACTGATTTTAACTTACACACATCAAATTTGATTTTACTGAGGTATAACTTCAAGATTTCAGTCCGGCCCTTCACATCTGGTCTGGGGACCGTGACCTGCATGTCAAACCGTCCAGGTCGTACCAAAGCACTGAATGAGGTGGGGAAATAATTACGTAAGTTGCAGTGGAAAGCAGCCTGGAAATTTTCTATCGATACAGGCAAAAAGGCTGCATCCTCTACAGAACTGTTTCACATTTATCACATTTCATTTACAGAGCTTACTGTGCTTTCTATGAAATATGATATACATGTAGAACAAACTTCATTAAAGTGGACCCGTCACCCAGACACAAAAATCTGTATAATAAAAGTCCTTTT
>CM044441.1:20762366-20777246 GCA_024363595.1 Xenopus borealis
CTCTGCCCGTGGAACATAAGCCTGGTATTTGTTCTGGGGGTTTGTTAGCATTTGAAAATATATTAGTTAGGGGCCCCTAAGGTGTTTAATCATGTGCTGGGGGTGCTGTGTTATCCGTTTTTGAGACTATTTAATCTAATTCAATTTAAGTTTGAAGTTCCTAGTATTGATTTGATTTGTTGAACGGATACATTAATTAACTATTGGATCTGATATGAATTATTTAATGGATGTATGAATTTAAAAATATATATATGTTTCAATATATTTTATATCAATTTATATCAATATATGTATTAAGTCCTCCTTTCAGTTTCCTCTCTCCCGATTGATAACTTAGATAATTTATATATTTACAATAATACATGCATTTAATTGATTTCGATTACTTTTGAAGATAATGTGACGATTGTTTTTATTGCTTATTTGCATATTAGATTGCAAGGATTTTATATTGTAGCTTTGCAAGGGGCGCACCAGCTTCTGATGAAGTGACTTACGTCACGAAACGCGTCAAGCTCGTTCCCATGCCTGCACATTTTAATGGATACCTAATAAAGATGTGGTTTTAATGGATATCGCTCTCCCCGCTTGTTTTTGCCGAGCTCGATACTGCCAAACCTAACTTGTTCACGGTGCTGTGTTATCCACAGAGGAAGAGGAGACATATGTGGCTTTAAGGGTATGTCTTAATATGACAACTTTTTTCACATATGAGTGATATCCCTGCAATGAGCACCAACCATTTGGTCTTTTAGTGTGCTACCACCATTAATGTGGATATGGTCTTGTGGTAACATGGATGTGGTTTTTAGTGGGTGTGGTTTTAAAATAGGTGGTCAACACTGGCTTCCATTATCGGCCCTCCACTATTTAGGCCAAAATTTCGGCCCTTGGTACCACAGAAGTTGGACAGCACTGCTCTACATCATACCAAAAGTTAACTCAAAGGTGAACAACCCATTTAAAGGCAGCGGTTAGAATTGATACAATAGTTGCTAATACTCCAGAGATGCTGCTGAGAAATGTATCAACTAATGTAGTAAACAGTAACAGTTCAGAATCTGCACCTAAAATATTGAGTTGTCAGAACGAAACAGAAGGGATATGAACTAGTGATGTGCGGGTCGGATTTCCCTCAAACGTCACCTGATCTTAACTGGCCCCCTCCCGACCCAAACCCAGCCCGCTTGGTTCCTTCTATTTATAGAACAGTGCCCACACCGCAGCCATGTCACTAAAGGGGCAGGGCAGGAATGGGTATATTAATTCAGGGAATGGAAGCCAGCAGTGTGAGGCAGCAGGAAAGTGGAATGGAGCGCTCAACCTGAACCCAAAGACTTTTTGCAGTAGCCAGCCTAAACCCACACAACCCACGGGTCCTGCGGGTTTCGGCCCGGTCCACACATCACTAATAGGAACATGAGATGATGGAAAGCAACTGAAAAAAGTCTATTTCTGGCGAACAATCTGAAAACAACTCAACTGAAAAGGTGAACAACCACTTTCAGGTTTTTTTCCCTCTAAATAAACAACATGAGATAGCAGGTGAATGACATTTTATCACCAGTACACTGTTCTATTCAGCTCCATGGAGAATCCCATGCTGACACAAGTAATCGGCATCTCCTAGCCACATGTATTTATTTTGTACACACAATCATGCAAACTTTGCACATTTATGTTTATGAGAAAATAAAACACAGCATATGCTCCAAAGCTACTGCCAATGACATGCAAATCACTTACTAAAGAGATTTCTAATGCGGCTTGCTCCCACGCCAACAAACATCTCATCGAATTCCGAACCCGACGCATAGTAGAAAGGAACATCAGCCTCTCCTGCAACAGCGCGTGCGAGGAGGGTCTTCCCAGTTCCAGGTGGTCCAACCAGAAGAATACCTGGAAAAAATATTGGATTCCCAGTTGTAATAATAAAATTTGCTAAGTGTATAAAATGCCCTTCCCGTCTTTTAATTAATAACAGACAACCAAGATATCTAAATGTTGAACTGTCAGAGAATTCAGATTTGCAAAATAACAATGGCAATATATTACAGGTATGGGACCTGTTATCCAGAATGCTCAGGGCCTGATAAGGGAACTTTCCATAATTTGGATCTCCAACTTTAGTTACTAAAAAAATAAATGTAAACATTAATTACCCCCAACAGGATTGTTTTGCCTCCAATGATCAATTATATCTCAGTTGGATTCAAGTACAAGCTACTGTTTTATTATTACAGAGAAAAAGGAAATCATTTTTAGAAATTGGAATTATTGAATTAAACTTGAGTCTTCCTGTAATTCAGATCTTTCTGGATAATGGTATTCCAGATAACAGATCTCATGTTATATATAGAACACGTGTAATTTATTTTACCTACAGGAACCAACTTACCTTTAGGAAGTTTGCCTCCCAAAACTGTGAATTTCTGTGGATTTTTCAAAAATTCTACAACTTCCTGGAGTTCATGTTTTGCCTCTTCAACCTGTTCCAAGCAAAAATCCATGCATGTTACATTTTTGTAACATAAAGGATGAATAGCTAAACTAGATTACATTTCATTGCAGTTGATCATGGCAAAAAAACAAGACAAGATAAGACCCAGCAGCTGGATGAAAACTTTACAATACACATTACAAATGTTCAATGGTTTTAAAGTTATTCACATATAGAATAGCTATATAAAAAAAAAAAAGTTATATAGTCTGGGCGTTTACATTTTCTGTACTCTCAGGTGTGACTCCTCAAACCATGCTGCAATCAGTGGTAAAATCGGAGTAAATGAAATGAGAGAGACCTGATACTGTCACAAGGAAACATGTTTTATCATCAGTTAATAGTGCTCCCTGAGCAGAAACCTGTACCGAAATCTGTATAACAGAACAATGGGCAGGTAGCAATATAAAAGCTCGACATGATCTACTGACACCTCTTCTTATGGATTCAGCTGCCTGAATGGATAGCACCTTCATGTTTCTGTGTTGCTATCTTCTCTGCCTTGGACTTTTATCAGAGAACAAGTCACATGTAGGGTAGCCACCTGGCCGGTAGAACACCTGCCAGGGCCAGGGCCGGTATTACAAATACCAGAAATGTAGCTGCTGGTAATTTGTAATACCATTTACAAAAGCCCTTACCCACCGGGGAAAACGTAAATTTTCTTCAGCTTCGGGCGATGTGGCCTGCTCCTTTTTTGGCACTATCCCGTAGCTCCGCCCCTTAAATCCCACCCCCACCGCTGGCCGGTAACCCTAGTCACATGACTGGGGGCAGCTGGGAAATTGACAATATGTCTAGCCCCATGTCAGATTTCAAAATGAAATATTAAAAAATCTATTTACGCTTTTGAAAAATGGATTTCAGTGCAGAATTCTGCTGGAGCAGCCCTAGTAACTGATGCATTTAGAAAAAAACACGTTTTCCCATGACAGTATCACTTTGAGGATTTAGTTCGGGCCAGGCATTTGGATTCTGCCAAATCAGAATTCTGCTGAAAAAGGCCAAATCGGGGCTGAATCCCAAACCGAATCCTGGATTTAGTGTATCCCTAAAAAATTGGCCATACTGCCTCCCACTAATTTTAAGGGCAACAACAGGACAATTTGTCGCCCTTGAGTTATGTTGCCCACCATAGTACCTGAAAATACCTTGAAATTGCTCCCTATATGAATTGTTGTTCGTAAAACAGACTTCTTACGTAATTGTGCAAATGGGTAAGGGATCATTCTTATGCAATTCAGCCAACTAAATAAACATGCAAATTAAACTAGAGAGAAAGAGGAATGCACAGGCAGTGCTTCATGTCTGAACTCCATGTCACAGTATCCCGAGGTCAGGGTGAAACGACACAGACAGGGAGTCACTGATCCCTTTGCTTAGGGGGAGTCTCAGAAACCTCAGGATGGAATAAGCATAGCTTTAATTGGTTAATAACAAGATTAATAATCTTGGAACTGCGTTATATTAAAATATGATCAGTTGTAAAAAGGATGTCATAATAGAAAGTAGTTGCAGATCCCCTTTGAACTGCTAAAAATTCATACATACCCCTTTGACATGTTCGAAAGTGACATTTTTCATGTGGACGGGATCAACTGAAGCATCAAGACCTGATGTTGTCCTGAAACGGACTGCAAACAAAAGGGAATATAGAATCATGATGGTTGACTGTGTAAAAAAAATATTCAACAATACTTCTTCATAGTAAAGTTCATGCACCCTTCCATTCTGACAAAGTCTTTACCTGATAAAAATGGAGTCTTTGACAAGCCGTATATTCCAACCAATAGGAGAACCAACAGAAACAGACGTGTCCTCCTCAGTGAATCTGTAAATTTCCACAAATATAATCTTATATTTTTAACACCATCTTTTCTAATGAGCAATTTAATGAAGAAACACAAACATGATCTTTAACTTCCCCTTTATCCCAAAAGCTTTAATGGACTGGAAATATATCCCAGCTCTAGGAGTAGCCATTTAATTTACAGGGGACGTACTTCATTGGCATTAAAGGAGTGGTTCAACTAGAAGTTAACTTTTAGTATGTTATAGAATGACCAATCCAAACAACTTTTCAATTCATCTTAATTATTTATAGGTTTTTTTTTGTATCTTCTGACTCTATGCAGCTTTCAAATGGGGGTCACTGACCCCATCTAAAAAACAAATGCTCTGTAAAAGATACAAATGTATTGTTATTGCTACTTTTTTTTACTCCTCTTTCTATTCACTCTCCTATTCATATTCCAGTCTCTTATTCAAATCAATGAATGGTTGCTAGGGGAATTTGGACCCTAATAACCAGATTGCTGAAATTGCAAACTGGAGTGCTGCTGAATAAAAAGCTAAATAAAAAAAAAAAAAATCATAAAGAATGAAAACCAATAGAATATCTGTACATCATACTAAAAATTTTAAAGGAGAAGTAAATCTTGTTGGCCCCAAATGCCTCCCCCACTCCCCCCCCACAGGTCCCCTTACCTCCTCCGCCCATGCCTACCTCCCCCCAGGGCAAATGCCCCTAACTTGTTACTTATCCCTCCTTCTAGGTTCTCTCAAGCGGAGTTCACAGCCGCCATCGTCTCACAAGCGGTCTTCTTCCTGGATCCATTGGTGTCTTCTGGTGCATGCGCAGTAGGAGGCATTTGCCGGTTCCTGATCTACTGCACATGCACCCGAAGGTCACAAAAGTTTGTAACCTTCGGGCGCATGCGCAGTAGATCAGGATGCGGCAAATGCCTCCTACAGCACATGCACCAGAAGACACAAATGGATCCAGGAAGAAGACCGCTTGTGAGAAGATGGCAGGCCTGAACTCCACTGGAGGGCACCGGGGAGAGGTAGGCCGGGGGGGAGGAGGCATTTGGGGCCGTCAGGGTTTACTTCTCCTTTAAGGCTCCCTCATTACACAGCCACGGGTGTATAAATGTAACTCAGTTAAGCAAAGCTGCATCCTGTGCATTGTGAATGTTCCTCTAAGGAAACTAGCACCTAATCCCTGCAGTGCGGGTGCTGCACAGTTATGACTTACACAAGATCCCAGGACTTGTTTCGGCCAAGGTTGTGGTAGAACGTTCATTGGCTTGTGCTAGGACATATCTGCTTACCGTTTGTTCTCTGGGTGAGGGCCTGCGCTTTTAGGAATCCTTCAGCAAATCCCGTCTTAAATGCATCCTGATGTCCATCTGGGATATTTTTATTCTTAACAAGTTTATCCAGGTTGTCCACATCTGGTAATCGATCCCGCAACAAAAATCCCTACAACAAACAAAGGAGCACTGATTTAAACCTTACAGCCAACCAAATCAATGGCAAAACAAGCATTTTAAAAGGCATGTTATACAGTACAGGGTGATCCTTTATGGAAGGTGAGAATTGCGTGGCCATACATGTTACAATTACAATCTTTCCTGCAGCCTTTCATTCTGTTTCACTACAATTATGGGAAACTAATCCAGAAAGTGCTGAATTATGGAAAAGCCGTTTCCCATAGATTAAATTTTATCCAAAATTGTAAAAAGGGTTTCCTTTTTCTCTGTAATAATAAAACGGTACCTTGTACTTGATCCCAACTAAGATATAATTAATCCTTATTGGAAGCAAAATCTATTGGATTTATTTAACGTTGAAATTATTTTCTAGTAGGCTTAAAGGAGAAGGAAAGCTACCAAGTCAGTTTATTGCCAGTAGATAAGCCACAATAGTGCAAACTAGAACACTATATTTATTCTGTAGAATGTTTTGCCATACCTGAGTAAACAGCTCTAGAAGCTCTTTGTTAGTTTAAGATAGCAGCTGCCATATTAGTTTCGTGTGACATCACATCCTGCCTAGGTTTCTCCCTGCTCCCTCATGTCTCTGGGCTCAGATTAAAGCAGAGAGGGGGAGAGAAGCTAACTGAGCATACTCAATCCTAAACCCTGGAGGTTTAAAATGGAAATGGATACAGAAGCCCATGTATAAACAATAGATGGTACGAAATGCTGTGTTTCTTTTGACAGAGGACTCAGAGCAGCATTACTTTGAGGGTTTACTGGTGTATTTATATAGGCTTTTCTGATAAAGCTTACTTAGTTTCAACCTTTCCTTCTCCTTTAAGGTATGAAACTCCAAATTACATAGAGATCCATTATCCAGAAAACCCCCAGGTCCCGAGCATTCTGGATACATAAAGATACATTATCCAGAAAACCCCAGGTCCTGAGCATTCTGGATAAGAGGTCTCATACCTGTACAACAGTTAAAAGCTGAACAGATATACAGGTAGAAATAATAGAATTATAATGCTGACGACTCAGCAGCATCCCTTTGCTGATGCTCGGGCACCTGATCAAAATTTTCCATCTTGGCTGATCAATGAGGCAACAGATATTCAAGTCTTTTGCCAATATCACGATCGCCTTGTGTCCTACCACACATGCACCGAATATTGTGCAAAATGGTGTTTCGTATGTGTATGGCCACCTCAAGAATGTAATTCTATCACCAGCTAACTCCTCCCTTGTAAATAAGGAACAAAACGCTTCTGTGCTTATTGCATCGTTACCTTAATGAAGGACGGAGCAGTGTTTTCCATTTCAGCAGTTCTACCAGGGGTCGACTGTAGGCGCCCTGTTTTTACTTTCAGCGTTTTAAACCCACGACACTGACTAAAAACTTAAATGACAAATTCAGTTGGTTAGTAAGAACATGATAAATGATCGCTCTGGCCGATAATTCATTTTTTAAAGGGATACAGTCATGAAAAAAATAGTAATTTTTTTCAAAACGCATCGGTTAATAGTGTTGCTCCAGCAGACTTTCTCAAGAGCAAACAGATCTTTTAACATTTCAATTTGAAAGACATGGGGCTAGACCAGGGATCTGCAACCTTGGCTCTCCAGCTGTTAAGGAACTACAAGTCCCACAATGCAATGAAGGAGTCTGTCATGATTCATAAAGGCAAATGCATTGTGGGACTTGTAGTTCCTTAACAGCTGGAGAGCCAAGGTTGCAGATCCCCGGGCTAGACATATTGTCAATTTCCCAGCTGCCCCCAGTCTGGTAACTTGTGCTCTGATAAACTTCAGTCACTCAGCAGTAGTGATGGGCGAATCTCACCCGTTTAGCTTCGCCGAAAAATTAGCGAATTTCCAGAGAAATTTGCGGAAAATTCACAAAACGAGTCGCACGTCAATCGCGGCGTGTCGCGTCATTTCAGTCGCGTCATTTTCGACACGCGACTCTTTTTTTGCCGAATTTTTGCTGGCGTTTCGCAAATTTATTCGCCAGCGGTGAATCGCGGGAATTCGCCCCTGGCGAATAAATACTCAGCAGTACTGCAAGTTGGAGTGATATCAACCCCCCCAGCAGCAACAGAACAATGGGAAGGTAACCAGATAGCAGATCCCTAACACAAGATAACAGCTGCCTGGTAGATCTAAGAACAGCACTCAATAGTAAAATCAGTAAAATTCAGTTACATTGAGTAGGAGAAACAACAGCCTGCCAGAAAGCATTTCCCTCCTAAAGTGCTGGCTCTTTCTGAAATCACATGACCAGGCAAAATTACCTGAGATGCACCTACACACTAATATTACAACTTATAAAAATACACTTGCTGGTTCAGGAATGAAATTTTATATTGTAGAGTGAATTATTTGCAGTGTAAACCGTGTAATTTAGAAATAAAAACGACATCATAAAATCATGACAGAATCCATTTAAAGAGGATATCTCTTTAAATAAAAACGACTGAATTCAGTAAGTTATTGAATTATATATATATATATATATAAATATTTATTTGTTTATAAAGTATATAAACTATGTTTGTGTAATACAGCAGATATCAAACAAATACCTGGCCAATACTGGAGATCAGTGCAGATTCGTTTGAGTGGGCTGGGCTGTTGTCGGAGTATGGAACATGAGCGCAATGTACTGAAAACTCCGGAAAATCCTTTGCCAGAAAAAGACAAATACACAGATCAACATAAAGTGAATATATCCATACAAATAATAAAAAAGAAATTCAACATTTTTACATAAAAATCATCAAAATAATAACATTAATGAAACCCATTTTAAGAAGGATTATCCTTAAAGCAGTTTAATCCATTCCATGACTTTCTTCCAATACAAATATTATTGTTACATGCTTGGTGATTTTCAATCTGCCTCTCAGTGACTGCAACATACACTGACCTATAATTCATTTGCTGGTGTTTCTGTTCTAATGGCCCATTTACAGAAATGAGATGCAAATTGCTTATGGCTGTATACATTTAGGGATCTCATCTCTTGACAGTGTTGTGCTGAAAAAGCTACATTAATGTAATGGCCCCAAAACTTGTGCTTAAAGCTCCACTATTTTCTCAAAACCAGATTTCCAAAACGGCACTGCCGTAGCCCTTGTGAGTTGTTTCGATAATTTCTGGAAATTAGGAAATTTCCCGCATTTAAGTTTAAATATTTGGTTGTGACCCCCTTTCTCATAAAACGTTTACAGATGATACATGTGACTACAATCACACAGGTACACCGTTGCTTTACTTTAGGCTCAATAATGTTTAAAGGGGAGGATCCTCAAGGTATCTTCGGGCGATTCCGGAAATCGCCGCGCCGCGTCTGCACAGGCGCTGGCGCTTTGTCCCTTTTACGATCGACAGACAGGGAGAAGGAAATTCGGGGAGATTGTCGCCTGCTAAAAACGCCAGGCGACAGAATCTCCCCGAATCTCCCTGTCTGTCCCTACCCTAAAACACATCACTCCATTTTCAAGAAAACACTTCTGTATGGAGAAAAAAACACATCAGGGTTTCCTGTGTTAATGTCTGTCTGGTGTTGATTCCTATGTGGTCTTGGAGAAGTCACTTAACCCCCCCCCCCCCCGTACCTCTGGTAACTAATTATGATTACATACTCTCAAGGCAGGGACTTGTGACTAAACAATAAATGAACAGAGCTGTGTTCTACAAGAAGAATAATAACATTATCAATGAGGAACACACCATTCTTGTTTTCAAAGAAGGACTGTGAAGAAACATAAGACGTGTGCCAGTGGGCTGTACGTTTCTTTTTGTCTGCGTGAATTCCAGGAAGAAGCTGATCAAAAATCTTGTCCAGTTGCTTGATTCGCAGTTCAGTCAAACCCAGGTCTCGTAGATTGAATGTAGGCTTGAGGATAAAGGAAAGACAATGCTCAGGGTTAGTGATACCATAATAAGATAAGAACACATGCACACGCAACCACCTTTTTGATTAATCTTTTACAGGGGACATATCTCTAACATAACCTTAAAGGAACAGTAACACCAAAAAATGGTAGTGTTTTAAAGGACTACTGTGTACCCTGTGCTTGAATGGCTGCCCCCATGGCTACACAGCAGCTTGTTTATATGAAACTATACTAGAGTTTCTGAATCCAACACACCAGTTTTACCAGAGAAGCACGGCAGTACATTATATTTTCATTACTTAAAGGAAAGGCTTGCTGCACTCAGGGGTGTCAAATGTTTGGCATCCCCAAGTCATTGTATTGACTTACCTGAAACCCCAGGCCGGTGCTCCTATCAGCAGAAAACTGCACCAGTCCGGAGATCGATCCCCTTCCTTCTTCCTCCTTTTTAGAGTGGGTGGGTATGAGAAGTAGAACGAAAAGCCGAACTTTAACTAAAAAGTCGGCTATTTTCGTCAACTGTGCAAGTACAGCAAGCCTTTCCTTTAAGAGCACTTAAATTTTTTTGGAGTTACTGTTCCTTTAAATGCAACACTGCTTAAAGAGTGGATTATCTTACATTGGTGTAAGAGAAGTGAGAGCCAGCGGCGCTGTGCTATCCCGAAATCGCTCGAAAGTGCCTAAGGAGGCAACTTCGAGCGACTTCAGAAAAACGCAGCGCCGCGTGTGAATAGTCGCAGGCGATTATTCATTAATCAGCTGGAAGACAGGGGGAAGCGGTTCGGGGAGATTAGTCGCCCCCCAAAGAAGAGGCGATTAGTGGCCAAGCGACAAATCTCCCCGAATCTTTCCATCTTGCCTTACCCTAAAGGAACAAGTGAGTAGAACAGTAGGTATAAGGGTAAATACGTGACACAGTACAGTTCCACTGCAGCTGATCATGGCAAGTGTCATGTGACATGGATCAATTTCAAACACTAGGAGAGAGTCCAGGCAGCACATACTGGCAAGTTCAACCTGTCAAGGAAAGTGATAAGAGAGATGCCATTGCTCAGACTAACTATACGTGCTGGCTAGAATTACAGGGCTTCAGAGAAAAGACAGTGACAAGTAAATGGAGCCTACAGCCTAAAAAAACTGCTATCCTTTAAGCCTCTTTGAAACACGTAAACAGAATATCAGGCTGGGTCATTAACCGAAGAATAAACAAGCGTTTAGTTTGTTTGGGTCATTAACGGTTTCCACAAGCGAGTCTGTGTGCCTGAAAGTTGAAATGTGCCCCAAATAGCCATTAAAGGGGTTATAATTTACAACCATCCACTTGGCTTTTACAGTTGCATTCTGGAAAGAAACAAAATTAGGAGAGATACAAAAGATTTAATGGAGACCAGTTCAAATGTTGCCTAGAATAGTTCCACCTAAAGCAGGCTAATACAGGTATGGAACCGATTTTCCAGATTGTTTTCCAGATAACAGATATTTTTGTAATTTGGATCTTCATACCTGAAGTCTACTAGAAAATCATGTAAACATTAAATAAACCCAATAGGCTGGTTTTGCTTCCAATAAGGATTAATTATATCTTAGTTGAGATCAAGTACAAGCTACTGTTTTATACAGAGAAAAAGGAAATCATTTTTAAAAATTAGGATTATTTGTATAAAATGGAGTCTATGTGAGATGACCTTGCAATTCAGAGCTTTCTGGACAGCAGGTTTTCGGATAACAGATCCCATACTTGTAGTTAATATAAAGGGAAACTTCACCTTTCATAAACAGCAAATACATTATCCTACCAAATGGAAAGCTTGCAAGGTTTACATACCAGTGTGTACTAGCCAGAGGCTTAAAGGGGAGCTTCACCTTTAAGATAACTTTTAGTATGTTATAGAATGGCCCATTCTAAGCAACTTTTCAATTAGGCTTCGTTTTTTATATATAGTTTTGGAGTTATTTGCCTTCTTCTTCTGACTTTTTCCAGCTTTCAAATGGGGTAAGGCTGCAAATTTATTTCCACTTTCTATGGCTCATCTTTCGATTCAGTCCCTCTCCTATTCATATTCCAGTCTCTTATTCAAATCAGTGCTCGGTTGCTAAGGTGATTTGAACCCAGCAACAAGCTTGCTGAAACTGCAAATTGGAGAGCTGCTGAATAAAAAGCTAAATAAGTCAAAAACCACCAATAATAAAAAATGAAAAACAATAGCAGAAAACCACTCTCTACATACATACATATACTGAAAGGTGAACAACCCCTTTCACGGTAAATTAAACAGAGTTGAACAACCTTGAAGTCCATTCTGTAGGTCTTTAGGTGTTTAAAGTATTTACCTCGGAGCTGTGAGCTTCATGGTCAGGGCACACGTCACGCTGAAGACTCTGGATAGACGCAGAACTGGGGAAGTAAGCTGCAGTTTTGGGGGTGTGGAAGGCTGTGATGAGGTGACTTAGAGGCACTGTGACCTGAAAGGGAAAGTAATACAAATGAATATAAGAGCATTGACACAATAATTTGGGGCACAGCATTGAACATGTTACTTTACAGCAGCTCCAGCATCTGCTACCCTTGCATTTCACAATGACAAATAACACTATTAAAGGAGAAGGAAAGGCTGGAGGCACTTGGGGGTGCCAAACATTAGGCACCCCCAACTGATTGTTTCTACCTACCCGAAACCACGGAGAGATTTACTTCGGTCTTCGTGCGGCTGCACGTGGTCAGCAGAATGTAGCCAAACTTTCACTAAAAATTCAGCTTTTTATTTAAACTTGCGTCATTTAACTTGAGCATGCGACATCGAAGACAGAAGAAAACGGAAGTAGATTACTCCGCGGTGCTCACTTGTATAATCCCGGGCCGGTGCAGAATTTGCTGACAGGACGACTGGCCCAAGGTTTTAGGTAGGTTAGTGCCTAACGTTTGCCACCCCCAAGTGCCTCCAGGCTTTCCTTCTCTAAAGATTAAAGGGATACTGTCACTGGAAAACATGTTTTTTTTTTCTTCAAAATGCATCAGTTAATAGTGCTGCTCCATCAGACTTCTGCACTGAAATCCATTTCTCAAAAGAGCAAAAAGATTTTTTTATATTCAATTTTGAAATCTGACATGGGGCTAGACATTTTGTCAATTTCCCAGCTGCCCCTGGTCATGTGACTTGTGCCAGCAGTTTAGGAGGGAACTGCTTTCTGGCAGGCTGTTGTTTTTCCTTCTCATTGGAACAGGAGGAGTCACAGTGGGACACGGGTTTTTACTATTGAGTGCTGTTCTTAGATCTACCAGGCAGCTGTTCTCTTGTGTTAGGGAGCGGTTATCTGGTTACCTTTTCATTGTTATATTAGGCTGCTGAGAGGGGGGGGGGAGAAGGGAGGGGGTAGCTGGGAAACCGACAATATATCTAGTCCCATCAGATTTCAAAATGAAATATAAAAACAAATCTGTTTGCTTTTTTGAGCAAGGGCGATCCGGGGATTGCTGCTGCCTGAGGCAGGAACCTCGATGCCCCACCAGCTCCGCGCTTACAAGTTTAGCGCCGGAGCGGGTCAAATGGGGCTGCATCGCTAGTGCATTAATCGCGTTAGGAGCTTGAAGTTACAGGAGGCGGCTTTTTGCCGCCCCTTGTAACTGGCCGCTCACCTTGCATCATGGCAGGAACGGCCCTGCTTTTGAGAAATAGATTCAGTGCAGAATTCTTCTGGAGCAGCGCTATTAACTTATGCATTTTGAAAAAAACATTTCCCCTGACAGTACCACTTTAACTAAAGAAGTAGCTAGAAATGTTGTACATGATGTTTTGTGCTTGTGTTCCAGCCCAAGGCAACAACAGCCCTTTAGCAGTAAAGATCTGTGTCTCCCCAGTAGATGCCCCAGTAGCTCCCCATCTTCTTTTCTGATTCACTGATTCACATGCTCTGTGCTGCTGTCACTTACTGAGCTTAGGGACCCACTCACACACACGCACTAGTAGAAAATTGAATTACATCTGTCTTAGATCAAAGAAGTCGAAGCTATACAGGCAGGTAATTGATCAATTCTGCTGATTATTAACAAAATCAAATTCACATTAACAGCAGCAAAGACAGCAGAATTGATCAATTACCTGCCTGTATAGCTTTGACTTCTGTGATCTATGACCGATATAATTAAATTTTCTGCTAATGCTTAGCTTCTCAGCAGCAGTTCAGAGAGCCTGTACTTTATACAGCGAGTTCACTATATAAAATACAGAATTTCTAGCCATAATCTTTTCTAAGCTTTCAAGCTCCTTTAAAAACAAATAGCACCTTAAAGGACAAGGAAAGCCTAAAATAGAATGTTAGAAATGTTGTATTTTGTATACCAAGGGGCTGATTTACGAAATTCACGTGAATAGATCGAAGTTCGATCGAATAAGAATCGTATTTCGCAAACAATCGAATTTTTCGTGAATTCGTAAAGTGAATTTTGGCCTCTTCGATCATCGAATATCGAATAGATAGAATGATCGGATATTCGATCATTCGACTGCCTACTTCGACAGATTGAACCTACCGAATTGCAATAGAAACCTATGGGAAACTTCTATGGGAAAAGTTGGTCGAGCAAATTTTCGGGAATAATAGTAAATTTGCCCCTAAACATAAACACGAACTGCCCCACAAGCCTAATCAAACAAATGATTTATGCTTTCAAAGTTGTTTGTTATACATATTTGCAAGACTAAGCACATGCTCAGTGTGATCTGGGCTGCTTAGGGATAATCATACTTGATCAAAACAGCACAAGTCAAATAATATCTGCCAGAAGCCGATACAGCAAGACTGATTAATAATCAGAATATACAGACTGCACTGGGTCCTGTGTTGTCATGTAATCTAATGTGGATTTTATAGTTTTTGTTTTGTTTAATACAAACTTTCTCCAACTCTGCAGAACCAGTGGCTGCAGCAAAATATCCTCCAAATAGAATCCCAGTTTATCTTTTTAAATCTGCATCCATGATGCTTGTTCCTTCAACTGGAGTTGGATGCAGTAAAGGGGAGTTCTGCATGGCTGGGAAGTAAGGCGGTGGGCTCCCCCTGCGTTCATAACTATGCTTGTTTCCCTGCAGAGCAGTTAGGGACTGTCTGACAATTCCTATCCACAGCAGTTAATGAAGGGAGAATTTCTCTGTCAGTTTCTTATAAAAATGGTAGACATTTTTTAATTAAAGTATATTGGAGATAGATTTTTTTT
>CM044441.1:20791603-20804207 GCA_024363595.1 Xenopus borealis
ATACCGGCCTTCCTATATATTTATCTTTTTTTTCCTATTAATAACATTGGGATCAACCATGATCAAAAATAGCGGCCAAGCCAGTGAAATAGTGGCCAGGTGGCAACCCTGTGTGTTATAGTAACAGTAACTAGGGTTGCCACCTGGCCGGTATTTTTGAAGTTTCATCCCAATGTTATTAATAGGAAAAAAAGGTAAATATAAAAAAAGGTGGCAACACTAGCTTGACCAGACGTGAAAGGCAGCTCTTGTAGGCAGAAGCAAGAGCCTGGAACAGGGTTCTTATCATTGGTTCTGTATTTAGAGTGCAACTGTGCAAAGCAGTTTCTATACATGCAATAAATCTCCCATTTCCAAAGTTTGGGGAGCTTAAATTAGTTTGTTGTGTGGCTGGGTAGCTTATAGTTACAGCCCTGCTGATAGCAATAAACCAAGGCCAGTGAAATCATAAGCAATGAGAATATATGACAGGCTGAGCCCTACTGACTATAAAGTACACAATTCTAGTTTTATTATTTGAATCTAAACAAAGATGGCCACCGATATGAGTTACATAAATGGTCGCATACTTATGACACGCAAAACAAATGTAGCTATTGGCTATATGTGTCACGTGTTAGTGATGCCACTTCGCGAATATCTGATTGGCGGAAGGCCGTGAGGGTATTAGGGAGAGGCGTGGCTCAGGTTTAAACTAAACGAGCGCCGATCCCTCGCATTACAAGTGGCAGCTGAAGGGAACGGGGCTGCTCCGGAGCAATGGGGGTGGTTGTGGCTGAGACGAGTCAGAATGGAGACACTTCCCTGTGCTCAGAGAAGAAGTTTACGGTACCGCAGCCTCCGTCCATCGAGGAGTTCGGCATCGTGAAACCTATCAGTCGCGGCGCCTTCGGGAAGGTTTATCTGGCACGCAGGAAAAACAACAGCAAGGTCTTCGCTGTCAAGGTACTTCAGCCTGGGGTCACCCGCCCTTTACTGTTTCCTCCGAGGGAGTCATGGCAAACCTCAGGTTTTAGGGGCTCTTTAGAGGGAAACTGTAAAACCAGAGGCTTTAGTCAGAGGAGAGATGGATACAGGCAATGTAACCCGCATGAAAGGGCTGAACCCTTCAGCTGTACTGCAACTCCCAGCCTTTCAGTTGTCATAGGGCTTGAGGGGGTTGCAGTTGAACTACAGCTGAAGGGCAGCAGATTGGACACCCTTGAACAGATCTAATCACTGTCTGTTTATTGTTCTGTGTCTGTAAAATGTTCTGTGTGACACTGCTCCACATTGGTACAGAAAAAATGTCTTATCTAAATGCATCAGTTAATAGTGCTGCTCCAGCAGAATTCTGCACTGAAATCCATTTTTCAAAAGCGTAAACAGATTTTTTTTAATATATATTTCATTTTGAAATCTGGCATGGGGCTAGACATATTGTCAATTTCCCAGCTGCCCCCAGTCATGTGACACTTGCTCTGATAAACTTCAGTCATTCTTTACTGCTGTGCTGCAAGTTGGAGTGATATCACCCCCTCCCTTTCCCCCCCAGCAGCCTAACAACAGAACAATGGGAAGGTAACCAGATAACACCCTAACACAAGATAACAGCTGCCTGGTAGATCTAAGAACAAACACTGAATAGTAAAAGCCAAGTCCCACTGAGACACTGATTTTTTTTTTTCATATTTAATTTTGAAATCCGACACGGGGGGGCTAGACATAGTGGCACATTTACTAAAGGTCGAAGTGAATTTTCGAATAAAATCCGAATTTTGTTTAAAATTCGAATTACGAAGTAATTTTGGGCCACTTCGTCTATCGAGTAGCCCAAAATTCGTTTCAAATTGAGAAAATTCTAATTTCGAAGTACTGTCCTTTTAAATTAATTTGACCATTTGCCACCTTAAACCTGCCGAATTGCCATTATAGCCTATGGGGGACCTCCCATAGCCTTTACAGGCAATTTGGCAAAGTTTTGCAAATTATATTTTTATTAAAGGGAAATAGTTTGATTCGAATTTGAAAGATTTTTGATTTTTTTTATATTCGAAATTCGACCCTTTGTAAATCTGACCCTTATTGTCACCTTCCCAGGTGCCCTCGGTCATATGACTTGTACTCTGATAAACTTCAGTCATTCTTTACTGCTGTACTGCAAAAGTTGGAGTGATATCACCCTCCCTTTCCTCTCCAGCAGCCTAACAAAAGAACAATGGGAAGGTAACCAGATAACAGCTCCCTAACACAAGACAACAGCTGCCTGGTAGATCTAAGAACAGCACTCAATATTAAAAACCCATGTCCCACTGAGACACATTCAGTTACATTGAGTAGGAGAAACAACAGCCTGCCAAAAAGCAATTCCATCCTAAAGTGCTGGCTCTTTCTGAAAGCACATGACCAGGCAAAATAAACTGAGATGCACCTACACACCAATATTACAACTAAACAAATACACTTGCTGGTTCAGCAATGACATTTTATATTGAAGAGTGAATTATTTGCAGTGTAATTTAGAAAAGAATAATGCATCATAAAAATCAGACACAATCCCTTTAAGGGTACACAGTTATAAAATAGTGTTTGCGGACGTTTCGGTGGATGTAAAGTTGTAGTAGATTTCCGGACCCGAACCACTGCGCATGTGGCAAAAGTTACAAAACTTTTCGGAAGCTTCTGTGACTTTCGGTGCATGCGCAATTGTTTGGAAATGCAAATTTACTACGACTGCGGTCTACTTCCCAAAAAGACCGAAGAAAGAAGATGGCTCCTGTGAACTCCCATGGGCAGAATCTGCAGGAGGGGTAAGTAAAAAATGAGGGGCATTTTGCCTGGGGTGGGGGTGGGGGGGGCAGGTAGGCAGGAGGGATGGGGGGGTCTACCCAGGGGAGGTGGGTCTTGTTCTCCTTTAAGGGGAGAGGCACACGTGCAGATTTGGGGAGAGTTAGTTGCCCAGCGACTAATCACCTTTTCTTCAGGAGGCTAATCTCCTTGAAAAGCCTTCCCGCCAGCTAGAATCTAATCACTGGTGGGATGGCACTTGCAGTGCTTCGTTTTCCGAAGTTGCCTCACAAGGAAACTTCAGGCAACTTCATAAAACAAAGCTCTCCAAGTGCCGAGCGCTGGCGGTTCAGATTCTAGCTGGCAGGAAGGCATTTAGGGGAGATTATTAGCCCAAAGAAGAGGTGATTGGTCGCCGGGTGACTAAATCTCCCCAGATCTTCACATATGTGTCTGCCCTAAATATAGTTGTAAACTGACCCTTTGAAACTATAACCCTACACTAGAGCAAGGCTGTCCAGCTGGAGGCCCGATGAAGCCCTGAAACCAAGGGGTTTTAAGGGATCATTATGGAAATGTTCATTTTAAGTATAATGCTCTGTTGGTACAGGTTTGGGACCTTAGGTTTTCCAGATAACGGGTCTTTCCATAATTTGAAACTTCATACTTAGAAAAGTCATGTAAACATTAAATAAACCCAATAGGCTGTTTTTGCTTCCAATAAGGATTCATTATATCTTCGTTGGGATCAAGTACAAGCTACTGTTTTATTATCACAGAGAAAACGGAAATCGTTTTTAAAAATTTGGATAAAATGGAGTCTATGTGAGATGGGCTTTTACATAATTGAGTTATCTGGATAACTGATCCCATAACTGTATTCCTGGCAGAAACTGTGGCTTTGATTTAAAAAACCTCAAATATTTTTAAAGGGGTTGTTCACTTTTAAATGACCTTTTATTATGATGTAAATACTGATATAAATACTGATATTCTTAGACAATTTGCAATTGGTCTTCCTTTTTTATTTGTAGTTTTAGCATTATTTAGATTTTTATTCAGCAGCTCTCCAGTTTGTAATTTTAGTAAACTGGTTGCTAGGGTCCAAATTAACCTAGTAACCATGTATTGGTTTTAATGAGAGCCTGGAATATGAATAGGAGAGGCCTGAATAGAAAGAGGAGTAATAAAATATTGCATTAACGACAAATGTGTAGCCTTACAGAGCATTTATTGAAAGTTGGAACAAGTCAGAAGAAGAAGACATAATTTAAAAACTATAAACTATAAATAATGAAGACCAAATATAAAATGGCTAATTCTAAGCAACTTTCTAACATACTAAAAGTTAAAGGGGTTGTTCACCTTTGAGATAACTTTTAGTATGATGTAAAGAGTGATATTCTGAGACAATTTGCAATTGGTTTTCATTTTTTATTATTTGTGGTTTTTGAGTTATTTAGCTTTTTATTCAGAAGCTCTTTTTTTGCATTTCAAGCAATCTGGTAACTAGGGCCCAATCAATGGCTGGTGAGCACTTTGTACCAGTTTGTGCAATACAAACACTGTTCTTCCTCTCTCATTGTGTAACAATCTTTGTTGTTTTTATCATTATACTTGTTTAATTAGTGCTAGACGGTCACTCCCTGAGACCTTGAAACTATTTGTTAAAATCAAGGGGTGTTTAAATAATATTGTGTTTTTGTTTTTTTTTTTTAAAGAACTATTTTGTTTCGGTAGATAAGAGTGTTTATTGGATTTTCCTGTTTGTAGTTCCATTGTGACTGTTTTGTTTTAATAGTAAAACACTCCCTCATTGAATCTCCTTGAAACACAGATGGAAAATGAGTTAATCAGGTCATTGTTTTTAGTTTTGGGGGGGGGGGTTAACGGTGGGAGTTTTCATGCAATTAACAGGTGACCGGTGCTTGAATAGGCACTGCCTAGTGATTAAGGTTTCCATACATGCACAGATACCAGCAAAGATAGAAATAAAGTTTTGCCTGTATGCTGGGAGACAAGACTACTGTTATTGGCCACAAGACTTTGGTATTGGTCGACAATTGGCCAAACTGGATCATTTTTCAACATCAGCCAAAAGTTAAAGGGGTTGTTTGCCTTTGAGTTCACTTTTAGGCTGGGGACAGACAGGGAGATTCGGGGAGATTCAGTCGCCTGGCGTTTAATAGCAGGCGACAATCTCCCCGAACGTCCTTCTCCCTGTCTGTCGCTAGTTTAAATGTAAAAGTGCCAGCTCTGTGCACACGCGGTGCAGCGATTTCCGGAATCGCCCGAAGTTACTTCGTGAGGAAACTTCGGGCGATTCCGGAAATCGCCGCACCGCGTGTGCACAGAGCCGACGCTTTTCCATTTAAACTAGCGGCAGACAGGGAGAAGGAAATTCGGGGAGATTGTCGCCTGCTATTAAACGCCAGGCGACTGAATCTCCCCGAATCTCCCTGTCTGTCCCCAGCCTAAGTATAATGTAGAGAGTGATATTTCTGAAATAATTTGCAATTGGTTTTGATTTTTTATTATTTAGCTTTTTATTCTGCAGTACTAATGGGCGAATTTGACTTGTTTCGCTTCGCCAAAAATTTGCCATTGCCCATTAAAGTCTGTGGGCGTCAATTTTTGATTCGCAACAATTTTTTTTTTAAGCACGCCGCCATTGAAATCTATGGGCATCATTTCTGTGCGAAACAAGGCTAAAAAGTTCACCCATCGCTATTCAGCAGTTCTCCGGTTTGTTTTTTCAGTAGTCTGGATGCCAGGGTCCAAATGACCCTAGCAACCCTTTATTGATTTGAATAAGAGATTGGAGTATGTAACGGATGAATAGAAAGAGGAGTAATACAAAGTAGAAACAATAATAAATGTGTAGCCTTACAGAGCATTTATTTTTCGATGGGGTCCATGACCCCTGTTTGAAAGTTGGAAAGAGTCAGAAGAAGAAGGCAAATAATTCAATTATAAGAAATAAATACTGAAGACCAAATGAAAAGGTGATTAGAATATAACATAATAAAAGTTAACGTAAAGGTGAACAACCCCTTTAATGTTGACTAGTCATGTACAGGACCTGTTATCCAGAATGCTCGGGATCTGGGGCTTTCCAGATAACGGATCTTTCTGTAATTCAGGTCGCCATACTTTGTCTACTATAAAATCATGAAGGCTGGTTTTGCTTCCATTAAGGATTAATTATATCTTAGTTGGGATCAAGTACAAGCTACTGTTTTATTATTACAGAGAAAAAGGAAATCATTTTAATTAATTTGGATAAAATGGAGTCTGTGAGAGAGACGGCCATTCTGTAATTTGGAGCTTTCTGGATAATGGGTTTCTGGATAACTGATCCCATACCTGTATAATTCTTTTGTTTCTACATGTAAAGCTGAAAATGTAGCTCTTAATGTCAGTAGAGAAAACAAAAGATCTTTGTATAGCCGCCGTTACAGTGCAAGTCAGTGGAAGTCCATTTCAGGTGCTTTGCTTGTGAGTTGTAATGCCTTTTAAAAACATGGTGCTCAAAGCTTTAGCAATCGCATTGTGCAACCTTCAGCACTAATAATGGCCAATGTTCGGGTGCCTTCAAAGGCGTCCAATCAAATTTTCCATCCTGTCTGACTGACCAGTCCACCAATATCCAAGTCTTCTGCTGATATTAGTAGGCTCATTTCCCACCATACACGCATCGAATATTGTATGAAGATTCGATTCCTACGATTTTATCTGTTCGTCTATGGCCACCTTAAGTCCCTCCTTGAGAAAGAAAAGTATTTGTTTATAAGAAGGAGGAGGTTCTGATTTTAAAATAAAGGTCCAGTGCAGTCTCTATTATATATGTACAAATAGTTGAATGTTTTTATATTGGGGAGACTATTGTAACCCACCGTCTAATTATTCCTCTGCTTCTGGTCTGCAGGTTGTCAAAAAAGCCGACATGATAAACAAGAACATGGTTCAACAGATCCAGGCAGAGAGGGACGCACTTGCTCTGAGCAAAAGTCCTTTTATTGTCCATTTATACTATTCCCTTCAGTCTGCCAACAACATATACTTGGTGAGTACACACCGGGAGATGAGAGTGGGGCATGTATATATCTGGGAACTGCTATAGTGTGGGTGTGTGTAATATAGTGAATAAAGTACCCCTACTGTGAAATATAAGGATATTATACGTTTTTATACAGGTCATGGAACTCCAAGGTGACTTGTTATATCCTTTTGCAACAGGGGGTACTTTATTTATTATAATATGCAAGTTTCAGTGAGTCATGTGACAGAAATGAAATCTCTAAACCCAAATTATAACTGATTACACCACAAAGTTCCATTAAAGGACGGCTAAATCCATACTTTAGAAATACTTTTAATACTTTAAAAACCCTACCCCCCCCCCCCTGAAGACTCCACCCTCCCCTGCCAGCCTACTTGCTACACAAGGCAAATGCCCTTAACATTTCACTCGCCCCATGCGGCAGATTCAGGCGTCGGAGTTCACAGCAGCCATCTTCTTCTTCTTCTTTGGTAATCTTCCTGTATTGAATGGCGTTTTGGCGCATGCGCAGTTGGAGCTAATTCTCAGTTCCAGACAACTGCAAATGCAGCGAAACTCACGGGAATCACCGAAACAAGACACAAAGATTACCGAAGAATATGGCTGGCATGAACTCTGACGCCTGAATCTGCCGCGAGAGGTGGGTAAAAAGTTAGGGGCATTTGCCTGGGGTAGCAAGTAGGCTGGTGGGGGGAGCTATATATTATAGCAGAATATCTCGTTGACCATGGATAGTTGTATTGATCCAAAAACTGTAAGGGAAAAGTTGATATTTTGTTGGCATTTAGGGGAAAATGTATAAAACATGAATCCTGGTAATAATGCATACTTATTTTCCACTTTAGTCATAGATAAAGCTATACTCTTATTCACATTAATTGCAAGGGGTGTACCAGCTTTTGCTAAACTCTTGCTGACACTGGTCCTCAGATTGAAGGCTATTCCTATACAAACATAGGATTGAATGAAAATATGTGGTGTTTTTATTTGCTCAACCAGGTTATGGAGTATCTCATTGGTGGGGATGTGAAATCTCTCCTGCACATTTATGGATACTTCGATGAAGAGATGGCGGTTAAATATATTTCCGAAGTTGCACTGGCTCTTGATTACCTGCACAGGCATGGAATAATTCATAGGTAAGTGTGTTTTAGCTCCATACATTCATTATACTTAACATTGTAGTATAAATAAAAAAGATGCACATGGTGGGACAGATAATCATAATGAATAACAGTAAATATTTATGCTGGGTAAAGGATAAATATGAGAAAAAAAATCCTATATAGAATAACTGTCAGCACATATATGTATCAACAAAAAACTGACACACCATGGTTTTTGACCTTCGATGTCCTTTGCCGATTGCCCAAGAAATGTAGCTAAACTCTTGTA
This sequence comes from Xenopus borealis, assembly GCA_024363595.1. Taxonomy (NCBI): domain Eukaryota; kingdom Metazoa; phylum Chordata; class Amphibia; order Anura; family Pipidae; genus Xenopus; species Xenopus borealis. The sequence goes on from CM044441.1 coordinate 20,799,828, forward strand.
CCAGGTTTATGACAGTTACAGTGGGGTGGTATAACTGTTTCATGTTTCAAAACTCTATTGCTCTTCAAGAGGCTTTATAATACAAATTAGTGCCTCCATTAATGTTACTGATTCCATAGTGTTATAATCGGAAGCCTTCAGCTGTTTTATTTGGTGAAACTCTGTTTAGATTTTTAGAATATGCTTTTCTTTTACACAGAGACCTTAAGCCAGATAACATGTTGATCTCCAATAAAGGGCACATCAAACTAACCGATTTTGGCCTCTCTAAGGTGACCCTAAAGCGCGGTAAGCACAAAGACTTGTAACAGTTTGGCACTTTATTTTGGGGAATGTTTTCATTCTGGGTATACTTGTTTAAAAGAAAAGTAACTTCAAAAATGTTAATTGTTTAAAAGTAATAGAAATATAATGCAGTGTTGCCATGCACTGGTAAAACTACGGTTCCTTCACAAACAATACGATTGTTTATATAAATAAGCTGCTTTTTAGCAATGAGAGCAGCCATTCAAAGGAGAAAAGGTTCAGGTTACACAGCAAATAAACTCTGTAGAACATAATTTTATCTGTTATACACTATTTAACCTGTGCCATATAGACTTTTTTCTGTTTCCGCCATTGCTACACAGCAGCTTGTTTATATGAACTATAGTAGTGTTTCTGAAGCAAACAGATCAGTTTTACCAGTGCATGGCAACACTGTATTATATTTTCATTACTTTAAAACTTTCATTTTTTTGGTGTTGCTATTCATTTAAAGACAAACTAAAGCTCATCTTTAAAAGCTAGATATGTTGTACGTTAGGTTTTGTGCTTGTGTACCAGCCCAAGGTAAACACAGCCCTTTAGCAGTAAAGATCTGTGTCTCCCCAGTAGATGCCCCAGTAGCTCCCCATCTTCTTTTCTACTGATTCACATGCTCTGTGCTGCTGTCACTTACTGAGCTTAGGGACCCACTCACAATATACAGTACACATAGAATAGAAATATAGTCACCATAAAAGGCTGACTAGTCATTAATACAGATAATTACTACATGGCAGCACAGAAACCAGTGCTACTAGCATCAGAATTTAATAATCAGCCCTGTAGCATCAGCTTATATTACAGACAAACCTAATTTTCTGCTTGATAATTCGTGACAACCCCTAAGATTAGCTTCTCTACAGCTGCTCAGAGCCCACTGAGCATGTGAGTGTCACAGACACTTTCCAAGATGGTGACAAGTTTGAAGTCCTGGATCTTTGCTGCCATTGACAAGCTGAAAGTTTAGGCTGCTGCAATAAGTTCATTACATAAAATGTGGCATTTTCAGCCATATTAATTTTTAGGGTTTAGTTCTCCTATAAAACAATCCCCTCTTTTCTTCACAGAACTAAGTATGATGGATATCTTAACCACGCCATCTATGGCCAAGCCTAAGCGGGACTATTCACGTACCCCAGGACAAGTGCTTTCTCTTATAAGCTCTTTGGGTTTTGTAAGTCTCTTCAAATTTAAATTGCAGTTCAACAATCAAAAATGTAAGTAATGCTGCAAACACTGCTCTAACCATGGTTCCAATTTTCTGTATAGAACACACCAGCTGGGGCAAGAACTCAAGGATCGTTAACTCAGCAAACTGAAGGAATGCGTGGGAATGCGTCTACTCCCCTTCTGATGAAAAAGAGAGAAAGTTTGGTGAAAGGCAGTAAGCTGATGATTTCGTGTAAGTAGGCACATTGTCTGTGGCCAATTCTGACTAATATAAATGTAAGCACGTCAAGTGAAGGAGCTTAAATGTGTTATCTTCTAATGTCTTCCTAGGCCCTGAAGCCAGCTTGTCAAGTCCTAGCATGCCTGTAAAATGTCTGACACCCAACCTTCTCAAGTGCAAGACCCAGTTCACTACATCCAGCACAAGCAGCCAGTCACGTATTTGTTTGTCAAGCTTGGAGTCAGAGTGCGGCACCAGTCCCAGATGGGAAACCTGCAGCCAGGTTAGTAATTCTGTATATAGAGACTCAGTGGTGCTCATTTATAAACACTGGGCAAATTTGCTCCTGAGCAGTAAGCCGTAGCAACCAATCAGATTATTTCTTTCAGTGTTCACCCTGCAGCTGACTGAAACCAAAATTGATTAGAGGGATGGAAGACTTAAATTATGAGGGTAGACTGTCCAGGTTGGGGTTGTTTTCTCTGGAAAAAAGGTGATTGCGAGGGGACATGATTACACTTTACAAATACATTAGAGGACATTATAGACAAATATCAGGGGACCTTTTTACCCATAAAGAGGATCACCAGAAGCCACCCCTTCAGACTAGAAGAAAAGGACTTTCATTTGAAGCAGTGTAGGTGGTTCTTCACAGTGAGGACAGTGAGGTTGTGGAATGCACTGCCGGGTGATGTTGTGATGCTCATTCTGTTGATGCTTTCAAAAGGGGCTTGGATGATTTTTTGGACAGCCTACTACAGTTAGTATAGCTATGGGCAAATACAGTGTGTGTGTGTTTTGGGTTTTAATTTGGAGGGGTTGAACTTGATTGACTTTGTCTTTTTTCAACCAAATTTAAATATGTAACTATGTAACTATGCCCTGTGTTTTATAAATGAGCTTTAGTGCTTCTTATAACCTTGTTGATAACCTTTGTGAAAATGTTCTTACCTTTTCCCATCACAGATATATTTCAACAAAAGGTAAAGGGTTTAATTTCATTTTCCAGCTTCTGGTTCTTGCTAGCAATTGTGGTAGAAAGAGAAAGTAGTTCATATTGTCAGTGCAAAGATCATTTTCTGCACAATAATGGGGGCAAGGGATGGGTTTGTTTTATACAGAACTCCTATCTCTACATTATTGCTGTCCCAACTTCTGTGCACAAACACACACAGTAGTGGTACACAATACTCGCCGCTTCTTGCAGCGTCTGGTGCCGACTGTGACTGTCTGCTCAGGTCCGATCCATACTTCCAAACATATTTCAGCAGCACTCAGATATAGTGTAAATTCACTTTATTTGTGCAACAGGTGAAGCAATGTTTTGGGCCTAGCCAGCCCTTTATCAAATAAAGGGCTGGCTAGGCCCGAAACATTGCTTCACCTGGCCCCAACTTCTGTAGTTCCGGGGCAGACATTTTTCTGGTCTATGTGGTGGAGGGCTGGTAATGGAAGCCACGGTTGTCCATTCCTCCTTTTAAACCACACCCACTCTAAACCACACCCATGTTACCACAGGAGCTTTTTTAAGAACATATAGACATTAGTGGTGGTAGCACGCCAAAAAAAACAAATAGTTGGTGCTCGCTGCAGGGATATGACTCCTCATATGTGAAAAATTGTCATATTAAAACATACCCTTAAATCCAAATGCCGCCGCCTCCTCCTCCCCTGTGGATAACACTGCACCCTCCTTCCCAGCACATGATTAAACACCTTAGGGGCCCCTAACTACAATTTCCAAATTCTAATGAACACCCAGAACAAACCCTACGAGGCTCATCTCCAATAGGGAGCATAGGGCAGGCAGAGTGTGGCACTTTCGGTCTGGGTCTGAGGTATAAACATTCCTGGAGGCAGTTAATCTCAGTACTGATACATGTGTGGGGTTCACGCATGGGGGTGGGGGGTTCGCAAGGTGCCAGTTGGACGGCATTGCTCTACTTACATCCACTGAAATGATTACAAGGGGGAAGTAGTAAGGATAAATGCATGTTGAAAATTGTATTTCTATTGGTGTATACTGTCCTTTGACAGTAAAGCTGGCCATAGATGCAAAGATCCGATCATACAAATCGTGGATTCACACGATTTTCAGATCGTGTGTCCATCTCCTAACCTGCCATTATCCTTCAGATCAAATAAAGTAGTATAAGCACAGATCAGCTGATGTTCTGCCCCTACAGGGATCGTATGAAAGTTGTTTCCAACAAAACCTAGTCTCCCTCTGAAAATCGTACCATCGGCAATACATGCAGAGATATTATCGGCAGCCGACAGAAATTTTGTAACCTGTCTGACCAAACGACCGATGTCCGCCAAACACAAAATGTTGGGACTCAACAATCTGATCGTACAAAACGAGGATTGTATGATTTTCGGGATGTATGTGTAGTCTATGGCCAGCTTTACACTGTAGTTTGGCAGCTACGAGAAGGGAAATATTTGCTTTGTTTTTATTGTTATCAATGGATATTCTGTCTTTTGTTACAGACAACCCCATATTAAAAGCCTATCCTTCTGTCTTACTCTATTCAGGATGCAGAGGCACCTCCATACTTGAATTCCAGTCGGGTAAAGGACTGTTCATCGGAACAGGCAAGGAGCAAGAAACCTATGGCCATCTCTGCCTCCCAGAATTTAAAGCACTTGGAATTTGCCTTCTCCCCTATAGTTGATCGCAG
>CM044441.1:20804307-20821416 GCA_024363595.1 Xenopus borealis
GATGGTGACCCCCTGTGACAAGTTTGAAGTCCTGGATCATTGCTGCTATTGACAAGTTGGTACAATAAGTTCAGTATTTAAAGTATGGCATTTTTAGCCATAGTTTATTTTTAGGGTTTGCTTCTCCTTTAAGGGGTAGTAAATGGCACACTTGGCATTAACAGCATTACTGGTTATCCTTCTGTTTTATAATCTGCTAACTGTACTTAAACACTGCTCCTATTTATGTACATTTGTTGCTACCGTATGTCTCTCAGCCTGCTTGTAGGAAATACATATTTTATAAGCTGCTTTCCTTCTCACAAGGGCCTTACAGAAACGCCTTATAGGACGCCAAAGTCTGTACGGAGAGGGGGAATACAGGTTGAAAATGAGAGGATCCTTGGAACCCCAGATTACTTGGCACCTGAGTTGCTTCTTGGAAAGTCCCATGGTAAGAGTTATTTATATTACTGTTAGTATTATTATAACCCATTGAAAGGCTTTGGCTCTAGGACCATGAACCACAACTTACTGCTGCTCCAATTATTTTGACTGCCAGCCTGAAGAAGGGAGCAATAAAAAGGTGACCATACAGTGTACTAAATCCCACAAGAAAATCATTTTCAGGCCCACAAAACCTGTGCTACCATGATATGATATTGCTCGTGAGTTAGGAACTTTTACACTTTTGGGCCTCCCTTCAGTTACAGGCTCTGATTCATCTAAAGTAACACACCCAAATGCAGAAGACTCCGTGAGGTAACGTTGAGTCCAACATTTAAAAAAATCTAAATATCATTCATGTTCTGCTACTGGTTTGTGGCCCACCGAGCACAGATTGGTCATGTCCAACTGAGCACAATAAACTTCAATCTCCCAAATTCCCCTGCAACATGAAATATGTGTTGTTTTGGCCTGACTGCAAAGTGCAAATAAAGTTCTACTGTACAAGGTGCAAATCCAATGCTGACTTTTTAACTGCAACACTAAACAGAGTATAAAACACTCCTGTATATAGCACTTGGTTAAGCACTGAATTCTCTATTCTTCTATAATGCTTGAATATACATATACAGTCTATTCTCTGTCTGTATGCATGCAGTAGATAATGTATCTGTGCAGAACGTTTGTGTGACCTGTTTTGTCTCATATACAGGAATCCAGGTAAATGGTGAGTTACAATTTGCCCCAGCTTATATTGGGAAGCTGTTCTTTATCCAGTCAAAGTCTAATCAAAGTCCATGTATTTTATTTTTTTTTTTTTTTGTGTCTGCACTAAAAACATTAAAAGGGCAATGAAGATGGAAGCCTGCACCATGGATAGGCATACTCAAACCTTTTGTGTGGTGGTGAGTTAAGCCTTCTGGTAGCAGTGGTCTGTTAGCATCTGGTTCAAAAGCAAAACTGCGCATTAAAACTTTTACTAGCTATACATTATCAGAGGCCTATTTAAAGGGGTTGTTCACCTTTGAGTTAACTTTTAGTATAATGTAGAGAGGGATATTCTGAGACAATTTGCATTTGGTTTTCATTTTTTATTGTTTGTGGTTTTTGAGTTATTTAGCTTTTTATTCAGCAGCTCTAGTTTGCAGTGTCAGCAATTTGGTTTCTAGGGTACAAATTACCCTAGCAACCCTGCATTGATTTGAATAAGAGCCTGGAATATGAATAGGAGATGGACTGAATAGAATGATAAGTAATAAAAAGTGACAATAACAATACATGTGTAGCCTTACAGAGCATTTGTTTTTAGATGGTGTCAGTGACCCCCATTTGAAAGCTGCAAAGAAACAGAAGAAAATTGCAAATCATTAAACTATGAAAAATAAATAATGAAGACCAATTGAAAAGTTTCTTAGAATTGGCCCTTCTACAATATACCAAAAGTTAACTTGAAGGTGAACCACCCCTTTAAAGGGGCATTTAAAATCCACATTTTCCATTTTTTTTCCATTCTAAAGCACCCTGACCCCTCCTTCCATTTATAAACAGGGCAATTTGCTCACAGCTCCCTATATACCCTTGAGCAAACAAACCTCTCCCTTCTCTGGGCAGCAGCCTTTGAAAAGCTCATTATCATGGGCTTCCCAGTTGATTGGAAATTCGTTTTATCAGCTCCTTGAAAGTTCTTTGGGATCCATAAGTGCTAACGTGGAATTGGCTTGACAAGTGCCTGAAATAAAAAAAACCATATACTGTATATTTATTAAACAAAATATCAAAACATACGTTTAGATGAAGCCCTATTTATTGAACTTGCTATTACAATCTATGGGAATCTCCAGAGTACAATACCACTCCCTGTTCCCGTAGCATAAAATAGAATCCAGAAATGCCGTTCCATTGTTGTTGGCAGCAAGCTCCTTGCTGATGATGGAAAGCTAATGCTGTCGTCACCGGAAATGATCACATCATTTACTGGAACTGTTCTTGGGCTTCATATGTAAACCCTTGTGTCCCTTCAACCCCCTGTTCTGTTACACACTCATTTATTCTGCCCCAGCTGCTTTTACCAGACTTGGGAGGCAGGAGACACTGTATACACTGGTGATCAGAGCTATGAGCTATTTGTAATGTCCCTCAATATCCCCAACTTCTATATCCGCGCAGCAGCAATGGAAGAACGTGGGCTAGAGATTGACATGAAAAATAATAGGGGTTGGAAAGGCTTTATATGTGAACATTAGGTGACACTGATTAGTAATGCATGGGACTTTGTGACTGTACCCCTTGTCTGGACAGATTAGTGACATCACCCCTCTCTTGTGATGTAACCACTGGAAAGCCTGCCCCTCCCTGACATCACCTGAAAGAGTGGGCAATTAAATAAGGAATATGTGGATGGACGTGTATATCCTTTTTGATTCAGATCATTGCCCTTATACAGCCAGTGTCATATCTTCATGCTTGAAATCATTGTATATTTTCTCATTGCATTACACTTTGACTGGTTTCCCCTAAAGCTTTGCATTATTGCCCAAACTAATGGACCTCTTTGCTTTACAAGCACAACTTGTATTCATAGACCTTTCCTGCTAATTAATAAGGACTATTTAGTGGTGAACTCTATCATTGTATAGGGGTGGTGGGCATTGTTTGTCTCTTCCTTTTTTGTTGTCAGATTTAATAAATAAGGAGTTTGCTAGCAATGGTAAATCAAAATGTGTCAACCCCCAGAATAGCGGAGATCAAAGCACTGGTAGTTGTGCTCTGTTGGCTGCAGCTGGAATTTACTCTGATGGTCTTTGCCCCAAAATTATTATGGAAAATGTTTTCTGTCCTAACACAGAGATAGAGAGAGACCAGAATGGAACTCTCCCTCCCACATTTGTGCTTAAAGGAGAACCAAACCTGTAAATAAAACCAGCCATCTTTGGTTTTCTTAAGTTTTGGCACATGCGCATTTTGGAGGAGATTACCGGACCCAGACCATTGCAAATGCAGCGAAAGTCACGAAATCTCCTCCAACTGCGCATGCACCGAAAACGTCTGTCTACTTCAGAAGAGGACCGAAGAAAGAAGATGGCTGCCGTGAACTCCTGTGGCAAAAATCTGCCTGGAGGGGGTGGGGAAGTAGGCTGGGAGGGAGGGTAGAGGTCTAAACAGGGGAGGGTTTTTTTCCTTACAGGTTTGGTTCTCCTTTAAATGGAAAAAACCCTCCCTTGTGTGGACCTCCTCCCCCCAAGCCTACCTGCGCCCCATATGCAAATGCCCCTAATTTTTTTACTTGACCCTCCTGCAGATTCGGGTCACGGGAGTTCATGGCAGCCATCTTCTTTCTTCGGAAGTAGACCAGTGCTTTCGGGGCATGCACAGTTGGACGAGATTTTCGTAAATTGTCGAGACTTTTGGCTTATGCACAGTGGTTTGCATCCGGAAATCTACAACTGCACATGCACCGAAAACGCAGGCCTACTTCCGAATAAGACCAAAGAAAGAAGATAACTGGTGTGGCCTGAATCTGCAAGAGGGCTAAGTAAAAAAAAAAAAAAAAGGGGCATTTGCCCGGTGGTGGGGGAGAAGTAGGCTTGGGGGGTGGTCTACACGTTGGGGTGGTTTCATTACAGGTTGGATTCTCCTTTAAACTGGTGGGCTTGGGACTGTACTGGGCGAGGGGACAGCATGAAGGCCAGTTAAGGTCCCCATATATGATATATCTAATTGGCAGCCTATTGGGAAGTATGTGGCCCCCTTCTGGCGAGATTCCCCAATTGATATCTGGTGAAGCAGGTGTTGATCTGGCAGGGTTAAAAATCTCCCATATGCTCAATGTTGTGATTTGATCACTGGGTCCTAAGGCCCATGATCGCATCAGCCCAATGTCTCCCGCCTCAAGGCAGGCATATTGGGGAGTGATTCGCTCTTTTGGGAAGGTTGCTGAGCAAGTAGATCTCTACATATATGACCCCCTTTAGGGTGAGAATTGGCAAGTATGGACATCTGCTCTTCTAGAAAGAGAGTCTAGCTTGAAGGTCAGTTAGGGTAATCATCATTAGACTGTTCCCCTGTACAAAAGCCATCTGCTGCCCTAGATATTCTATCCCAATAAATAAATGATATTTTCCCAAATCTGTAATCCTTTCAGGAGAGCTGTACCAAAGGTTGGACCTTCCAGTGTGGCTTCATCTGAAAAAACAATCACTGCTGGACAGACAAGGAGTTGTTTGACTTTGTGTCTTTTGAGTGATGCATAGAGCAGAGACATGGAACGGAACAGTCTGTCTGAGCACTAGTCCAATGAATTTTGAACCTCTGTTCTCCTTGTAACTCCAGCTCTTGGTTGTTTTACTTCTCCCAGAGATAACCAGGGAGGGACCATAGCAATCAAAAAAAGCATGAGATGTGGAGCTTTCACTTGGCACTGATGAATGGGAACTGGCTTTGCTTTGTGATGCTGCCTAGCATGCATGGGCTGTATTGGTTTAATATGCATTAAAGTGATGTGTCCTGATGGGATGGAGCCAATGTTTCCATTAAAGTGGAAATAGATTCCAACATAGTTAACCCCATATGTATAGAATGGCGTGTTTCCATAGATACAGTGAAATCCGACCCTACACAGTAACATCCACTCATGGTTGCTTAATTGGGACAATATGGGGGTCATTGGTCATGGACCTTATCCACACAGCCTGTCTGATTTACACTGGTCCAGAAACATTGATGGGAAGTAATAGATGTGGGTCAGTGTATGTGTTGGAACCAATCTTCTTGCATTCATTACACATGTAAATTAAAAGTGCATGGGCCACCCATGTGTTACACCCCTTTTTTCTATGGGAGGTGTTTGTTCTCCATAATGTTGGTGCAATAAGCTGGGACTGATGGTGAGAGCCATAACTTGATGGTGCAGAAAGGGGCAACGTGGGTAATAAGAAATCAACCTTTTGTGTCTATTTAATCATCATTAGACTGTTCCCCTGTAGAGCTCTATGTGCAAACACCTTATACTGGGATATACATTTCTTTCATTGTTCCTGGTAGAACATATCTCAGTGTGATCTGGAAGCTTTTCCTTGTAGATCAGTCATTTCAACACCTCTGTGCCATTGTAGCAGTGTATGCGAGACCCCAGGATGGTGTATAGACGCATCTGCTTATTCTCTACCTGTTCTAATGCACTCCATTGTTTCCATCAGGTCCTGCAGTTGACTGGTGGGCTCTCGGGGTTTGCCTTTTTGAGTTCCTAGCTGGCATCCCCCCGTTCAATGATGAAACTCCTGCCCAAGTCTTCCAGAACATATTAAACAGAGGTATTACAACACATTGGTAGAATTTCAGTGTACATGGCAGTTTTGTAATGTGTAATTTAAAGGAACAGTTCAGTATAAAAAATAAAAACTGGGTAAATAGGCTGTGCAAAATGAAAAAAAAAAATTTTGTGATATAGTAAGTTAGCCAAAAATGTAATGTATAAAGGCTGGAGTGACTGGATGTGTAACACAACAGAACACTACTTCCTGCAGGTCTCTTGGTTTCCACTGATTGATTACCAGGCAGTAACCAATCAGTGACTTGAGGGGGGCACATGGGTCATAACTGTTGCTTTTGAATCTGAGCTGAATGCAGAGGATCAATTGCAAACTCACTGAACAGTTGTGCGCCCCCCCCCCCTTCAAGTCTCTGACTAAAGCTGGCCATAGATGCAAAGATCCGCTCGTTTTGGCGATGTCTTTCCCCGATATGCCACTAACTGGCAGGGCTGTATCGTGGGTAATCCGAAAGTTTGGCCCAATGGCTGAACGATCGAATTATAAGAAGCACAATGGACTTCCGGCGGGTCGGTCGGAAGAAAATCTGACCTTCCCGATCGATATCGTGTCCAGATATCGGTCGGGAAGCCCCCATACATGGGCAGATAAGCTGTCAAACTGAATGACCGACATCGGCCCATGTATGGGCAGCTTAACTCCCAGTTAGAGAGCTGGAAAGCAGGTTCTGTTAGACATCCAGTCACTCCAGCCTTTATACATTTCATTTTTGGCTAACTATATTACTGCTGTATTACTATGTTACTGCTCCCCACTGATCAGCATGGGAACCAATCTACCCACAACAGACACTGGTAGTTCTTCAGCATCCCTGCATGGTGCCCACATGTCTCTTGTAAGTGGCCATATTACTTCTGGGTTCCTTACTCTCAGAGAACTAAGGCAGACAAGCACCACGTTTATTATTTAACCTAGGAAGCAGCATAGTCACCAGATATCCAACACTAAAGAACCCCATTGGAACCTTAATACATGTGCCCCTTGAGACAAGAATTTTTCAGATTAAAAAAAAAACTTTTTTTAGAAGCCTGTAAATAGGTCGAATCTGAAAATACACCATCTAAAACCTGATGAGGTCATCTACAAGTCTATGGCAGAGGTCCTTTAAACTAGCAGTCCCCAATCTTTTTTGGCCCAGGGACCGGTGTAAAGGCAAAATTGTATTGCAAGGGTCAGGGGCCAATTTGGTGCGTCAAATCCAGTGTGCCACATTACTTGCAGGCTAAGTTTGGCGGCCCGGAGGTTGGGGACCCCTGCTTTAAAGGAGAACTAAACCCTAAAAATGGTATATTTTATATACTGAGCTTATTGCACCAGCCTAAAGTTTCAGCTTGTCAATAGCAGCAATGATCCAGGACTTCAAACTTGTCACAGGGGGTCACCATCTTGGAAAGTGTCTGTGACACTCACATGCTCAGTGGGCTCTGAGCAGCTGTTGAGAAGCTAAGCTTAGGGGTCGTCCCTAATTATCAAGCAGAAAGAATGTATTAATGACTAATCAGCCTTATATTGTGACTACTGGGGAGACACAGATCTTTACTGCTAAAGGGCTGTGGTTGCCTTGGGCTGGTACACAAGCACAAAACATCATGTACAACATTTCTACCTACTTCTTTAGTTAGGCTTTAGTTCTCCTTTAAAGCGTTTGAAGATGTTAATGGCCTTCATGATGTTCAGGTTTTTGTTTTTTTTGCCTGAAAACTTGATCCATTTGAGTTTTTCTTCTGCCCAAACTCTGAATTCACTGGTTCGTGTTTTTGACATTCAAGTTCATTCAAGGTATAAAGCACAAAACTCACAAAGCTCAAACTTTGATAACTAACCCCCTTAGAGTAAATAATAAATGTACTTAATTTATATAAAGCAGTAAATAATAAAAAAAAATTTTAAGGCACTAACAGATGGGATTTTATTTCTATAGACATTCCTTGGCCTGAAGAAGAGGAGATCCTCCCCGTCAACGCACAGAGTGCAATAGAAATTCTCCTGACCATTGATCACACCAAGAGAGCTGGCCTGAAAGGTACTCCAACTACTGTGCTTCATCTGAACATGGTAGTCCAACTTTAAAGGGGTGGTTTACCTTTAAAATACCTTAATACTTTTAAGTATGTTATAAAATGCCCTCTTCCTATCGACTTTTCAGTTGGTTTTCATTTTTTTTTTTATAGTTTTTGAATTCTATGTTGTCTTCTACTGTATATTTCTGTCAGAAGGGGGTCTCTGACCCCTGCAGCCAAAAAACTATTGCTATGTGAGGCTAAAATTGTTTTGTTATTGCTGCTTTTTATTACTTTTCATTCTATCCAGACCCTCTTCTATTCATATTCCAGTTATCATTCAAACTGCTGCCTGATTACTATGGTAAACTAGACCCTAGCAACCGAAATTCCACACTTAGTCTAAAATAGAATAAGGCTAGAAATGCTGTATTTTGTATACTAAACATAAACATGAACTTACTGCACCACAAGCCTAATCAAACAAATGATTTATGCTTTCAAAGTTGGCCACGGGGCTGTCATCTTGTAACTTTGTTATACATCTTTGCAAGACTAAGACTGTGCACATGCTCAGTGTAATCTGGGCTTCTTAGGGATCATCATAAATGATCAAAACAGCACAAGTCAAATAATATCTGCCAGAAGCCGATACAGCAAGACTGATTAATAATCAGAATATACAGACTGCACTGGGTCCTGTGTTGTCATGTAATCTAATGTGGATTTTATAGTTTTTGTATTGTTTGATACAAACATTCTCCAGCTCTGCAGAACCAGTGGCTGCAGCTAAATAATCCTCCAAATAGAATCCCAGTTTATCTGTTTAAAGGGGAATTCAACCCCTTCTGGGCGCTAACCTCCCCCCTGGCCTACCTCTCTCCCCGGGCTGTTGCCCCTAAGTTGCTACTTACCCCTCTGTGTAAGTCCCCTCTAGCGAAGTTCACAGGGGCCATCCGCTTCTTCCTGGATCCGGCTCCGTTGGCGGCACATGCGCAGTAGGTCGCTGGTACTTCTGCACATGCGCACAAAGTTCAATCAGCGAACTTCGTAAACTTTGTGCGCGTGCGCAGTAGTACTAGCGACCTATTGTGCGTGCGCTGACACATCCAGGAAGAAGCGGTTGGAAGAGAGGGTGGCCCTCGCGAACTTCGCTGGAGGGGACTTACACAGAGAGGTAAGTAGTGACTTAGGGGCAATAGCCCGGGGGGGGGGGAGGGGGGCTACAGGGGGTAGGGTTATCGCTGGGGTGTTGAATTCCCCTTCTGGCTCCATGATCTTTGTCCCGGCAGCTGGAGTTGGAAACAGTAAAGGGAATGTAAAGGCAAAAATAAAATCCCATACAAATCTCTACACAGTGGCTGACTGCTCTACAAGGAAACAAACAAAGTTGCTTGAGTTCTGAAAGGCTGTGAATTAAGACAGGGGCTCATAAGTATGATTGTTTCCCTGCACAGCAGTTAGGGACCGTCTGATAATTCGTATCCATGGCAGTAAATGAAGGGAGAATTTCACTGCATACAGTCAGGTTTCTTATAAAAATGGTAGACATTTTTTAATTAGAGTATATTGGAGATAGATTTCTTTTTCATTAAAGAAAGTAAAAATGGGATTTTTTTTTTTTTTGTCTTTACATGCCCTTTAAGAACTGCTGAATAGAAAGTTAACTAATTAAAAAAACCACAAAAAAATGAAAACCAACTGCAAATGGCCTTATATTATGAATGTCTATATCCTACTAAAAGTCAAATAAAAGATGAACCAGCCCTTTAAGATGGCAGTGTTAGCTTTAGCATTGTGTCTCTTAATAGTGCGAGCCCTGTGTATATACAAGGCACCCTATTGATAATATATACTTAACAAATATTTTCTGACATCCTTTAGATTTAAAGGCCCACCCTCTCTTTCATGGGTTGGACTGGGACGACTTGCAGAACCAGCCTATGCCCTTCATTCCTCAGCCCGACGATGAGACAGACACAACCTACTTTGAAGCCAGAAACAACGCCCAGCACCTCAAAGTCTCTGGATTCAGTCTATAGCAACAAGGCCCCCTCTTTATTAATCTACCTGCCTACCCTGAGAGCAGAATTTCCCCCCCCAGCAACAACGTCTCGCCTGCTTCACATTTTATTGTAATTATCAGATAAATATTTTATAAGGATCCATAAGCTGGAAGTGAAGCTGGAAATCTGGAGCGATGTTCTGTGTAAATAAGATTGGTATTTTCTATTTAAATTGGACCTGGTTCCTACCCTAAGCACCTTTACAGTCACAAAGCTGTTACATTTGTAAATCCGTCTGTAAAATAAAGTGAAATGATGTTTGAGACCTTACTTTGTGTCTGATGAATAAGGTACTAGCGCAGGAGCAGCGAGGGGTACTTCCTGTATATGCCCTGCCCCTTCCTGTGGCTTTTTTTTTTAATCTATTTGATTATTATTTATATAATGAATGAAGGAACGTCGCCGCTTTCATTCCAAGTCTTGTAAAAGCCACACACTTGGTGGGTTACTGGAATCTCATTCACATCAGAACTAATCTGGAAGAAGTTCTTGGCCATCCGATTGCTAAAGGGGAACCAACGAATGGCTAACAACAAGCTGTCGCTTCTCACTGCTGTCTGACACGTCTTATATCACTGGTCCCATCATAAACATGTTGATCGTCTAACTTAAAGGAGAATTCAACCCTAAATTTAAACCCCCACCCTCCCCCAGCCCAATTTTTAACCTGGGCAAATGCCCTAACAATTTATTTCCCCCTCGGTGTAGATTCAGGCATTGGCATTCACGGGCGCCATCTTCAGCCACTTCAGTAATCTTTGGAATGAGACCGGTGTTGCGGCTCATGCGCAGTTGGAACAATTTTCCATTTCGCAACAACTGCAAATGCGACGAAAATTGCCAATACGCAGTTCTCATTCTGAAGGTGGTACCTGTGAACTCCAATGCTTGAATCTGCACCGAGGGGTAAGTTAAAACGTATGGGGCATTTTCCTGGGGTAACACTTAGGGAGGGGGGTTGGGTTTTTTTTTTTAATGTTAGGGTTGAATTCTCCTTTAAGTAAATTGTGATTGTGTCTGTGGTGAGTTTGGTCCGTAGTAATCAAAGCAAAATGGGCTTTTGTAGTTGGTTGATTGGTAAGGTATTGGAGCTGAAACCATTGATAATGGCCTCCCCCTCCTTTTATATAGGCCCCTGGTAATATACTCCTTTTTCATGTTTATTAAAGGAATACCGTCATGGGAAAATGCATCAGTTAATAGTGCTGCTCCAGCAGAATTCTGCACTGAAATCCATTTCTAAAAAGAGCAAACAGATTTTTTAATATTTTATTTTGAAATCTGACATGGGGCTAGACATACTGTCAATTTCCCAGCTGTCCCAGTCATGTGACTTGTGCTCTGATAAACTTCAGTCACTCTTTACTGCTGTACTGCAAGTTGGAGTGATATCACCCCCTCCCTTTCCCCTCCCCAGCAGCCTAACAACAGAACAATGGGAAGGTAACCAGATAACAGCTCACTAACACAAGATAACAGCTGCCTGGTAGATCTAAGAACAGCACTCAATAGTAAAATCCATGTCCCACTGAGACACATTCAGTTACATTGAGTAGGAGAAACAACAGCCTGCCAGAAATCAGTTCCATCCTAAAGTGCTGGCTCTTTCTGAAAGCACATGACCAGGCAAAATGACCTGAGATGGCGACTACACACCAATATTACAATTAAGAAAATACACTTCCTGGTTCAGGAATTAAATTTTATACGGTAGAGTGAATTATTTGCAGTGTAATTTAAATTTCCTCCCTCCGCCGCCCTACTGGGCTACGGGATACTGCACGCACAGGGCCGCCATCAGGGGGGACAAGTGTTCCGAGGCTGAAGGGGGCCCGGCAGTGCTGCACTTTTTGGGTCCCTCTTGACCACTCCAAACCTTTGCCTCACTTGCCTGCTGAACCCCTGCCGCCTGTCCATGAGTGGCCACATAATGTCACAATTAATTAATGTCACTATTGATGGGAGCAATATAATATCGCCAAACAGTACCGCTTTTCTTCACACAGTAACAAGTCCTGGATCGTAGTTTAAGAGCTTTCTGTGTGTAGTTCCCCGACTCCTACCAGACGGTTCCTCTCCAGACGACTCAAGTCTCATCTCGCGAGAGCTCTGCTACGGCCAGACGCACAGTGAGGATGAACTAGAGGAGTATCACTTGAGGAGAAGGGTTGATTGTATCGGAATTCTCCCCTTCTCAGCTGGCAGCGTCTATTTGGAGCAAAATAAAGTTTTTGTTTTTTTGCTGCTTGTGCCAAGGAGAAAATCTTTGTTTTCCTAGTGATTACCAGCTATACTTGCCACCACAAGAATAAAACACTGGGCAAAATGAACTACTGAGACTGGGATAGCCGTGTAATTGGGAGGGTATGGCCATGCCAGGATAGCCAAAGTCTAATGTTGTAGATGTCATTAGCGGAGATTAAAAATCCCAAATTGGGGGTGTTTCACCTTAAAAGGTTGATATTTTCAACCTATACAAATTGGCTGTAAGTACAAAGATGAGTGAAAATCCTTCTCGTGTGCTTTTGATGCTCCACCAACGACAGAGAAAAATAACAGTTTGTCCAAGTAAATAATTGCAAATTGCTCAAGAAAGTTTCAAAAGTTTTGTTGACAAAATATCGCAATGTAACAGGTTAATAACAAAGGCCAAAAGTTTCGTATCTGGTTCTGAAGTTGATTTTACACAAGATATACACATTTTTTTGAATCAGTTTTTATGAATATGAAGATTACAAGCCCAGAATAAATGAGAAAAATATCTGCCAATCTATCTTGGAGTCTTCCATTTCAATAAAGACTGGTCAAGGAAGCAAATGCAGGTTATAAAGCCACTTAGTGCTTTTCACATAATAGGAGAGCTTGTCCTACCACCAGGGCCGCCCTCGGGGGGACAAGTGTCCCTGGGCTGGGGCTGAAGGGGGGCCCTGCAGTGCTGCATTTTTTGAAGAGCCGGGGGCCCCCCTTGACTGCTCCGAAGCTTTGCCTCACTTACAAAGTCCCAAAGAGGCAGAATGTGAAAGTGCTGAACATACGAAGTCCTGAAGCAGTGAAAAGACCCAAAGTCACGGAAACAGCTATAAATGAAGTCCTGAAGCCACGAGTTCAAGTCTACTGACACTAATGTGTTTTTTTTTTGTTTTTTTTTAATCCCCTGGCCACCAATGTTTAATTTTAATACTCTATAGGCCCCTGCCACTAGTTTTTTTAAAGAAATATTTTGTGGGGCCCCAATTTTTTGTAACTTGTAAGGGGGACCCTGTTGCCAATGTTTTTTTGTTTTGTTTTTACTTATAAGGGGGCCCTGACCATCCATATGTGTATATTTTTTTAGCGCTGATGTGTGTGTGTGGTCTTTTTTTTCAAAATGCATCAGTTAATAATATTGCTCTCCCAGAAGAATTCTGCACTGAAATCCATTTCTCAAAAGAGCAAACAGATTTTTTTATATTTCATTTTGAAATCTGACATGGGGCTAGACATTTTGTCAATTTCCCAGCTGCCCCAAGTCATGTGACTTGTGCTCTGATAACCTTCAATCACTCTTTACTGGTGTACTGCAAGTTGGAGTGATCTCACCCCCTCCCTTTCCCCCACCCAGCAGCCTAACAACAGAACAATGGGAAGGTAAACAGATAACAGCTCCCTAACACAAGATAACAGCTGCCTGGTAGATTTAAGAAAAGCACTCAATAGTAAAAACCCATGTGACACTGCGTACTATTCAGTTACATTGAAAAGGAAAAACAACAAGTCACATGACCAGGGGCAGCTGGGAAATTGACAAAATGTCTAGCCCCATGTCAGATTTCAAAACTGAATATAAAAAAATCTGTTTGCTCTTTTGAGAAATGGATTTTAGTACAGAAGTCTACTGGAGCAGCACTATTAACTGATGTATTTAAAAAAAAAAAACATGTTTTCCCATGACAGTTTCCCTTTAACTGTTATGTGGAGTGGGTGGGATCAAGGGTGTGGCTCGGGTGGGTGGGGCACAGGGGGCCCCGGAAATTTTGTTGTATGGGGCTCCATGATTTTTAATGGCAGCCCTGTGATTGCAATAGTATGTGCTGCACAATTCCAATACATAAGCTCTGTTTGATTAGGGCTGTTTGTGCAATAATTACTGTAGTATTGAGGTTCTCTAGCTGCTTGGTCCTATACCAGTCATGTAAGTGAAATGGGCACGACACACCAGGAGCAAACACTTGATTAGGACCAACAGCTAGAGTCCTGCCGTGGGTCGGGTACCCTGCAGAACGAGGGTTTGATGGTAGTCAGCAGGTTCAGATAAGGCAGTTGTGGGTCTGGGTCGGGTAGCGGATCAAAGTGGGTAAATATGCGGGTCCAGGTCTTAGAATTTGGCTCTGTGCAGGACTCTAGCAACAGCCTCTTGGTTTCTAATTGTTCTTTCCCTCCCTTAAACGTATATCCAGCATGTCTGAACTCTAGGTCAGGGCTTCAGTTTGGGTAGAGACACAATAAGCTGCATCTCCCAGTACAAAACCAGAATCTGGAGTCTCCCATAAGCAAAGGCAAAGAAGTGCCTCTAGCTTGAATCCATCTGGTGGAAGCGCTCAGGAGCTGTCCAACACATTTAATAATGAAGCTTTAATCAAAATGCTCAAAATATGTGCTGAAGTGCTTGGCATGGGTTCCTAAATCTGTGCTGTCTGCCTACACCCCCTAGACCTAAGACAGGATTGCCAGCCTACACCATGAGTATTCTAAGGAGACCTAAACCCTAAACACAAATATGGTTAAAAATGCCATATCTTATATAATGAACTTATTGCATCAGTCTAAAGTCTCAGCTTGTCAATAGCAGCAATGATCCAGGACTTCAAACTTGTCACAGGGGGTCACCATCTTGGAAAGTGTCTGTGACACTCACATGCTCAGTGGGCTCTGAGCAGCTGTTGAGAAGCTAAGCTTAGGGGTCGTCACTAATTATCCAGCAGAAAATGAGGTTGGTCTGTAATATAAGCTGATGCTACAGGGCTGATTATTAAATTCTGATACTAATTGCACTGGTTTCTGTGCTGCCATGTAGTAATTATCTGTATTAATGACTAATCAGCCTTATATTGTGACTATATTTCTATTCTATGTGTACTGTATATTGTGAGTGGGTCCCTAAGCTCAGTAAGTGACAGCAGCACAGAGCATGTGAATCAGTGAATCAGAAAAGAAGATGGGGAGCTACTGGGGCATCTACTGGGGAGACACAGATCTTTACTGCTAAAGGGCTGTGGTTGCCTTGGGCTGGTACACAAGCACAAAATATTCCTGCCTTACTTCTTTAGTTAAACTTTAGTTCCCCTTTAAAGTAAAGCTTGATTGTTCCTATTCTTGTTCCATTCTAGTAATAAAATTCCATTCTTTGTGGCACCAGCTGCTGAATTAAGAGCCTGGCTATTGGTACAGGTATGGGACCTGTTATCCAAAAATGCTGAGGTTTTCCCGGAAAATTGGTCTTTCCATAATTTGGATCTCCATACCTAAAAAATAATTTAAACATGAATTAACCACAATAGGATTGTTTCCCCTCCAATAAAGATTAATTATATCTTAGTTGGGATCAAGTACAAGCTACTGTTTTATTATTACAGAGAAAAAGGAAATTTTTGCAAAATTGTAATTATTTTATCAACATAGAGTTTATGGGGGACGGCCGACCAGTTACGTTGGAGCTTTATGGATAACCTGTTTCTGGATAACAGATCTCATACCAGTAGCAGGACAGAGATGTCAGCTTCCACTGTGACTGCAATGAACTATGTTTGCTTTACTGCACTGCCGTAACCCCCTTGTGATGATCCCACGGGCGTGCATTGAATGAAAGAAACGGAGAGAACGTGATTGAGTTTGATTCAACTTTATTGTTCTGTCCAGAAACATACAAATGGTGTTCCCTTGTATCTCCACTGTAATAAGCAGCATTAACTGAATCAGTGTGACATTTGATCTCTCTGAGGAACGACCAGCAAACTCAGGGTAATCACTTAATTAAACATATTCAACTTCATATCAGGATTGATCTGCTCATCGTATGGGGCTGCAAATTATGTTTTGCGGTTTTCTTTTCCCAGACGATCATACGGGCATAAAGAGGATTTCTAATCCTTGTACAAGCAACACTGTGAGCGGAGACTAAACCTGGAGTACGCGTTAGTGGATTTTACGTTGGCAACAGTTCCCCTTTAAAATCTAGATGGAGTCTCAGCAAGCTCTTCCCTAGACAAGTATCCCCACAATACTCAGAGATTCTGGCTCTGTCAATAGATGCCCAAATCCTTCTCAAGAAACATTGTGACAGTCAGAGGAGGATGGAATAGAGATGTATCTGATGAACTTCACCAAAGAATATGGCTGTACCCACTGATGCCTTTTTTACTGTCACTTATTAAAGGGATACTGTCATGAGAAAATGTTTTTTTTTCCAAAACACATCAGTTAATAGTGCTGCTCCAGTAGACTTCTGCACTGAAATCCATTTCTCAAAAGAGCAAACAGATTTTTTAATATTCAGTTTTGAAATCTGACATGGGGCTAGACATTTTGTCAGTTTCCCAGCTGCCCCCCGTCATGTGACTTGTGCCAGCACTTTAGGAGGGAACTGCTTTCTGGCAGGCTGTTGTTTTTCCTTCTCAATGTAACTGAATAGAACGCAGTGGGACATGGGTTTTTACTATTGAGTGTTGTTCTTAGATCTACCAGGCAGCTGTTATCTTGTGTTAGGCAGCTGTTATCTTGTGTTATCTCGTTACCTTCCCATTGTTCTGTCGTTAGGCTGCTGGGTGGGGGAAAGGGAGGCGGTGATATCACTCCAACTTGCAGTACAGCAGTAAAGAGTGACTAAAGTTTATCAGAGCACAAGTCACATGACTGTGGGCAGCTGGGAAATTGACAATATGTCAAGCCCAAAGTCAGATTTCAAAATTAAATATAAAAAAGTCTGTTTGCTCTTTTGAGAAATGAATTTCAGTGCAGAATTCTGCTGGAACAGCACTATTAACTGATGCATTTTGGAAAAAAAAACATGTTTTCCCATGACTGTATCCTTTTAAGAAAGCTTCTCCTGATGCTTCCCTGTTCAGTTCTATCTCTCAACTGAGCAGGGACGAAATCAGCAGTTATCTTAAAAAATTCAAATGGCAAGAACAATCAGAAGATCAACTAGAACAGCTTTACATAAAGTTATACATGAGGTTAGATTTCAAGGTAGGGTGAGGTCCATTAAGCAGTAAATCAGTAGCTCTGGTTTGAATAAAAGTAAAAAAAAAAAAA
>CM044441.1:20821426-20850936 GCA_024363595.1 Xenopus borealis
AAAAAAAAAAGACTTTACTAGGACATACAAGGAGCCTAATGCGTTTCCTGCCTAAATGGGCACTTACTGATAAAGCCTATGAGCTAGTGCCCATTTAGGCACGAAACGCATTAGGCTCCTTGTATGTCCTAGCAAAGTCTTTTACTTTTATTCAAACCAGAGCTACTGAGTTACCGCTTAATGTACCTCAACCTACCTTGAATTCTACAGTTTGGAAAATTGTGACAGCCTCTGGCTTGGGGGCTGTCTCAGTGAGGAACCATTTATTACGACTTTACTGTTTTTTGTTTTTTTTCTTCACTTTTTTACCTACTTTATATATTTTATTTAACTAAAGAGGCATACACCACTACTTGTGTGCATGTTTATACAGGAGATTATATGCCTTAGGATTCCTAGATTTCCAGTTGCGTGTGTTCTGGGGCCAGACTGGGCCATTATGGGCCTTCGTTGCCCGTGCACATAAAGAACGGCACAGATCTAAAAACTGGAAACCTAGAAGGTATGGTTCCAGCAAAATGGTATGTATGTGTGAGTGGGGTATTACCCTGTGCTTGCCAGTACATACAGTGTAACCCATTAGTAGAGAAGTGGTACAAGTCCTGCCCGCGCCTAATAACACAGAAACCAAAACATGATTAATGGAAGGCAGAGTTCTGAAATGTGAAACACAATTAATTTGCTCTAATGAATAATAATAAAACAGGTTTGGTTTTGAGAAACGCAAGCGAATTTACTAACAGCGGACAAATTCTCTCTAGTGCAAGATAGGAACCAATAACATTTGTGCTTTCATTATGCTCCCTGCAGCGGACAGGAGATGGCTTTATGATTGGCTGGCTGCATTACATTACTGAAAACATACTCGGCATCAGTAAATCACCCCGAGTTCATTCTACATTATGAAAAATATGAACACATCTCTTTCTGCTATTAACACAACTTCTATTTACACAACTTCCTTCTCTGTTATCGCCTATACAAATGCAATTATTAGGGCTGTGCCGAATCCAGGTTTGGAGATCACAGGCCTCCCAGCAATGCTTTATTTGTACACAAGGTTCCACATTGCAGGTGGTTTAGCTCAACAGGTTGTACTTTAGTGGGTTATACGTTTCTATAGAGACATACGGGTTATGTAGGAATCATTACTAAATAAATGCAGCTTCACAGTGTGAATGAGGGTGTAGTATGCATTTACTGCACCAATCACCCCACTCACCCTAAAGTAACACTCTCAGTTATCCAGTTAGCCTGAGCCCTATCCACTACACCAGTGATTTTCAACCTTGTGCCTCCAGCTGTTAAGGAACTACAAGTCCCACAATGCAATAAAGGAGTCTGACAGCCACAGTCAGGCAAATGCATTGTGGGACTTGTAGTTTCTTAAGAGCAGCAGTGGTGTAGTGCAGTGATTTTCAACCTTGTGCCTCCAGCTGTTAACAGCCCTCACCCAATAAATTCTAGCTGAGGATACTGGGAGTAGACAAAAACTCCTACCCTACATTTCATTTTGGTTATTGGCTAAGCCAATTTGTGTCTAAAAACTCTTAAAATAAAGTGGAAGCTGCGCAGGGAAACTAATTTGCTACTTCATGGAAGACATGGTTGAAAAGCAAATTACCCCCAATTCTCCTCCATGAACAGCACCTCCAAATATGTCTTTATTTGGTTAAAAATACAGCTCCTAAGCTGTTTACTATAGAGATTTAATGTCTGTATCCTGCCAAACGCCGCCCCATTCTGTAACCGTCAGGCTATTAGATCTATTACATGCTATTCTTATGTAAAAATAATTTAGGTTTCATTCCATTCAATGTGGCTTCCTATGTAATTCCAGTATTCAAGCTTTAGTACAATTAGTCCTTATTAGGTAATCATCATCATTTGTGTAGTGCAAGGAATTTACTAGAGCAAATAGAAGAAGAAGGATATCTTCGAGCCACAGTCGGCCAAGCTGAGACAATAGAGAGGAGTCCGCCGCATGGCTTTAGGGTACCAGTAGACTTCAGGAGCACAGTCAGGTTTGCTTTCTGAGGATGAGAGGCAAAATGGATAATGAATGGGACAATATAAATCCGCACCCCTTTAAAGGAACAGTTCAGTGTAAAATAAAAACTGGGTAAATAGATAGGCTGAGCAAAATAAAAATGTTTCTAATATAGTTAGTTAGCCAAAATATTATGTATAAAGGCTGGAGTGAGTGGATGTGTAACAGAACAGAACACTACTTCCTGCTTTTCAGCTCTAACTCTGAGTTACATTTTTGGCTAACTATATTAGAAACATTTTTTATTTGCAGAGCCTATCTATTTATCCAGTTTTTATTTTTATACTGAACAATTACTTTGACAATATTTGTTTTAAGTACATTTCTCATAAACAATGGGGGTCAGCACTTTAAACAAGAGTGCATTTTCCAGGTATACTTTGCACCACTCCAGTTAGACACATGCACAGTACAAGACTTCCATATTCTCCATGGATTTGGTGCATCCCTATCTCCATGTTCTATACACACACCCAGCTTGAATAGGCACACGGGGTAGCTTGAATCAAGGGGAGCACCAAAGCCCCAGCCAGGGACAATTCATTACAATTTCTTACGGTTATAATATCTATTATATTTAGGGATGCACCAAACCCCATATATCAGGATTTGGCAGGAAACAAAACAGAATCCAAACCCTCATTGCACCTGGAAATTGGTGGCGTGCGTATGGAAATTACCGATGCGAATGTGAATTCTAGGGTTCAGATTTGGTTAGGCCAGACTCTTGCCAAATCAGGATCCTTCAAAAAAAAAAATAGAATCTGATTTGGCTGAATCCTGGATTCAGTGCATGCGAATCGGCCCTCGATATCAGGATCTCGTGAGCTGACCACACAGAATTTCTTTTCTTGCTACTCTTTGATCTAGGGCCGATTCCACCCAATCAGAAAAAGACCAGATTCTTTCCACATGCAAAGCTGCAGCTACAAAAGGGGTAGCATACTGCAAATATGCATGCTGGAAAACAGTTAAAGGACATGGAAAATTTAATTCACTGGTATGGAGAGCCAATTTATAATGCACCCCCTAGTGAAACAGTGTTAACCTGCAAATACTAAATCAGGAGTGTCCAACCTCCGGCCTAAGTGCCACATGCAGCCCCGGATGGAGTGCTACGAAATATGTTGGCGCTATAAAAATACATGTTAATAAATAATATGAATGCGGCCCAGCTTGAAACACTCGGTTCCCAAGGAAACTACATGTTGCAAAGAATATAGGAGGAGGGGGACTCTGCCCATTGACAGTCAGCAATAATAATAAGTCTATTTAATATCCACATGTCCCATATTCCAGTGTATAGCTCCATCTGGTTATCCAACTGGTATTGTAGTTCTTTTCTGTGCATTTTATTTACTTTTACAAATCAAAAAAGTGTTTGTGTATTTCATGTGTGGCCCCAGACAATTTTTCTTTTTCAAGTGTGGCCCAGGGAAGCCAAACGGTTGGATACCCCTGTACGAAATAGACTTTTCCCCATAAATATTAACATGTATTTATAGAGCTGCAAAAAATTGTGCAGCGTTGGTTTGTGAGAGGAGCCATCACATGGAACATAAAAGGGTCATGTCCCTGCTGAGGTCAGAAACGGAGTTAATAAAGAGAAAGCCATTGCAATATCCCTTCATGGAACCACAATGCAGTGTAGGCTTTCTGGTAACAGCATGCAAGTAACTAATAAATACCTACCTCCTCCTCTTCTGAAGGAATACATGCATTAGCCAATGAACTACAAATGGCCATACAACAGCTAGTGCCAAAGTGCCAGGTGAGATCCCAAAAGGCCACCCTGATGGTTTCTGAAAGAGACAATTTCAAACCCCATTTTCTTTTCATTTCAGTATCTAATAAACCACTTATCACTTGAATCACATGGCAACCAAGTGGACGTTTCACATCTACTATTTTACAATGAAATATAAAGCAGACACAATGACTTCCAGTTATTGGAGAAGTCCTCACTCTTTCCCTGTGTGAGGGCAGAGGAGTGATTGGCTACTGGAGAAGTCCGTGGCAATTGGCATCATTAGTTATACAGACACTGACAGGGAGTTCCCCTGAGGTTACTGCCATATGTAGCCAATAAAAACTTAAGATGGCTCCGCTCGTCGCAAACAGAGCAGATTTTGGTGCCAAAACACATTTTGCATTATGAAGCCAAAATCCACTCTGTGTGCCTGCACTCCAGCCAACACAGTGGCTCCTGGAGAGGTACATAAGATAAGCTGTAAGAAGCATTGGGGTTGAGTCTGGGCTTGAGTTTATCTGCAGGCTGGGAATACCCCACATGTGGCATTAGCCTTAAAGCGGACTTGTAACACAGATATAAAAATCTGTATAATAAAAGTCCTTTTCAAATTAAACATGAAATCCAAATTCTTTTTTTTTTTTTTACGCATCTCAGCTGTCATTCAAATATTGCCTGCCCCTCCTCTAAGCCTTAGGCATAGAGGCAGGGCAGGCAATTACTTTCACTTTCCATTCAGCACTTACTAGATGTCACTGCACTCCCCACATTTCCCCTCTCTCGTTACCATTTAATTGTGTAGCCAGTGCATGGGGATGGACATCAGGTCCCCCATTCTGATGCACAAACAAGATTTTGAGATGATGCAAGGATTACCTTAAAGGAAAACTATACCCACAACATGAATACTTGAGCAACAGATTTATATCATTTTAAGTGACATAATAAAGAATCTTCCCAAACTGGAATATATATTTAAGTAAATATTGCCCTTTTACATCTCTTGCCTTGAACCCCCATTTCATGATGGTCTGTGTGCTGCCTCAGAGATCACCTGACCAGAAATATTTCAACTCTAACTGTAACAGGAAGAAGTGTGGAAGCAAAACACACAACTCTGTGTATTAATTGGCTCATGTGACCTAACTTTATAGTTTGTTTGGTATGTTTGTGTGCACCGTTGGATCATACGATCCCAGGAGGCTGTCCTTATTTTTTAAAATGGCAATTTTCTATTTACTATGACCCAATGGCACATGCTACTAAAAAGTGTATTATTATGAAAATGGTTTATTTACATGTAGCAGGGTTTTACGTACGAGTTGTTTTATGCAATATCTTTTGATAGAGACCGACATTGTTCGTGGTATAGTTTTCCTTTAATAACAGTGTCCACAAAATGGCTCCTGTCTGCTTGCTGTAATAATGAATTCACAGATCGAAGGAAACAATGTATATATTGTAGTTAGGGTTGCCACCTTTTTTTTGGGAAAAAAATACCAGCCTTCCTTTATATTTGGATTTTTTTCCCTGTTAATAACATCAAGTATAATTTTTACCAGTCAGGCCGGTTAAAATACTGGCCTGGTGGCACCCTAGTTAAAAGGGTGGTTCACCTTCAAGTTAACTTTTAGTATATTGTAGAAGGGCCAATTCTAAGAAACTTTTCAATTGGTCTTCATTATTTATTTTTCATAGTTTTTTTTTTTAATGATTTGCAATTTTCTTCTGTTTCTTTGCAGCTTTCAAATGGGGGTCACTGACACCATCTAAAAACAAATGCCCTGTAAGGCTACAAATGTATTGTTATTGCCACTTTTTATTACTTATAATTCTATTTAGTCCACCTCCTATTCATATTCCAGTCTCTTATTCAAATCAATGCAGGGTTGCTAGGGTAATTTGTTCCCTAGACACCAAATTGCAGACACTGCAAACTAGAGAGCTGCTGAATAAAAAGCTAAATAACTCAAACAATAAAAAATCAAAGCCAATTGCAAATTGTCTTAGAATATCACATTATACTAAAAGTTAATTCAAAGCTGAACCACACCTTTAAAGTTTATTTTGCTTGAGTAATTTGATAAAATAGGATTTGTAATATTTTTTCCAGGTGACAGGTCCCCTTTAAGGTGTTAATTTAAACCCAAATTTAATTTGGGGCCATACTACAATACACTACTTGATAAGGGTTGTTTGAAAAAAAAAACAAACAAACATATTGTAACCTTTTAACATATTCTGCATGGACTAGCTAAAGACTAATTTTTCCATTCTGGCTGATCATCTGTATGATCCACATATGATTAGCCAACTCACCAAACAGTATGGGAACAGCATGGGAAATGTGTGTGTGGCTAGCTTAGTGATGTAATAGAACTTGCTCATTCCATATATATATCTATATCTATCTATATATAGAGAGAGAAGTCAGAGTACTGCTTACCTTTTCCACAGACTGAGTATTAGATTCACGAAGCAGTAACTGTGCCTAAAATACAGAAATCATTCTGATCAGTTTGCGGTGCATTATTGTCAGATAGTGACCCATTGCACTGATCAGTGCTGCTCAAAGCTACTATAGTCTACTTTATACTGAGTAGAAATTAGAATTAGCTACATTTGTTATGAGTACAATGGTACCTGTGATGCAGTCTGGACTTCTAGGGAGTGAAGCCTTTGCAGGACGTTCTGCATATCCTCCTGTAGCCGCATGAGCACAACAGCAATCTGTTCATTCAGGTTCCCGTTTGATCCTTGGTCTGATCCCCCGCGATCTCCATCTCCACTACTGCCTACTTGTCCACTTCTTGATCCTTCACCCCCTGGCTGCATGCGAAGAGCTAAATGGAAACACAACATAGTCCGAATGCGAAAAACACTTTTTTTTTTACTATAAAATACAAATTTTTAGTGGGAAAAAAAAAACATTTTTTTTGTGATTTATTATACCCTGAGGTTGCTAAAAGTCAGAATCCTAAAATACTCCATCTCCAAGCTGTTGGGGGGTCCTGTAGACCAGGGATCTGCAACCTTGGCTCTCCAGCTGTTAAGGAACTACAAGTCCCACAATGCATTTGCCTTTATGAATCATGACAGACTCCTTCATTGCATTGTGGGACTTGTAGTTCCTGAACAGCTGGAGAGCCAAGGTTGCAGATCCTTGCTGTAGACAATGGCAAAGATTCTATTTCAAATTTGAAGATATCATGGTCGGTCAAAAATCCGAGAAAAATTGGGGGTTTCGGGTGATTTCATTAAAATTTTTAGCTTTTCTGGCATAAAACCCAAACCGATTTTAGAACATTTTTTCAGTGATAAATAAGGTCCCATTGTGGATTCTAGTTTGGTCCGACTTTTTTCTGATAAACAACCCCCTTCGTGTTGATTCTTTTAATTCTCCTACAGTTCAGAAACCAGCTAAATGTTCACTCCACATGTAACACCAAATGGGTTTCAGGTTGTTTCCAGGATTATTTGGAAAGCAAACATGCACTTGCCCCAGATATGTATCGAACCCCCTAGAATATTTGCCCTACACTGTGGAAACATATACTTAATTATAAACATATAATATATTGTCTGGTAGCCTCTAACCCAAACATGTATGTAACTTTGCAGTTGATTTTATTTGAAGTCAAAATCCTTTTGGCTAATATTTTTTTTGGCTATATCTAATATTTTTTTTCATTAGAGCAGATATATAGCAACTTGTACTTATTGGTTCCTCTGTACAGCTGTACACACAAGCCCAACTTATTAGCAGCTATTAAAAGCCAACTTTCAGCATCAATCCCATGTGCCAGTTCCTACTGTGAACTTACATCTTTCTCTTCTGGAACTGAAATGTTCGGACTTTCCATTCCATGTTTTTCTCTGTGCTCCATGGCCAGACTGTTTTCCATCCTCCCCACCATCTTTAAGCTCTCCTCCAGCTGAATGTTCTGTTATGTCCCCATTTAACATTGCATCTTGAAGAAGCAGACTGTGGTCAGCCTGTAAAGAGAATGAGAGCAGGAGAGCTCATAATTAATTTGAAATATGACATACAGGAAAAAAAAATCTCTTTTATGGTTTCTCTTCACCTATTAAATGCCCTCCATTCCTACGCTGTCTGAGATGTGGTGTATTTGGCAGCCCCAAAAGAGTTTTATGTGCTATAACCCTTAGGGCAATCACAGACGGTTCTGCAATTGTTGACCGCTGAAACAGTCAAATTTGTCAAAAACGCTTCCCAAATTTTTTTTTTGTGTTTTGACTAATTTACCCTCAGTGATTTCAATGGTCGGTATTTACAGGGTATTTCTGTATTTTCAGGTTATTACTTTTGGCCTATCTGCATTGCCTTAAAATACTAGGCAATCTGCTCCAAGGTAGTTGGGTAGTCCATCTGGACAAGAGTGATAAGATTGCAGAGGCTTGTTTTATTGTCTGGAGCGTTTTCTAAGGGCACACTAAGCACACTGAATGCTTCTCTCCGCCTGAGGATTTAATGAGGGCAAGAGATACGGATTTGCTGAAATCAGCAGCTTCCTGAATATGCACTTAAAAGTACAGATTCCTGCTGCATGTGGCTACATAGAGCCGATGCGGATGGAAAACTGGACTCAATTTTCAGCCGATTTCAGCAGATCCTCTCCCCCCCCCCCCCATTAAAATCCTCAGCCGAAGAGAAGCATTCAATACACTTAGTCTGCCCTTGCCCTATTGCCAGACATAGCGGAAATATGCAGGCCAAGAATCAGCCCCTATGCTGGCACATTTCAGCAGGCTGATTTAAACCCTGTCCGGCATTAGTCCTAAACGTTACAAACAAGTTAATGACTTCAGCAAACCTGCATAAGTATTAACTTCTGCACTCATGATCAATAGAAAAAGACGAGCAATAACGGATTATCTGGCTGTAAGTAAATGTTATGGCATTATAATGCACAAAGCATGATGCAGAGACCCATTGCGCTTACCTCATCTTGTCCGAACTGTTCCATTGAGTCACAGAAAATCTCACTGTCGGAGTCGCTTGTCAGATGCTGCACTGCAGCCATATCCTCTGTGCAGTCTTCCTCTGCAAACACATCATTGCAAATGAAAGTGTTGTGCAATAGCAATATTAGAGAAGTTTGGTACATACAGTTAGGCCCATAAATATTTGGAAAGACAACAGATTTTTCTCATTTTGGTTCTGTACATTACCACAATGAATTTTAAATGAAACAACTCAGATGCAGTTGGACTGCAGACTTTCAGCTCTAATTCAGTGGGTTGAACAAAAACATTGCATAAAAATGTGAGGAACTAAAGCCTTTTTTTAAGACAATCACTTCATTTCAGGGGTTCGAAAGTAATTGGACAATTGACTCAAAGGCTATTTCATGGGCAAGTGTAGGCAATTCCTATGTCTATCAATGAAGCAGATAAAAGCCCTGGAGTTGATTTGAGGGGGGTGCTTGTATGTGGTAAATTTTGCTGTGAACACACAACATGCAGTCAAAGGAGCTCTCCATGTCTGTCGGTGAAACAAGCCCTCCTTCAAAAAAAGAAAAAAAAAATCCGAGAAATTGCTACAATACAATACGAGTGTCAAAATCTACAGTTTGGTACATCCCGAGAAAGAAAGCACTGGTAAACTCAGCAACGCATAAAGACTTGGACATCCACAGAAGACAACAGTGGTGGATGAAAGCAGAATCATTTCCATGGTGAAGAGAAACCCCTTCACAACAGCCAAACAAGTGAACAACACTCTCCAAGAGGTAGGAGTATCGATATCCAAGTCTACCATAAAGAGAAGACTGCATGAAAGTAAATACAGAAGGTGCACTTCAAGGTGCAAGCCACTCATAAGCATCAAGAATAGAACGGCTAGATTGGACTTTGCTTAAAAAAAAAATCTAAAAAAGCCAGCACAGTTCTGGAAAAACATTCTTTGGACAGACGAAACCAATATCAACCTCTACCAGAATGATGGTAAGAAAAAAGTATGGAGAAGACGTGGAACAGCTCATGATCCAAAGCATACCACATCATGTGTGAAACATTTGGGAGGCAGTGTGATGGCTTGGTTGTGCATGGCTGCCAGTGGCACTGGGACACTAGTGTTTATCCATGATGTGACACAGGACAGAAGCAGCCAAATTAATTCGGAGGTGTTCAGAGACATGCGGTCTGCTCAAATCCAACTACATGCAGTCAAATTGAGAATTGGGAGGCGTTTCATTATACAGATGGACAATGACCCAAAACATACAGACAAAGCAACCCAGGAGTTCATTAAACAAAGAAGTGGAATATTCTTGAATGGCCAAGTAAGTCACCTGATCTGAGCTCAATTGAGCAGCATTTCACTTGTTGAAGACTAAACTTCGGACAGAAAGGCCCAGAAACAAACAGCAACTGAAAGCCGCTGCAGTAAAGGCCTGGCAGAGCATTAAAAAGGAAGAAACCCAGAATCTGGTGATGTCCATGAGTTCAAGGCTGTCATTGCCAGCAAAGGGTTTTTAAACAAGTATTAGAAATTAACATTTTATTTTCAGTTTTTTTAATTTGTCCAATTACTTTTGAGCCCCAGAAATGAAGTGATAAAAAAGGCTTTAATTCCTCACATTTTTTATGCATTCTATTTGTTCAACCCACTGAATTAAAGCTAAAAGTCTGCAGTTCAACTGCATCTGAGCTGTTTCATTTAAAATTCTTTGTGGTAATGTACAGAACCAAAATACGAAAAAAAGTTGTATGTCCATTCCAAATTTATGGACCAACTGTTTATGAGTAAAATAACAAGAAGTGCTGGAGAAAGGTATCCTATGCACAGAAGAACTTACAGACTCAAAAATTACACCCGTTATCCCCTTTAATGATTCAAAACTATAATTTGTTTCTTCATATAACTACTCAGTCTACTTCACTGAGCTTTAAAGGAGAAGGAAACCCTAAAAATGAATAGGACTAAAAATGCCATGTTTTATATACTGAACTTATTGCACCAGCCTAAAGTTTCAGTTTGTCAATAGCAGCAATGATCCAGGACTTCAGACTTGTCACAGGGGGTCACCATCTTGGTAAGTGTCTGTGACACTCACATGCTCAGTGGGCTCTGAGCAGCTGTTGAGAAGCTAAGCTTAGGGGTCGTCACTAATTATCCAGCAGAAAATGAGGTTGGTCTGTAATATAAGCTGATGCTACAGAGCGGATGATTAAATTCTGATGTGAATTGCACTGGTTTCTGTGCTGCCATGTAGTAATTATCCATATAATAATTAATCAGTCTTATACTGTGACATTTATATTCTGTGTGAACTGTATATTTTGAGTCAGTCCCTAATTTCAGCAACTGACAGCAGCACAGAGCATGTGAATCAGTGAATCAGAATCAGAAAAGAAGATGGGGAGCTACTGGGGCATCTACTGGGGAGACACAGATCTTTACTGCTAAAGGGCTGTGGTTGCCTTGGGCTGGTACACAAGCACAAAACATAACGTGCAACATTTCTACCTACTTCTTTAATTTAACTTTCATTGTCCTTTAAACTATCACAAGTAGCTGCGGAATGGCATTGTTTTAAAAGGTTAACATTAAACTTGCACATGGATCTAAAGTTGATTTCGCTACCTGATAATCCGGCCTGATTATAAGTAACAACCCTGAGGCCACTGTTGAGCACATGGGAGGCATATTAATATATTACAACTTACAACATGTTTTTTCTAATTTGTAACGGCTTCTCATGTTAAGTTGGTTTTTTGGACATACCTCGGTCTGCTTCAGAATCATTTACAACAGCACTCTGTGCGTCTGTCTCCCCTTCTGGAATGGTCACTGTATCTCCTGGCTCATGGAGACTTTTAGTAGGGAGGGCAGTTGGCTCCTCTGTTACCAAGACTCTGTGGTTCATGGTTAAACCATTTACAACAATACTTTCTGCAGAAAGCTCATGTCCAGGCTGCTGTTCCAAATCTTTCTCTTCTAGAAGGCAGGAGACAACAAGACCGCATTAATTAGTTGCATATCATAAAAAGCTCTTCCTTTGCTAGCAGTTCTAGGCTGTTCGGATTAATGTATGTTACAAAACCAAATTACTGCAGAAAAAAATTATTGTAATAAGCACAGAATGAATAAATTCAAATGCAGCGTGTGATTCTGTTGTGGAATGTGAACCTTTCGTTCAACAGTTCATTTATTAGCTCTTTAAATCTCACCATGGTACAATAACATGAATTTTAGGGTGTCTCAAGGCTGCAGTTTGCTCAGAGTGAACACCTGAAACACCATGTAAGACCAAGTCGAAAAAAACTTCTAGTATTAAGGCACAGTCAATCCAGTATAGTGAACGTTGGTACAATCTTAAAACAGGCAGAAATATGCATATTAGTATGAGAGTAAAATGTTCCCTTAAAGGAACAGACCAGTGTAAAAATAAAAACTGGTTAAATAGATAGGTTGTGCAAAATAAGAAAACATTTCTAATATAGTTTGTTAGCCGGAAATGTAATGTATAAAGGCTGAAGTGACTGGATGTCTAACAAAACAGAACACTATTTCCTGCTTTGCAGCTCTCTAACTCTGAATTAGTCTTTAGACTTTAAGGGGTGCCACATGGGACATACCTGTTCATTGAGTTTGCAATTGATTCTTAGCATTCAGCTCAGATTCAAAAGCAACAGTTATTACCCATGTGCCCCCCTCAAGTCACTGATTGGTTACTGACTGGTAACCAATCAGTGGAAACCAAGAGAGCTGAAAAGCAGGAAGTAGTGTTCTGGCTATTATGTTAGACATCCAGTCACTCCAGCCTTTATAAATTACATTTTTGGCTAACTAACTATATTGAAAATATCTATTTACCCCGTTCTTATTTTTATATTGAACAATTCCTTTAAGGCCTCAGTCAAACTTCAGACTACAATCGAATTCAGCTTGACTAAGGCACTGGGTCTGAGTTGGATCACAGTCGCACCCAATAGGGTCTTACAACATAGGCTTCTGTGGATATCAGCTGTACAATGCAGCCCATACAATCTCCTTTTTTAAGAATGCACTAACTATATATTTATGTTTGTGATTCCAAATACCCAATAAGAAAGGAGGCAGAGGTTTCACAAACTATTACCTTGTTCACTATGCTCCGTTTCATCTTCTTCATCTTTCTCCCTAACTTCCTTTGCCGCTGCCTGTTCTTCGTCTGACTCTGCGCCACTGTCGCTACTCTCTGCCTTGCCATTCACTGCTTTACCATTGGGTGTAGATGTCAGGACACTGCCGAGTTCTAAACAAGAAAGATAGGCAATGTAAATAACAGATACTGCTTATTTTGCACAGAAAGCAGAACAAAATAAACTCACTTAAAGGGGTTGTTCACCTTCCAAACACTTTTTTCAGTTCAGCTGTTTTCAGATTGGTCCCCAGAAATAAAGAATTTTTTTCAATTACTTTCCATTATTTATTTTTTTACTGTTTTTCCAAAACCTAACTTTAAAGTTGAATGTCCCTGTCTCTGGTGTTGAGTCTGGCAACTCAGTAATTCAGGTGCAGATTCTAAACGGTTACAATTTTGCAACATTTAGTTGATACATTTCCCAGCAGCATCTCTGGAGTATTAGCAACTATTGTATCAATTCTAACAGCTGCCTGTAATGTAACCCAGATATTCTGCTCAGTAGGGATAAAGATAAATTGATCCATGATTAAATGTATGAATTTAGAACAGTTTGGGGGGGGGAGGCTCCCAGAGCTGCTTTAGAAGGTGAAATATTACACTTTGCACTTCAATATTAGAAAAACGGTCACACACAGAAATTAGAAAGTAATTGGAAAAAGTCCTTATTTCTGGTGATCTATCTGAAACCAACTAGTTTGAAGGTGACAGACCCTTTATAGTCCAATACAAAAAATATTCCAATGCACAAATAAAGGTTTGCAGAAGTAACAGGTTATGAAAGCTAAAGATGTAGAAAATCAATATAAACCTGATATATTTATATGTTATATTGTTCTAACAATGAATGCAATAGCAGAGATAGGAAGTGCTAAACCACTCAGCAGTTACAGTATTATCTACGAATTCTCTACATATAAAAAATTTCTACAAGTATCCTCTGTGTGTGGAAGGACACGAGGGAATGAAGTGGCAGATAAGCGAGTGCGACCTGAATTAACTACAATTATAGCAACATATAGTACATTGTACAATAACAAAGCAAAAACAAAACAACTGGAGAAAAAGCATCCCCCATTCAAAATGTATGGGGTAACTGTCACAATACTGCATTCTCTAACAATATGCTCTGAGAACTGGACTGGACCCATTGATTGGTGGCTATTCTGATTTACTTTGTATAAGAAGCAATTAGAAGTGATTTGTCCCAAACAAATGACAGGTTTATTTTTCCTTCCTACCTTCTAAAGATTTAGTAACTCTGTCCAGTCGTACTGGCATGTAAAAGGAGAGAGAGAAGAGAAAGATTTGATTGCTGAAGATGGACAGAAAGCAGAGAGAGAAAATAAAACAATGACTACAGAATACTATTAAAGCTTGAGTTAAGCCCAACCTGAAGTCACACCAGATCCTCGCCCATGTTTTTTGTCATCCACTATTTCATAAAATGGACCTATGACTTGAAGCAATTCTTCCACTTTGTCCGTCACTGGCATGGTTTCAATGATCTAGCATCCAAAAGACAATATGTCATAAAAATGACACAAAGGCAGATTCATGTTGCTTTGTCTGCTCATTTTTCCTGTTATTTCTAGATAAATTAAACAGGTTTCCAAATTTACAGGTTTTGTGTTTTGCTCAGGATCATCTAAACAGCAAGTAAAAGAGCTTAAGGTTTCAACATAAAAATTGACCTCATCTAAATGACCCCATCTAAAAAACAAATGCTCTGTTAGGCTACAAATGCATTGTTATTGCTGTTTTATTACTCCTCTTTTTATTCAGGCCCTCTCATATTCATATTCCAGTCTCTTATTCAAATCAGAGCATAGACGCTAAGGTAATTTGGACCCTAGAAACCAAATTGCTGAATAGAGAGCTGCTGAATAAAAAGCTAAATAACTCAAAAACCACAAATAATAAAAAATAAAAACCAATTACAAATTGT
Organism: Xenopus borealis; assembly: GCA_024363595.1. Classification (NCBI taxonomy): domain Eukaryota; kingdom Metazoa; phylum Chordata; class Amphibia; order Anura; family Pipidae; genus Xenopus; species Xenopus borealis. The sequence goes on from CM044441.1 coordinate 20,836,327, forward strand.
CTCAGAATAATCTTCTCTACATCATACTAAAAGTTAATTCAAAGGTGAACAACCACTTTAAAGGTGATCAGAATAATTCAGCAATACCCCCCCCCCCCCAACAAAGGGAAAACTAGATCTGCTATACTCCTTATATATATATATGTTAATGCCTATGGTACAGTGCAAAAAAAAAAAATATATATATATGCACTTAAACCAGGGGGTAACATACGGGGGGCCCAGTGAGGAGGTTGAAGATTCAGCCTGCAGATCAGAACTATGAGACTTTATGTTGCACGCTTTATTCCTGAAAATATACCCAACTATCTCTCTGCAGAAATGTTTTCTTAAATGTGAAATCTTGTTGTGAATGAAGCTTGGACCTTGAGAGGGGCTGGAACAAAAACAGTCTGAAAACTGCTGCCTTAAATTAAACCCCATTACTGGCAAAAAAAAAGAATTAGATGGAAATGCCAGCAACTTGTGACAATTAGTAACTGTGCACACCTTAACATCACTTCAATGAATAGGGCTTGCGCTGAATACATCTTTTCCTGTTGCTTGACTTAGGAAATACTAAACTGAAAAAAAATAAAAACTACTTTTATTTTCAATATTCCCAGTCCTTCAGAGCAACTGTGGGAGGATAAGAGGGAGGGGCTTGTTTATACAGATCCTTTATTTAAACAAAACTCTCCTGAGTAAAGGGTTGGGGGAGTAGTAAGGTCACAACTAAATGAGCCATTAGTGATTCATATCAGTTCTGTTTTAGATCAACTTTAATTTATCAAATATTTTTCTTATTCATTCTGGTACTCAAAATCTTGTTTGTGTACCAGAATGAGGGACCCGACGTCCATCCACATGCACTGGTTACACAATGAAGTAATAAAGAGAGAGGGGGAATGTGTGGAGAGCAGTGAAATCTATTAAGTGCTGAATAGAAAGTGAAAGTAATTGCCTGCTCCGCCTCTATGCCTGATTATTTGATTGACAGCTAAGGCATTTAAATGTGTTTACAACAGCTATGAATGCTTTAATTAAAAAAAGAATTTGGATTTCATGTTTAATTTGAAAAGGACTTTTATTATACAGCTTTTTATGTCGGGGTGACGGGTCCATTTTAAGATCTGGTGCATGCCATAAATCTTGGCAGAAACCTTATTAACTATTTCTCTGATTTTGAAGCTATCATTTTAAAATTTTTAGAAAAAGGAAGTAGAGGCCAGAGTATCATAATACAATCGCAATACATATTTTAGACCAGTGGTCCCCCAACCACTGGGCCATGGCCCAGAAGTGGGCCGCACACAGTCCTGAACTGGGCCACTGAGTCTAGCTCGCAATTAACAAGTAGCATTGAATTAGATGCCGGTGCACTCAAATTGGACGCCGACCACCCTACCCCCACCCCTTTTAAAAATTTCTGCCTTGCCACTGGTCCCCGGGCCAAAAATAGTTGGGGACCCCTGTTTTAGAAACATTTTATAGTGTAAAAAGTGATTAGTATTCATTTGCATCTGGGAAAAAACAAAAAGACAAAAACAGAAATGCACCAATAGTTTCTGGCCGAAATCTGAATTATTCCCGTAAAAAGAGTGCACAACAGTCTAAGGTGCTGATAAGATTTACCACCCGGCTGATTACAATATCAAAAATTAAATTCCCTTATTAAATATGCATAGTTACTAAATGTTACAAAAACAGGATTACTTTTCTTTAAAGATTTGCCAAATAAATTATTCTGTTGTTTAAGAATATTCTTTTAAAATTTTTCACACAAGCTACATTAATGCTCCCTCAGTCTTACCTTTTTCATTTCATCAACATAAGCAATCATAGCATCTTCTTTGGACATGTCCCCTAGAGAATTCCAGGCATCCCTTTAAAAAAACAAAAAAAAAATCAACCCCATACATTAAGAAACTTAAAAAACAGAGAAAGCAGGCCCTGCAATGGCTGTGGAACCAGGAATTGGAGTATATGTCTAAAAATGGATATATATCCCCTTTGTATATATGTATAACTTTATTTTTAAAGTATACATGGCTGAGACAAATCACAATAAATATATACAGAATCATAGGACATAGAGGTTAAGTGCTATGTGGTAAGAGACATAGTGGGAAGGAGGTCCCTGCCTCGTAGAGCTTACAGTCTAAGTGGATGGGAGGTTAACATACAGGTACAAATTGGAGATGAAAAAGTGCACATGGTAAGGCATAGACAGTAGGCGCAGGACTAGGCTACTGTTCTAGTGCTCTGGAGTTCCAGAGGTACAGGAACAGCAAGATAGAAGGGTCTAAGACGAGAGGTGGCAGTGGATGTGGGTGGTGTAAAAAGAAGGAGGCTCTGAGAAGAGCAGAGAAGACGACCAGGAACGTGTAGCGAGACAAGAGAAGAGATGTAGCGAGGAGTAGAGGAGTGAAGGGCTTTGAATGTTAGTAGAAGGATTTTATATGCTATCCTTTGCTTAACAGGCAGCCATGCTAAGGATTTTAGTTGGGGTTGAGCAGATTCTCTTTTAGGAGAGAGTAGAAGAATCCTGGTAGCAGAGTTTAAGATTGATTGGAGGGGAGAGAGATGGGAGTCAGGAAGACCAGTTAGGAGGAGATTGCAGTAGTCTAAGCGAAATAAGGGCATGGATTAGTGTTTTGGAGTTGTTTGAGAAAGAAACAGGCATATCTTGGCTATGTTGCGGAGGAAGAAATGAAAGGTTTTGGCAGTATTATTAATGTGATTAGAGAAGGTGAGGGACTGGTCAAAGATGACCCCTAAGCAGCGTGCTGAGTTAACCATGTTAATGGTCATGACATCAATAGTAATGGAGAAAGGAAGAGAAGGGCTCGGTTTTGGTGGAAAGACCATGAGCTCAGTCTTGGCCAAGCCGAGCTTGAGGTGGCATTGGTTCACCCCCTTTAATTGTGTTTGTTCATGACCCAGACCTTTCTTTAATGCCCACAACACAGAATATCACACAAAAATTCAGTCATTTTACAAACTGCAAAAAAATCCAATTCATGAGGCATCAATATATTAAAACTGGAGTTATTTTCCAAAGCAATTACAGCCGAACCCCCATGTTACATTTGTTAGGGCACCAGAAAAATATGGTGTAAAATCCAGGAAAATGTAAAATCAGGGAAATGTATTATACATAATATATAGGTGGGTCCACAAAACAACAATGTTAAATGAGGGAAAACTTAAAAATCAGGGGATGTAAAATTGAGGTTTCATTGTAAATATTAAACTAATGGTTTCTCTGGACAACCTTATTTGTACAAAACAACATCCACTTTAAGTCTAAAGACTTATTTGTACTTAACATTGGGCATTTGAAAAGATAAAAAAAAATACTTGATTTAACTCACCACTTGTATCTCCCAACAGGATCCCAAAATCCAGGTCTTGCAGTATTGCATGGTCCTAAGGTTGCCTGCTTATAAAAGCTATAGAACTTTAGCATCATTTCATTAGATGGCTGGAATGAACCTGAAGAACAACAAACAACTCTTCATCTGATATAGACACATTTTGAAAAGACATTTGCTGTGTTCCATGTTAAATAATTCTCATAACATTATTGCAGAGTTTGTAACACATTTTTATACAATGTATTAATGGAACAGTAAAATCAAAAAATGAAATTCTTTTAAAGTAATAAAAATATAATGCAGTGTTGCCCTGCACTGGTAAAACTGCAGTGTTTGCTTCAGAAACACTACTACTGTTTATATAAATAAGCTGTTGTGTAGCCATGGGGGCAACAAGTCAAAGGAGAAAAGGATCAAGTTACACAGCAGAGAGCAGATAAGCTCTGTAGAACATAATGTGATCTGTTATCCATTATTTATCCTGTGCCATATAGCCAATTTTCAATTTCTGCCATTGCTACTTAGCAGCTTGTTTATGTAAACTATAGTAGTGTTTCTGAAGAAACAGATCAGTTTTAACAGCACAGGGCAACACTACATGATATTTTCATTACTTTAAAACAAATTCATTTTTTTGGTGTTACTGTTCCTTTAAATCAGTGATCCCCAACCAGTAGCTCGCGAGCAACAGGTTTCTCTCCAACCCCTTGTATGTTGCTCCCAGTGGCCTCAAAGCAGGTGCTTATTTTTGAATTAGTGGCTTAGAGGCAAGTTTTGGTTGCATAAAAACCAGATGTCCTGCCAAACATTCTCTCCTGTAGGCTGCCAGTCCATATAGGGGTTACCAAAAAGCCAATCAGAGCTCTTATTTGACACCCACATGGACTTTTTCATGCTTGTGTTGCTCTTCAACTCTTTTTTAAATTTAAATGTGGCTCACGAGCAAAAAAGGTTGGGGATTCCTACTTTAAATGAACTCCACCACACAATGCTTTGAATCTAATAACATCTGAGTGTCTGCCTCCAGCATTGTCTTTGTGTCAGACACTGATTTCCCTGCATGTGCCCCATGGATGAGCATTAGGCAAGCATACAATAGACCAGGGATCTGCAACCTTGGCTCTCCAGCTGTTAAGGAACTACAAGTCCCACAATGCAATGAAGGAGTCTGTCATGATTCATAAAGGCAAATGCATTGTGGGACTTGTAGTTCCTTAACAGCTGGAGAGCCAAGGTTGCAGATCCCTGCAATAGACCTTGGGCATTTATCCATAAGCCCAGGGTTTGTTCTTTTCCAGGACTCAGCAGACTTGTCACTAATTAAAGGATTAATCACTTCCTGCCCCACCCACTCGCTGCTGCCCACTCACCAATCCAACCCCACCCATTCACAGAACCAACTCCAGCCACCCCCACTTCTCCCTGTCCACTCCGATACACTGCTGCAGGTAAGAGAGCTGCTGGTGAAGGGGGGTTCTTATTAGCTATTGAGGAGGCAGACCCCTGCCTCCTCAAGGGATCTCTGGGACAGACAAAAAGATGGCATGTCACAGTGATTAACCCTTTCTTTTAAACTGCCTTTAATTAGAGATACCAACTACTCTGGGGTATTAAACATCCCGATTGCAATAAAACGGTCTGGTACTTACCATTTTTGGGCAAACTCTGTATCACGCTCACTGCTGCCTCGAATCGTGTCTGGTGAAGAGGTTTGGTGTCCGCCATGTTGTCTTTTTTTTTTTGGAAGGGCCAACGCAATGCTTCTACCAACAAAGATCTGTGTTAAACTAAAGAAAAACAATCATTAGGAGACAGATCTATACCTGGCAACATTTCTGAGATGCATCTTGGTAAAATGGGCAAAACAATAGAAAATAATGTGGGTCAGTTTGCATCAGAGTTGGACACATTGCAACAACGCGCACTGAATTATATTGGTAATCTGAGGGAGAAAAATAAAACTTTGTGGGTAATAAACATGGCAGTTTTTTGTGTCTAAAATGATGTTATGTACGGTCATCTGTTGCATACATGCTGACCATTTTCTATATACCCTATGGCAGACACACACATTGTTTTATGGGATTCAATGAAAACAATGTGTTGCTGGATGAGAGAGTTGCCTTTCCAATGGTATTAAAGTGTAAAAAGACAAACTATTGGTCGATCACATTCTTTGCACTCCCGGTTCTGACTCCTAAAACACTGCAGTAGAAGCCAGTGGCTTCCGGACCTGGAGGAGGAGAACTGACTGCGGCTACACTTTTTTCAAGAGAGTCAGAACAGAAAGACAAATCCGGCTACCAGTAGCAATTACATATAGACATAGCATTTGCAATGACTGTATTTTGGAGAATTCAAACTGGATGTGAAAAAGACCCTCCCCTGTGTACAGGTAGAATTAGCCTTAAATGCAACAATTAAAGGGCAATTATATTGAGAGTATACTTGGGGTTTTTAAGAATCAATTGGCAAATACTAACAATACTACATACATGGCAATATATAGGAAGGTACTGCTGAGTCTTGGGCTGACAATGCATGCCGGGTATGTGAAGTGGAGAGCAACTAGAGTGTTATACAAAAGACAGAGGAGTATCAGTGTGTCTTACAACTACTACAACCCCCCAACCTCAATAATGCTACAAGCTGCAGTTACTGAAGGCCGCAGCTTACATCCCCTTGTTGAAGCAGCTTATCCCCATAAACGTGACTAATCCCTCCAGCAGCCCGACATTGACTCTTTACCGGGCGCCGCCAGTCTGCCATATCTTGGGGGAGGGAGTCCCAGTCCCTGTCCCGCGAAAGTCAGGGGTTCACACTGTAAATAGTGCGGCAAGAGCTCGGTCACCTCTCATTTCACCTGCAGCAACCCAGAAGCCATCATGATCACATAGCGACTAAAGGCCAGCCTACAAGTTCCTGTCACAACAACCTCGCTACATCACGTGACTTCTAGGCTACCAATAGCACCGCCCGCATGGATTTATTGCGCAAAAAGGTTGTCACGCAAGCACGTCTTTTACGTACAGCCTCGGTTTCGCCTTCGTTTTTGAAAGAACAATCACTGTTGATGAACCAAAGATGATCTTTGGGCTGATCATGTGCTAGTGTTTATAAATGTATCGTAGGGCACCAGGAAAAAGCCTTTTCTCCTTCCCCACAAAAAAATAAAGCTATGTCAGATTTTTACTCTCATTCCATTTTATACCTGCATTTTAGCTGGCCAAGCTGGTAAACTACATCCTTGGTGGCAGATTTACTAAATTTGTGTGAAGGATTCGAATATATGCTCGAATAGTCTATCTTTGATTGTGCGACTATTCGAATATGAAAAATTTGGTTGCATCAAATAGATCGAGTAAATATATATTCGATCGCTCGACTATTCACCGGTCGAAAAACTTGCCCTTTAAATTTTTATTCGACTGCCTACTTCGCCAGATTGAACCTACCAAATTGCATTTGAAGCCTATGGGAAGCCCCCATAGGCTTTTTTTTTCAGTTTTCTTATCGAATATTATTTGCACGATTAAACGCTTCAAATATTCGATTTGTACGAATTTGTGCGCAAAATCGTTCGATCGTACGATTTTGGCGAATATTCGTAGGAGCTCAAAATTGGATTTTATTCGATTTTGACGAATATTTATTCGCCAATTATTCGCCATTCGAAGGCTGAAAGCCCTCAACAATTCGACCCTTAGTAAATCTGGTGTAGGGATGAATCGAACCTAGGGTTGCCACCTTTTCTTGAAAAAAATACAGGCCTTCCTATAAAGTTATCTTTTTTTCCAATTAATAACATTGGGCTCAACCATCAAAAATACCGGCCAGACCCGTAAAATACCGGCCAGGTGGCAACCTTAATTCGAACCTTCACCCTAAAGCCTCAAGCCAAACACTAAACCAAGGCCAAGTCCTAATTTTCATTGTTATATTTAAGGGGAAAAAACTGCATCATAAAATGTGTTGCTTTCAGTTCTGATGTTCAGAGTTGCTCTGAGCCTGCGTTTATTTACAGTATGTGCTTGGACTTTATGCAACCGGAGAAATCTGCTCTGTAGAGTTGCGCTCATAAGTTTACATACCCTGGCAGAATTTATGATTTCTTAACCATTTTTCAGAGAATATGAATGATAACACAAAAATTTTTCTTTCACTCATGGTTAGTGGTTGGCTGAAGCCATTTATTCTCAGACAACTGTGTTTACTCTTTTTAAATCATAATCACTACACAAACTACCCAAATGACCCTGATCAAAAGTTTACATACCCTGGTGATTTGGCCTGATAACATGCACACAACTTGACACAAAGAGGTTATAATGGCTATTAAAGGAAACCATCTTCACCTGTGATCTGTTTGCTTGTAATTAGTGACTGTGTATAAAAGGTCAGACTTTCTGGACTCCTGACAGACCCTTGTATCTTTAATCAAGTGCTGCACTGATGTTTTTTGGATTCTAAGTTATGGGGAAAGCAAAAGAATTGATCTGTGGGCAAAGGTAGTTGAACTCTATAAAACAGGAAAGGGATATAAGAAAATATCAAAGGAATTGAGAATGCCAATCAGCAGTGTTCAAACTCCAATTAAGAAGTGGAAAATTAGGGTTCTGTTGAAACCAAATCACGGTCAGGTAGACCAACTAAAATTTCAGCCACAACTGCCAGAACAAATGTTTATTGAATGCAAGGAAGAACTCACAAATAACTTCAGGTGAAATACAAAAGATACTGGAGGAAAATTTGCACTCATCAGCCCAGAAGCTGCGCATGGGATGTACTTGGACATTCCAACATGACAAAGATCCAAAACACAAGGCCAAGTCGACCTGTCATTGGCTACAGCAAAATAAATTGAAGTTTCTGGAGTTTCCCTCTTCTGACCTCAATATCATGAGCCACTCTTGGGAGACCTCAAAAGTGCATTTCATGCAAGACAGCCCAAGAATTTGCGGGAACTTGAGGCTTTTTGCCAGGAAGAAAGATCAGCTTTACTGTCTGAGAAGATAAAGAGCCTCATCCACAACTACCACAAAAGACTTCAAGCTGTCATTGATGTTAAAGGGGGCAATACATGGTATTAAGAACTGGGGTATGTAAACTTTTGATCAGGATCATTTGGGTAGTTTGTGTAGTGATTAAGATTTAAAAAGAGTAAACACAGTTGTTTGACAATAAATGGCTTCAGCCAACCACTAACCATGAGTGAAAGAAAAGTTTTTGTGTCATCATCCATATTCTCTGAAAAATGGTTAAGAAATCATAAATTCTGCCAGGGTATGTAAACCTTTGAGCACAAAAAGTTACCAAATCCATTTTAAAAGTAGCCCAAAAATAGCCCAATTTCTACACTGAAAAATCTTAATAAAATAAAGTAAAACAATAAGCTCTGCAGAGACACTTGGAATATGAGAGACAGTCAATGGTACACAGGGAATCAGGCCCAGACTAGCAATCTGTGGGTTCTGGCATATGCCAGAGGGCATACCTCCCAACTGTCCCATTTTTAAAGGGACAGTCCCACTTTTGACAGCTCAACCTGCAGAGCAGTCCCTCATTTGTACTGGAAAGTCCAGTTTTTCTCTGCACTGAACAGACAGAAAAAGAAACAAAGTTTCTAACTTGATTGGCTTTTGGCAGAGAGCCCAGAACAGCTACAGCAGAGGATAAGATACTTTTGTAACAATTTCTAGATAAGCAAATAAGGAAAAGTTAGACTCACAGCTTAAAGGGCAATTCACCTTCATGTGCAAAACTGGAATAACGGAAAAAAAACACAGAAATATGTTCAAGCTTTCATAACCTGCCAAATGTAAATTTGTAAAATGAACATGGTACTTAGGGGATGTGGTTACAAAAATGGGCATGGTCAAAAAAAATTCACCTCGCTAAGTGCGCCAATTTTTTTGACCCTCTGTTTATTTCTAAAATGTTGAGAGGTATGCAGAGGGGCTGCCATAAGGTACAATAGTCATAATAGGGCTGGTGGGGAGCTGATTGGTCCTCTGTGTACCTGAAATGCCCTGGTCTATTTTGACTCCCAGTCCAGACCTGCAGGGAATTGTATTAATATTATTAGTGAATATGATGCAGGGGTTAAGAACATTTTGGGAACTGTTATATAACTCTTATACAAATGGCAGCACTTGAGAGAATGCTGGTAAGCACACAACTGCCCAGCTCCCCTGCTGATGACACACACTGAGGGGCAGATTTACTAAATTTGTGTGAAGGATTCGAATATTCGCTCGAATAGTCTCTATTCGATTGTGCGACTATTCAAATATGCATATTAAGTATTTTCGACTATTGAATATAGAATATTCGGTCACATCGAATAGATCGAATAAAATATATTCGCTCGTTCGACTATTCGCCAGTCAAAGAACTTGCCCTTTAAATTTTTATTCGACTGTCTACTTCGCCAGATTGAACCTACCGAATTGCAATAGAAGCCTATGGGAATCCCCCATAGGCTTTTTTTTTGGCGAATATTCAAATGTTTTTTCTGCAGCTTTTCGTAGAATCTGTCAATCTCACGATTCTGACGAATAGTTGAAAACACGCTCAAAGCCAGGAAATATTTTATTAGATTTTGGCAAATTTATTATACTAAAAGCCCTCGACAATTCGACCCTTAGTAAATCTGAGTGACTGAAAGGCCAATGACATCCTCCTCAATCGCACACCAAGCCCCAGCCCAAACAACCACACAGAGATTGATCACAGACATGCAGATAGGCCCTGGGGAGCTCACACCTCGTGTTTACATCTGCCGAGAACACAGTGTTTCTCCTGGTTATGACTGTCAATTGCTTCAGCAGCTGGTCCACAGCAGCCAATGAATGAGCCGACTCAGCTTCACCAAGTGGTGGTACCACAGCCAAACTCACTGTCAGGCACAAAGTCTCACTGTCACGTCGCTATAATTTGCATAAAAAAAACCAAAATAATTGCGTGAGTTTTGAAAGTCCAAACCCAAGGCAACCTCCAAAACTAGCCCAAATCCTTATGTTGGCGGGTTTGGACTTTTAAAACCCACCACTAACTTTTACAGATAGCCCAATTTGGTTATAAATCTTACAACCTGGAATCCCTGGATCAGGGCATCCTTTTCTCCTCCTGCTGTTATATACAAGAGAAGAAACATCCTTGTGTGACCTTAGTTTAAGATTAAGCCAAATCCCACAAAACATTCTGGCAGTTGTCTCAGTCGCAGTTGTATTTTATCCCTAAACTGATGGAAATAATGACTGGCCTCCCTAACTTTATTTAAAGCAGGGGTGTCCAACCTGTGGCCCGAGGGCCGCATGCGGCCCAGGATGGATATGAATGCGGCCCAGCTTGAAACACTCAGTTCCAGAGGAAACATCTTAATAAAATAATAAGTCTATTTAATATCCAGGAGTCCCATATTCCAGTGTATAACTCTATCTGGTTATCCAACTGGTATTGTAGTTCTTTTCTGTGTATTTACTTTACTTTTACAAATCAAAAGTATTTGTGTATTTCATGTGTGGCCCCAGACAATTTTTCTTTTTCCAATGTGGCCCAGGGAAGCCAAAAGGTTGGACACCCCTGATTTAAAGGATACCTTTACCTTTTTTTCCCATCCCAGAAGTCTGGGTTTACGGATCCTGCACTCTTGTTGGGGGAAACAATAGGGATTTTTATTTTTTTTAAAAGAATGCCCCCTGCCTGTGCTAGGTTGCCCACACCAGGAGGGGGCTGATAAACCAAGAGACACTGGGTGGGGGCAGATACGGGGCAAAGTATGGATTACCCAGTATTGATCTATATTATTATTTAACATTTATTTATATAGTGCCTACATATTTCACAGCGCTGTAAAGTAAATGTGTTTATACAACTAAGTCACATGAATTACATACACAGAACATATGGAGTTACGTATGTCACAACCAATAACGGTACAAAAGGTGAGGAAGCTTCTGTCAAAAGAGCTTACACTCTAAAGGGAAGGGACTAAGTTTGCCCATGAGCAGTAACCCATGGCAACCAATAAGATGCTTGCATTTAAACAGAAGACTTGTAAATTCAACCTGCTGATTAGCTGCTATGAGTTATTGCCCCTGGGCAAACTTAGTGCATTTTATTGCATAACCCCAAAAGTGTGGGAGTGGGCAAGATCAGAATTAAGTGGGTGAGAGATGTATTACTGTATGTTATATTGCATTTGGTAGTTAAGCAGAGTGAGGATAAGCTTCTCTAAATAAGTGCATTTTAAGAAATAAAATAAGAAATAAGAAAGGTTTTGAAAAAGTCAGACAGACTGTGGGACAGAATTCCAGAGGAGGGGTGCAGCCCTTGCAAAGTCTTAAATGCGAGCATGTGAGGAGGTAATGGGAGAAGAGTTGAGTATCAGGTCAGTAGAGGAGCGTAGTAAGCGATTGGGTGAGTATATGGAGATTAGTTCAGAGATGTAGGGAGGGGCAACGTTATGAAGTGCTTTGAATGTCAGGGTCATTAATTTGAATTTTATTCTGAAAGGTAGCGAAAGCCAGTGTAGGGACTGTCAGAGCGGCATGGCAGAGGAGGAGCGGTTGCTGAGGTGTATAAGCCTCGCAGCAGTGTTCATTATGGACTGGAGATGTGACAGTCTCTGGTGGGGAAGGTCAATTAAAAGAGAGTTACAGTAGTCTAGACGTGATATTAAGAAAGAATGAATAAGAATATATCCTCTGAATTGGGATTCACACTCTCATAAATAACATATTGCAGTGGGGTCTGGTTTTAGGTCTACCAACTGGCATCCCATGCCTGCTCTCTTCCAGCCGCTGTCGAAATATGCAGTGCAATTTTAGCCCCTATGGAGGTAGTAGCCTTCTCTTCCTCTTGCATCTGAAACCATTGAGTGAACACACACAGCTAATTTCGGCAAAGAAACATAATACTTTTCACTGAAATCAGCTGAGTGTGTTTGCGCCAGAGCTGACCCAATTGTTACAGATGCAAAATGAACAGAAGGCTACTGCCCACATAGGGGTTGAAATCATCCTGTGTATTTCAGAAGGCTGATTTCAACCCCTGTGTGGCACTAGTCTAAATGGCTAATTGGATCCTGTGAAGGCTGTCCATGATGAATAGACAATCCATAGAACCCAAAAGTGGCTTGTTTGTGTGCATTGGCCTATATGATATATGACAGTGCTTTCTTCCTTACAATCCCATACTTATTACATGCATTACATGAATTATTGCATGGGCTTAACATTACTGGAAAGGAAAAACCATACCCAGTACAGGTATGGGACTTGGGACCTGGGGGTTTCCAGGTAACGGATCTTTCCGTAATTTGGATCTTCATACCTTAAGTCTACTAGAAAATCATGTAAACATTAAATAAACCCAATAGGCTTGTTTTGTATCCAATAAAGATTAATTCTATTTTAGCTGGGATCATGAGCAAGGTACTGTTTTATTATTACAGAGAAAAAGATTTTATAATATATTCTATGGGAGGCGGCCTTTCAGTAATTTGGAGTTTTCTGGATAATGGGTTTCTGGATAAGGCATGCCATAACTGCATTCCAATTTTCAAGAAAACTATGTGAACAACAGGGGAGAACTACTGGATATTTTAAATATAATTTAGCTTATAGATAGGGTTGCCACCTTTTCCTGAAAAAAATACCGGCCTTCCTATATATTTATCGTTTTTGGGATCAACCATCAAAAATACCGGCCATGGCGGTAAAATACCGGCTAGGTGGCAACCCTACTTATAGATCAAACATGCAAATGAGAGGGGCATAACAATATGATCCATACTTGTGGGGAGAAGAGAATTGTTCTATATTGGGATAACTTACTAACCAGTTGACAGTGTGCAAAAATCTGGCACAAACTATCATTTAGATGAGCAAAGTAGGGAGTGACGATTAGGACACCAGATTTTTTTTTATCTGACATGGGGTGCAAAGTGTTGCCAGACACTTCTCTGCATGAGCACTAATTGTGTGTTCTTGTATCCCTTAGTGCTCTGCTCTTGCATGCAGGTCTGGACTGAGAATCAAAATAGTCCCTGGCACTTCACGTACACATTGGCCCAAACATTCCCTCACCAATCCAATAAATAGTGACTGTCTATGGCAACTTCCAGCAGCCCCTCTGGCATTTGCTAGAACCCACAGATCAGGCATGTCTGCCCTGGGTCAATATAAATGCAATATAATGATCCCTTTAAAGTGTGGTAAGGATAATAATATGGCTGCCAACACTTGTTACTGATAGTAATCAGAACACTTTCTCATCCCAGATTCTTGTGGCGCACAATGCCTTGTGCGCCACAAGCTTTAAAGGCAATTAATGGAAGATAGACTTTAATTACAGAACCAGTTTTCAAATTACAAGAGAGACATCAAGAGCAAACGGAAGCTGCAACAGAAATAATTGCACAAGACACAACACAATAGCAGATGATTGATTATTTTTCTGCAGATCAAGTGCTATTGTGAAGATTTGTTCAAAGGCTCTTTTGTAATATAATGACATATCAGAGATAGAACTTGGGTACTGTTAATAAATTATTGGTGAAATTGCAGTTCTGAACCCTGAAAAGGAACAAAGGAAACTTAGTCAATATAAAGTAACTATGCTTTCAACACCTGAATTTTAATGGGTGATAAATGAAACAGCACATATTTCTTTTTCGTTCCTTGGAGGCCCTTTGACTTTATAACTATATTTTAGGGAGGGACAAAAATAAAGATGAGCAGTTTACTGAACTGACAAATGGCAAAGGAAGGAAGAACATTTAGAGTGCCAAACCAGTGTGAAAGCTGTTATTGTGGTCTTATCTGTGGAAGGAAATAGGCAGGCTAACCGGCTGCCTTAAATACACAGAGCCCCACTGGACAACCCTTTCTCACAACCAAGTCCAGACTGAAATTCAGAATAGGTATTTCAGGTATACAGAGCCCCAGTATTATTTAGATATATTATAAATAGCAACAGAATTCACATTTGTCTTTGCCTTAGTGGAGCTTACAATCTAAGGTCCCTATCACGTTACATTGTCCTGAAAATGTCTCAGGTATTAAAGGATCAGTTCAATGTAACAATAAAACTGTGAAAATAGATAGGCTGTGCCAAATAAAAATTGTTTCTAATATATTTAGTTAGACAACAATCTAACCTATAAAAGCTGGAGTATCTAACATAATAGCCAGAACACAACTTCTTCCTAGGGTTGCCACCTTTTAAATATATTTTTACCGGCAGT
>CM044441.1:20853229-20893405 GCA_024363595.1 Xenopus borealis
AATTGGTCTTCATTATTTTTTTTTATATAGTTTATGAATTATTTGTCTTCTTCTCCTGACATTTATTGTTATTACTACTTTTTATAATTCATCTTTATTTCCTGACCCTATCCTATTAATATTCCATATTCTCATTCAAATCGATGCATGGTTGCTAGGGTAAATTTGACCCTAGCAACCAGATTGCTGACACTGCAAACTGGAAAGCTGCTGAATAAAAAGCTAAATAACTCAAAAACCACAAATAATAAAAAATGAAAACCAGTTACAAATTGTCTCAGAATACCACTCTCATCATACTAAAAGTCAACTCAAAGGTGAAAAACCCCTTTAATAGGAAAAAATATCAAAAATATAGGAAGACTGGTATTTTTATCCAGAAAAGGTGGCAACCATACCTGGAATAGGGAAAAGCTCATTTACATGCTAATAACATGCAGTTGTTATTGTTATTTTATTATTATCATCGTGTATCAATAGCTATTACTTTTTTTTTCTAAAAACTCATATGCACAACTCCAGCGATAGGGTTACAATTAAGCCGCGGGGCAGCAGATTACTACATGTCCCAGAGTGCTTTGGGTGGGTTTCCACCACTACAACTCCCAGAATGCCCATCGTCAGGTTTCCTGGTGACAGCGGCGAGTTGAAGCAGCCCAAGGGGCGAAGCGCTTTTGAGAGGCGGAGCCGAGGTGAAAGCGAGGCTGGGAATCCCAGAATACTAGGCTTGAGCAGGCAGGCTGGCGGGTGTGGGTTCAGCTGTTCTTCCCTCAGTGTATAAGGAGGAAGCGATGCGCTGGGCTGGAAGATGGCTGAGCTACAGATGTTACTAGAGGAGGAGATCCCCGCCGGGAAGAAAGCCCTAATTGAGAGCTACCACAACCTGACCCGGGTAGCCGACTACTGCGAGTCCAACTATATCCAGGTGAGCGGCAGTCCGGGCTAGCGGCACCCGCAAATTTTGGTGTGTTTATGTCAGTGCAAAGGGGAGGCGTCGGGCAGGAAGTGGGGCAGCATCCTGAAACTCCAGCATGTCCATCTCGCGACCTTTGCGAAACCCTATCCCGCTCCCTATAGACTACAGGCAGCTACTGGGGACTCATGGGAGTTGCAGTTCGCCTACTCGTGCGGGGCTACAGATTAAACCCCCTCCGCACGGTACACTTTCGATGTGGAGCCCATGTCAGTGTTAGGGGCTGTGGGTGTATCCAGATTCAGCCTATAGGGAGTTGCCTTTTTTTGTTTAATAATGAGTCACCTCCCAGAGATCTCCCTTGGGTGCTGTATGACAGTTATTAAGCGAAGCTCTGGGCACATGACTGTCTCTTCCTCCCGGGCTGCCGTCTGTGCTGTCATTAATATGGCCCTTTGTGTCTCCTGCCTGTCTAGACAGAGTCGGGAAGCTTTGCCTCTCCTTGCGAAGGACTTAGGGGACCCTTTGTTTCTACTGTAGGGATCCTGAACTCAGGGAGGCTGTCATTGTACCACAGCCTTTCCCTCTGTAGCCTCCTCTCTTTATGTGTTATTATCATTATTGCTGTGCTATGTAATGGTGCCAGTGCAAGGATCTTATTAAAGGGAAACTGTCCTGGGAAAACATGTTTTCTTTAAAAACACATCAGTTAATAGTGCTGCTCCAGTAGACTTCTGCACTGAAATCCATTTCTCAAAAGAGCAAACAGATTTTTTTTTATATTCAGTTTTGAAATCTGACATGGGGCTAGCCATTTTGGCAATTTTCCAACTGCCCCGGTCATGTGACTTGTGTCAGCACTTTAGGAGAGAACTGCTTTCGGGCAGGCTGTTGTTTTTCCTTCTCAATGTAACTGAATGGAACACAGTGGGACATGGGTTTTTACTATTGAGTGCTGTTCTTAGATCTACCAGGCAGCTGTTATCTTGTGTTAGGGAGCTGTTATCTGGTTACCTTCCCATTGTTCTGTTGTTAGGCTGCTGGGTGGGGGAAAGGGAGGGGCTGATATCACTCCAACTTGCAGTACAGCAGTAAAGAGTGATTGAAGTTTATGAGAGGACAAGTCACATGACTTGAGGCTGCTGGGAAATTGACAATATGTCTAGCCCCATGTCAGATTTCAAAATAAAATATTAAAAAAATCTGTTTGCTCTTTTGAGAAATGGATTTCAATGCAGAATTCTCCTGGAGCAGCACTATTAACTGATGCATGTTGAAAATTGTTTTTTTCCCATGACAGTATCCCTTTAAGTTCTTTGGCTTGGGATTTAGACTGCTCTCTAGGTGCTTGGGCTTAATTACCATGGCAACCGGGCGACTGCTTAAAATTCCAAATGGAAAATGAATATTGTAAGGTATTGGCGGACAGATAAGCAATTAAAAAAATTAATAGCAATAGATCTTTTTCTTAATCTACTTCTTAAAGGATCAGTAACATCGATTTTTAAAAAATATGTTTGTGTAGAATGAAGTCTTTATTAAGTAATAACTTACTGAAAATCCTCTTGTGCTCCTCAGAGCTTTTTGGATACCTTGTTTCCAGATAACACACCCGATACCTGTAACAATAATAACTCAAACATAGTGTAAGTGGTGCACTGCATTCAAGGGGAAAATCACCCTTGGATTCTTACATGTTGCTTCTTGCGTTTGTATGTATGTATTTATGTATGACTATATAGCACTACAGGTATGGGCAGAGCATTTAAAGGGGCAGTAAAAGGTTGCTTTGGGCTGGCCCAGACATCACTATTGGGAAGCTGTGCAGTAGAACTTAATGTGAAACTTTGCGTGAGACCACATTGTGGAAGTGACAGCTAGAGCAGACCATTTCTACTTGTGAAAACCTTTGCATCTTTCTTGTAACAGTTATTTTTCTTTTTATTCTGTTTAGTTTTTCTTAAAGGGAAACTGTCATGGGAAAACATGTTTTTTTTTAAAAAAAATGCATCAGTTAATAGTGCTGCTCCAGTAGACTTCTGCACTGAAATCCATTTCTCAAAAGAGCAAACAGATTTTTTAATATTCAGTTTTGAAATCTGACATGGGGACATTGTCAGTTTCCCAGCTGCCCCTGGTCATGTGACTTGTGCCAGTACTTCAGGAGGGAACTTCTTTCTGGCAGGCTGTTGTTTTTCCTTCTCAATGTAACTGAATAGTACGCAGTGGGACATGGGTTTTTTCTATTGAGTGTTGTTCTTAGATCTACCAGGCAGCTGTTATCTTGTGTTAGGGAGCTGTTATCTGGTTACCTTCCCATTGTTCTTTTGTTAGGCTGCTGGGTGGGGGAAAGGGAGGGGGTGATATCACTCCAACTTGCAGTACAGCAGTAAAGAGTGATTGAGGTTTATCAGAGCACAAGTCACATGACTTGGGGCAGCTGGGAAATAGACAAAATGTCTAGCCCCATGTCAGATTTCAAAATGAAATATTAAAAAATCTGTTTGCTCTTTTGAGAAATGGATTTCAGTGCAGAATTCTTCTGGAACAGCACTATTAACTGATGCATTTAAAAAAAAAAAATTTCCCATGACAGGATCCCTTTAATGTTTGTAAAGGGGTTTTCCAAATAAAGCATCACACAGGCCCCCCTCTCATGTGCACAGAAATACACAGGGGCACGTGATTGGCCAGTGACAGTTCATGCACTTCCTGTTAGTCCTCGGAGAACACAGCAGATTGTCCCGTTTCTCCACTGGAGGAGAAAATAATGACGTCATGTTTAAACCGTAACGATGACCCAATAGGAGTCTGCCACCATCAACATGGATTTGTTTTAATGAAATAGCAAAGCCGGACTCTATAGAAAAATTACTATTTTTTTTTTTTTTTTTTTGGATAACGGATTTCCCAGTACTAGATTCCCATGCCTGATATTTTGTTAATTATCCAAACTTTAGTTTTTAGGTTTCAGTTGCTTTTTATTTGTGGTGAAGCTCGTTCTGTATTGATACAGCTGAGATTCTTTTGCAGCCTCATGTGGCAGTTGCTTAGTATAGAAATGATGGCACTTTCTTAATGGTATTGATGGTGGTATGGTCACTGGTAGCACAGATATGTGGGTCAGGCCGTACTGTCGGGCAGCACCGCGGCGTTCTGTCGGGCAGCACCGCGGCGTTCTGTCGGGCAGCACTGCGGCGTTCTGTCGGGCAGCACCGCGGCGTTCTGTCGGGCAGCACCGCGCCGTTCTGTCGGGCAGCACCGCGCCGTTCTGTCGGGTCAGAAGTGGCATTTTATTTGGGTTATAAAAGACACGATCACTTTGTGACTTATTATGGATTATTCAAGTTTCTACAAGAAATAGTTGTAAGACTGTGAATGTCCAGGTAGGTAATGGTTTTCTAAACAACAGTGTAAAGGAGACTCCAATCTGTAATGAAAAAAAAACCCTCCCATTTAATATAAGCTTCAGCATAGTGAAATAATAAACTTTCTAAATACAATCAATTAAATATCCTGCATAGTTTCTGAAACAATCAAGTTTATGTTCACTATCCCTCTCTCTCAGAATCTGTTTCTCTTCATTCTGTCTTCATGCAACAGTTGGTTGTCAGATATTCACTGACCGTTAGATCCAATGTATCTTATAGGGGAGACTACACTTTCCTAGCAGATGTGTTAGAGCTCACTCAAATAACAGATTCCAGTACAAACAAAATCTAACAAAATAACTGCCTTTTGCAACAATTCTGCATGTAGAGAGACATGATGTCTGGTGAATTTAATAGAGTGAGCTCTAATACATCTTCTAGGCAAAAGGAGCTGCATGAAGACAGAATGAAGAGAAACAGATGCTGAGAGAGGAATAGTGAAGATAAACTTGATTATTTCAGAAATGGTACTTCATTTTTTAATTATTTAGAAAGTCTCTTATTTCAGTGTGCACAAGCTTATTTTACATTTTCATTTTTGCGATAGTTTTAATATGTTGCATAATAGCTAATTCTAAGCAACTTTTTAATTAGACTTCATTTTTCTTTTTTTTTTATACTTTTCTGAAGGGGTGGTTCACCTTTGATTTAACTTTTAGTATGTATTTAAGTTTTAGCATAGAATGGCCTGTTCTAAGTGACTTTTCTATTGGTCTTCGTTGTTTGTTTTATATTCTGACTCTTTCCAGCTTTTAAATGCGAGTCACTGACCCCCCCATCTAGAAAACAAATGCTTTGTAAAGTTATAAATGTATTTTTATTGCTATATTTTAGTACGCCTCTTTCTATTCAGGCCTTTCCTATTTATATTCCAGTCTCTCATTCAAATCAATGCATGGTTGCTATGGTAATTTGGACCCTAGCAACCACATTGCTGGAATTGCAGACACATTCTTTGTTATTAGTACTTTTTATTACTCGTATTCAGGTCATCTCCATTCACATCCCAGGCTTTTATTCAAATCAGTGCATGGTTGCTAGTAATTTGGACCCTAGCAACCTGGTTGCTGAAAATGCAAACTGGAGAGCTTCTGAATAAAAAGTTAAATAACACAAAAAATCAAAACCAATTGCAAATGGTCTCACTATAGTGCTTTCTACAGCAAACTAAAAAGTTAAATTTAAAGGTGAACAACCATTTTAATTCTCCCCAAATGCCATTTGTGTAGTCATGATTTTTTTCTCTGTGGCAACAGAATACCTGGAAATGGATGGACTTTTTCTTTCGTATATATTAATTGTGATTTGCTGAGTTTGAGACAAGAGAAGAAATAACACCCATTATTATTAGTAGTGTGCAGATGCCTTTCCTGGTTTTTCTCTCTCACTCTTTATTTCCTGAAACAAGAACATAGATCAGGGGTCCCCAACCTTTCTTGCTCGTGAGCCACATTTAAATTTAAAAAAGAGTTGGAGAGCAACACAAGCATGAAAAAGTCCATGTGGATGTCAAATAAGAGCTCTGATTGGCTTTTTGGTAACCCCTATATGGACTGGCAGCCTACAGGAGAGAATGTTTGGCAGGACATCTGTTTTTTATACAACCAAAACTTGCCTCTAAGCCACTAATTCAAAAATAAGCACCTGCTTTGAGGCCACTGGGAGCAACATCCAAGGGGTTGGAGAGGAACATGTTGCTCGTGAGCTACTGGTTGGGGATCACTGACATAGATAATGAATGTTTCTGTTGCTTTTATGCAGACCATAGACCGTTCAATAAAACCTGCAGCATGGCCACTCCAGACTGTGCATTAAGCTACTAGAAAATACTGTTATCCAGAATTCTCGGGACCTGGGGTTTTCCGCATAAGGGATCTTTCTGTAATTTGGCTCTTCATACCTGAAGTCTACTAGAAAATCATGTAAACATTAATTAAACCCAATAGTTTAGTTTTGCTTCCAATAAGGATCAATTCTTTCTTAGTTGGGATCAAGTACAAGCTACTTTTTTATTATTATAGGGAAAAGGGAAAGCATTTTTTTTTTAAATTTGGATTATTTGATTATAATGGAAACTATGAGAGATGTCCATTCCGTAATTCAGAGCTTTCTGGATATCGGGTTTCTGGATTATGGATCCAATACCTCTACTAGTGGGAAAAAAAACTCTAAAAAGTCAGAATGACAACAAAAAAAAAGTCCAATAAGATCATTGCAGCTCCCACTGAGTTTTTAAAGAGCTTTGAGTGCTTTTACTTATCTTCATATTATTTAGTTACCTGGGGTTTTCCTGGATAATGGATCTTTCTGTAATTTGGATCTTCATACCTTAAGTCTACCAAAAAATTGTGTAACCATTTAAAGAAACCAAAAAGGCTGGTTTGCTTCCAATAAGGATTAATGATATCTTAGTTGGGATCAAGTACAAGGTACTGTTTTATTATTACAGAGAAAAAGGGAATCCTCATTATAAGACATTTGGATTGTTTGGATAAAGTGGATTCTATGGGAGACAGCCTTTTGGCAATTTGGAGCTTTCTACATATATAGATAGATAGATAGATAGATAGATAGATAGATAGATAGATAAGATCTGCATATACATACATACACTGTTTATGCTTGTATAAATAAAGATGGTAATTCATCTTCACTTCTCAGTTCTTCACTCTCATGACTCATCTGCACTTTTGTTGTACCCAATCAGATGTTTAAAAATAAATCCTATCAAAAAAAAAACACAAGGGCCAATTTAACAAGACAAAAATTGTGTTTAGATTTCAACAAAGAACTGGTTTCTCTTGCAGAGTTAGATTTTTTTCAATACTATCAATTTTTTTTCATGTCTGTTTGGATTACCTACCCAAGAATGGAGAAACACAATCACCGTTCCGTGACATTTCTCACACCCAAGGTTTTGAATCTCTAAACGAAGAATGCAGCTTGTGTAAAATTTACATTTGGATCATAAAAAGAATACTTGCAGGGCATCACAATCACACACACTTTCCTTTTCTCTTATTGTTTACACAGAAAGGGCATTTGTGACAGCAAAGGGGAAAATTTACTATTATTCCCTGAAAATCCCTCAGAATTCGATAAGCATTCGACTATCAAATGCTTATCGAATAGTTTTAGGTTATCATCATTTACCTCGATATTCGATTTCTTGATTTAAAAAAAAAAAAAAAAAACGAAAAACTTGCTTCGAGCGCTCAAAAAATTTGTACGATTCGAAAGATCGAGGCATTCGATCGTACGAATGGTATTCGAGCAGGTAATAGAAAAAAAAGTCTATAGGGGGCTTCCCATAGGCCTCTATTGCAATTCGGTAGGTTCAATCTGGCGAAGTAGGCAGTCGAATAAAATTTTAAAGTTAAAGTCCTTCGATCATCGAATGATCGGATATTCGATAATTCAACCATTCGATGATCGAAGTTTAAGGGGCAAAGTTACGAAATTCACTCGAAATCATCGAAGTTCGATCGAATACCGATCGTACCAATTTTTCGTGAAATCGTATTTTCAAATTTGGCCTCTTCGATCATCGAATAGATCGTATGATCGGATATTTGATAATTTGAGGATCGAAGGAATCAAAATTAAAAATGTATTCGACTGCCTACTTCGCCAGATTGAACCTACCGAATAGTAATAGAAGCCTATGGGAAGCTCCCCATAGGCTTCTGAGGCTAAGTCCTGCTCGAAAACCATTCGTACGATAAGAGCGTTCGATCGTTCAAAGCGTACAAATGTTTGGACGCTCAAATGAAATTTCACGATTTTTTCGTGAAATCGAACGATCAGTATCCGATTGTACTAATTCATTCAGAAATTGTATTGCAAGCAAAATTATAACCTAAAACAATTGCTTATCGAATTGCGAATTTGGTCGAGCTAATTATGGGGAATTATAGTAAATCTGCCCCTAACTTTAAACTTTATCAATTCGATATGATAGCATTTTGCATATTCGAATATCCGAAAAAAACGTACGATCGGAATTCAATCAAATTCGCTCGATCTTTGATCTATTCACATGAATTTCGTAAATTTGCCCCTAGGTGTTGTAGCTCAGGGGTCCCCAACTTTTTCTGGTTTTGGGGACCAGTGACTAGTCAAAAAATTTTTTTGCAAGGGGGGGGGGGGGGGTCAGCAGCCAATTTTGAGCGCCTCGTTCTTTGCGGGCTTGGCTCACCCACCCATTTCAGGACTTTCCGGGGGCCCAGAACTGGTCCACGGCTCAATGGTTGGGAACCCCTGTTCTGCTATAGCTGGAGTAAAAATATCTTGGTCTCATAAACATCTGATCCATAAGTGTGTCTGGCCCAATTGTGGGCTATTCAAGTGTGATTTATCTATAAATGATCATTTAGTACCTTATAGACACTGATACAGTTCGTCATTTTCTGTTTTTATTTATGTTTAGGGTTTTGTTCAGTAGTTCTCAAGTTTGGAATTTCAGCAACTGTCTGGTTTGATAGTCCGGTTTGCCTTTGCAACAAGGCAGTGGTTTGAACGAGAGACTGGGAGATGAATAGGAAAGGAAACCAATAGCAAGTGACCCCCATTTGAAACCTTTACAGAAGAGGAAGTAAAATTGAATTAACAAAAAAAAAAATTGTAGCCTGTGTACAGTACAGATATGGGACCTGGGGTTTTCTGGATGTCAGATCTTTCCTTAATTTGCATCTTCATACCTTAAAGGGCAAGGAAAGGCAAAGAAATAAAATCCAATTTTTACTTTTCTTTAATGAAAAAGAAATATATCTCCATTATACTTTAATTAAAAAATGTGTACCATTTTTATAAGAAACCTGACTGTATGCAGTAAAAATTAGGGAAAAAAATAGAAATTGTTAGACGGTCCCTAACTTCTGACAGGGAAACAATCATACTTATGAACAGCAGGGGGAGCCCCTGCCTTACTTACCAGCCATGCAGAACCCAAGCAGCTTTGTTTTTTGATCATTTATGAGGATCCCTAAGCAGCACAAATCACTCTGAGCATGTGCAGGGCCAGAGGCAGACAAATATTTTTAACAAAGTTACAAGATGACAGCCCCCTGTGGCCAACTCTGAAAGCATAAATAATTTGTTTGATTAGGCTTGTGGTGAAGTAAGTTCATGTTTATGTTTAGGATACAAAATACAGCATTTCTAGCCTTATTCTATTTTACACTTTCCTTGCCCTTTAAGTCTACTAGAAAATCATGTAAAAATGAACTTATTGGATGTCACTGGTTAACAAGACTTTACAGAGAAATTTTAAAAGGTCTGCCCCAGGGCCAGGCCAAGGGATAGGCAGAGTAGGCACGTGCCTAGGGCACAAAGCAGTGATGGAGCCAGACAAGCACCTTCTCTGTTCCCTGGTTGCCGCTGTTGCCTGCATGCACAGTTCATGCCTATTTGCGGCGCATGCGCACTCATGGTTTCCGCAAAATACAAAAAGACTTGAGCGCGCATGTGCACATAAACGAAAAAAGACGTGGCGCACATGCACATGCTTTTTGCGCGTTTGTTGTTTTGTGCATGCACACATTTTGGGCACTACTACTGGTTGGCCCGGCACTGGTCTTCCCCCTCCTGGCTTTATCCAAACCCTGGTGCTCCCATTAGTCTGTATTAATATACTGTTTTCCTGAGATGTATATGTGTTTTCAACTGGATGCCCTGTATATCATTAGCAGGTCCAGACTGAAAATTAAAATAGGTCCTGGCATTTCAGGTACACAGAGGCCCACAGAGGCCCAAACAGCCCCCCACAGAGGCCCAAACAGCCCCCCACAGAGGCCCAAACAGCCCCCACCAGCTCACTAAATACTGACTTTCTATGGCCTTGTAGCAGCCCCTGAACCCACAGATTGCCAGTCAGGACCTGATCATTAGACTTAAAAGGGCAGTTCACCTTTAAGTTAACTTTTAGTATGTCGTCTTTATTTCTTTTTTATAGTTTCTGAATTATTTGCCTTGCAAACAGGGGTCACTGACCCCATCTAAAACAAAAAACCAAATGCGTTTTAAAGCTACACATTCATTTTTATTGTTTTTTCTAACTGTAATTCATATTTCTATGCAGGCCATCATACTAAAAGTTAATTTAAAGGTGAACAACCCCTTTAAGGGATATAACACCCAACATATGAATCTGCTCCCTATGGGGCACGTCACCTACATATCTGCAGAGAGAGCCATGCAAGACAGAGTTGGAAGATCTATTTTTTTTATTTTTTAGTTTGATTCACAGTTGCTGTTGTGCAAGCCCCACCCTGTCTGTCTGCCAGTGAGTGATAGTGATATGCCACATAATCAGAGTACACGCTCTTTGGTGTGGTTGCAACATTGGCAGAGATTGGTCAGACTGTGTGACATTAATCAATGCACCGTAACACCCAAGGGCAACTGTTTGAGCCCCAGATTCCAGTTAAAGCATCAGTTTAAAGGGAAAGCAAAGCCTGAAAGCCTGCTTCCTCTTCATGTTGAATAGGGCTGCTGTATAATGCCAGGCTACAGTAGCCCACTGCAAATAAATATGTAGCTTTCCTATACATTGGAATCTGCCGTGCTGCTTTAATACACACTGTCCATAGACGCATGTAAATTCGAAGTTATGTATAGATAATATACAGGTATGGGATCTGTTATCCAGAATGTTTGGGGCCTGGGGTGTTTCAAATAATGATCTGTCCATAATCTGGGTCTTTATACCGTAAAGGAGAACTAAACCCTTCCTTAACCCCTCCTCCTGCTACTCTGGGCAAATGCCCCTAACTTTTTACTCACCCCTCGTGGCAAATTCATGCTTCGGAGTTCACAGCAGCCTTATTCGTTAATCTTTGTGTATTGAACGGCGTTCCGGTGCAGTTGGAACAATTTCCCGGTTCCTGACAACTGCGCATGCACCGCAACTCATGAGAATTGCCGAAGAGCCAAAAGAAGACTAAAAAATTTCTGAAGAAGAAGTTGGCTTCCATGAACTCTTTTATTATTACAGAGAAAAAAAAATTGGATTATGCATTATTTTATTTATAAAGGAGCATATGGGAGCCTTTCTGTAATTCGGATCTTTCTGGATAACGGATCTGTATGCATGCACCTATGGACTCCGAGAAGACCTTCTTATTTAGTGTCTATTCGACAGGTAACAGGATCTAAACATTTTAGCATTATATCACGTTTTTAGTTGTCATTTTCGTAGGGATGCAGCGAATCCCCTGTTTTGGGATTTGGCGAATCTTTCATGAAAGATTGGCAGCAGGAAGGGGTAGAGAAACCTTTTTTTTTTTTTTTTTTAGTTCTGGATGTATAAAGATTTGATTTAGTTTAGCCAAATACAAATCCTACTGAAAAAGTCCGACCAGACTTCCGAACCAAATTCTGGATTTGTCGCATCCCTACATTTTAATGCAGTTTAGCATGTGCTAGCTCGGGCAGGATAATTGTGTGGGTCTGTCATGCAAGTCCACAAACTGGTACTTGTGCTGGATTAGACCCAGACTCCCCAATGAACATCAGGCCCCTGTTGGACCTGCTTTATGACCTTCAGGGCTTTCAGGCTAGCTAACCTGGTACCCCCTGCAAATGATGTAGCTCTCTAACTCTTTAGAGACTTTAGTCAGCAACTATAAGGGGGCCACATGGTACATAACTGTTCAGTGAGTTTGCAATTGATTTGTAGCATGTAGCTCAGATTCAAAAGCAACAGTTATGACCCATGTGCCCCCCCCCCTCAAGTCAGTGATTGGTTACTGTCTGGTGACCAATCGGTGAAAAGCAAGAGATCTGAAAATCAGGATGTAGTGGCCGACTTTTATATGTACACTGGAATTGCAGTTATACCCTTACTGGTTACATCATTACCCCTCCATGTGAACCAACTTGGCTTCCCTTCCAATTCCTATTTTATTGTAAATTGGTTTTATCCTATCTTATATAAGCCTTCTGCAGGAGGAATAGGCTACACAAAGTCCAGCATGTACAGTTAAAGGAACATTTCAGTGTAAAAATAAAAACTGGGTAAATAGGCTGTGCAAAATTAAAAATGTTTCTAATATAGTTACTTGGCCAAAATGTAATGTATAAAGGCTGGAGTGACTGGATGTGTAACATAATCGAACAATACTTCCTGCTTTGCAGCTCTCTAACTCTAAATTAGTCAACGAGTTGAAGGGGGGCCACATGGGACATAACTGTTCAGTGAGTTTTCAATTGATCCTCTGCATTCAGCTCGGATTCAAAAGCGACAATATGCCCCCTCAAGTCACTGATTGGTTACTGCCTGGCAACCAATCAGTAGAAACCAAGAGAGCTGAAAAGCAGGAAGTAGTGTCTGTTCTGTTAGACATCCAGTCACTCCAGCCTTTATGCATTAAAGTTTTGGCTAACTAACTACATTAGAAACATTTTTTATTTTGCACACCGGTCTATTTACCCAGTTTTTATTTTTATACTGAACACCCTTTAAATAAAGTGAGCTGCCATTGGCGTGAAGGAATTTCCATAGCTGGAAGATGCTTAGTGAATTGATACCAGCTATCAATCGTGATGTCAGTCCATTCCTCCAGACTTGCTGAGTTTCTTGTCTCTCATTGATCTCAAAGGGTAAATTTTGTACTTTGTTTGCCTCGTTTCCTGGGAGACTGACTGGAAGAGCCAGTTTATCCTCCCCCACCGTTAACCATTTAGATGCCAGGGTGGTGCCTCAATGCAGCAATACTGTGATCTTTCCTTTAGGTTCCATGTCGTTTGTTTAAAACTCAACTTCCTTCTTTTCAATCTGCTCTTAGTGAAGTTTAAGTGCTGCGTTTGCTACAAGGCAAGGAGACGGAGTTTCAGATCTTCTCTAGCTAGTGATTTGGGAATGGTGGCTTGTGTTTTCAGAAACAGTTAGGGTATGGGCAGATGGGCAGATTTGGTGAGATTTAGTTGCTGGGCGACATTCTGCCCAAACTGCCTTCTTCCTGCCTTCCGTCTGCTAAAATGAAAATCGCCAAAAGTCGGCCAGATCTCGATTGGGCAGGACTAAAAATCCCGTTGGCTCGCGGCTGCATCTGTTCGTTGATGCGGTCCCGCGATCCAGCCGCCCGTATCGTCTCTATTTTGAGCCGATCGTTGGGCCCTAGGGCCCACCATTTGCTCACTGCGATACCGCCCACCTCAAGGTGGGCATATCGGGGAGAGATCCACTCGTTTGGGGACATCGCCACCTTAAGGAAAAACAAGTAGTGGCCAGTTAAAGATTAATGTAAATGCTGTACTTTTTTTAAACAATGCACACACACTGTGAACTGTACCCTCTCCCTTATATTGCACTACTATACTATATTCTGTACTCTTTTCTGCCCTTTTGAACTAACTGCTTTTTTTATGGATTTTTTTTATTAACTCCGTTGTTCTTCCCATAAATGGGAAGCTAAAAGGACACCATATATTAAACACACAGAACCATCCTGGTCTGTATATGTTTCCCAATGAAACTTCTGATCTGAACTAGTCCTATTTCTTGCATTGGTACTGGCATTCTCCGTGTGCTTTAGTAGAAAAATAATTCAGGTGTTGGACCGGTTATCCAGAATGTTTGGGACCTGGGTTTTCCGGATAAGGGATCTTTCTGTAATTTGACTCGCCATAACTTGTCTACTTTAAAAAAAAAAAAAAAAAAAAAGTGAACTTTAATTAAACAGGATTGGATTGTTTTACTTTGCCTCCAATAAGGATTAATTATATCATAGTCAGAATCAAGTACAAGGTATGGGACCTATTATCCAGAATGCTTGGCACCTAGGACTTTCTAGATAACTGGATAACAGGTGTGGATCTTCACACCTTAAGTCTACTAGAAAATCATATAAATGTTAAATAAACCCAATAGGCTGTTTTTGCTTTCAATAAGGATTAATTACTTTGGATAAAGTACAGGGCACTGTTGTTACAGAGAAAATGGGTGGGTGGGGTGGGGGTTGAATTCCCCTTTTTAGGCTAAGGCCAGACGGGGAGATCTGTCGCCTGGCGACTTCTCGCCGCGACGAATCGCCCCCGAATCTCCCGAATAGCTAGTTAGCTCTGCGCACCTGCTAGGTGTAAATTCGCCTGCGCTTGTTCACACGCAGCGGCGTGATTTTAAAAGTGGCTCAAAGTTGCCTCGCCAGGCAATTTTGAGCGACTTTTAAAATCGTGCCGCTGCCTGTGAACAAGCGCAGGCGATTTTACGCCTAGCAAGTGCGCAGCACTGACTAGCTATTCGGGGAGATTCGTCGCGGCAAGAAGTCGCCAGGCGACAGATCTCCCCCGAATCTCCCCGTCTGGCCTTGCCCTTACAGTTTTTTAGCTGGTATTTTTTAGGGATGCACTGAATCCAGTTTTTGGTTTGGGAGTCAGCCTTTTTCAGCAGGATTCGGATTTGGCCGAATCCTTTTGCCTGGCTGATCCAAATCCAAATCCTAATTAGGGGTGGGGAGAAAATTTGTGTGACTTTTTGTCACAAAACAAGGAAGTAAAAATGTTTTCCCCTTCCCACCCCTAATTTGCATGTGTAAATTAGGATTCAGTTTGGTATTCGGCTGAATCTTTCGAGAAGGATTCAGGGGTTCAGAAGAATCCAAAATAGTATTTTTTCTTTAAATCTATGTTGTGGTGCTTACTGTTTATGCTTGCTTGGCAACTTGGCATTCTGCCGGTGCAATATTTCAAGCCCAGTTCTTGGCAACACTTAACAAACATAAACAAATGCCAGTGCCCAGAAACCATATTCTTGGTACGCAATGGGCAGTGCCCTCTCTTAGTCCTTATAGCAATCCTGGTAAACTGTATAAACACACCATAATGTGATGTGGATGTATTCCGATGAAAGCCCCTTGCTATCCCTCTGCTGTGTCATTTAATGTGTATTGAAGCAATTCAGCATGGGGATTGTGTTCAGAAAACAGGAAACAACCTCTCACATGTGTGTTACGTGATATCACTCGCAGCAGATGCTGAACTGCTTCCTATGCAGGTCTCCTCCACCCAAAGCAATCCTATTGTTTATGGGTGTTTAAAGTGCGGCTGGGTGCTGCCATATTGGTTGTCAAACCCTTTAGTGCCAGTAAATTGTAACCTGGAGTATTCCTCCCTGCATACATAAATGTAAGGTTAAATAAAACAGGGGAAGGGGAATATTTATTCCGCTCTGGCACATGTGTAATTAAATGAAGCGTTGTTAAATATTCCCGATGGAACATAAAAGAAGTCAAGCCAAAGGCATAATGGGAAATTTAGTTTTGTCACACAGATGGGGACAGTTACAGTATGGTCATTGCAAACTATTCTGCTGCATTTCACACAGTACAGCCGGAGGGTCTTTTAATTATTTTATATCCTACCCTAGAGCAATTTGTCATTATTGTAAGACATTATTAAGGCTGATGGAGCACAGATGTCTTTTTAGCTGGCCAAGCCCCCTACATATCCTCCCATCCTTCCACCTTGAATGGGAAACCGATAACGCCACCAATCCTTACAGACTGAAAAGTGCCAGTACTTGCACCGTCTGGTCAATGGGAGGTGGTGTGGATGATTTTGGGCCCTGTTTATATCTACAATAGTCTAAAGAGAGATAATGAACTTAAAGAAATTCTGTCTTTATTTTTATAATGTAGTTTTTTTAATTTCTAAATTACATTTACACTGAAAATAATTCACACTACAATATATTTTATTCCTGAACCAGCAAGTGTAATTTTTTTTTTAGTTGTAATATTGTTGTGTAGGCCCCATCTCAGGTCAGTTTGCCTGTGATTGCGGAAAGAGCCAGTGCTGCACTATGGAACTGCTTTCTGGCAGGCTGTTGTTTTTCCTACTCAATGTAGCTGAATGGGTTGCAATGGGACCAGGATTTTACTATTGAGTGCTGTTGTTAGATCTACCAGGCAGCTGTTATCTTGTCTTAGGGAGCTGTTATCTGGTTACCTTCCCATTGCTCTGTTGTTAGACTGCTGGGGGGAGGGGTGATATCACTCCAACTCACAGTAAAGAGTAAAGAGTTTATCAGAGCTCAAGTCACATGACTGGGGGCAGCTGTGAAACTGGCAATATGTCTAGCCCCATGTCAGATTTCAAAGTTAATAAATCTGTTTGCTCTCTTGAGAAACTGTTTTCAATGCAGAATTCTGCTGGAGTAAGCACTATTAACTGATGCCTGGCCAGTAAAAATTATGCTTGATCCCAATGTTAATAGGGAAAAAAGATAGGAAGGCAGGTATTTTTTTCCAGAAAAGGTGGCAACCCTAGTTGCACATTCGAAAACGTAAAATTAGGGTACTTAAAATCGAGGTTTCGTGTATTATGAAACGGACCAGTGTGAATGGATACTATTAAAATTAATAGGTTTTCCCACCCCCATCAAGCTATTTAATTGCATAATCTGCCATTGATGCAGTTAGAATGGGGTGGAAAAGGAAGACAGCTGAAATGCTAAGCTGACGTGTGTCAGTGCATTGCTACATAAGCCTTAAAGGTCTTCCTTCTTCATTCGGTGCATTGTAACTGCCGCGTGATGATACATTTTACACTCACTAAGGTGAATCTGAAAATGATCCAGATTTTTCCATTGATTAGTGAAACATAATGGGTGGCATGCTTTCAGTAATGCTTTTATTAATGGATCAGGAGCATTAACTGCCTGTGCTCTGATCATTGCCATTTCCTGGCTGCATTCAGCACATATAGTTTATCTAATAAATAGATGGCTGGCTACCAGTAAAGTCCATAATTATATAACAGACTCTTAGGCTAGGGACAGACAGGGAGATTCGGGGAGATTCAGTCGCCTGGTGTTTAATAGCAGGCGACAATCTCCCCGAACGTCCCTCTCCCTGTCCGTCGCTAGTTGAAATGTAAAAGCGCCGGCTCTGTGCACACGCGGTGCGGCGATTTCCGGAATCGGCCGAAGTTTCCTCACAAAGTAACTTCGGGTGATTCCGGAAATCGCCGCACCGCGTGTGCACAGAGCCGGCGCTTTTACATTTGAACTAGCGACGGACAGGGAGAGGGGCGTTCGGGGAGATTGTCGCCTGCTATTAAATGCCAGGCGACTGAATCTCCCCGAATCTCCCTGTCTGTCCCCAGCCTTAAAGTTGTAATCACACGTAGACAAAAGCAGTGTTTTCTGATTTCTTTTCCCTTGATGTTAACCTGAAGGGTGATAAGACCCATACGTACATATACAAGTACAAGTGCAGTTGTGGGCATTCAAACATCATATTCATTGTGAATAAAAAATCTGAATTATTAAAGGCACAGGAATGGGACCTATTATTCAGAATGCTCATAACTTTTTCTGTAATTGAGATCATCATACCTTTAAAGAAAAAGGAAAGCTACAGAGGCAGATTATTGCCAATCAATTAGCTACAATAGTGCAAGCTAGAACACTATCCCCCATATGTAATACAAGGCACTAAGTTTGCCCAGGAGCAGTAACCCATGGCAGCCAATAAGATACTTGCATTTTATCAGGTCACTAGTAAATTCTGTCTGCTGTTGCTATAAATTACTGCCCCTGTCTTTTTTTCCCCCCAAGCAGCCTAACAGAACAATAAGATAATGGCTCCCTAACATAACATAATATCCCTAAGATAACAGCTGCCTAGTAGATCTAAGAACAGCACTCAATAGTAAACCCATGTCCCACTGTGACTCCTTCAGTTACATTTAGAAGGGAAAACAACCGCCTGCCAGAAAGCAGTTTCCTCCTAAAGTGCTGGCACAAGTCACATGACCAGGGGCAGCTGAGAAATTGACAAAATGTTTAGCCCCATGTCAGATTTCAAAACTGAATATAAAAAAAATCTGTTGGCTCTTTTGAGAAATGGATTTCAGTGCAGAAGTCTATTGGAGCAGCACTATTAACTGATGTGTTTTTAAAAACTTGTTCCCATGACATGTAGAAGGAAAGAGAAGCAGTTTATTGTCAATAGATTAGCCACAATAGTGCAAGCTATAACACTATATATATTCTGCAGAATGCATTACCATACCTGAGTAAACTGCTGTAGAAGCTCTTTGTTTGTTTAGGATAGCAGCTGCTGTATTAGCTTGGTGTGACCTCACTTCTTGCCTGAGTCTCCCTGCTCACTCATAGCTCTGGGCTCAGATCACAGCATAAAGGGGTGGAGGAAGTGAGAAGCAAACTGAGCATGCTGAAGCCCAAACCCTGGAGGTTTAAGCTGAAAACAGGACGTCTGATACAGAAGCCCATTGTCACGTTCGGCACCCTAAATCCAGAACCGATGCTAGGCTCCAGGCCCGGACTGGCAATTTGTGGGTTAGGGCAAATGCCAGAGGGGCTGCTATAAGGTCCCATAGAAAGTCAGTGTTTAGTGGGCTGGTGGGGACTGTTTGGGCCTCTATGCGGGCTGATGGGCCTCTTGTGTACCTGAAATGCCAGGGCCTATTTTAATTCTCAGTCCAGTCCTGCTAGGCTCCCTGGTTTGGGCTCTTGCAAACAGGCATGGGTCAGATTGGAGAGTTCAGAATAGTCATCAGGCAGGCATGGGTCAATACCAGTAATAATCAACAGAATTCACTAAGAAAATGCACCCAGGAACTAATTAAATTGAACCAAACAAAGGGCAATAATTTACATTCAAAAAGCCCTTTAAATACATTTGAATTTCGCTCCATTGTGCGATGACGTCCTCACGCTGGTGCATAAACCCAAAGGAACCGGCACTAAAGCAGAGATGAACCACGTGGCGGGCGTCCCCACCAGCCACTAGACCACCCTGCTAAGCGTCTCTTACACCAGAGGTCCCCAACCACCGGCCTGTGGCCCACTTGCCTGAGCTGGGCCTCCTAGCCGAGTCGGCATTTGACGCAGACGCACAGAATTTTCCTCTGAGGCATCCAAGGCATACTGTGTGATCTCTAAAATTAGAATTAGCATGGTATGGAGTGCATGAGCACAAAGTGTTCTGTTGCAGTGCATTATATCTAATGAGGATCTGCTATTAGCCTCCCACACCACTGATTGTTTCTGCACTCACTGAAAGATTTAATGACATTTTCCTGAAATCAGCCTAGAAGTGCCTGCTTAGTTATATTCTAATAAAGCACCTAACTGTCACAGAGACAAAGCCTTTACCTTTATAAAAGGGCATTTCCCTTCATATATTTGCTGGCAGTGCTTTCATTTTTTTTATATCACGTGAAACCTCTATAACATGTTCTTTTCATGTTTTTAACATTTTATGGTTCTATCTCGACCAAACTGTCTTTATTCACACCGTGCCTGGTATATCCAAGACTGCATCAGCTTGCAGTGATTTGTTTCCCTTTAAAATAGGATAGTCCCAGCCTAATTGCCCCCACGGGGAAATCTTATTTCTTCATCTGTTTTCGGAAGCAGATCGGAGATTCGGCATATGCACAGTTGAAGAATTATGTGGGTCCCAAACAACTGCGCAAGCGCCGAAATTCTCGAAGATTTCCGAAAATTATTGTGGCCTCTGGCACATGCACAGTTGTTTGGGACCGAAAAATTTCTCCAACTGTGAATGCGCAGAAAACGTCAGTCTTCTTCCAAAGATTGACGGAGAAAGATGGCTCCTGTGTACCCTGAGGGCAGGTCGAAGGGGTAAGTGAAAAGTTTTCAAATGGGGGTCACTTACCAAATGCTCTGTTAAGCTACACATTTATTGTTATTGCTATCTTGTATTATTCACCTTTCTATTCAGGACCTATCCTATTCATATTCCAGTCTCTTCTTCCAAACAATGTGTGGTTGCTATGGTAATTTGGCCCCTCGTAACCAGATTTCTGGACTTGCAAACTCAAGAGCTAGTGAATAAAAAATAACTTAAAAACCAACTTTTCAGTTGGCCATCATTTTTTCTTATTTATAGTGTTTGGATTATTTGCCTTTTTCTTCTCACTCTTTCCAGCTTTCTAATGGGGTCACTGACCCTATCTTTCTATTCAGGCCCTCTCCTATTCATATTCCAGTCTCATTCAAATCAGTGCATGGTTGCATGGGTAATTTGGACCCTAGCAACCAGAGTTCTGAAATTGCAAACTGGAGAGCTGCTGAATAAAAAGCTAAAACCACAAATAATAAAAAATTAAAACCAATATACATCCTCTCATAAATCATTATACTATTAAAGTAATCTTTTCCATGGAACAGAATGCTAACAATGCTTTTTATGGATGCATATCATAATGGGAAAACATCACTAAAAGTAGACCTTTCATTAGTAAAGTATGGGCACTCCTGCTCTACATCATAATAAAGGTTAATTAAAAGGTGAACAACCGCTTTAAACCCAAAGTTGGATTCTACCTGCGTTTGGTGTCGTACAGGCCTGTAAGAAAGACCAGACGGGACAGAGTCGGCAGCTTATTGGCCCGTGTATGGAGCCCTGTGACGGGCTTCCCCAAACGATATCTGGCCGAAAGTTGGCCTTGATGTTGATCGGACGGGACTAAAAATCCTGTCGGATTTCGGCCGCTTCTGTTTATTGATGCGGTCCCGCATTCCTCCCACCTGTTGCCAATTGTTATGATCCAATCGTTGGGCCCTAGGGCTCACGATCGGATCAGCCTATCGCCCACCTCAAAATGGGCATATCAGGGTGAGATGTCGCCAAACGAGCGGATCTCTCCGTGTATGGCCACCTTTATTTTCATCCCCTGTGGTGGATCACAGGAAAATGAAGGGCAGGGGAACACAGGGAGTTCATACAAATCTATGTGTTTGAGTATAACTTTCTTATATGGTGCAAGTAACATTACCCAAATGGTATTTTTCTCCAGCAACCTTGTGTTTCAACTGTAAGCTCTTGTAACAGGACTGTCTATTCTTCCTTATATGTGTAATAGGGCTATTGTGAAGCATTGCTTAACTGCTTAGTGTTCTGCCAGTAAAGGAAAATAATAAAAGGACCTTGAACAATCTGACTCATTCTGCAGGGCTGTGTGGGTCAGTGTAAATACCGATGGCAAGATATCCGTGTTAGTGTTGCATATGGTAAATCAGCCTCCTCAAGGACGAGAGAGTGAACGGTCTGATAGGTAGAATGCCAATCGGAAGGCACAGACATATGTCTGATGTGTGGGTATATTTTCTGTTTGTGCCTGCTATGTATGGCCATGCAGGAAACACTCCTAATTTGTAGGAATGGGTTTGGGCTACAGTTCCAATACTTTAGGGTTAGAGCACACTGGAAGTAGCCTGGCGACTAATCGCCACTTCTTTGGGGCGACTAATCTCCCTGAATTGCTTCCCCGTGTATCGCACCCACCAAACTGTAAGTCGCCTGCGCCTATTTCACACACGGCCCTCAGGAGGCAATTTTCAGCGACTTATCGCCGTGTGTAAAATAGGTGCAGGCGACTTACTTTGTAGTGGGCGCGAGACACGA
The DNA here is from genome assembly GCA_024363595.1 of Xenopus borealis. Classification (NCBI taxonomy): domain Eukaryota; kingdom Metazoa; phylum Chordata; class Amphibia; order Anura; family Pipidae; genus Xenopus; species Xenopus borealis. Next base: position 20,874,973 of record CM044441.1, read on the forward strand.
TGAAGCAATTCAGGGAGATTAGTCTCCCCAAAGAAGCGGACTGCCAGGCGACTAATCTCCCTGAAATCTTCCTGTGTGGTTTAACCCTTATGCTTAAAGGGATACCATCATGGGAAAACATGTTTTTTTTTTCAAAAATCAGTTAATAGTGCTGCTCCAGGCCAGCAGACTTCTGCACTGAAATTCATTTCTCAAAAGAGCAAACAGATTTTTTTATATTCAATTTTGAAGTCTGACAGGGGGCTAGACAAATTGTCCGTTTCCCTGCTGCCCCAGTCATGTGACTTGTCTCCACATGTGTTATGTCATGTGACTTGTCTGCACATAATAATTGGAAGAAGATCACAACATGGAGCTCTTACAGCAATACCCTAGGCCTCTTCAGTTTCAATCGAATAGGAGCAACACCCCAGGGTATCGGTAAGGGATTATAATCACTAAGAGTTGTCTGGTATTTGTCAATCCCCATTAATTATACTTTTCTTTATCCTTAGAGGCTACAGTCTGTTCCCCATATTACCTTCAGATTCATAGCTTAGGTACACTACTGCAATGTGTGTAGAGCAAGTTACCCAACCCAAATGACTGTCACCGTTCCCTTTTAACCATGATTAGTCCTGGGGGAGGGTGGGGTGCCAAAAAAGGCCTATTTGGTAACTCCATGTGGACTCGCAGCTTACAGGAGACTGTTTGGCAGTCTAGCCTCCATGCCAGGAATTCAAAAATAAGCACCTGCTTTTGGGCCACTGAGAGCAACCTCCAAGGGGTTGGTGAGTAACTTCTTGGGGGGATGGCGGCGTTGGGTCACTGATATATGGTAACGAAGGTTTAGAGAGGCTAATGCTGGTCATACATGGGCAGATAAAGCTGCCGATATCGGTCGTTCTGATTGGTCTTCCCGACTGATATCTGGACACGATATCGATCAGGAAGGTTAGATTTTCTTCCGACTGACCAGTCGGGAATTCATTGCGCTAGTCGTAATCCGATCGTTCGGCCACATGGCCGATCGTTCAGATTACCCCAATATACCCCTGCCAGTTCGTGGCATATCGGGGAAAAATCTATGCATCTATGGCCAGCTTAAGCCTAGCCTGTATGCCAACCGATATATATAATACCGATATATAATATATATATTAGTTAATGCTAGGGCCAGACAGGGCAGAAATCGGATCTTTTTGTCTGCTCGCATCCTCCTGGCCCTAGCCCAGGGATCCCCAACCTTTTGAACCCATGAGCAACATTCAGAAGTAAAATGAGTTGGGGAGCAACACAAGCATGATAAATGTTCTTGAGGTGCCGAATAAGTGCTGTGATTGGCCATTTGGTAGCCCCTGGTAACTTGTCAACCTACATTGAGGCTCTGTTTGGCAGTGCACCTGGTTTTTATACAACCAAAACTTGCCTCTAATCCCGGAATTCAAAAATAAACTCCTGCTTTGAGGCCACTGGAAGCAACATCCAAGGGGTTGGAGAGCAACATGTTGCTCACAAGCTACTGGTTGGGGATCACTGCCCTAGCCTAAGCTCTCTCATGGAAAATGATCTCTTCATTGTCTCCCCAAACAAAAAATGTCGCCCTCCTTCCTCCCCTGGCCTTCTAGAGATAATAGACTAGAGCAGATACATGATGCTTGTTTATAAAGTCACCATTCCAGTACATTAGTGAAGCACTCACAGATGGCTGTGGAGCTGGTGGGCCTAACATTACTGGCTCCCCACTGTGTGTAGAAGTGTGAAGAGTATATAAACTGTGCCTTTTATGTAGCGTTGGTTCAGCTGTTCTTTGTAAGCCTAAAATAAGGGGGAGGAGGGGAAAGGAAGGGTGTAGAGTCTTAAGCTGCATTTTGAACTCCTCCAGCAAGAGGAAGGCTACTGTTTCCTTCCTGCCAGGAGCTGTCACTTACAACTGCCTGCTGCTGCAATGTTTTCTACTGCTTGGAATGAGAGCCATATCATTATATCGCTGGGACACACATTGTTATGTACATATGCACAATGAATTTGCTTCTGGGGGTGGTTTTGTGTGGGTAGCAACTTGCAGCTATTCATCTCTCAGTCTAAGGCCTCTTTCACTCTGTACAATTCAAATAACTGCTATATGAATGTACCCCTCTACACACAGGTTATTATTGCACCAGCACTCCGCAGAGATTGCTCTTCTCCATGTCAGTCCCTGCGCCAACAGAACTGGCAATCTAAGGCTCTAGCATGCATGCCTAAAGAGCAATGACTTAAGTGGCAGCAAAGACGAAACCCAAAGTTTCCCTAATTTTAATTTTCTGAAAGTGATTCAGCCCATGAGAGTTGCTTGGAGAGGCGTTACTGGAGGGCAGTTTTGAGCACTTTAGGGCCATGTTTTCAGGCTGTTAAAAGCAGGGGTACCATTACTCTCAGTTGTCCACCTTTGAGTTGTAGTTTTTCAGTTACTGTATTTAGCTTTTTATTCAGCGGCTCTCCAGTTTGCAATTTCAGGAATCCGGTGGATAGGATCCAAATAGGGTTCCCACCTTTCAATAAAATTTTCACCGGCGGTGGTGGGGGGTGGGAAGAAAGGGGGTGTGTTGTGCTGTCAAAGGGGCATGTCGTGATTAGGGTTGCCACCTGTCCGGTTTTGACCCGGACAGTCCGGTATTTTGAAGGGCTGCCCGGGTCAATACTTCCTGCCCGGTTTTCCAAATAAGGAAAACCTGGTGGGATTAGCTTGATTGACGCAGCGATCGGCCAATTGGCGATCGCGTCGTCATAGATCCACCCCATGATGTCACAGGTCCGCGCACCGACGTCACAGGCCTGCCCACCGATGTCACGGGCCTGCCCACCGACGTCACGTTATTGTTTAACTGCCCACAACAATAACTAAGTAATAAATATAGGCAAACTCCAATATCCTGGCGGGATCGTTGGCCCTGAGAATGCACAGACAGACTGCTTCTGTGTTGATAGAAATGAAATGTGATTGAAAACATTTACATTTCCACTTTTTCTTGCTGCTGGGACTTTCAGCTTTTGGGAAGGGTAAATGTGTGTGATTCCTACTGTACATGTGCTTGCACTAACATTTTGCTCAGTTCAAATGTTCAAAATGTTTTGCAACACAGCACGTCACATTTCTGCTTAAGGAGAGTTTGACATTCCATAAATTGCCCAGGAATTTCTACCACTCTGCCACACACTTTATGAGATTGGAAAAAGATAACCATCCATTGAATTCAGCTACTCAACATTGTGTTGACTCAAAACAAACCCATTTTAAACTGTCTCAAAATGATCTCAAAAGGGTAAAATTCCTTTCTGCCTCTAAAAGGGAAATGAGACTGAACAGTCACCGGATCAGTTTTGTACTTAAGGGTTAGCCCAGATGAGACGGTTCGACTAATCTCCCTGAATCTTCCCGTGTGGTCCAGCCCTAAGGGTCATGGAAAGGCTTATACATAGGGCCAAAGTGTTGGGTACTACTCAGGCCAGTGCTTCTTTTTGTAGAAAATCTGCACCAGCTTGGTGATCTTAAAAAGAAAGTGCAGCACTGCCATCTTACTTCTATGCTCAGTAATTCCTTGCTTGGGTAAGTTTAAGGTTTAAGTTTTGAACAGATAGGGGGAGAATTGGCCATTCTATAACCCCTTTCATTTGGCCATACATTTGCCATACCTTGTTTGGTGAGAGACAGGTGCGCCTGTCAAGTGAAAGGCCACCAATATGCTTTTGACTTTTGGAGAGACCGTTGTTTAGTTTTTAGCGACCTGTGTATGTCCAACCTTATAGGAAGCCTATCTATTTCCCCAGTTTTTAACTTTATACTGAAAAATTCCTTTAAGCTAGCCATACACTATAAGACACGCTCGTTTGGCAACATCTCCAAATGAGTGGATTTTTCCCTGATGTGTCCACTAAGGCAGGGCTATATCAGGGTAATCTGATCGAATGATCAGATTACAAGAAGGAGCAATGGGCTCTGACGGGTCGGTCGGCGGAAAAATGAAACTTTCCCGATTGATATTGTGCCCAGATATTGATCAGGAAGACCCATCGGAAGCCCACCTTACACGGGCAGATAAGCTGCTGAATTGGTCTAAAGGACTGATATCCGCATCTTTATCTGCCTGTGCATTGCCACCTTTAGTCGCTCTTCTCTTGCCGTTACCCCCAGGTCGGGGGGGGGGGGGTTCCACGTCAAGAGCTGAATTTCTGGCTTGAAAACTGGAAATTTGTCTCAAAGTTACCAGAAGCACTGTTTTTGCTGCCCCGGGCAACCAGGGGGGTGCTGCAGCCTGAGGCGAGTGTCTCAACGTGTCTCAACTCGCCTCGGAGCGCCCCTGCTTCTGGGGACCTATGTATCATGCTGTGTAAAAAGTGGAGTGAAGCAATACTGGTGATGTTGCCCATAGCAACCAATCAGCAATTAGATTTCAACAGTTGGAAAACAAAAGCAAAGATCTGATTGGTTCCTATGACCCCAATTGGCCGCATCTGTTTGTTGATGTTGTCCCGCCATCCGACCGCCCATATGGAGTGCATTGTGATTAGCATTGTGATTAGCTTGATGTCCCCCACTGGTTTGGGCGACATCGCCAGAACGAGCAGATCCCCCTGTGTATGGCTATCTTTACATGCATGGCATTGACGTGGGAGCAGTTCTGGCATAATTTTTTCACCCTGCTTTGTGTATGAACCCTAAAATATCCAAGCTGAATCTCTTGTGTACATAATGCTGGTGTTTGTTTTTTTTGCATGAAGACAGGGATGTGCTAGATATAATAAATAAAGTGCCTCCATTTTTGGCTTGAACCCCTCAGTAGAATAGCTCCGCTTGTGTGAGAAATGCTGTGCTGTCTGCATACAAATGCGCCTGGTGCCTTTTGTAAAACGACAGCTGTATATTGTAAGTAGGAACTATTTTTTTTTCACACAGATCAAGCGCTTAGGCTGCAGCTAAAATCCCATGTATTTGCTTGCCCATTTATGTCCCAGATTATTTGGCAGTTTATACAGTAAAACATTTACTTCTTTCTGCTAATAAAGTCATGAAAAAGGGCTTAAACGTGACTCCTTAAAGACTAAACAAAATTATTGGATTATTTGTTTTTTTGTTTTGGTTGTAACTTCAAGAAGGTGACCAGGATACGCTTAAAAATACAGGTATAGGGTCCGTTAGCCAGAAACCCGTTATCCAGAAAGCTGCGAATCACGGAAAGGCAGTCTCCCACAAATCAAATAATCCAAATTTAAAAAAAAAAAATTTCTTTTTGTCTGTAATAATAAAACTGTACCTTGTATCTGATCCCAACTAAGATAAATGTTGGACACCCCTGACTTAAGGTAGGAAGAACCAAAGTACAGAAAGATCTGTTATCCGGAAAAACCCAGGTCCCGAGCATTCTTCATAACATGTCCCATACCTGTAATACTACTAGTATATATATATATATATATATATAAGAGCTGTTGTGCCAAAACTGAGTATTCAAGCTGTAGGTGTTGCAGCCTCTGTGATAGTCGTTGAGGTAAGTAGTTTGTGGTGTGTGGGAGGAAACCCACAGGGGCAACCCATATAGTAATAATTGAGTTTTACTGTTTTTATGGATACCGTGTCACTGATGTATTTTAAACATACATGGTGGTTATGCGTGTGCTAAATATATTGTGAAATCTTCTCATTTTTCTAGGCTCCAGATAAGAGGAAAGCATTAGAAGAAACAAAAGCATACACAACTCAGTCTCTGGCAAGTGTTGCCTATCAGATAAATGCACTGGCCAACAATGTGCTCCAGCTATTGGATATTCAGGCCTCCCAGCTGCGGAGAATGGAGTCCTCCATCAACCATATCTCCCAGGTAAAGGTCACCTTTTCAGCCAATAACGTCACCAATGTTAATGTGTTTTTGTGCAGCTTAGTAGAAACGTGTGCATTAATAATACAATCTATCTGATAAGCAGAGCAGAATTCTATGTGCACAATAAAATCTTTTTTTTTTTTTTTTCTGATTCCCAAACTTAAAGGAAAACTGTACCTCCAAAATGAATACTTGAGCCACATATAGTTTATATCAAATTAAGTGGCATATTAAAGAATCTTATCAAACTGGTATATATATTTAAAGGGCAAGGAAAGGCAAAGAAATAAAATCCCATTTTTACTTTCTCTAATGAAAAAGAAATCTATCTCCAATATACTTTAATTTTAAGATGTGTACCGTTTTTATAAGAAAACTGACTGTATGCAGTGAAATTCTCCCTTCATTTACTGCTGGGGATAGGAATTGTCAGACGGTCCCTAACTTCTGGCAGGGAAACAATCATAGTTATGAAAAGCATAAGTTGATCATTTATGACGATCCCTAAGAAGCCCAGACCACACTGAGCATGTGTATGTAGTCTTGTCTTGCAAAGATGTACAACAAAGTTACAAGATGACCGCCCCCTGTGGCCAACTTTGAAAGCATAAATCATTTGTTTGATTAGGCTTGTGGTGCAGTAAGTTCATGTTTATGTTTAGTATACAAAATACAGCATTTCTAGCCTTTTTCTATTTTACACTTTCCTTGCCCTTTAAGTAAATATTGCCCTTTTACATCTCTTACCTTGACCCAGTCTTTGTGCTGCCTCATAGATCACCTGACCAGAAATATTTCAACTTTAACTGTAACAGGAAGAAGTGTGGAAGCAAAAAACATAACTATGTCTGTTAATTGGCTCATGTGACCTAACTTTATAGTTTGTTTGGTATGTTTGTGTGCACTGTAAATCGTATGATCCCAGAGGTCGTCCCTTTTTTTTTTAAAATGGCAGTTTTCTATTTAGCATTACCCAAATGGCACATACTACTGAAAATGTTTACTATTATAAAAATGGCTTATTTACATAAAGCAGGGTTTTACATATGAGAGCTGTAAGACTTACATTGTTTGTAGGAGTATAGTTTTCCTTAAAATGAGATTTCAACCTGTTAGGGAAAAACCCTTGTCCCCCACCCCATGTAGACCCTCCTCCCCCCAACCTAATTGCCCCCCACCGGGAATTGCCACAAACTTACCCCTTGGCTCATTTTCAGTCCTTGGGGTTCATGGGCGCCACCTTCTTTCTTCGTCGATCTTCGGAAGGAGACTGGCGTTTTCAGCACATGCGCAGTTGGAGAAATTATAAGGTCCCGAAAAACTGTGCCGAAAGTCATGAAAATTTCCGAAAACTTTCTGCACATGTACAGTTCTTCGGGACCAAAATAATTCTCCAACTGCGCATGCGACGAATCTCCCCACTGCTTTCGAAGATTGATGAAGTTGCGCCAGTGAAGGACAGAAAATGCATGACTTTTGGGGCATTTTCTGGGAGGCTGGGGGAGGAGGGAGGGAGGCCTACGTGGGATGGGGTATGGTTTTTTTTTTCTCCCCCCAGCAGGTTGAATTTTCCTTTAAGGTGGCCATAGAGTCTATGGCCACCTTAAAGGAGAATTCAACCTGTTAGACCTTACTATTAGATCTTACCAGGAAAGATTGTTTGTTTCAGCACATGTAGAGCTGAATCATCTGTTTTACAGGTAGAAACAATAGAATACTACCTATATCTGACGATTCAGCACTAACAATGGCCAATGTTCAATCAAAAATTTCCGGCCAGTCTGATCAGCGAGCTGACTGATATCCAAGCCTTCTGCCAATATCTGCTCTTCTCCCACCATATATGCTCTGAATATTGTACAGGGAATTTGTATCATACAATATTATCTGTACGTCTATGGCCATCTTAGGGCTGTTGTCTAAAGCAGAGGTACAGCAGCCCTATTCACACTTCTTCCTGTTACAGTTAGGGGCACATTTACTATTATTCCCCAAAATTAGCTCGATCAAATTCGATATTCGACCATCGAATGCTTATCGATTTTTGCTCGATATCCGATTTCTCGATGAATTCGTACGATCGGATACCGATCATTCGATTTCATGAAAAAATCATGAAATTTCCTTAGAGAGTCAGAAAAATTCTACGATTCGAACGCTCCAATTGTACGAATGGTATTCGAGCAGGACTTGGCCTCAGAAGCCTATGGGGAGCTTCCCATAGGCTTCTATTACAATTCAGTGGGTTCAATTTGGCGAAGTAGGCAGTCGAATAACGTTAAAATTTTGAATCCTTCGATCATCGAATGATTGAATTACCGAATATCCGATCATTCGATCTATTCGATGATCGAAGAGGTCAAATTTTACTTTACGATTTCACGAAAAATTCGTACGATCGTTGTTCGATCGAATTCGATCGAACTTCGATCATTTCACGTGAAATTCGTAAATTTGCCCCATAGAGTGTTGCTATTTCTGGTCAGGTGATCTCTGAGGCAGCAAATGTAAAAGGAAAATATTTACTTAAATCTATATACCAGTTTGGTGATATTCTTTAATATGTCACTTAATATAATATGCCACTTCATTTGATATAAACGATCTGTTCCTTTACTGTTAATTTTGGGGGTATAGTTTTCCCTTTTCTCGACTACTATTGTTATTATTGTTGATGGGATGTATATTTGTTTTGAGGGTTGCTTGCAAATAGCATTGTCCGTCACATTAGAAATCTCAATAGACCTAATTCTAGATCCAGCAAGAATATCCAAATAGTGTTAATGCAACTGGCTGCACCGTATTTTTAGAAAAAGCATCTAAATTTGCATAGTTTCTAACTGTAGAGCAAAGGACTGCTGTTTCCTCCTTTCACAAGTTCTGCAGGTGTGAGATATGTAGCTGGGATCCATCTATAAAAAGCAGAAGGTGTCGTTCAAGCCTGTGCTTGGCTTTTGTCTATCCCCAGCTATGACAAAGACCGGAAGAGCCTGTAATTAAATGTGATCAGTCATTATAAATCAGAAAGTGTTTTCTATAGTGTAGGTATGGGATCCGTTATCTGGAAATCCGTTATCCTGAAAGCACAGATATAAGGGAATACTATCTCTCCATTTTAATTAGGGATGCACCGAATGTAGGATTCAGTTCGAGATTTGGCCTTTTTCAGCAGGATTTGGATTCAGCCAAATCCTTCCGCCCAGCCGAACCCTAAATCAGGCAATTGCTCTATGCATTGGTTCAAAGTGATGCAATTCTCCTTCCTTAAAGGGGTGGTTCACCTTTATGTTAAATTTTTGTATGTTATAGAATGGCCAATTTTAAGCAACTTTTTTCAATTGACCTACATTTTGTCTTTTGAAGAGTTTTCATTTAATTATGTCTTCCCAGCTTTCAAATAGAGGTCACTGACCCCATCTGTAAGGCTACACATTTATTGTTGTTGCAATATTTGTTACTCCTCTTTCTGTTCAGTCCTCTCCTGTTACTATTCCAATCTCTTTATTCAAATCAATGCCAGATTACTAGGGTAATTTGAATCCTAGCAACCAGATTACTGAAATTGCAAACTGGAGATCTGCTGAATAAAAAGCTAAATAACTCCAAAACTGCAAACAATAAAAAAATCCAAGTGCAGATTTTATCACTCTCGTCATACTAAAAGTTAACTTAAAAGCGAACAACTCCTTTAAAGGCACAGTTCAGTATAAAGATAAAAACTGGGTAAATTTTGTAAAACAAATGTTTCTAATCTAGTTAGTTAGCCAAAAATGTAATGTAATGTATAAAGGCAGGAGTCGAACAGAACACTACTTCCTGCTTTTCAGCTCTCTTGTTTTCCACTGATTGGTTACCAGGCAGTAACCAATCAGTGACTTGAGGGGGGGGGGCACATGGGACATAACTGTTGCTTTTGAATATGAGCTGAATGCTGAGGATCAATTGCAAACTCACTGAACAGTTATGTCCCATGTGCCCCCTTCAAGTCGCTGACTAACTCAGAGTTAGAGAGCTGAAAAGCAGGAAGTAGTGTTCTGGCTATTATGTTACACATCCACTCACTCCAGCCTTTATATATTACATTTTATATTATATTTTTGGCTAACATTTTTTTTATTTTGCACATCTATTTACCCAGTTTTTATTTATGAACTGTTCCTTTAAAGGAGAAGGAAAGGCTTTGTGCACTTTTGGGTGCTCAAGTGATTGTATTGACTTACCTGAAACCCCGGGCCAGTGCTCCTATGAGCAGAAAACTGCACTGACCCGGGGTTATACCAGTGAGCACCTCTGAGCGATCCACTTCAGTCTTCCTCTTTCTTCGCGAGGCTCTGCATGCACAGTAGAATGAAAAGTTGAACTTTAAAAAGTTGACTATTCAACTGCCCATTTGTTTGCCCTGGGAAATTTTGAAGAATAAAGAAGACTGAAGAGGATCACTCCTTGGTGCTCACTGGTATAACCCTGGACTGGCGCAGTTTTCTGCTGATAGGAGCACTGGCCCGGGGTTTCAGGTAAGTCAATACAATCACTTGGGGGTGCCTGACATTTTGCATCCCAAGTGCACAAAGCCTTTCTATCCTTCTCCTTTAAGGACTCCAGTTGTTGGATCTGTGGGTTTGTATATGAGGCAACACCATGACAATTATTCTTCTGTTACAGGTGATCAATTAGTCCCAGACTGGCAATCTGTGGTTTCTGGCAAATGCCAGAGGGGGCTGATATAAGGTGCAATCGAAACTCTGTATTTAGTCGGATGGTGTGGGCTGATTGGGCCTCTGTGTATCTGAAATGCCAGGGCCTATTTTAATTCTCAGTCTGGACCTGTGATCAATCCATCTGCCCTCAGATCTGCCCTGCAGGACTAAATTAAACTAGAGCCTAAATGTAGGTGTCCGTCTGACATCAAGGGCAGCTGAATGGCTAGTTTTTTTTTTTTTTTTTATCAATATAGGCAATAGAGTCAGCAGCTGACTAATGGGAGGTCTGGTTGAAGTCCTGAGTAATTGGTTTATTAAGTGCATGTGGGAGCAAGAGGAATTATCTCTCCATGTCCAGGGAGGCCTAAGGGCTAGGGCAGACGGGGAGATTCGGGGGCAATTTGTTGCCTGGCGACTTCTCGCTGCGACTTGTAGCCCCCGAACCTCCCCGAATAGCCAAGTCCTGGGGCACACCGGCGTTACTTGAAAACGCCGGCGCCTATTCACACGGAGCGGCGCGCTTTTTGAAATCGCTCCAAATTGCCTCGCGAGTCAATTTGGAGCGATTTCAAAAAGCGCGCCGCTCCGTGTGAATAGGCGCCGGCGTTTTCAAGCAACGCCGGTGCGCTCCAGGACTTGGCTATTCGGGGAGGTTCGGGGGCTACAAGTCGCGGCGAGAAGTCGCCAGGCGACAAATTGCCCCCGAATCTCCCCGTCTGGCCTTAGCCTTAAAAGGTCCAATAGCTTCCAGACTAAAGCACAGTCCCTACCAGTTGAAGTTTATGCACAGTCCACATTTATGACACATTTTCCTCTACTGTTTTTTTTTTTTTTTTTTTCCTCTGGACTCATCATTCTTCATCTCTTCTTCTCTATTCCTTTTTATCTTCCCCTTTAGTTTCTTTAAACAGCCTCATGAGATCATTCTGGGAAATGGGCTGATTGGTTGCTGATTCTGCATGCACGTTTGGTTTATGGTTTTATGTTCCTATTTTGGGGACTTTTATTTAGCAATAATCAGGCACTTTTTATTCCTGGGGTGCTTGGCAATGACACTCATTATGCCTGACATTTTAGCTACCCCTCAGAGGGTTTATTACACACATGATGATGCAGGTATGGGATTTCTTATCTGGAAACCCATTATCCAGAAAGCTCCAAATTATGGGAAGTTCTGTGTGTAGATGAACTCCGCACCTTCATCTTCATGATTCTCCTGCCTTGGTAGTGCAGATCCAGACGGTCGGCGCATGTCGGTAAAATGTAGATACATTTTAAGGGCTCTTGCTCATGGGCGTTTTTACACAGGAGTAGACGCGCTTGATTCCTTTCAATGCAGCTGTACTCGCACAGACGCATGTAAGTGCCGAACGCAGGTAAGTACAGCCCCCTTCAAATGAATTGAGTGTGACTACTCCTGCATCCCCCTGCTGCAGAACGGAGCGCAGGTAAAAACACCAATGTCTTACAGATGGGCGTTTGAATCTGTGCTCCCTTGCATTCCGGTTTTATACGTTCAGCTGCAGGGAAGCGCAGGAGTAGACCTATTTTTCTATGGGGCTGTACTGACACAGGAGCATGTAGGCGCCAAACGCAGGAAAAATGCAGCATGTTGCGTCTTAACCAAGATGTATAACAAAGTTACAAGATGACAGCCCCCTGTGGCCAACTTTGAAAGCATAAATCATTTGTTTGATTTGGCTTGTGGTGCAGTAAGTTCATGTTTATGTTTAGTATACATAATACAGCATTTCTAGCATTATTCTTTTTTAGACTTTAGTTCCCCTTTAAAGGGAAACGTCATGGTAAATCATGTTTTTTTTTAAAAACGCATCAGTTAATAGTGCTGCTCCAGTAGACTTCTGCTCTGAAATCCATTTCTCAAAAGAGCAGACAGATTTTTTTCTATTCAGTTTTGAAATCTGACATGGGGCTGGCCATGTTGTCAATTTCCCAGCTGCCCCTGGTCATGTGACTTGTGCCAGCACTTTAGGAGGGAACTGCTTTCTGGCAGGCTGTTTTTTTTTCCTTTTCAATGTAACTGAATAGTACTCAGTGGGACATGGGTTTTTACTATTGAGTGCTGTTCTTATATCTACCAGGCAGCTGTTATCTTGTGTTAGGGAGCTGTTCTCTGGTTACCTTCCCATTGTTCTGTTGTTAGGCTGCTGGGAGGAGGAAAGGGAGGGGGTGATATCACTCCAACTTACAGTACAGCAGTAAAGAGTGATTGAGGTTTATCAGAGCACAAGTCACATGACTTGGGGCAGCTGGGAAATTGACAATATGTCTAGCCCCATGTCAGATTTCAAAAAGAAATATAAAAAAATCTGTTTGCTCTTTTGAGAAATGGATTTCAATGCAGAATTCTGCTGGAACAGCACTATTAACTGGTGCATTTTGAAAAATTTTTTTTTCCCATGACAGGATCCCTTTAAGCATGTTTTTCCATCCAATATAAAAACATAACTGGCTCCATTGGTTTAGGATTCATGAGTGACCGCACACAGAATAGTAAGGTACTTGGCCCATTTATCAAAGTTAATGCTTTCTGTCTTGCTCCGCTTTTGTTATGAGCAATTCACCTTCTTATATATAGTATAATTGCGTTCCTTGTGGGTGGCATGCACCAAATGCACTCACGAAATCTGGCACTTAGGAAAATTTAGACGGCATTCTCTACACATTAGCAGGTATGGGATCTGTTACCTGAAAAAATGTTATCCAGAAACCTCAGAATTATAGAAAGGCTGTCTCCCATAGACTCCATTATAATTAAATAACTCAAATTTCTCTGTAATAATAAAACAGTATCTTTCACTTGATCCAAACTAAAATATAATTAATCCTTATTGGGTTTATTTAATGTTAACATGATTTTCTAGTAGACATAAGGTATTGAGATCCAAATTGAACAAAAAGTTTGGGACCTGGGTTTTCCTGGATAACGGGTCCCATTCCTGTATATGTATCTGTATTGCGGCAGGCAAAACAAACGTTCCAAGTCTGGCAATAGGCCACACCAATACCTACATAAACATATTACTAAATGTTCAAAGTCTAAGGTGTACAGTAAATCATTAATTCACTGTGTTTATCTTTGTGTCCGATTATCCCATAGTAGACAATTTTATTTTATTGGGTGACTTTTGAATATTGGGGGGATTCATTTTCTAAGATTCTACATGAGCAGCAACCAATATCCATTGTATTTAATTTGTTTACATTGCACTGGTCAGAACAGAACTGTTTTTGTTTTTTTTTCTTCTTCTTCTTCACTGATTAACATTATTTTGCTAAACAATGCATTTATTCCAAATTAGTGGATGGCACTATCCCATAGACTCAATTTTAATCAAATAATTCACATTTTTAAAAATGATTTCCCTTTTCTATGTAATAATTAAAGTTATATTAACTTGCTCCTATCCAAGGTATAATTAATTCTAGCCAGTTTCAAAACATTCCTACTGGGTTTATTTAAAGTTTATATGATTATTTCAAGTTAACATAAAGGGGTTGTTCACCTTAATTTTTAGTATTCTGCACAGCGTAATATTCTGAAACAATTGGCAATTGGTTTTCTTTTTTATTTGTGGTATTTGAGTTATTTAACTTAGCTCTCCAGTTTGCAGTTTCAGCAAACTGCTTGCTAGGTTCCAAATTACCCTAGCAACCATGCATTGTTTTGAATAAGAGACTGGGATATGTTTAGGAGAGGGTCTGAATAGAAAGATGAGTAAATGTAGCAAGAACAATAAATGCGTAGTCTTAGGGTAGGGGCAGACAGGGAGATTCGGGGAGATTTAGTCGCCTGGCGTTTTTTGCAGGCGACAATCTCCCCGAATTACCTTCTCCCTGTCTGCCGATCGTAAAAGCACAAAGCGCCTGTGCAGACGCGGCGCAGCAATTTCCGGAATCGCCCGAAGTTTCCTCACGAGGTATCTTCGGGCGATTCCGGAAATCGCCGCGCCGCGTCTGCACAGGCGCTGGCGCTTTGTGCTTTTACGATCGGCAGACAGGGAGAAGGTAATTCGGGGAGATTGTCGCCTGCAAAAAACGCCAGGCGACTAAATCTCCCTGAATCTCCCTGTCTGCCCCTACCCTTACAGAGCATTTGTTTTTTAGTTGGGGTCAATGACCCCCATTTGAAAGCTGGAAAGAGTCCGAAGAAAAAGGCAAATATATAAAAAAAAAAGAAACAATGAATGATCAAATTGTTTAGAATTAGCCATTCTATAACATACTAAAAGTTAATGTAAGGGTGAACCACCACTTTAAAGTATGGTGGGACAGATCCCTTATCCAGAAAAACCCAGGTCCTTTGCATTTTCAGAAACAGGTCCCATGTTTGTAGGATGTTACATTAACACAGCGCTTTTATATTTGCAGACTGTGGATATTCATAAAGAGAAGGTGGCACGCAGAGAGATCGGTATCTTGACAACCAATAAGAACACAGCAAGGAGTCACAAAATCATTGCTCCTGCTAACATAGAGCGCCCCGTCAGGTACATTCGCAAACCCATAGACTACACAGTGCTGGATGATGTAGGCCATGGAGTAAAGGTAAGCACCCATGACATCAGGTTCCATCTTTAAGCTGTACAAAATGTTTCCTGCAGTCCATATGGTGCCTGAAAGCTTCCTGAATATATTATTGATATTAGGTATGCACCGAATCCAGGATTTGGTTTGTGATTTGGCCTTTGCAGCAGGATTCAGATTCAGTCTAATCCTTCTTCCCAGCCGAACCAAATCTTAATTTGCATTTGCAAATAAGGGGCGGGGAGGGAAATTGCGTGACTTTTTGTTAAAAAAAAAACAAGGAAGTAAAAAATATTTTCCCCTTCCCATCCCTAATCCCTAATTTGCATATGCGGATTCGGTTCGGTATTCGGCCAAATCGTTCATAAAAGATTCAGGGTTTCGGAACAAATACAAAATAGTGGTTTCGTGCATCTCTGTTTGATATATGAGAAAAAGTAGCGACGTAAATTGCAGGGTTTCTAGTTTTCTAAAGTGTATGCGCTAAAAAAAATCATTTTAGCTGGTTTAGCTAACTCTATGCACCTAATTATAAAAAAAGCCACATACCCGATAATATGAAATGCAGCATATTGAGTGGAAATGTGATTCTAAGCAACTTTCCAATATGCATTAAAATCACTGAAAACATTTATTTAAAGTTACGTGTAAGGCTTAGTCCAGACGGGGAGATTCGGGGGCGATCCGTCGCCTGGCGACTTCTTGCCGCGACGGATCGCCCCCGAATCTCCCCGAATAGCTAGGCACCGGCATAGCTTGAAAACGCCTGCGCTTATTCACACGGAGCGGCGCGATTTTTAAAATTGCGCCGCTCCGTGTGGACACGCACCGGCGTTTTCAAGCTGGATAGGCAATTACAACATAATAAAAGAAAGAAAAAAGGAAAAGAAAAAAATAACCAAAAAAAAACCCCAAAAATTATATAGCAATCTTGTTGATACTTTTTATTAGTCATCTCTCTATTTTTAGTAGGGATGCACCGAATCCAGGATTCGTCCAAATCCTTCTTCTCGGCTGAACCAATTCTGAATCCTAATTTTGCGTATGCAAATTAGGGGAGGGAAATCACATGACTTTTTTGTTAAAAAACAAGGAAGTAAAAAAAAGTTTTCCCCTTCCCATGCCTAATTTGCATATGCAAATTAGGATTTTTTTCGTTATTCAGCCAAATCTTTTGCAAAGGGTTCAGGGGTTCGGCCGAATCCAAAAGAGTGGATTCGGTGCATCCCTAATTTTTAGGTTGTTTTTCATTATTCCAGTCTCTTATTCAAAAGATAATTTGGATCCTAGCAACCAGATTGCCGAAATTGCAAACAGGAGAGCTGCTGAATAAAAATCCACAAATAATAAAAATGAAAACCAAATGCAAATTGTCTCACAATATCACTCTCTACATCATACTAAAAGTTAATTTAAAGGTGACCAACCCCTTTAATACACTTAGGATGCAAATTTAGTAAAAGAATTTCACCATCATAAATGACAAGCAAGAACTGTAGCTTGGAAGTCTTGTGCCTTAACTGAATTTGTAGATTAATTCTCGCACGAAACGACGATTTATAGTCATTTAACTGAAATTAGCTCCTTTTTAACTCAAGTTCCGTGACACTGTGGGTTTCTGTTCCCATGCACTTTGCTTCTGGGAATACTAAATCAGTGTTTCATTAATTCCCCTGAAAAATGCACCATTGTTTGCCAGCGAGGATGAGCGAGAATGCAAATGAATGTTCCACTGGCTGCTTCAAAATATGTATCACAAGCTCAAACTCTTGTAAAGCTTTTGGCGTAAAGGGGTCATTTTTGTGCAGAATTATTGTTTTACTCTGGTTTATGTTTAAATTCCCAGAATGCAAATAAAGTCCTTACTCTTCATAAATGAGAAACTCTCATCTGAGTTGGTAGTTTATCGTTTCATGTTTTGGACCAAACCATTTGTTCTAGATATCCGACTAAGCACTCCATTAAACATAGCTGGGTGGAACGTGCCATTAGCTAAAGAGGCCACAATGCTATGTATGACCCATCCTTGCCCAATGTGAGTGGCAGGCCTGTGTAGTAGTGATGTGCGGGCCAACCCAATACCCACGGGTCGGGCAGGTTCGGGTAAACTTCGCACCTAGGGTTGCCACCTTTGAAATTTTTTTTTACTGGCAGTGGTGAGGGGCGGGAAGAAAGGGGTGTGTTGTGATGTAAAAGGGGCGTGGTGTGACATAAAAGGGGTAGTGCCACGACCCGACCCTGGGGGAAAAAAAAGGTAAATGTTTAGCAGATTGGGGTGGGCCAGGGGCCTTTAATAGGGGTATTACATATTTACAGGCAGCAACATTGCCGGTAAATTTGTAATACCGGCCTTCTCCATTGTTTTACCGGCTTGGTAACCCTACTCGCACCCCATCTTCCAGGTTGGTGCTGGATCAGCTCTTCTGACTGCTCTACCGGCCCGCAACCTTACAACTGCCGGGTTCACTTTGTATAAATGCGCACCTGCTTGCCCCGTCCCTTTAGTTACGTCATTGGCGGGGGGCGTTGCTGGTCTATAAAAGGAACCCGGAAGTCTGGTTTGGGCAGGCGCAGGTGGTGGGAGGGTGGGTGCGGGTCACTACTGTGTAGGAGACTAGGAACCTAAGCAGTGGGACATCCTTCATTGTTTAGGACATTGTTCTTCTCCTACTACTAAAAATGGCCATAGACATGCAGATTTTATGCTTTATACAGGTATGGGTCCTGTTAATCGGAAACCCGTTATCCAGAAAGCTCTGTCCTAGACAGCTGGATCCAGAAAGGCCCTCTCCCATAGACTCCATTATAATCAAATCCAATTAAAAAATAAAAAAATATTTCTTTTTTTCTCTGTAATAATAAAACCGTACCATATCTTGATCTAAACTAAGATATAATTAATCCTTATTTGAGGCAAAACCAGCCTAATGGGTTTATTTAGTGTTTACATGATTTTCTAGTAGACTGTATAAAAAAGATTTGTTATCTGGAAAACCCCAGGTCCCGAGCATTCTGAGTAACAGGTATACCTGTACAACAAAAATTTGCCACGTCGAAAATTTGCAGATGCCCATTAAAGTCTATGGAAAATTTAATTTATTTGACATGCATAATTTTTTATTTTATGTGCAACGCCATCCAAGTTTATGGATGTCTGTTCTGCAGCAAAAAAAAAAGTTGAAAAGAACCGTCCCTAGTTCTGGCCATTAATTCAGACGTATCAATCCTACATAAGTTATTTCCAGAAGTAGTAGTGACGATCACCCATTGATAGCGTCAGATAATAATCCAAAACATGCAAAGAAATCGTTGGTCCCAAAATGTTTAACCTTTCCAATCAACCAAAAA
>CM044441.1:20894508-20943107 GCA_024363595.1 Xenopus borealis
CTTTCATCTGATTCATTAAGAATTCTATTGCTTCATTATACATTTTAAAAAGGGACTAAGCTTTGACAGCAACTTACTTGCTGCTTTCAAAGTAAACGCTTTTTATACCCGAAACATGTTGTGTCAATAAATGCACATTGCAGTTATTCTATTGTTTCTACCTGTATATCGGATGATTCAGCTCTACACGTGTGTGTGTTTTAACGAATGATCTTGCTTGAAACATCTTTTCCGAGAAAGATCATAATTGTTACGTCTATGGCCAGCTTAAGGGTAAGGCCAGACGGGGAGATTCGTCGCCTGGTGACTAAACTCCCCAAACCGCTTCCAGCTGCTTAATGAATAATCGCCTGCGCCTATTCACTCGAAATTGCCTAAGGAGGCAACTTCGAGCGACTTTGGAAAACGCAGCGCTGCGTGTGAATAGGCGCAGGCGATTATTCATTAACCAGCTCTACAGGCTCCGGAATGTTTCACCTGTACACTAAATAATGCTGAGCTATGGAGAAGGTTGGTAGTATTTAAAAAAAAAATAAAAAATTGTCTCTTTACTAGAGATCACAGGTAAAGTTGCTGTACTGTGTTAGCCAGTAAAAATGTTATAGGGCAACCCTTTTGAAAAAAGTGCTATAAAGGCGATACTTTTATTGGCCAACTAATACAATCATAGCAAGCTTTCAGAACATTTAGTTCCTAGATAATCAGCTTGAATTATATTAGTTAGCCAATAAAGGTATCGCCTTTACTAGCGATCCTGACACATCTTATGAAATAAAGGAATGTCTTTGTATCCCTTTAATCTTGCCCCCCCCCAACATTAAAGATAAGGAATATTAAAGGGGAGTTGGTCTTCAAAGTAATCATGTTGATTATTTTAAGACCATTTGCGGCAGTTTTTTTTTATTCTTGGGTGTTGGTTTTGTTTGAATTGTTACATTTTTTTGTTCTGCACCTCTCCTGTTTAGGGCTACCTGGTTTCTTGGGAAAAAGGGAGTGATTTATAAGGCAGAATAAAGGGTGTAATCTATAACACGCTAAAGGTGAACCTCCTCTTTAAAGGGTTAGTCCACCTTTAAATGCCCAATTCTAAGCAACTTTTCAAATGGTCTTCATTATTTTTTTTTTTTTATAGTGTTTTTTTTTTTTTTTTAAATTCTGCTGACTTGTTCCAGCTTTCAAATGGGGGTCCCTGACCCCATCTAAAATCAAATGCCCTGTCAGACTACACATTAAGGTGGCCATAGACGCACAGATAATATTGTAAGAAACACTATTACTTACACTATCCGGTGCATGTATGGTGGGAAACGAGCCGACTGTTATTGGCAGAAGACTAGGATATCAGTTGGCTCGTCTGGACAGAAAATTTTGATTGGATGCCTTTGAAGGGACCCCAGTATCGGCCATTGTTAGTGCTGAATCGTCAGATACAGACATAATTCTATTGTTTCTACCCATATATTTGATGATTCAGCTCTACACGTGTGTATTAAAATGAACAATCTTTCTTGGAAAGAACTTTTCCAAGAAAGATCGTAATCGATAAGTCTATGGCCACCATTATTGTTGCCACTTTTTGTTACTCCTCTTTCTATACAGCCATCTCCTATTCATATTATTATTATCATGTATTTCTATAGCGGCAACATATTGTCTCTTATTTGAATCATTGTGTGGTTCTAAGGTAATTCAGACTCTAGCAACCAGATTGCTGAACTTGAAAACTGCAGACCTACTGAATATAAAGCTAAAAAACTCAAAAACCACAAATCATAAAAACTGCAAATTGTCTCTGAATAGCACAGTCTTTAATGTTAAGACACTGAGCTAAAAGCTTCCTTTGGATTTTTTATTTAACGTTCTAAATCAGGTTGCCCTTGAGAATGGACATTGTCTTCCTTTACTTATACAGTATAGACATTTTTCTATTTATAGCAATCGGTCACATGTGCAAGGTTTGCCCCTTTCTCTATCTCTTTAACTTCTACATAGAAAAAAAAATAGTAATCTAATCTGTGACTGTGATAAGTCATTTGGGGTAGTTGTGAAATGGATAATATATCAAGGAGTGCCTCAGCCTGTGCCAAGGTGTGACTTGGACTATTGTTTGTTGGCCATTCCTGTAAGTAAACACAAAGTCCTATTGTTCAGCAGTGAAACACCAGCTTTATATTATGGAAAAGACAAAGGGAACGAATGGATTCATACAACCCCCACAATATTAAGGGCTGTTCTATCCTGTCCTATTTAGGTTTCGTGTATAGAGCTGTATATCCATTCCTGCCCCTCAGCTTTTGGCTTTGCATGAGCAGACACTTGGCTCTTCCTTTTTTGGTGCGGCAGCTGTGGTCTTTAACCAGCACTTTCTACAATGACAGCTGATCGGGAGCGATAGTAAGGATGTGTTAACCACAGCTCTGCAGGGTAAATATTGTGGCTGCATAGAGCCCTAGGGAAGGACTTTGACCCTTTTGGAGTACAGGTATGGGATCCATTATCCAGAAAGCTCCGAATTACGGGAAAACCATCTCCCATAGACTCCATTTTATACAAATAATCCAATAAGACAAGCTAAGATATAATTAATATTTATTTTAAGCAAAACCAGCCTATCGGGTTTATTTAATGTTTGACTTTCTAGTAGACTTGAAGTATGAAGAACCAAATTACGTAAAGATCCCTTATTCAGGAAAGCCCCAGGTCTCATACCTGTACTGTAATGAACTCAGAGGCCCTTGGCTGTTTGTAGCAAAGGTTAAAGCTTTATTTTTTAAGCCTCAAAAATAGGATGCGTTTTTGTACATGTGGAGGATGATCTCATTGAAGGGCCTATTAAGGGTGGGGTTGCCTGTGAAACTATCCTCTCGTATATATTTGGATTCCTAGCATTCACCAGTTTATAGTCTCATACTTGGGACACTTATTCCAGTCCTATAAATGGCTATATATTTATTCATAGCATATGTATGTTTTATTAGGGATATTTAAAAGTCCTGTGTAATCCATACACTGTATTTTGCTGGCCCTTCCGATGTGTCAGTGGTACAAACAACCAACAAAACGGACTTTTGGCAGAATTGGTGTAATGTCCAGACGTGAAACCGTAAGGATTCTACGGTTATTTGCACTGCAGCCGAGATACACCCTGATTCTTTCATCGAGTCTATAGAAAAGCACTTTATCCTGGAAGCAAGATCAGTTCCTGTCCATGTTAATCACTTTAGGATGCTCAAGACATTGCCTCTGTTAAGATAGAAATCTGCCCAGCACAGAGAGAATTAATGCTACGAGTATGCTGTTTCTTCCAGTCTAATTATGAATTGGTTTTAGTAGACTCTGGGCCTTAAGGTAGACAAGTAGTTTTGGGGAGATTTCGGCTAATGCATTTGCGGCGCTTCGATTTCCGAAGTTGCCTCACGAGGAAACTTTGGGGAACTTCAGAAATCGAAGCCCCGCAAGTGTATTTGCGCACAAGTTTCCTCATTCAAGCACAGGGAAGGCAGGAAGAAGGCAGTTTGGGGAGATTGTCGTCGGGCTGAAGAGGCGTTTAATCACCTGGTGACTAAATCTCCCCAAATCTGCTCGTCTGCCACTAGCCTAAGATAGCCATACATTCCCAAATTTGATCTGGCAGTTTGATCAATTTCTTCCATAGGTTCCAAGCATCTAGGTACATTGGGAAGCCTTGTATACGGATTGTCGATCCAAAAGCCAAAAGGAAATTCAGAGGAGGGTTTATGGCCCTTT
This sequence comes from Xenopus borealis, assembly GCA_024363595.1. Classification (NCBI taxonomy): domain Eukaryota; kingdom Metazoa; phylum Chordata; class Amphibia; order Anura; family Pipidae; genus Xenopus; species Xenopus borealis. The sequence goes on from CM044441.1 coordinate 20,898,256, forward strand.
GTATCCGTCTGTATATCCTCCTTAAATAGAACAATCGCACCACATGTCTGTAATATAACTGACCTCTCATATGTATTGTGATGTTCATTTAATATTTTGCCTTTTTTCTGTTTTCCCCTGTGCCATCATTAAGTGGCTAAAAGCCAAGGTAAGAGGAGTTAATTTTCATTTGAACCCAAATATTCAGATAACAAGAGGCTGCCAAGCTATCAATCCGTTACAACTCGCATCCTCTCTTTCTCTCTCCCTCCTCTTCCTCTGGACATGTAGTTACATATGTGTGTGTGTAGTACTTCAGTCCAGCGTGATGTGGCAATATATCAGTGTATGTATTGGCATCATGATTGTAACCAAGCCATTTATTTGTCTAACCTACCTGTAGTGCTTTCCTTGTTTATACATGCCTCGCTTCTTGACTAGCATTTTATGGAAGGCTTCCCAGACAAGGTTCATTGCTCTGGCACATAACACCAGACCTAAGGGGCGACCATGATATGAGGGTAATGTTATCTTGAGCACAATTTAGTAAATCAAGTCAACCAATCCTGCAAAGTGGCTTAAAGGTTGGATAAAATGCAAGTTGTGTAAGCGCTGCTGGTGACATTCACAAATGCATATGTACAGGTTTTATAAAAACAAAATATATTTTAGGAGGCTTTGATTTAACACATCTGGCTTCCTGTCTGATTTGGGGATGGTGGTCTTCTTTTGGCCAAACATTGGTTGCATATGGCTGCAGAGCATGAATATATTCACTGTGAACTTTCTTGGGTTCCATCAGGATATGATATAATTTACTTCTATATTTGTCTATTCTGCCAGATGCCCTTTCACATTGGGTCAAATTGCATTTTTGATTTAGCAGTTGTTTCATCTGGGGCTGTTTTTTTTTTTTTTTTGCAACCCTGAATTATTTAATGGTAGATGTGATGATCAGCCCATTCTGCTTCCCAACTTTCAGCTTTCCTCCCTCTTCTTTGTAAACAGGTATTTAACTTAATTTACAGAATTCCACAAATTGGGGAGAGTTATGAGAAAACCATAGGAAACTATGTCTGGGAACCCTCACATTTCATAGGTTATTAGCCAGTACAAAATGTAACCTAGTTCTGATGAAACGGCTAAGAACATGTGTTGATTTCTATCTGGCTTTCTTGTTCAGCATGGAGGAAATCAGGCAGCAAGAACGGGCACTTTGACTAGGACCAATCCTCCCACGCAGAAGCCTCCCAGCCCCCCAATGCCAAGCCGAGGAACTTTGGGGTAAGTAACCAATACTTCATCATTGCGTTTACTTTCAGGTGGACCATATCCCTATATTATTATTATTATTATTATTAATAACATGTATTTCTATAGCGCCAACTTGTTGCGTAGCGCTGTAAAGTGAATGTGATTATACAACCAAATCACATGAATTACATATATAGAACATAAAGAGTTACATACATCACAATAAATATGGAGTTACTGTGCATGCATCACAATAAATACTGGTACAGGAGGTGAGGAAGGCCCTGTACAGAAAAAGCTAACGGGAAGGGAGTGATACACAAGGTGTGGGAGAGGGCAAGATCAGAGTAAAGTGGGTGAGAGAAGTAGTAATGTAAGTGGTATTGCATTGAGTGGTTAACAGTGAGGGTAGGCTTCTCTAAAAAAGTGGGTTTTTAGAGATTTCTTGAAAGCTGAAAGATTGGGAGAAAGTCGGACAGACCGTGGGAGAGAATTCCAGAGGAGGGGTGCAGCTCTTGCAAAGTCTTGAATGCGAGCATGTGAGGAGGTAATGAGAGAAGAGTTGAGTAGCAGGTCAGTAGAGGAGCGTAGTAGGCGGTTGGGTGAGTAAATGGAGATTAGTTCAGAGATGTAGGGAGGGGCAGAGTTATGAAGTGCTTTGAATGTCAGGGTCAGTAATTTGAATTTAATTCTGAAGGGGAGTGGAAGCCAGTGCAGGGATTGGCAGAATGGCATGGCAGAGGAAGAGCGGTTGCTGAGGTGTATAAGCCTAGCAGCAGTGTTCATTATGGACTGGAGAGGTGAGAGTTTCTCGAGGGGAAGGCCAATTAAGAGAGAGTTACAATAGTCTAGACGCGATATGATAAGAGAGTGAATACGAATTTTGGCAGCGTCTGGAGTGATAAATGATCGTATTTTGGATATGTTCCTTAGGTGGAAGTGACATGACTTAACAAGTGACTGGATGTGAGGAGTGAATGTCAGGGCAGAATCTAGGATAACCCCAAGGCACCGGGCCTGGGGAGATGGGGTGATAGTGGAATTGTTAACTACGATGGATACTTCTGGGATGTTAGTGGTGTTAGTTGGAGGAAAAAGAACCATTTCTGTTTTGGAGAGGTTTAGTTTAAGGTAGCGTTGTGACATCCAAGTAGAGATAGCAGACAGGCAGGAGGAGACACGAGTTAGGAGTTCAGGGTTGAGATCAGGAGAGGAGAGATAGATCTGAGTATCGTCAGCGTAGAGGTGGTAGTGGAACCCATACGAGCTGATTAATTTGCCGAGGGAGGAAGTATATAGAGAAAATAATAGGGGTCCCAGGACAGAGCCTTGAGGAACCCCGACAGAGAGAGGTAGGGGGGAAGATGCTACTCCGTTGTAGGAGACACTGAAGGAACGATTGGTGAGGTAGGAGGAAAACCAGGATAGGGCTGTGTCGCGAAGGCCGAGCGAATGGAGGGACTGGAGGAGGAGAGGGTGATCTACAGTGTCAAAAGCAGCTGAGAGATCAAGCAGAATTAGTAGTGAGAATTTTTTGTTGGCTTTAGCTGTTAGAAGGTAATTAGTTAGACGGGTCAGAGCAGTTTCAGTGGAGTGTTGCGTTTTAAAACCAGATTGTAAGGGGTCCAGCAGGTTATTGTCAGAGAGGAATGAGGTTAATCGGTTGTAGACTAGGCGCTCAAGTAGTTTAGAGATGAAAGGTAGCAGAGAGATAGGTCGGAGGGATCAAGAGAGGGTTTTTTCAGAATGGGGGTGACCAGAGCATGTTTTAGTTGAGATGGGAATAATCCAGTTGAGAGCGAGAGATTAAATAGATGAGTTAGGGCTTTAATAAGACACGGGTCGGTATTGCGGAGAAGTTTTGAAGGAATTGGATCAAGTGGGCAGTTGGTAAGGTGAGAGGAGGCCAAAAGTTTTGAGACTTCCTCATCAGTAACAGGGGTGAAGGAGCACAGGAGAGACTCGGGAGTGTGTGGGGAGGGTGGTGGAAGCCTAGGTGGGTTTAGTAGTGTAATGTCCCCTCTGATAGTGTCAATTTTGTTTTTGAAGTGCTCAGCAATGTCTTGAGCAGAGACAGATGTGCATGGAGGGGGTGGAGAAGGGGAAAGGAGGGTGTTAAAGGTGGAGAAAAGTTGTGCCGGTTTTTTGGAAAGGGAATTAATGAGTGAAGTAAAGTATGTTTGTTTGGCTTGGGAAAGGCTGGTGTTAAAGGAGTGCAGGGCAGATTTGTAGCTCCAAAAGTCTGAATCTAAGCGGGATTTGCGCCAGCGACGCTCAAGTGCGCGTGAGCGTCTTTGGAGTGCTTTAGTATCAGCGGTGTGCCAGGGTTGAAGTGGTTTGGGTCTAGAACGTTTAGTTTTTAAAGGAGCAAGCTCATTAAGGGCAGTGGTGAGTGTATATATATATTTTTAGCTGTACATATTTTGTACTTCGAAGATAGATGGTTTAAATGAGGCATGACCCTGAAAACCAGACCTATATTATCTGTACCCCTATGCTGGTTAAATTAAAGAAAATAGTAAGGCTAATTTTTATAGAGCCACCTAGAGCTCCAATACATGTTCACACTTTTATTCAGAAACTGTCACTCTCCGACTTGGGGCTGTAACACCCAATTTAACATTTAAGTTCCCATTCAGAAATGGTAAAGGAGAAGCTTAGCAAAGCTAAGCTGTAATAGTAAAGAGTTATTGTTTCTTTGAAGGCGGAACACCCCATACAAAACCCTGGAACCTGTGAAGCCTCCGACTGTTCCGAATGATTACATGACGAGCCCAGCTAGACTTGGCAGCCAACACAGTCCTGGAAGAACAGCATCACTCAACCAGAGACCGAGAACACACAGGTACCACCATTTTTAACTACTTTATGGACTCCTGAGACGTGATAGTCTGCACCCATTTCTGTACTTCTTGTATTTGTTGGACTGAAATCTCACTTAAGTATATTTTAAAGACATGTTTTAAACTTTTCAACTGTCATCTCATGACTTCCTTTCTGCTTAACAGCGGTAGCAGTGGTGGAAGTGGCAGCAGAGAGAACAGTGGAAGCAGCAGTATTGGGATTCCCATTGCTGTACCTACACCGTCTCCCCCAACTGTTGGACAAGGTAAATTATGGAAAACTTGAGGTTCGCTTTTGTTTGTATTGTCGAATCATTTTAAGATATTATGGTACAGTATATAAATCCAAATATGTTTTGCTCATGACCTAGATTTATAGTTAGATAGCTTTAAGAAGGGTTTGATGGCTTTTTAGCAAGTGAGGGAATACAGGGTAATGGAAGATAGCTCATAGTACAAGTTGATCCAGGGACTAGTCCGATTGCCATTTTGGAGTCAGGAAATATTTTTTCCCCCTCTGAGGCAAATTGGAGAGGCTTCAGATTGGGTTTTTTTTGCCTTCCTCTGGATCAACTAGCAGTTAGGCAGGTTTAAAATAAAGTTAAAAGATTGAACTTGATGAATGTGTGTCTTTTTTTTTTCAACCAAACTTATTATTATTAGTTTTGTATAAACTGAACATGCCTGCCAGACAGGCCTCCTCCGCATTCATTTGTAACAGAATAAATTGAAACCTTTTGAAGCAGGGTTACCAGATCCCTTGAAACATGTATTTTTTGGACATATCCCTGAATTTTGAGATTGTTGTCTAGTAACCCTAATTCAAAAGGACATTATATGAGATTTGAAAACATCAATAAGTAAATCAAAATTTTCTTTTTTTAAATATATTCGTGTTTCACATGTACATGATTGCAGGCAAAAATGTCTGTTTTAATTATCGTGTCCCTTTAACATCAATGCTTTGTCATTTGCACTTAAAAATTCTTCTGAAACTTTGTTGATGCCAGAGCTTTAAACATAGAGCTTTTCTGGCTTTGCCTGACAGTACACATGATTTTACTACCCAACACTCCCTAGGTATCACTGGTGGGCCCCCTCCACCGCCAGCACCTCCTCCTCCACCACCACCACAAGGTGAGACCTTGACATTAAACGTAGAGCTGTTGGTTCAATTATTTGTGGTGTTTATAGGGAATAAGCCTCTTTTGGGATCTGGATTAATATTGTTCTTACTCATCTAATAATTTTCTGTAGATTATTTTTCTTTGAAGGCCTCTGAAGTGAATGTTTATCTCTAGGCTGATATTTTTCAGGATTTAATTTGGTCAGATATATTGTAAGATATTCAAGATTGCCACCAAAGGACCATACAGCATGCAGATGTCTATGTACTAAAAATCCAACCAGAGTGATTATTGTTGGAGTACATGCACAGTGCTCACTGCTGCCTTCACTAAATGGACCACCTTCATGCCGGACTCAGAGACGGCAAATAAATCCATGCTGGATAAAAGCATGCATGGAATACAGGACTTTTTTTTTTCAGTGTTCATATTTGGCCAAAACTCAAATTGAATCAGAAAGCTTACTACAGTGGTTATCGGAGTCTCTGTTTAAGCCCCCTTGGTGGTCACTTTTCTGATTGGAGCACCCCTTAGTTCATATCAGTTCTTTGTCTGTAGTTACAAGAGTTTCCTGGATACCAGATGAGTTTTCACCACAAATCCTATAAACACCCTCCCACCCTACATTGCTGGGCTTTTATATGTACCTCAGGAGAACAGAGGCACTCCTACCAAATCTCACACTAGCTAAGGGCACCACTGCCCATATATCTTAAAATTTAAAGGAATGGACGTTCTATTGTATCACATTTTTGACACAGTTGAAAACAAAAAAAAAAACTCCATATTTTTATTAATTAAAAAAAGGATTCTGTAAGTGGCTGAATATGACATTCCCCCTTAACTTTTGGGAAGTTCTTTGGAATGCATAAAGTTTGGGATTTTACCCCTTTCTCCATTTGTGTTCCTACATTAATTGGCCTGTTATCGCAGGGAATTACTTTCCCTATTTGTCCAGCATGTCAAACCCAACAAGAAGAAAATCCATAGAACATTGCATTTAATTTCCATTTACTTGTTTATCAACAGATTAGCAACAAGCAAGCAGACATGCCAGAGCAATCAATCTCCATCAGCTTGTTTAGAGCATTCATTTGAGAGGCCTCTAGTAGGTTACATCTTGCAGACTTTCCTTGCCATCAGATATAGGCAAACCCTTCAAATAAATATATTGTGGAATTGCTTTTGTAATCTGCTTTTGTTGGCGCATTCTGGGTATTGTACAGAAACTGAAGCTATGTGCCATCAGTTTTTCTGTGTATTAAATTCTATAAAACCCATAAGATTCAATGCATTTTGGCAAAAAGGAAAGTGTACAAGAATGAAGTAGCAAACAGCATGCATCTAAACTGCTAATTTCTAACTCATTCTTTGGTGATGGATTGTTGAAATAATTGATGTCATTTCTCACCAGGAAACAGCATTTTTTTACTGTGGTTGTTAGTGATTAAGTAAAGGGGAAAGTTGTGAGCTCTATCGGACATGGCCTGCTTTTGGCTTTTAAGCTGTACCACCACAACCAGAATAAACCTTCAGTAAAGTAAGTCCCCACCTGCCCCCCTCCGTTCCTCCTCCCCCTGCGCAGTCTTACCCCTGAATCCTTCTCCCTCCAGTAATAGCAACTGAAAAAGCAGAGTGAGCGCAGCGGAGCTCCCAGCCACCATTTTTTTATCTTTGTGAATGGAGCAGCGTTTTGGTGCATGCGCAGTTGTAGCAAATTTCCGAATTTTGCGCATGCGCCAAAAGAGACTGGAAGTGCCGAAGAGGAGAAAGAAGACACAAAGATAAGAAAATGGGGGCTTAGAGCTCCGCTGCACTCACTCTGCTTTTCTGGTCGCTGTTTCTGGAGGCAGAAGGATTAATGGGTAAGTCTGTGTAGGGAGGGGGACGAATGGAGGGGGGCAGATGGGGACTTCAAGGGGGGTTGAATTCTCCTTTAATAACAGCCCCAAGGACAGCTATGTAAAATCTACCTAAAATGTGACTGCTACATTCCATGCTGTATGAAGATGAGAAATCCCAGCAGAGTGCTTTAGCAGAACAGCTTTTGTCCACTAAGAATATTTTACCACTGGGGACAACACCAGCTGAAGGACCACATGCGCTGACCCTTGATGCAGTGAATTCTAGTTGTCTGTTCTTCTTAACATTGTCCTTGTACATATTTCCCCCTTATACCTTCTCTCTGATATTGCTAGTTCCTATATTCTGACCATGCCCTGATTATTTTACACCATGCCCCCACCTGCCAGATCATGCCCTTTCTGTTTATATAGGGTTTTGCACACAGACTGTTGTTGGTGTGTATGACCACATCCTGACGTCTATTTATGAAGAGGTACTATGGCGTCCATGAAAATGATCTACTGAGATAGCAAAATTAAGTCTAAATGCAATCTGGGTGATGTCAGTGCTTAGCTTGGTCCCTACATACTGCTTTACTGACGCTCCCTTGCTTTCTATACTATCGCTGCTGGCGAATCATTTTGCAGTGGGCACAGTCTCCGCACCGGGTTCCCAGTTTGGCTCAATGACCAGACAGATATCTCGGCACAACTCCACCACTTCCTCTGCTTCTTCTGGTGGCTACAGACGGACTCCTTCTGTGACTTCTCAGTTCTCTGGCCAACCTCATGTCAACGGTGGGCCACTTTACTCTCAGAACTCAAGTAAGCTGCTTTTCTGCTTTCTATGCTGCCCTTGTATACAACTCATGTGTGTATACAACTCACGGTCATCCTTGTAGAGCAACACTTCTAGAGAAAGATGAGTGACCTTTCTCCCTCAGCTGTTCAGCAACATGGAATCTGAAATACATCCAGTTTCTGTTTAATTGGAATAGAGTAATCAAATAGTTTGGCCTTTAGACTGTGTGATGGCATAGTTTTTATGTGTTGTATATTTGGCCAGTAGTTGAAAGGAGTTACTATACTGCATAAGTCTTTTGCACAGCCTATCTATTTAGCCAGTCTTTATTTTTATACTGAACGATTCCTTTAAGCCTTAAATATTTTACCAGCTGATTTACATGTTACAAGCTGGGAAGAACAGGACAGTTATCTTTTCATTATGACTGAAATTGAATTATTATTTCATAAATATATGCCACAGCTGCTTTATATTTTCATGATTTTTTAAAGTCTTTCTGGGTTGTTCACTTGTCTTTCTTACTGTTTGCAGTGTTTGTCTGTTTGTTGTGTGTCTAGAGCAATATGTAATTGGTTTATTTTCCGATACGTTACATGTATAAAGAAATCAGTACTTGATAGTGGCAGGATACCCACCTTTTTGCATCAAGAACTCAATGAATTGGGCTTGTGAACATTCCTTTTGTCTATTATTATCATTATTATCTATGGTTTTTGTTATTTCTTGCCTTAAAAAAAAATTAAACCATTTTCACTTTCCTGTCTCAATTCACCCACTGCTTAAGGAGAACTAGGCAAAAAGTATACAGTCCTCTGTATAGCACACTGCTCCTTCTTCCATAGGCAAGGGATGGGTTTGTTTATATTGAGCTCCTTATGTCCATTTGTGCATTTGTGGTGGGTGGTCCTGAAAAAACACAACAATTTCCAATATTAGGAAACTATAAATCAAACGTATGCAGAATGAATTTTCATCACAAGTCCTATTTATTGTGCTCACGTTGAGGAAAGGTGTATACTGCCCCATAACTTAAACTGCTAAGGCATTAATAAGCTGGAACAATTGCAATTCTCACCCTCCAAGCATAGTATAATATAGGTTTTTAACATTACTTTTGATTTAAGCAACTTTGCAGCTGATCTTTATTACATTATATTTCTAAAACTTCCTTGACCCTGACAACTAAACAGTTATTATTGGAAAACAAAGTTTATTGTGTTTCCATTTAAAAGACCAACTGCAAATTGTATTGCAGTGCACGAGTAACATAATACTACTTACTGTAGACTTGACCTTAAGTGAAATAGCCCAGATACTTTAATGTTGCCACTGTTAGGCTTGTCACAAACAGGCAGATTCGGGGGAATTTAGTCGCCTGGCGACTAATCGCATCTTATTCGAGGTGACAATCTCCCAGAACTGCCTTTGTGTGTCTTCCCATTCGCTATAATGAAAAGTCTCCTGTGTTAAAGCAAACGCTTTGTTTTCTGAAGTTGCCTCATGAGGAAACTTTGTCCGACTTCAGAAAACGAAGAGATGCGTTTGCTTTAGCGCGGACGGGAAGTCAAGTGAAGGCAGTTTGGGGAGATTGTCGCCCAGAAGAAGAGGTGATTAGTTGCCAGGCGACTAAATCTCCCCGAATCTGCCCGTGTGGCACAAACTTTATGCATTAAACTCACACACTATTGTTTGTTCACTTTGTAACACAGGTTTACAAATCACATCAGCTAAATCTGTCCGTACTACAAACTGCTTGTTAAGAAAAAATAAGGAAATATTGGCCAGTTACATCATTGAGCCAACATTTTGTGATGCTCTTTATATCCCTCATATTTAGAAGCCGCTCTATTCCTTTCAGCTGATCAGTACCAGGAAGATGTTTGTGGTTAAAGGCATACTGTTATTGGAAACAATTATTTCCCCCCCCCCCCCCAAAACACATCAGTTAATAGTGCTGCTCCAGCAGACTTCTGGACTGAACCCCATTTCTCAAAAGAGCAAACAGATTTTTTTTTTTTTTATTAAATTTTGTAATCTGACATGGGGCTAGACATTTTGTCACTTTCCCAGCTGCCCCAAGTCATGTGACTTGTGCTCTGATAAACTCCAGTCACTCTTTACTGCTGTACTGCAAGTTGGAGTGAAATTATCCCCCTTCCTTTCCCTCCAGCAGCCTAACGACAGAACAATGGGAAAGTAACCAGATAACAGCTCCCTAACACAAGATAACAGCAGAACTCAATAGTAAAATCCAGGTCCCACTGCAACACATTCAGTTACATTGAGAAGGAGAAACAGTTCCCTCCTAAGGCACAAGTCACATGACTAGACAAAATTCCTAGCCCCATGTCAGATTTCAAAACTGAATATAAAAAAATCTGTTTGCTCTTTTGAGAAATGGATTTCAGTGCAGAATTCTGCTGGAGCAGCACTATTAACTGGTGCATTTTCCCCCCGTGACAGTATCCATTTAACTCTGTGAAACTAAACCAAAATGGAGGCAATCTGGTCCGGGGCAGTGATGTTTTTTTTTTTTTTTTTTACTTTCTCATTGACACACATGTTGTAACTGTTTTGCTTTTGGTCCCTGTAACTGACTGCTACTTGTTGTCTTTCTTTTCCTGTTTACCGCTGCAATGTGGTGTTGCTGCTTCCAGTCTCTATCTCTTCTCCCCCTCCCCCCATGCCTCAATTGACTCCACAGATCCCTCTCACAGGCTTCGTGGCCAGGGTGCAGGAAAACAGTAAGTCCTTTTGCTGACGATCACAAGGCCTCACACACTGTCTGCATGGCTAGCAAGATGGCTGCCAAGGGCGCTTAGCCAGTGGGTTCGGCGGGTGGCGGTGTGGGGATAAGCCGTTCTCCTTCATTTACGTTAGTATTTTACAATAAACCGTGCATGGGTGCTTGTGTTGGGGGGTATGCCTGTTATTTAAAAAAAAAAAAGTAGGGTACCTCTATCTGCAAACATACTATGCAACTGCATGTTCTGTGTGTGTTTAGAGGCATATTTCCGTTGCTAGTGAGCAAATGCCTGAGAGGTAAATGACACAGAGAGAGAAATAACGGCCTGGCCATTAAGGGTAAGGCCAGAAGGGAAGATTCGGGGAGATTTGTTGCCTGGTGACTAATCGCCTCTTCTTTGGGGCGACTAATCTCCCCGAACAGCTTTCCCCTGCCTTCCAGCTGCTTAATGAATAATTGCCTGCGCCTATTCACACGCGGTGCTGCATTTTCCAAAGTCGCTTGAAGTTGCCTCCTTAGGTAATTTCAAGTGGTTTTGGAAAAGCGCAGCACCGAGTGTGAATAGGCGCAGGCGATTATTCATTAAGCAGCTGGAAGGCAGAGGGAAGCGGTTCAGGGAAATTAATCGCCAGGCGACTAATCTCCCCAAATCTTCCCATCTGGCCTTAAAGGAACAGTAACAACGAAAAAAGAACGCGTTTTTAAGTAAAGAGAGTATCATGTACTGTTGCCCTGCTCTGTTAAAACAGATCTGTTTGCTTCAGAAACACTACCATATTCAGATAAACAAGCTGCTACACGTAAGTAGCAATGGCGGAAATTGAAAAACGGCTATATGGCACAGGATAAGTAATGGACAACAGATAACATTATGTTCTACAGAGCTTATCTGCTGTGTACCTTGAGCCTTTTCTCCTTTGAATGGCTGCCCCCATGGCTACACAGCAGCTTATTTATATATCTAATATAAGTAATTCTAAAACAACTGGGCTTGCTGAGTAATTATTGAAGACGTTTCACTACTCATCCGAGCAGCTTCTTCAGTTCAACTGACTGGTATGGGAAGTTCTCGGTATATAAACTCTTCCACGAATCCAATCACAATGGCACATTGTAACTCTTCAAAGAGGTGACATCTGAATTAAAATTTGTATAGTTACAGTGATAGGATTACCAATGTGTCATGCAACTCCTAGACACAGGTGTTACTTGTGAGAGTTGCATGAATGGATGTGTGACGGGTTCTGAAAGCTCTTTGGTACCAATGTGAGAACAGCATTGTATGTAGCAGACAGGTGGTGTTTCACCTGTGTGAATGAAAATCTTATAGTCAGCTTATTTATATAAACAATAGTAGAGTTTCTGAAGCAAACACTGCAGTTTTACCAGGGCAGGGCAACACTGTATAATTACTTTAAAACAATTTAATTTTTTAATGTTACTGGTCCTTTAACCTAAAAATGATGGTTGAACCCAATGTTATTAATAGGGGAAAAAAGCGAAATATATAGGAAGGCCGGTATTTTTTCCAAAAAAGGTGGCAACCCTAGCTTCTAGTAAGGTAAGTGACTGAGAGAGAGATAACTAAATTCTGTTCATTCTTCGTATTGAATTCTCTATTAGCCTGGGTACACTTGGGGGTGCCAAACGTAAGGCACCTCCAAGTAATTATAGCGACGTACCTCAAACCCAGGGCCGGTGCTCCAGTCAGGAGAAATCTGCAGCGGCCCCGGGTTATAGAAGTGAACACCATACAGAGAACTTCTGTCTTTGCGCTGTTGTGCATTTGAATGAAAAGCCTAACTTTAACTTTAAAATCGGCTTTTTCGTTCTAATGCGCTTGCGTCAGTCCGGGGAAATGTGCATCAGCGTGAAGACTTAAGTAAGTTCCCTGTGTGGTTCTCGCTTCTGTAACCGGGACTGGTGCAGATTTCACCTTATAGGAGCACCATCCCTGGGTTTTAGTTACATTGCAATAATCACTTGGGGTGCTTTACGTTTGGCACCCCCAAGTGTATCCAGGCTTTCCTTGTCCTTTAAAGGGAAGATTCAGCTCTAAAGGAGAATTCAACCCTAACGTTAAGAAAACCCTACCTCCAGTCCCCACCAAGACCCTCCTCCCCGCCCAGCCGAAGTGTTACCCGGGCAAATGCCCCTAAAATTTGACTTACCCGTTGCTGTAGATTCAGGTATCCGAGTTCACGGGAGCCATCTTTAGCCGCTTTGGTAATCTTCGGAATGCCCCCCCTTCTCTCTCCCCCAAAACTGACGCTCAGTAGGAGGCAGTGAGGTGTGGGAATCCCTCCTTTTCAGTAGAACACCATTGGAAATCTTTCTGTGTAACAGGCTTAGAGCAGTGCTGGTCGTTTCCCAGGGGATAGAACAGTGATCCATTATGGAACACATTCTTGGGCCTCATTGTGTTAAACTAGTCCTCTCTTACAAGTAAGCCTATCAAGACCGTCTGTACTTTAGAAAGGCCTTACATGGGTGCATCCAGTGCTATTGCCCTGCAATTAGGAAACCCTTCCTTAGAGTATGCAACTGACTCAATAATTGTTTAGGAGTTGTGGCATAAAGGCCCTGGGCTTGTTAGGAAGGTAGAAACATGGAACTATATGTGTCCCATTGTATATGCATTCCTGTTCCTCAGTGTTTGGTGATCTGTCTGTTCCAGTAGTAATGTTATGTGCTGTCCCAGACCTATGCTATGTACAGCAAACCAACACTGAATGAAATGCTTCATTTGTGTGCTACTGGTTTGGTACACAAGGCACACCGTACTACAGTATTCCTATGATTTACACCATTGCTATATTAAAGACTCCCATACATATCTGTACAGCGCCATCTGCTGGCCATACACTGCAGTGACAGTTCTGGAAGAGACCATGGGTCGAAGTTCTAGGCAGCTGCAGACATGCCTATTGCTGATCTGAGCCTACTGCATCACATATAATCAGGGACCGCAGCAATCTGCACGTACTTCAAGATATATTAAGTAACAGAAGTGGGACTTCTTTTCTATTAAAAGCATTACCTGCTGCTGATCCAATCCCTTTGGCTTCCGCATGACGACACTTAATACATTTTATAAATAATAAAACATTGTGAGCTTATCATGCCCAGGAACCAGCACAATTAAGGGTATATTTATATAATATATTCATTTATATTAAAGGTATACAAGTTATATTGGAAACCTTCAAAGTCTGTAACTAAACTTCTTCTAAAGGCAGCTTTTTGTAAAGGAAATAAAAAAACATTGACATTTTGAGGTCCTATACCAGCCCAAGGAAACCACTTCTCATTAGCAGTAAAGTACCTTGTATACTCGATATAAAACTGACAACAAAAGGCTGATTTTGAATCAATTCAGATGCCCATTATGCGTCCACGTAAATTCCAGAGCCTTCTGCTCCGGCACTGGCCCTGCAGCATCAGCTTCTATGAGCTCATTTTCAGAAAAGGTTTTTATGATTTTCAGCAACCCCAAAGCTTAGCTTCTCAAGAGCATACCCACTGAGCATGTGCAGAGTCACTGACAATCAGAAGATGGCCTACCACGACCCATGATGTGCAGCTGCTGTTTGCAAATTTGAAAGCCTGGACCATTACTGTTCTAAGGCTGCTGAACTTCTGGGCTGGTACAGTAAGTTCTGTCTACAGATATTGGGGCCTGTTATCCAGAATGCTCAGAACCTCAGGTTTTCTGGATAACGTTCTTTCCGGCATTTTATCTTTATACCTTAAGACTACTATAAAATCATGTAAACATTAAATAAACCCAATTGGCTGGTTTTGTTTCCGATAAGGATTAATTATTTTTAAAAATCTGGGTTACTTTGGATAAAATGGAGTCGATGGGAGACAGCCTTACAGTAATTCTGAGCTTTCTGGATGACGTGTCCCATACCTGTATAAGATACAGCACATCAGAAAAACATGAGATCCTCCTGGGTCCTATACAAGAAGAGCATTTGTTTTCCCTAATGACTAAATAGCATTTGGCTATAGCCTTACATGCTTAAATTACTGGGGTCCATTCGAGTTACTGCTTCAGGTTACTGCATTGGGAAATAGCTTAGCTATATTCAGGTCTGGACCTAGAATCAAAATAGGTCCTGGCATTTCAGGTACAGAGGCCCAAACAGCCCCCCACAGCCCACTAAATACTGACTTTCTATGGGACCTTATAGCAGCCCCTCTGGCATTTGTCAGAAATCACAGATTGCCAGTCCGGGCCTGGCTATATTTGGGAGGCTGTGGCACTAGCAAGATGTGGGCATTGATGCAGGATCTGTAGTATGTAAGTAATGCTCCATGGATAACATTAAAGGCATACTAAAGCTTTGAGGCATAATAAGAAGCTTATATACTGCGGCTGATGCATGGATCCTCTAATGCATGTGTCTGTCTGGTCTTTTTATGGGGGGGGGGAGTAGTTTTAACCCTTTCATGTCAGTTATTACCCCAGTAGATGAATGGCTAAGAGACTCACGTTCTGAAGGACTTTGTTGATCTTAGGCCTTTCAGAACTTGTTTTAAGTCATGCGTATGATGTGTTCAGAGGCCATTTAGATGTGAAAGGGTTAAAACAAATAAGCCAATGCCATGGCTTTGTCCTAATCTGGGCTGGTCGTCTTATTTATTTATTTTTGCTCCTAGTTGCTGACAGTCCAACACCGCCACCACCTCCACCACCCGATGAGATCCCCATGTTTGACGATTCTCCTCCTCCACCTCCTCCGCCACCAGTTGACTATGAAGAAGAAGAAGCTGCTGTTGTGCAGTACAATGACCCCTACGCTGATGGAGACCCTATTTGGGCACCCAAGACCTATACTGAAAAAGGTGAGTTGTTAGTTTAATGCTTCATCAAAGTATTTTCTTTGAAATCATGTGTTTGTACAAATGGGTGCCTCCATGATGCATGCATAGTTACTGAATTAATGGAGAACCTCCCTAAAGAGAAAAGACCCCATCCACTGGCCTCCCTTCCTGTTTCCTCCCGTATAGTCTTTTACTTGAAAAAGTGTCCCTGTAGTAATTCTGACCTATCCATGCAGAGTAGTGCAGCTAAGCTCATTGGCGTCATATTCGGTATCTTCCAATTTCTTCGCTGAGAGACTTCCAACACTGAGCTTTTTGGTGCATGTGCAGTTGGAACCAGTCTGGCCTTTGTGGCAACTTCACACGTGCAGGAAACCTCCATAACTTAGCGAAGAGAAAGAAACCAAAGATGGCGCTCATAAGCTACACTTCGCTTCTCTGCATCTATAGGTCCGCTTTACTGCCAGGGACTCTCTTTCAAGTAAAATGCTTAAAATAAGAGATATCAGGGAGTGGGGTACTGGATAGGAGCTTTTTGCTAGGGGGGGGGTTATTGCTCCTTTAACACTTAATATACAGGGCAGATAAGATTGATGGTGGCAGTGTTGCTGTCAGTCACAGCTGACTTGCACATCTTGCTGGGCTTTGGAAGTGTTCAGCTAGCTCCTGGCATCATGGGCCTCCATGATGCCAGGAGCTAGCTGAACACTTCCAAAGCCCAGCAAGATGTGCAAGTCAGCTTGAGTAAAATATTTTTTTTTCTTGAAGTACAAGTACAGTAACACTCTCCAAGTATACCAAGTATATGTGCTAAAAGCACATGACTTCTGACCTCTCTCTCTCGTTCTTCTACACATAGTGGTTGTAATTGTTTTTCCAGTTGAAGCCCCACTGGGAGGTTCAAACTTAGATTTCCTTATCTCCTGAAATGACTACAAATACAGGAAATAATCAGTGTTTCGTTCAGTTCTGAATAAGTGGGACAGCAAACATGTATTCCCCTACATTCTCACCTTAAGGGTCAGGGCACATGGGCAGATTCTGGGAGATTAATCCCCCCCCCCCCCGGCGACAAATATCCTCTTCTGAGCGACAATCTCCTAAACTAACATTCATTCTCTTCCCTCCCGCCGGCTTGAAAGTAATGTGTGTAAAATCGGTAGTGGTATGGCACGAGGAAACTTCAGGCTACTTTGGAAAATGAAGTGCCGCGATTGCCATCTCACTGGTGACTTTTCATTCAAGCTGACAGGAAGGCAGGGAGAGGCAGTTTGGGGAGATTGTCGCCCTGAAGAAGAGAGGATTAGTCACCAGGCAACTAAATCTCCCTCAATCTGCCCTTGTTCCCCCACCCTAATTGATCAGCAAGCTTTAAGGTGTATCTGGCAGAATAAATAGCCATTATTCCCAGTTTTCAACCGAATTCCCCTTTGCCAGTGATCCACCCCCACAGTCTGAAAGCATTGCACTAGACACAGGATATAATTTTCACTGGATCCTGTTTCCCATTGTGTTGAGCAAGGGAAGGGCTCTTGCTTTTGGGAAGTGCCTAAAACTTCCGTTCCTTTTGGCCCTAGCAGTACATGAAGCCACTGGACCAGCAGCATTTTGCTAGTGGCTCAGCTGCACTGGGACTGCACATGGACACACCATAAATGATACTTGTGGGATATACAGTATAGGCAACATTTGTATAATTTTCACCTGAATCTCTGGAAACGTCACACTTCATCCTAAAAAAACCAAACCAGAAAAAAACCGAATTATGCGGAGCCTGGAGTAGGATAGAGGAACCTGTATGATATTATTTTATCCAAATGTTTAAAAATTATTTCCTTTTTCTCTGTAATAATAAAACAGTAGCTGCATTACAGGAAGGCTGTCTTCCATTTTAAGCAAATAATTCTGATTTTTAAAGTGGATTTCCTTTTTCTGTGTAATAATAAAACAGTAGCTTGTAATTGATCCCAACTAAGATATAGTTAATTAGTATTGGAAGCAAAACCAGCCTGTTGGGTTTAATTAATGTTTACATGATTTTCTAATAGACTTAAAGTGATAAGCTGGCCACAGATGTAACGTTTACGATCTATCTTGGAAAAAGATCTTTCCAAGAAAGCTTGTTTGTTACGTTACACACGCATAGAGCTTAATCATCAGATGTAGAAACAATGGAATTCTACGTGTTTTTGAAATTCAGCTTTAAACAGTGGCTGATGTTTGAGCAAAATTTTCCATCCAGCCCGATCGACAGATAATGAAGTCTTCTGCCAATATCGGTCGGCTGTTTTCCCACCATACACGCGCCGAATATCATACGAAAATTAGTTTTGTACGATATTATCGGTGCTTCTATGACCACCTTTAGTAGGAACTCTACTGACAGTTGAAATTCCTAATCCTGACTGTCCCATCTCAGCCTAACAATTACTTATAAAAACAAACCTCTCCGCAAAAAAAGATTAACAGGACCTATGGGTAACTTTTAACGAACATTCATATTTTAAAAAATAGTTTTAGTGCCAGTATCACTTTATGGTATGAAGATCCAAATTATGGAAAGATCTGTTATCCAAAAAAGACTCCAGGTCCCGAGGATTCTGGATAACCGGTCCCATACCTGTAATTATTTCTCTTCCAATTATTGGCCAAGCAATTAACATGTACTTCGTGATGCCACCGCTAATTACAAATCTTACCCCCCCTCCCCCGTTGCCTTTTCCAGTGGTCGCCATTTATGACTATTCAAAAGACAAAGAGGACGAGCTGTCGTTCATGGAGGGCGCCATCATTTACGTTATAAAGAAGAACGACGACGGCTGGTACGAAGGGGTCTCCAACGGAGTGACGGGCCTCTTCCCTGGCAATTACGTAGAGTCCGTCATGCACTATGCAGATTAAAACTCGCATTTTAAAGAGTTTCTTTTTCTGAATTATTTGGTTCCCTGAGAGAGCGGTCGGTTTTCTTATCAAGTCTCGATCTGGTTTTAAATCCATTCTAAGAGGTAACGTGTTTTTACGTCGATCTAAGGCCGTGACTTCTGTTTAACCCATTTGGTGCCAGGACGCTTCTCTATCACCAACAGGGTTTAGACCTTGATGCGTATGTTGTATGGTAGAAAGTCTTACGTCCATCAGCCTCAAGCGACCAATTTGCTTTACGGACCTACCAACAGATTCTTCAGTTGTCCATGCTTCTGTATTCCTCCCATCCAATGAGCAGCCTACATACACCACAGGGATTTGAGGGCGTCCGGTTGAATATTTTACCAGTTCATCTTGTGCCATTGACCTTTCTTTCTGTGCAGCATGGCAACTAACACTAAGTTAGGCTATCATTAACCCATGGACTGGAAGTTGATGCCGCGGCTGGTCATATTGCCTTCTTATTAGATAACTGCTCTTTTTTAATATGAAACTATTCGTTTAAAGCATGCATATGACATTTATGTACTGAAATTTTAATTTTTTTTTTTTAATCCACAATGCTTCCAGTTTATTGTACTGTATGCCACGAGTACTCGCACACGTTCTAAGATTTTTGTCCGGTCCCTTGAAGTGTCCATCGGTGGAACCATTGTCGTAATATGTAGTTTTTTATTTTTGTACTTTATATTCCTGCCTTTGTTTTCTTTTTAATTTCCCTGACCCCACAGCAGCCATATTGGATTCCTCATAACATAATACAGATCAACATTCTGTGTGTATCCTAATTTATGCCCCTGAAAATCGATGGTAATATCCAAGACCAGAGAGGGAAGAATCCAAAGTCCCTTTCAATAAATAAAATAACTGTTCCCTGTTTTTGTTTATACTAAGGGGCAGATGTATTAAAGGAGAACCAAACCCTTGTTAATAAAACCGCCTACCCTACATAGACCCCCCGCCCCCCAGCCTAGGTGGTACCTTTGCTAAATGCCCCTAACTCTTTACTTAGCCCTCAGTGCAGATTCAGGGCATCAGAGTTCACAGGCACCTTCTTCTCTTCAGTAATCTTCAGGAAGAGAACAGCTTATCGGGGCATTCACAGTTGGAGCAATCTTGTGTTTCGCAAGAACTACGCATGCACCGAAAATCACGGAAATTGCCGAAGCACCAGAAGAAGACCCGAAGATTACCGTAGAGAAGAACTCTGATGCCCTGAATCTGCACCGAGGGGTAAGTAAAGAGTTAGGGGCATTTAGCAAAGGTACCACCTAGACTGGGGGGGAGCAGGGTCTATGTAAGGTAGGGGGTTTTATTAGCAAGGGTTTGGTTCTACTTTAAGGGTCAAATGTTTTTTTTTTTTTTTTTTTCAAACTCACTAATTTGAATTGGGAATAATCAAAACTCAATTAGAATGTTGAGATTTTAGCCCTGGAAATAATTCAGATTCGACTATTTGCCGCAGTTGTATAAGTCAATGGGAGAGGTCCAGTGACCCATTAAGTTAATAGCCTTCCTGAGATCTGAGGTTTTTCTCCAGAGAAATATCCAATTCGAGTGTAGTCGAATCGAATTAGATTTGAGTTTTTCGAGTCAGTAAAATTAGATTGAGTTTTAGATATTCGATTTTAATCCTAAATAACCTCCCACAAATCTTCCACTTCCTCCTGGCTACTTTCCCAGGCTGTTAAAGATAGCCGACAACGCCCAGCACTTAGGATGCCAGCCAATTGCTATCTGGTGGCCAGCCAGAAGCTTGGTCCTGCCCGGGAACTGCAGTAATATCTTTTCCCTGTGCGAAGGCTGGGCTGTGATTGGCTGCCAATGTCCTACTGTGCTTCTGGGATAGGACACCCTGTTTCTCATTTCTACATAGACATGGATCAGAGAGGAACTCGTTTTAAAGTGTCATCTTTAAAGGTAACGGTAAGCCCAAACCAAAACCAAGTGCCATATATTTATCAATGGCTTCATGATGAAGGCAATTTCATTTTTAAAAAATAAAATAAAAACTGTCCCCCTTTTAAAACTGTAATAGAATATGAATACCCAATTTTTTTTTTTTTTTTAATTCTGTTCCTCCACATTTAACCCCAGGGGATCCCAGTAAGTCTATCTTTGGCAACAAGTTATTTTTATTACTTTAATAAAGTATATTTTGCACCTTTTAACATTACAAGATTTACAGATTTGCTCATTTATCTGATGTGATGAATCTTCTGTAGCTGGACTGATGAAATCTATATATGTGGTTGGAAATAATGAGGGCCTAATGCAGCAGCAAGGGGCAGATTGTTAGTGTTTGCTGGAGGCTCAGGCCATGGTCCTAAACAAATAGTACAAAGTCCATACTCTATATTTCACTTTAGCACAAAGACTATATAGATCATTAATCCCTGTATAACGGGTCCCCAACCACCAGGCCGCAGATAGGGTTGCCACCTTTTCTTGAAAAAACAGGCCTTATATATTTATCTTTTTTTCCTATTAATAACATTGGGATCAACCATCAAAAATACCGGCCATGCCAATAAAATACCGGCCAGTTGGCAACCCTAGCTGCAGACAACCCTAGCCTAGGCTGCAATTAATGTGCTGAAATTGGGTGCCAACCCCCTGTTTTCTATGCTATTCCAACTGTTTTCCAGTTTAAATGCTTTCAGTGACTCACATTTATTTCTATGGGAATCCCCTTAAAGGGATATGGTCATGGGGAAAAAAAGGTAACCAGATAGCAGCCCCCTAACACAAGATAACAGCTGCCTGGTAGATCTAAGAACAGCACTCAGTAGTAAAATCCAGGTCCCACTGCGTACTATTCAGTTACATTGAGCAGAAGAAACAGCCTGCCAGAAAGCAGTTCCCTTCTACAGTGCTGGCTCTTTCTGAAAGCACATGACCAGGCAAATTGACCCGAGATGGCAACTACGCACCAATATTACAACTAAAAAAAATACACTTACTGATTCAGGAATCAAATTTTATATTGTAGTGAATTATTTGCAGTGTTAATAGTTTAATCTAAAAAAAAAAAAAAAAATACATAATAAAAATCATGACGTAATCCCTTTAAATAAAAGAATACACAACACTTCTATGTAATTGTAGGGTGGTGATGTGCCAAGATTTTTATTTTTTTATTTTAAAATACAAACCCGTGGGGCCAATGTTCTCAAACACCAAAATGCTTTTTATAAAGAGGGCTGTACTGAAACCCTTGTTTTTGTATAAGCAGCGGCTCCTCCCTGTCACACTGCAAACCTGAGAAACCGTACCATGACTTTTATAAGATTCCGCCGCCGCCGGCCCCCCCAAATAAAGTATTACAGGATTTATTAAATGATGTGTGCAGGTGTTTTAGCTTCCGTTCTCTCGTTCAGTCATGGGTGGAATGATGTATTAATAGCAGATAACCACAGGGAATTCCGACCAATCGTGGCAATACCCAAGGGTTCAGCTACAATGTTCATGAAGTAGGTTCTGTATAGTTACAACATGCAGTGGAGGTGCCAATATAGAGTCCCTGCAACCAATGGATTGCACCTAGAGCCACATCCGGTTATTGTAAAATGTAAAGTCTCAAGACAAATGAATGTAAAATTGTTGAGGATCCTCTACACATTTTTGCAATATACATTTTTTCCCCCTAGTTTTCAAGATAAGCTCAATTTTTAAACTGCTAAAATAGTGAAATTGAAACGGCAGCAGAGCAAAAGCTTCCTTACTTCAGAGAGAAAGTTGAGGGGGGCATGGGATTGCAGGTCAAATGCTATTAGGAGGGCCCTTGGGTTCAGCCCAGGTGGACCCCAGACAGTATTTGGGGGGGCTGCCACATCAGGCCTGTCCCAGGCTTTCAAACCCACCCTTCGCCTGCTGCAACCCTCCTCTATCCGCCCCCAACCAGCGCATACCTGTTCTTCGGTCAGGGCAGGAAGCTGGAGGGGGCGGATCTGGGCAGTCAGGGTCCATCAAGTTTTTTTTTTTTTTTTTTTTCCAGTGTCCCACCTGCCCTGTCCCCAGATGCCTCAGTCAGACCTTATGTTTATCTTCTCTGCTGTTTTTTTAAAGGAAAAGTAAATGTTTTTCTTTCTGTAAATTTGCTCTAAACAGCCCCCCGGATTAATGTACCTTAGTCCCTGCTGCAAGTCTGCTCTGGTTTCTGTGTTATCAGCAGCTTGTTTCCCCTTCTTCCTGGTGCAGAGTGAAGCCCAGCCCCTTAGTTTACTGAGCAGGCCATTTGCTGCTGTTCCACAATAGAGAGGAAGAGGGAGCCAGTGTGTGCATTAGTAAGCTAGTTTCCCCAAGCAAAAGCTGCTACACACACTGCTCTCTGCTATGTCATAGTATGCAAATGATCTCCAAGACTAGTCTGAGAGATAAGGTCAGCTCAGAAAGCTAAGGGGCGGGGCTTCACTCTGCACCAGGAAGAAGGGGAAACAAGCTGCTGATAACACAGAAACCAGAGCAGACTTGCAGCAGGGATGAAGGTACATTAATCTGGGGGGCTGTTTAGAGCAAATTTACAGATAGAAAAAAAAAAGGTTTACTTGTTCATTAAGCAGAGCAATATCGGGAGACTCTCCTCTTCTAAAGTTTTCTCCCAACTGTCAGGCCAGTTGACAGAACTGACCATCAGGTGTCAATTTCATTATATTACTAGTGTAAAACTGAATATTTGAAAAATGAATTTCTTCTCTAGAACACTGTCATTTAACCCTTTTGACAAATGTGCTCTGCAGTAGAGCTTCAGAGCTACTCCAAAGACTTGGAATATGTATAGAGGATCCCTGCATTTAATTAAAAGCCTTTCTGTGTAGGGAACACTATCAGCGCTTCCATGTCACTGTAGTGGGTCAGCTTCAGGAGGGTCCCTGGCCCATGGCATAATCTCCTGTCAGCAATCAGTCATGCACTCAATACGCCTATTAAAGGTACAGCGTGAAACTTACACAGCGTGAATATTTATTTGGGGGCAAACATTGGCGGCTTTGTGGGCCACTTATTATCCCCTAATACACTGGTTTGCCATTCAGCCACCTACAGCAAGACTTTAAACTGCAGTACCATTTGTGTTTCTATAGGTATTTAAAAGGATGGTTCACCTTAAAAGGGATACTGTCATGGGAAAAAATAGTTTTTCAAACGCGTCATTTAATAGTGCTGCTCCAGCAGAATGCTGCACTGAAATCCATTTCTCAAAAGAGCAAACAGATTTTTTATATTTCATTTTGAAATCTGACATGGGGCTAGACATATTGTCAATTTCCCAGCTGCCCCTGGTCATGTGACTTGTGCTCAGATAAACTTCAGTTTCCTTTCCACCTTCCAAACACTTATCAATTCAGTTGTTTTTCTGTTCCCCAGAAATAAAGATGTTTTTCAATTACTTTCCATTATTTATTTCTTACTGGTTTTTTTCCAAAATCTAAGTTTAAATTTGAATGTTGGTATCTCTGGTGTTTGAGTCTGGCAGCTCAGTAATTCAGGTGCGGATTCTAAACTGATACAATTTTGCAACATTTAGTTGATACATTTCACATCAGCATCTCTGGAGTATTAGCAACTATTGTATCAATTCTAACAGCTGCCTGTAATGAAACCCAGAGATTCTGCTCAGCAGGGACAAAGATAAGAAATGTATCCATTAAATGCCCATTAAATGCATTGACTTAGAACAGTTTACAGGGTCGGCGACCCCCCACGAGCTGCTTCAGAAGGTGAAAAATTACACATTACACTTCATTATTACAAAAACGGTTACACACAGAAAGTAATTGGAAAAAGTTGTTATTTCTGGTGTACTGTCTGAAAAAAGCTAGTTGTTTTGAAGGTGAACAACCCCTTTAATAGGTGTTCTCTACCTTTATATGCTTTCTTGTTGTAACGACACACAGTAATGCCTCTTACATACATGTTTCTATACTTGCCAATTCTTTTCATGTGTATATAACTTGTTCCAGTTCTATGTACAGTCTTTTATAATAAACCTTTCTCCTGAGAAATCAAGCTGGCAGTCTTTTTGGATTAATAAAAAAAAAATGAAAAGCAGTTCATAAAAAAGTATATATTTTAATGATTGTACCTTTGGCAACACATCTAAGCAAATACACTTACACAATATTGGGCAGAGTAAGGATTGCTTTCAAGATGGCCTCTGCAGTCACTCCTCCATGTAAACACTGCCGACCCCACTGATTTTCCCCCCCCCTAAAATTGGCAGCAGGAGAGGGAATTAAATCTGGGGACAGCAGTAATGATACCCATGTGCATCCCTAAGAGAGAAGAGCCTATACATCCTACACTGCCTATACCAGTGATTTTCAACCTTGTGCCTCCAGCTGTTCAGGAACTACAAGTCCCACAATGCAATGAAGGAGTCTGACAGCCACAGTCAGGCAAATGCATTGTGGGACTTGTAGTTTCTTAGCTGGAGGCACAAGGTTGAAAATCACTGGCCTATACATCCTACACTGCCTATACATCCTACACTGCCTATACATCCTACAGCACAACATCCATTAATGGTAACCAAGTCTGTATTTTATTAAACTGGCTTTGGAATGGTAGTGGCTTTGGAGAGCCTCAAACTCCTCCTTGATAAGTATTGCTGTAGATATTAGTTTCTATGGGTGGGGAGAAAGAAGAACCTAGAAGAGTAGAACCAATATTTCTACTCAGCCTATGACTCTATGGTCTTCTCCACAAAGGGTTAGAGAGCAGGCTTGCCAACATTTTCACAACTGATCAGATACATTTAAAGAGGGACTCTGGCTTCCAAATAGGGTTGCCACCTTTTCCTGAAAAAAAATACCGGCCTTCCTACATATTTATCTTTTTCCTGTTAACATTGGGATCAACCATCAAAAATACCGGCCAGGTGGCAACCCTACTTCAAACCAAAAGAAACACCTAATATACCCATCAGTTACCTGTTTCTTCAAAAAATATGAATAAATGCAATTTTCTATGCTGAAATCCAGCCGTTTAACATTTCTTCTGTTTCTGCATCATTTGAAATCCCAGCAGGGAAGGAGGGACTAAACACTGATGTTACAAATTGTAACAACTTCTCCACATCTTACAGACAACATGCAGGAACTACATAACCCACAATGCACTGCGATGTTCCTTTTCTTATTGAAATCCCCTGTGCAGGGAATCATGGGGGTTGGAGGATGCAGACTAAGGACAGCTGGCTGCTGATACACAGTAACAGTAGTCAGTCCGCTCAGCAAAGTAGTCAGGCGGATCAGCAAGGGGCTAGGCTTAGTCAGAAAACCATGAAAAGTTGCTTGAAGTTATGTTTACTTTTCAAAAAGCTTAAGTTAAGTTTTTGTGGCGTTCCCCTTTAATATAAAGGTCATCATACTGAAATAAGAAACTATAAATACAATCAAATATTCTGCATTGTTTCAGAAACAAGTTTATCTTCACTATTCCTCTCTCAGCATCTGTTTCTCTTCATTCAGGAGTTGGGTGTCAGATGAACGATCCAATATATCTTGTAGGGGGGGCTCCTTTTGCCTAGAAGATGTATTAGAGCTCACTCAGTAACCAATTCTAGTACAAAATAACTGCCTTTTGCACAAATCCTGCATGTAGAGAGACATGATGTCTGGTGATTTTAATAGAGTGAACTCTAATACATCTTCAAGGCAAAAGGAGCCCCCCTATAAGATATATTGGATCTAACTGTCCATGAATATTGGACACCCAACTGCTGCATGACGAGAGAATGAAGAGAAACAGATACCGAGAGAGGGATAGTGAAGATAAACCTGATTATTTCAGAAACTAATATTTAATTGATTGTATTTAGATAGTTTCTTATTTCAGTATGATGAAGCTTATATTACATTTTCATTTTTGCAAAGGTTCCCTTTAATACAGTGCAGCCCAGCAGCATATTTTACAGCAATGCATTGTATAACTCCAACCAATAGTGTAAAGACTTGTATGCTAATTGTTAGCTGGTCAGCAGCAGTGCTCCCTATAGGCTGCATGTGAGTGTCACAGACACTTTCCAAGATGTTGACCCCTTGTGACAAGTTTGATCATTGCTGCTATTGAAAAGCTGAAACTTTTAAAGGGATCCTGTCATGGGAAAATTTTTTTTTTTTCCAAAATGCATCAGTTAATAGTGCTGTTCCAGAAGAATTCTGCATTGAAATCCATTTCTCAAAAGAGCAAACAGATTTTTTTAGATTTCATTTTGAAATCTGACATGGGGCTAGACATATTGTCAATTTCCCAGCTGCCCCAAGTCATGTGACTTGTGCTCTGATAAGCTTCAATCAGTCTTTACTGCTGTACTGCAAGTTGGAGTTAAATCACCCCCTCCCTTTCCCCCACCCAGCAGCCTAACAACAGAACAATGGGAAGGTAACCAGATAACAGCTCCCTAACGTAAGATAACAGCTGCCTGGTAGATCTAAGAACAGCACTCAATAGTAAAATCCATGTCCCACTGTGTACTATTCAGTTACATTGAGAAGGAAAAACAACAGCCTGCCAGAAAGCAGTTCCCTCCTAAAGTGCTGGCACAAGTCACATGTCCAGGGGCAGCTGGGAAATTAACAAAATGTCTAGCCCCATGTCAGATTTCAAAACTGAATATAAAAAAATCAGTTAGCTCTTTTGAGAAATGGATTTCAGTGCAGAAGTTTATTGGAGCAGCACTATTAACTGATTCATTAAAAAAAAACATGTTTTCCCATGACAGTATCCTTTTAAAACACAAATGGCTAAAAATGCCATATTTTAGATAGTGAACTTATTGCTGGTGCCATCATCTAAAATATGGCATTTTTAGCCATATTTATTTTTAGGGTTTAGTTCCCCTTTAATTGCAAGCACCAAGCCACCCTTTGAAATATGAAATACTTTTGTTAGATTCTTTGGTCAGTTTACTGGCCCTTCTACCAACTCCAAACCCTGACATGAGACAAACCAACAGCTACATGCAGATTGTGCTCCCATATTGCCAGTAAGGGGGTTGAGCCGTCAGTATAGGGTGTTTAACCCCACGAGCACCAGTGTACAACTAACACAATAGTTTAGGCTCCAGTTTCTCCTGCAGCAGCAGATCAGCGCTTGTAGAGTTAAATGTTGCAAATCAGAACATTTCTACCCCGATCTTCTAGGACAGTGCTGTCTGCCTTCCTGCTTGGGTTCAGTACCAGAACACATTCATTTGGGCACATTATACTAAAATACAGTTCTGAGAGATTCTTGGTTAGGCTGGGGCCACAAGCAGACGGCTCTGTTCTAGATCACCTGCACTAGTATTGTGCTTAGCTAGGAATCTCGCAATAGGCTCTGCTTATTTTTTAAATAACATGGCTTCAATGAATAAAAAATCCAAATAAAAAAAAATACAGTGCTTGAATGCCAAGAGAATGGCGTCTGTGCCGAGATGGTACGTAGTGCTTTGGTTGGCTGCGTTTGATGTGTTGCGTGAGGCACTGCGTGGCGGTAGCTGCCGGGGAGAACCAGAGGGTTCTTGTCATTTGTCCCTTGTAAGTACAATCTCTGTCAGCTGAATGAGCGCATCTCTCTCAGGGGACGGCTGCAGCTTGCTGATCTCTTGCACCGCTTGATTGCAGTAACTCTGGGCGAGGTAGGTTGTTTGCTGGACACCATTGCTCTGCACAGGGAACGTGTCATACAGAGAAGTTAGTGTTGGTAATAATCAGACAAAATAACCCATTCTAATAGGGCTATTAAAAATACACACACCATGTTTTGATTTGGCCATTTTTCACTTAATGACAGTTAATAGTGCTGCTCCAGTAGACTTGTGCATTGAAATCCATTTCTCAAAAGAGCAAAAAGATTTTTTTATATTTCATTTTGAAATCTGACATGGGGCTAGACATATTGTCAATTTCCCATCTGCCCCAGTCATGTGACTTGTGCTCTGATAAACTACAATCACTCTTTACTGCTGTACTGCAAGTTGGAGTGATATCACCCCCACCCTTTCCCCCACCCAGCAGCCTAACAACAGAACAATGGGACGGTAACCAGATAACAGCTCCCTAACACAAGATAACAGCTGCCTGGTACATCCAAGAACAGCACTCAATAGTAAAACCCATGTCCCACTGCGTTCCATTCAGTTACATTGAGAAGGAAAAACAACAGCCTGCCAGGTGCTGGCACAAGTCACATGACCAAAGGCAGCTGGGAAACTGACAATAAGTCTAGTCCCATGTCAGATTTAAAATTTGAATATAAAAATAAAATGTGCTCTTTTGAGAAATGTATTTCAGGGCAGAAGACTACTGGAGCAGCACTATTAACTGATGTGTTTTGAATGATTAGACAACCCAAATGTCCTGCATTCAGTCCTGCATTGAACATGATGTATACAAAGTACATCCATTACCTGGAGAACATACTGCCACGCTCGTTCTACATCTCCTGGCAAACTGAATCTTCTCATGATCAGGGCATTCAGCTCTGGGAACTAAGTCAGGAAAAAAAAAAAAGTGATACCACCTGCAGACACCACCGACCAAACCCATCCAACAAATGCTGGGTGGATACTGGGTGGAACTATTCTTCACAAACATGTGAGATTTAAATGGTTTACTAGTGTGCGTTCTGAACCTTTTGCAATAAACCCAACCATGGGCTGTGCCAGTAGTGCATTGCAAATTGCCGACTCTGGGATATGGAATTCCTCAGCTTTTCACATAATCTGTGCACCGCTCACCTCCATGGAAAGCAGAGGGAGTCCAAGCCCTAGAAAGGGAGAAGGCAATTCTCTAGTAGTGATGTGCAGGTCAGGAAGAACTCAAACTGCACCCAACCTTAACCCGCAAAATGTTGCCAACTGTAGGACCTTCGCCTCACCCATACCCTTGTTATCTCACTTTGTACTCTACTTCTGTGCACACCTCTGGTTCCAACACATGGAATCTTCAAGAGCAGTGAAGGAGGGAACTTCCCCAGTCTGACCCAACCCTTACCACAATTGTTGACCAAATTTCAACCCAAACCCGCCCAACCTATGGTGAAATCACGGGTTTCAGGTCAGCTTACAGATCACTAGTCCATAATGTACATGTATGAAAACCAATATGGCTTTGCCTATGCCCAGAGTCTTCCTGGGTACCTAGAAATCTCCTGATTCAGTGTTTATGTGACAGAACTCAATATGATTTGCTATAAACGTTACCTGTTGGCAAGCAAATAAAACCGGACCAGTTGCCAATCCCAGTTTCAAATCGGCTGCAGCTGGTTTCCCCAACTGGTTGACAGAAGATGTAAAGTCCAACACATCATCTATAAGCTAGAAGAATCACAGTAATAAAGGACGTTAGCTGGGGGGGCACACAAGCTGCACATACTTTGGTTATAACAAATCAGAAGGTAAAGCATTGACAGTACATTATTTAGAAAACAGCAATTAGGCTCTTATATGTTCCTACAAGGAGCACTGCTGTTTCACAGAGCACAAGTCAGGGCTGTATGTAAAATATTCTATTAGCACAAGGAGGGAACTGCAAAATGTCAATTTCAATAATCAGTCTGCCTGTTATAAGAGTAATAGGAGATTAAACGATTCTCAGAGCAGCCAAAGGCTACCGATAGTTACGCACCTGAAAAGCTATGCCAACATTCTTGCCATACTGGTATGCAATCTCATGAATGGCTGGATCAGGACAAGCTAACACCGAGACCTGTGGAGAGATGAATAGTAAATGTATCCCAGTGAGCTTTACTCCTTCCTAGCTTGAACTACACTGTACAACATACACACTATACAAATAGCAGCTTTCATCTAGAAAGAACACTCAAGAGTTGCCACGTTAAAGGGATACTGTCACGGAAAAAAATGTTTTTTTCCCCAAAATGTATCAGTTAATAGTGCTGCTCCAGCAGAATTCTGAAATGAAATCCATTTCTCAAAAGAGCAAACAGATAACCGCTGCCTAACACAAGATAACAGCTGCCTGGTAGATCTAAGAACAGCACTCAATAGTAAAACCCATGTCCCACTGAGTACTATTCAGCTACATTGAGAAGGAAAAACAACATCCTGCCAGAAAGCAGTTCCCTCCTAAAGTGCTGGCACAAATCACATGACCAAAGGCAGCTGGGAAACTAACAATAAGTCTAGCACCATGTCAGATTACAAAACTGAATATAAAAAAAAATCTGTTTGCTCTTTTGAGAAATGGATTTCAGTGCAGAAGTCTACTGGAGCAGCACTATTAACTGATGGGTTTTGAAAAAAATCAGGTTGTCCCATGACAGTATCCCTTTAAAAAGCATCTGAGGGAGACTCGCGAACAAAAGCTTTAACCTTGGGTAGACACTATTTTTCTCTTATATTTTTCCCTTCTATCACCTAACTATGTTGCCGTTTCCATTGCCTTGCTATGCATATTAACCTATCACTCTTAGCCTTCTTAAAAGGGGTGATTCCCTTTTAAGTTAATGTTTTGTATGTTATAGAACGGCTAATTCTAAGCAAGTTTTCAACGGGCCTTTGTTTTTTTTCTTTATAGTTTTTAAATATTTAAGTATTTGCCTTCTTTTGATTTTGTCCAGCTTTAAAAAGTGGGTCACTGACCCCATCTAAAAAAAAAATAAATGCTCTCTAAGGCTACACATTTAGGGGCACATTTACTAAAGGTCGAAGTGAATAATTGAATGAATTTGAATTTAAAATATTTGTCTATCGAATAGCCCAAAATTCGATTTGAATTGAAAAAAATCAAAAGTACTGGCCCTTTAACATCCTTCGATTTCGACACTTCGCCACCTTTAAAGTCCTAGGAATTGGAAGGATTTTGCGCAAAATCCTTCGAATCATTCAATTCGCACAATCCGATCAAACTATTTTATTTGATTGAATACGCCCGTTTTCAATCGAAAATGACCCCCCCCCCCAAAAAAAATTTGATGGTCAAATTTTCAAAGTTTTTTTCATTTCGAAATCCGAGCATTAGTAAAACTGCCCCTTATGGTTATTGCTACTTTTTATTACTCATCTTTCTATCCAGGCTCCAGTCTCTCCTTCAAATCAATGCATGGTTTCTAATGTAATTTGGACCAAAACTGGAGAGCCGCTGAATAAAAAGATAAATAACTCAAATACCACAAATAATACAAAATGAACACCAATTGCAAGTGGTCTCAGAATATCATTCTCTACTAAAAGTGGGGAACAACCCCTTTAAAGGAACAGTAACACCAAAAAATAAAAGTATTTTAAAGTAACGAAAATATCATGTACTATTGCCCTGCACTGGTAAAACCGCTCTGTTTGCTTCAGAAACACTACTATAGTTTATATATATATATATATATATATATATATATATATATATATATATATATATATATATATATATATATATGGCACAGGTTAAATAGTGGATAACAGATAAGACCATTATGTTCTATAGAGCTTCAAATGCAAAATTAGAAACAGATGAGGAATCTGCAGTGGCCACAGACTCCGAGATCTCCCAAATGAGCTGATCTCTCCCAGATGTGCCCACATTGAAGTGGGTGATATAGGGCAGTGGGTGTTATCGGGCTGATGCGATCATGGGCCCTAGGGCCCAACGATCGGATCATAATGCTTCCGAAACGGGCGGATACACTCACAGATACTGCGGTGATCCAACAGGATTTTTTAACCTGCCCAATCGAGAAAGTCGGCCAGATATCTATTGGGGAAGCCCATTGGAGGGCCCCACATGGGATGGGCCAATAAGCTGCCGGCCTGGTCTGTCAGCAGCTTTTATCTGCCCGTGTATGGGGGCCTTTAGTCTGCAATCACCCTTTATTGGTGTAGTTTAGGGAACGTGTCCCTTTCTCCTTTGAGAAGCATGTTGTGATATTACACCAATAGGGTTGCCACCTTTTCAAAAGAAAAATTACCGGCCAGTGGCGGGGGCGGAAACAAAAGGGGCAGACAATGATGCGAAAGGGTCAGAGCCACACCCCTAAAGGGGGTGGAGCCACACCATGCGACAGAAAAAAATTACTTTTACAGCGAAGGGCAAAGGGCTTTTGTTAAGGGTATTACAAATTACCGGCCACTACATTGCTGGTAAATTTGTAATACTGGCCCCGGACTTGGCAGGTATTTGACCGGCTAGCAACTCTATACACCAAGGGTGATTGCAGACTAAGTACTGCGGACTCCTCGTCTGTTTCTAATTTTGCATTTGAAGATTGAAATCACACGGTGGACGGTGCGTGTTTTGAAACAGCGGCTGAAGACATTCCCTCGATTCCCTACTCTGCTATTTTTACATTAAGGTCTACAGAGCTTATCTGCTGTGTAACTTGAGCCTTTCCTCCTTCGACTGGCTGCCCCCACTGCTACACAGCAGCTTATTTATATAAACTATAGTAGCGTTTCTGAAGCAAACACGCCAGTTTTACTAGCGCAGGGCAACAGTAAATTGTATTTTTATTACTTTAAAATTTTTTATTTTGCGATGTAACTTTTCCTTTAAGTAGCTGAATCTCGTAGTGGACGACTAAATGTGTTTGAGGCAGTAGGACCACTGTAGTGTGAATACATTTCACCCATAAACCATGCTACTGTGGGACAGGAATGAAGACCATAGCATTATACTGGCCAAAAAGTAAATAACTTTATCAGTCTGCTAAACATTATTTAGGCACACAGTTTCTGACTTTACTTGGGAATTTAGCTTCTTATCTTAACCAGGCAAGGGATCTGTATTGACATTTATGTTTTGACCCCTTTGTACAGTAAAGAATCTAAGGGTAACCAAAAAAAGACATCAAGGTATGAAAGTAACAGGTAACACCGAGGGAAAAAAACACTACTAAGTCCAACTCTCTCTACTTGTACAATTTGTTGAAGCAGAAGGGCGAGTATGTAAATTAAAGTGGGGAGAGGGATTTATTGCCCAGTGGATCAGGGTTAAATATATCCATCATCAAGTATTGTATAAAGCTTAAAGGGATACTGTCATGGGAAAACATGTTTTTTTCAAAATGCATCAGTTAATAGTGCTGCTCCAGTAGACTTCTGCACTGAAATCCATTTCTCAAAAGAGCAAACAGATTTTTTTATATTCAGTTTTGAAATCTGACATGGGTCACGTGACTTGTGCCAGGCACAGCTTTCTGGCAGGCTGTTGTTTTTCCTTCTCAATGTAACTGAATGTGTCTCAGTGGGACATGGGTTTTTACGATTGAGTGCTGTTCTTAGATCTACCAGGCAGCTGTTATCTTGTGTTAGGGAGCTGTTATCTGTTTACCTTCCCATTGTTCTTTTGTTAGGCTGCTGGGTGGGGGGGTAGGGAGGGTGTGATATCACTCCAACTTGCAGTACAGCAGTAAAGAGTGATTGAAGTTTATCAGAGCACAAGTCACATGACTTGGGGTAGCCGAGAAATTGACAATATGTCTAGTCCCATGTCAGATTTCAACATGAAATATAAAAAAAAATCTGTTTGCTCTTTTGAGAAATGGATTTCAATGCAGAATTCTGGTGGAGCAGCACTATTAACTGATGTGTTTTGTAAAAAACAAAACAAAAAAAAAAACATTCCCATGACCGTATCCCTTTAACAAATGGATAAAAGATAAACCAATGTGAAAATATTTATTCCCCTGAGAATGGTCTGTGAGAAGAAACCAGCTGGGCTTTCCAATCACCAACTCACTGTTTATCAGAAGTAAAAACCATACGTAACTATGGCATAATAATAATACAGGTATGGGATACGTTATCCGGAAACCCATTATCCAGAAAGATCAGAATTATAGAAAGGCCGTCTCCCATAGACTCCATTGTAATCAAATAATCCAGATTTTTAAAAATGATTTCCTTTTTCTCTGTAATAATATAACAGTAGCTTGTACTGGATCCCAACTAAGATATAATTAATCCTCATCGGAAGCAAAACCAGCCTGTCGGGTTTACATGATTTTCTAGTACTCTTAAGGTGTGAAGATCCAAATTACAGAAAGACCCAAGCAGGTCCCAAGCATTCTGGATAATAGGTCCCATACCTGTAATAAAATCTGTCATAGGGCCCTGCATAACTATAGGAAAGCCGGAACGTACATACTGCTTTACAGCTGTTGGCTATGAGGCTTGCAGTCTTCTTAAAGGTCTTTTCAAGGTAGTGAGTGAATCTTTCATTTTCATTCTCTTTGGAACCCAGTTGAAGAAATTCACCTAGGGAAAAAAAAAATTATATATTTTTTTTAAGATACTGGCCCCCCTATGAGAAAGACTTGCCCAAACCCTGCTATATTCTGGAATGTCCTGCACATATATAATATATACATAATATAAAGCCAAACCATTAGTGGTGGAATAGTGAGAAGCCAAATGAAGTTCCTAGCTAATATGGATGTCAAAATCTGGGACAATTATTGTGCAATCTGGTTGATCAACCACGTACAGTGCAATTTGGACACAGCACTGATGTATAGTGTTCTCTTCCAACCAATGAGTTCACAGCACAGCAACACGGCACCAACTCAAGGAAGGGATAATGCATCCAAAAAAAAAAAGAAAACTGTATGAAGGTTGATCTGACAGCTTCCTTATACAATGAATAACCCCCCCCCTCTTTTGGTTAACCCAGCAGTGTTTTCATATACATAGCTACTGGAATGAAAGATGAGGAAAACTAAAGAATAAACTAATCATTACCAAGATGATGCATGTATATTATATATGACAAAGCATAACCTAGGCACATGGGCAGGTCATTCGCTGAGCATCATGGGGTGGCAATGACAAAAGCAGTAGAGCATTTTTTAGCTTCATACAAAAGGAACAGCCGCTACTTACCACGCACCAAATCTTCAATAATTTGAGATATCAGTGCTATTACTGTGTTATTTCCAATTCGTGCCAAGGCCACTGCGGCTACTGACAGTATAAGATCCCCGGCAAGGACTGCCTTAACAAAAACACAAATAACATAACTCAATACAAACCCCTCTGGAGTGACCGTTTAGACTAGGGCCGGCAGGAGGTTGAGTTCAGCCCGACTGCCTTTTAAATACGGATGCACCAAATCCACTATTTTGGATTCAGCTGAACCGGATTCGGGCGAATACCCAACCGTATCCGAACCCTAATTTGCATATGCAAATTATGGGTGGGAAGGGGAAAACATTTTTTTTTTTTTGCCAAAAATTCACTTGATTTCCCTCCCTGTCTCTAATTTGCATAAGCAAATTAGGATTCGGTTCGGCCAGGCAGAAGGATTCGGCCAAATCAGAATCCTGCTGAAAAGGGCACAATCCCGAACCGAATCCTGGATTCGGCACATCCCTACTTTTAAACATATTTCTACATCCAATCACTTCTCCACTGGACTGAAACATCCTGAAAGACTGGATTAACTGATGCATTAAAGGGGAACTATCGTAAAAGTTAAAATGTAATATAAGCTTCAGCATACTGAAACTTTCTAAATGCAACCAATTAAAAATTCTGTACCGTTTCTGAAATAATCAAGTTCATCGTCACTATTCCTCTCTCAGAATCTGTTTCTCTTCATTCTCTCTTCATGCAGCAGTTGGATGTCAGATATTCATTGACCGTTAGATTCAATATATCTTATAGGGGGGCTCCTTTTGCCTAAAACAGGGGCCCCCAACGTTTTTCTACTCATGAGCCACATTCAAATGTAGAAATAATTTGGAGAGCAACACAAACATACAAAAAGTTCCTGGGAATGCCAAATATGGGCTATGATTGGCTATTGGTAGCCCCTATGAAGACTTGCAGCCTACTGTTTGGCAGTACACTTGGTTTTTAGACAACTAAAACTTGCCCCCAAGCCTGGAATTCAAAAAATAATCCCCTGCTTAAAGGCCACTGGGAGCAACATCCAAGGGGTCGAAGAGCGACATTTTGCTCACAAGCTACTGGTTGGGGATCACTGGCCTAGAAGATGTATTAGAGCTCACACCAGACATCACGTCTCTCTACATGCAGAATTTGTGCAAAAGTCAGTTATTTTGTTAGTTTTGTCTCTACTGGAATCAGTTACTTGAGTGAGCTCTAATACATCTGCTAGGAAAGGGAGCCCCCCCTTTAAGATATATTGGCTCTGTTACGGAGTATTCTGACACCCAACTGCTGCATGAAGACAGAATGAAGAGTAACCAATTCTGAGAGAGGCATAGTGAAGATAAACTTGATTATTTCAGAAACAGTACAGAATTTTTAATTTATTGTATTTAGATAGTTTCTTATTTCAATTTGCTGAAGGCTATATTACATTTTAATTTCTGCGACAGTTCCCCTTTAAGGATAATACAAAATTGCCTTGGGCACTTTTGTTGATGGGAACTGGCTAATTTATAACAAAATGTATTCCATTTCAATAAGTTTAAAAATGTAATATGGGTGTGGCCCCATCAATCTGAACTGTTGACACCAAAATAAGTAACTGAACTAGCAATATCATACGTCTATCCAGCCATCACTCACTTTTCTTTCGCCCCAGATTTGATTGACCGTTTGCTTCCCTCTCCGAGAGTCGGAATCATCAATGACATCATCGTGGACTAGACTAGCAGTGTGGATCATTTCTGAGATTTCAGCAATGGTGCGCTGAGAAGGATGCACCTCCCTAGAGAGGAACAACAAGAGTGTGTTAGTGTGTTCAGGTGCCTAGATCTTGTCTTTGTATGTCTCACAGTAGCATAGACATTGTCTGTGTAGGTAGGTCTCAACCTTCATGCTGACACACTGTTAGGCATTCTGCAGGTTTCCAGGGTTACTGGAACCCAAAATACATAACTTTCCATGGAAAGCTGATCTGGCTAGACTTACAGAATACTGGACAGGATCAGACTTCCACTTGACTCCACAGGGGGAGTGGCAGACGGACAAGCTGAGATCAAAGTGCCAGTATAATGCAATACCCTCAACAGTTGGATCAGAGAGTGCAAACAGACACTTTGGACAGTCACTTCTATAAAGAGGTTCCAATGCATTTGACAAGTTGGCCTCCCTGCAACCAGATTAAAGTCAGTAGACTTAAAGTAGGGTTGCCACCTTTCCCTGTGGCTCAAGCCGGACAGGGGGGTGGTCCCGTGACGTCAGTGGGCGGTCCCGTGACGTCAGTGGGCGGTCCTGTGACGTCAGTGGGCGGTCCCGTGACATCACGGGGCAGAGCTATGACGCCGCGATCGCCAA
Organism: Xenopus borealis; assembly: GCA_024363595.1. Lineage (NCBI taxonomy): Eukaryota > Metazoa > Chordata > Amphibia > Anura > Pipidae > Xenopus > Xenopus borealis. The sequence goes on from CM044441.1 coordinate 20,935,795, forward strand.
TTGGCCGATCGCGGTGTCAATCAAGCTAATCCCGCCCGGTTTTCCTTATATGGAAAACCGGGCAGGAAGCATTGAACCGGGCAGCCCTTCAAAATACCGGGCTGTCCGGTTCAAAACCGGACAGGTGGCAACCCTAACTTAAAGTGATACTGACACTAAAAAATGAATTTTAACATATGACTGTACATTAAATGTTACCTATAGGTCATGTTGATCAATTTTTGCTCTCTGACTCTCTGACTTTGCCAACCTGACTGTCCCATCTCAGTCTGTTAGTTACAGTTTCTAATGCTAACGGACTCCTGCTGCACAAATATGGCAGCCCCCTCATACAGGAACATGGGGGATCAGACAGGTAATGGAAAAGCATCATGCAAATACTTTATGGCAAAGTTATAAGTAGCTTTCAAAGCCAATATTATAATAGATGTAAAAAAGAGTTTAATTTCAGGTGTCAGTATCTCTTTAAATATGAATGTTTAAAGGGAAACTTACCGACAGTTATTGAAATGGCTATTGCAGGCCCGTGCCATTAGCACGACAAGCATTGGTCTGAAAGCTTTGCCTTTTCCATCAAAATAATAATCACACATATCTTTTAGCTCCTTGGTTGTTATTAACAGCTCCTATGATTGCAGAATAAACAGAAAACAAACAAACAAACATGATTCAGGAGAACTGGTAAGTGGGGTTTGACAGCAATTCTCACATAGATTAACCACGGTTACTATAAGGAATATTCGGCAGTAAGGGAACAGTTAGGCTGTGGCACAACAGGGTTGCCACAAGCATGTCTAGAAGCCCATTTTACAATGGTTGAAACAAGCAGATAATTAGACAATTTGGCCATGTCAACATCTAGGGGCCGATTTACGAAATTCACGTGAAATGAAGTGAAGTTCGATCGAATAACGATCATACAAATTTTTCGTAAAATCGAATATTCTAATTTGGCCTCTTCGATCATCGAATACCGAATTATCAAATAGATAGAATGATGGGATATTCGATGATTGAAGGAATCAAAATTTAAAATTTGTTCGACTGCCTACTATGTCAGATTGAACCTACCGAATTGCAATAGAAGCCTATAAGAACCCCCCCATGTACGATAACCATTCGTACAATTCTGTATGATCGAAGGAATCGTATGAATTTTTCGGATGCTCAAAGGAAATTTTACGATTTTTTTTGTGGAAACGAATGATCGGTATCTGATCGTACGAATTCATCGAGAAATCGAATATTGAGCAAAATAATAGCCTAAAACAATTCGATAAGCATTCCATAGTCGAATGCTTATCGAATTTCAAATAAATTTGTAGGATTTTGGGTGAGTTTTAGTAAATTTGGCCCCTAGTATTTTAACAGTCACCCTATTGAGACGGTCACTTAAGTGAACTGTGCACTTCATCTGGCCTATGACACTTCACCCAGGTTGATGCAGTCATTGGCAGATCACATTGCAAGGGATTGCTTCAATACATGGGCACTTTAAGAGTACAACATGGATTAAAATGCCTACTCCTGTTTTTACTGACCAATGGTACAGATCAATTATCACTTGCACTGCCATACAGCGGAAACCCATGATAATTCAGTGCAAGCAATAACACCAAACAAAAACATGTTTTGTGCCTTTAAAGGAATTGTTCAGTATAAAAATAAAAACTGGGTAAATAGAGAGGCTGTGCAACATAAAAAATGTTTCTAATATAGTTCGTTAATTTAGACTAATTTAGAGTTAGAGAGCTGCAAAGCAGGAAGTAGCGGTCTGTTATGCTTATGTTACACATCCAGTCACTCCAGCCTTTATACATTACACTTTTGGCTAACTAACTATATTGGAAACATTTTTTATTTTGCACAGCCTATCTATTTACCCAGTTTTTATTTTTACACTGAACTGTTCCTTTAACTGTACATGCTGGACTTTGTGTAGCCTTTTCCTCCTGCAGAAGGCTTATATAAGATAGGATAAAACCAATTTACAATAAAATAGGAACTGGAAGGGAAGCAGAGTTGGTTCACATGGAGGGGTAATGCTGTAACCAGTAAGGGTATAACTGCAATTCCAGTGTCCATATAAAAGTCAGCCATAGCCATAAGCAGCGTAGGGAGCACGTCACCTTCTTGATATCGTCATAGAAGTTCTTCAGGTCTCTGCTTCCAAGTGAAAACGGGTCTTTATATTTGGCCTCACTGCTGGTCTTTCTGTAGCAGCACCCTCCATGCGTTACGTGCAGAAGCCTAGATGGAGGCCTATGGAAGAATTGAAACATAATATGAATGAAAAACACAGCTAAATATGGCATAGGTGCTGCAATAGTTGACTAAAATGAGATTCCACCTTTATCAAAAGGCAGGGCCTGCAGCAGGACTGGGGGCTTATTTATAAAGGCACGGGGCACAAGCAGGTAGTGTTTCTGGCTAATGAATTACACTTACCTCCAAAGAAGGCTCCTCACATATGTAAAATGTGCTGAGGTAAGGAAACATGGCAGTGCCTAGAAAACAATGAAAGATTAGCTCATTCTAACAAAAACACATGGGTATGAATTAAAGTAGCCCCCAGGCAGTTGCTTTACATTTTCAGTTGGACATTTCCAAAAGGAAGAGTATGTGATATGTGAGTGTCCCTGGATCCAACTGTATATGGCCACAGTTCCATCTACACTTGCACATAATAAATATATACATTGCAATGGGCACCTTTACGGTTTAAGAAGCGGTGCAGCACTTTTATTAAAGGAGAACTAAACCCTAAAAATGAATAGGGCTGACCAGCCTAAAGTTTCAGCTTATCAATAACAGCAATGATCCAGGGCTTCAAACTTGTCACAGGGGGTCACCATCTTGGAAAGTGTCACTCACATGCTCAGTGGGTTCTGAATAGCTGTCAAGAAACTAAACTTAGGGGTTGTAACCAATTATCCAGCAGAAAATTAGGGTTGTCTGTAATATAAGCTGATGCTACAGGGCTGATTTTAAATTCTGATGCTAGTTGCACTGGTTTCTGTGCTGCCATGTAGTAATTATCTGTATTAATGACTAATCAGCCTTATATTGTGACTATATTTCTATTCTATGTGTACTGTATATTGTGAGTGGGTCCCTAAGCTCAGTAAGTGACAGCAGCACAGAGCATGTGAATCAGTGAATCAGCAGAAAAGAAGATGGGGAGCTACTGGGGCACCTACTGGGGAGACACAGATCTTTACTGCTAAAGGGCTGTGGTTGCCTTGGGCTGGTACACAAGCACAAAACATCATGTACAACATTTATAGCTACTTGTTTTGTTTAATGTTATTTGTCCTTTAAGACTGGGCTGTGGGGGTTGTGCACAAACCTGGCTGATAATGTCCAGAGGCATCGATAGGGGCAAGTCTGTGAGCAGGTTTCGTCCATTAAAATGGTTCAGTATAAAAATAAAAACTGGGTAAATAGATAGGCTGTACAAAATAAAAAATGTTTCTAATATAGTTAGTTAGCCAAAAATGTAATGTATAAGGCTGGAGTGACTGAATGTGTAACAAAATATCCAGAACACTAATTCATGCTTTTCAGCTCTCTTGGCTTTCACTAATTGGCAGTAACCAATCAATCACTTGAGGCCACATGGGTCAAAACTTTGCTTTTGGATCTGAGCTAAATGCGGAGGATCAATTGCAAACTCACTGAACAGTTATGTCTCTTGTGGCCCTCCTTAAAGGAGAATTCAATCGTGGCTCGATCTCATTTCTTCCTGGACTGACTGGCATTCTCAGGAGCAAGCACAGTAGGAGGAATCTGCCAGTACAGAGGGAAGGGGGAGGTTTGTTTCAGATACAGGTTGAATTCTCCTTTAAAGTCGCTGACAAACTCAGAGTAAGGGTGGTCATACACAGAGAGATCTGCTCATTGGCAATGCCAAAATGTCCGCCAAATGAGCGGATCTCTCCCCGATATGCCCAGGTGGTGATCCGATCGTGGATGTGGACACGATCCGATGGGATTTTTAGTCCTGTCCAATTGACATCTGGCCAACTTTCAGGCCAAATATCGATCGGTAAAGCCCATCGGAGGGCCCCATACACGGGTCAATAAGCTGCCCACTAGGTCTGTCGGCAGCTTTTATCAGCCTGTGTAGAAATCTGCAAAGCAGGAGGTAGTGTTGTGGCTATTGTGTTACACATCCAGTCACTCCAGCCTTTATACATTACACTTTTGGATAACTAACTATATTAGAAACATTTTTTTCTTTTTCACAGCCTATTTGGCCAGTTTTTACTTGAAAAAGGGCCAATGGGTCCGAAACATGTCGTGTGGTGACACAATAAACAGCTGAATTGCAGATAACCTGCTGTCGTGAATGATTCCCACGCTTTACAATATAATGGATATCCACAGGGTGTCAGAGACGGAGCATCCAGGGAACCATCACAAAAAGTAAGGCACAAGCGCTAATCAGTGTAAAATCTCGTGTTATAGTTTTTATTCTTACACTGAACTGCTCCTTTAAAAGCATTGTGGCTAATGCCAACCTGTAGAAAGCAGCGGAAAGGAGGAGGCATTGGGACCCTTTGGGGTGTATTCAGAACTAAAGAGATGCTCAGCTCTGCAAGTGCAGAATGTAACACTAACATGCACAATGTCCCACATAACAGCTGGAGGGCTGCAGGTTTGACATCCTTATGGTTTATACTGCTAATGTCAATGGATAAACGTTTAATATGAGCTTAGTAACACCCCTAGTCAACTCATACTCGGAGCCCCTGGCATAAGAATCCCTCTTTCCCTACCATAAAGCCTCCTTGATGTGCAGCAGGGGAGTGCTACTCACAGTAGGGAGCTGAGAGGTGGAGTTCAGTAGAGCTGCTGCCTACCCCTCTCTACAACCTTCATTAAAGGCCTCAGCTTGATCCCTGCAGCACTCAGGCAGTGTAAATAAATTATATGGGGTAGCATTATCAATCCCCTGTTCTACACTTGCCTACATACTGACAGCCAGGAAGCAGCACAGCTAACGCGGACACCGTGACCTTCCCCTCTTGCTCTCACCTTTCCGCACCTTCCTCCTTCCCGGGCGACTCTGGCGCAGTGTCCGACTTCTCTGTGCAACTCCAGGGCCCAGGGCTGAATGGCCGCGCGTTGTGCTCTACACAGGAGCCTCCTGCCCCAAGCATGAGCCATGGCCTTCTGTCTCTCCTCCCTCCGGCACCACAGTACCGGCAATCCAGCCCAAGCTCCTTGCAACCGGAACCAGAAGTTGGGATTCCGGAACAGAACTGACGTCAAAGGAAAGCGAGAGACGCCATGTCTGATAAGGGCTAAGGTGTTTATGACTAAACAACGACAGGAACGGCTCTGCTCAGTAGTAGAGTCGCGTGTCTTACAGTCTGCTCTCTGGGCCAGGGAAGTAAATAGGGTTTTATAATAGGTTTTATGGCAACAATGAACTAATGACGGGAGAATGATGCCGCGTGGGAATATGAGGTGTTGGTTTGGGCAAGTAAGTCAACTCCATGGATTCTGGTATCAGGGCCAGTAATACTCCGCTTTCTCTGGCATAATAACTCAGGTCCTACTTATTGCACTGAAAGCGGGTAATGGCTGAATGGGAGGAGTGTATGTGGGCACAGGTGACTTGTAGCTGAGGAGGGGCAGGTGGCAAAATGCTTCCCCTCACACAGACAGTAATGTGGTAATGGGCTCTGCGTGTGATTATGGATAGGAAATATTATGGCAGAGCTGCATTTATGTACCTTGCTGTCCTAAGCACCAAACTAAACCTCTCCCATAGGTGCAGCACAGTCTGTGAAAGTGACACAGCATTTTCTACTTTTATAGCTGGTTGTTTACCTTTAAAGTAGTGATGTGCATGTTGACCCACAACCTGTATGACCTGTGGGGACCTGCGGTTTGGTGTGGGTTCGGGTTGAATATTGGGTGTCCATGGCGGGTACGGGTCTGGTGCGACCCGTGCCCGCCATGGACACCAAATATTCAACTCGAACCCGCACCGAACCGCAGGTCAACCAGCAGATCATGTGGGTAGGGTGGCCACCTTGCGGGACAACATGCACATCACTACTTTAATGGTCAAGGAAAGTTAAACTAAAGAAGTAGGTAGAAATGTTGTACATGATGTTTTGTGCTTGTGTTCCAGCCCAAGGCAACCACAGCCCTTTAGCAGTAAAGATCTGTGTCTCCCCAGTAGATGCCCCAGTAGCTCCCCATCTTCTTTTCTGATTCACTGATTCATATGCTCTGTGCTGCTGTCACTGACTGAGCTTAGGGACCCACTCACAATATGCAGTACATATAGTAAGTTAAATTGAAAAAAAGACACACATCCATCAAGTTCAACCTCTTTTTTTTTTTTCCCTTTCTTTTTTTTACCTGCCGAAGTGCTAGTTGATCCAGATGAAGGCAAAAAAAACCCCAATCTGAAGCCTCTCCAATTTGCCTCAGAGGGGGAAAAATTCCTTCCTGACTCCAAGATGGCAATCGGACTAGTCTCTGGATCAACTTGTATTATCTCCCATAACCCTGTATTCCCTCACTTGCTTAAAAGCCATCCAAACCCCTTCTTAAAGCTATCTAATGTATCAGCCTGTACAACTTATTCAGGGAGAGAATTCCACATCTTCACTGCTCTCACTTTAAACAGGGTGTCAGCTGGAAAGACCTACTGGTGAATAAAGCATTAGAGGGATTATTATATGATCCCCTTTTATATTTATACCTAGTAATCATGTCACCCCAGTTCAGGGTAAAAATAAAAACTGGGTAAACAGGCTGTGCAAAATTAAAAATGTTTCTAATATAGATGGTTAGTCAAAAATGTAATGTATAAAGGCTGTAGTGACTGGATGTCTAACATTACAGAATACAACACAACTTCCTGCTTTTCAGCTCCCTAAGTCTGAGTTAGTCAGCGGGTTGAAGGGGGGCCACATAACTGTTCAGTGAGTTTGTAATTGATCCTCAGCATTCAGCTCAGATTCAAAAGCAACAGTTATGTCCCATGTGCCCCTCCTCTCAAGTCACTGATTGGATACTGCCTGGTAACCAGGCTAACCAGTCATTGTAAACCAAGAGAGCAGAAAAGCAAGAAGTAGTGTTCTGTTCTTTTTTTTTTTTTGCCTAACTTTTTTTTTTTTTTTATTAAATTTTTGCCTAACTAAATATATTGAAAACATTTTTTATTTTGCACAGCCTATCTATTTACCCAGTTTTTAATTTTATATTGAACAATTCCTGTAAGCAAACTTCTCCAGCATGAACATCCCCAATTTGGCCAGTCTTTCCTCATAGCTAAGATTTTCCAT
>CM044441.1:20946027-20976431 GCA_024363595.1 Xenopus borealis
GCAGGGTTTTACAAATGAGTTGTTTTATGCAATATCTTTTTATAGAGACCTACATTGTCCAGTTGGTATAGTTTTCCTTTAAGAAATAAATTATCGAAATTCAGCTTGTGCTCCTGTTCAGAAAAGGCGACAGGTCATCGCACCGCTCAATTTCTTCTCCCTGGCTATCTCCTATAAGGAAGGCAGGGAGGAGAAATCGAGTGTTGCACAATGGATCACCTGATCGCCTTTTCTGAAGAGGAGCACAAGCAGCGTTTCGGCAAGTTATTTCTTAATGGAGACTTTTTGATTTTAAAGTTTAATATGTGTTGGGTTTTTTTCGTATTATACCAACATTTTTAATTTTTTTTATGTTACTGGTCATTTAAAGGATATATATAGGATAAATGAAGGAAACCCTAATTTTGTAGGCAATTATACGTAATATATGGTGTTGCTTTTTGGTGCTAAAAATTTATATTATCTTTAAAAATAGCCCCTTTATTAAAGCTCCCTAAAGATGTTCCCTGGTCCCTGTCTGTGTTTGAAATGATGGGTGGGCGTATCTTAACAGTCCCTGCCAGACGCACAGTAGGAGGGGGACAGCCAATCACAGCCCTGCAATCACAGCCCTGCAGTCACACAAGTGCAGACAGGCTTCAGTTCCCTATCAGGTCCTGCTAGCTGCTGATTGGTTCCTGTCCTACAGTGCAGTGAGCTGAGAGCCTCCAGCTCCCCTGCACAGCCTGGGAATTCAGGGAGCAGGAAGTGGAAGGGAAGGGAGGGATTATAAGGGTTTTTGCAGAAATTTTCAATAAATTGGCCTGGAACACTACTTTTTTAAGCACAATTCTTCTATATCTAAATGAGAATAATGCACTGGTACATTCTTATTTTTTTACACAATATGTCTCCTTTAAAGTTGCCTCAATAGGAGTGGGCTCTTTCTTACAGCCTAGTAGCCCTGCCAGAATCATTACACTGACAGGGTCGGCACAGTTACTATTGTGGTCTGTGTAGGGGTATTTTCAAATCCTGGCTAGCAGCCAGAGAAACCGGGAAACCCACTAGAGAATTAGTTTGAGAGAAGTTTGTAGTAATATGTGCCTCCACCCTTCCAAAGCATATACCCCTGAGACTCTAACCTAACACACCAAGGATATGTGAATAACATAAATTGGTGCAACCCAAATACCCCATGTATTTTTTGTGTTTTTATTTACTACAAAGTAGCCCAGTTTCACTGCAAGATTTTGTACCTATGATTAGCAATATGTGATGCACTGATACACACACTAGTATCCTTTGTATTTCTTGTGCAGGTTGCATCTGCATCATTATGAGTTACACAGGCTTCCTCTAACTGCCTTCATTTTGCCCCTCATTGAGTTGGCTCAAAGAAAATATCACAACAGCCTGAAAGGTATATACCCACTCATCCTGAAGCAATATCTTATACAAGAATATAAAAGACAGGGTCACCCTCTCAGCCCCCCTCCATAAGGTAAGAATAGAGAGTACCTTGAGTTACTTATTTATTACCACTTATCCCATTGCATACAAGGGGTCAAGGGGGATGATGTGATCATCTAACATAATAATGGTGTCCAGTTATCAGAAACAATGAGATTTTCTATTACCGCACACCTCCTTCCACTTTTCTGCGTAGTGGTGCTGGTCCTCCGTTGACCTGGCCAGGTCTCCTTACTGCTTTGTAGTTAGAAAAACGGTCCGCACACACCAATATTCCCCCCGAAACGTTGATTGTTGGTGGCATTAATAAAAGGGGCACAATCCCCGACTGCAATATTGGTGTTTGCGGACCGTTTTTCTAACTACAGTCCAGTTATCAGAGCCATCCAATCCTATTAGTCTATCCTTAATGATGCCAGTGATGGTTTGATTAAAATTTCTCTGGTGTAAAACTAGCAAATGCCTTACTTACCACAGCCAGATATGCCATAGCGGGGAAATGGAAAAAATACCCACCCACCCCCATCAGAAACAGACTTGCTGGAGAGAGTCAACTTTATAAGGAGAATTACACTGAAAAATGACACCTTTTCAACAAAGTATGGACCAACTGGGACACCATCCAGGAAATCTAGGGCAGGGGTGTCCAAACTTTTTGCTTCCCTGGGCCACATTGGAAAGAGAAACATTGTCTGGGACCACACTGGAAATACACAAAACACTTTTTATTTGTAAAACTACAATACCAGTTGGATAATCAGATGGAGCTATACACTGGAATATGGGACACCTGGATTTTTTATTATATTATTATGATGTTTCCTCTGGAACCATTTATTTCAGGCTTGGACTACCAAGACTACCCTTCACCATGTAAATCTTTTGCTCTTTTTTAGTTTTGGGAGATGCATACACAGATCGAACAAGCTTGAAGTGAAAGGGGGACAACTAATTATTCACCTATAAGCCCTCGCTGTTATATAATATATATAAATTATATATATTTTGTGTTTTCGATTGTTCGTTTATAGATTCTTCGGTTGTTTATCCTTTGTTCCTTTTAGAGTACAGCAATCTAAATCCCCCCCTTGGAATAACTAACAATGCTTTGATTTTGATCATGCGTAACCCCTAGGGATGCATCAAATCCACTATTTTGGATTCTGCTGAATCCTTTGTGAAAGATTCGGAAAAAAACAGAACCAAATCCTAATTTGCATATGCAAATTAGGGGTGGGAAGGGGAAAAGATTTTTGACTTCCTTGTTTTGTGACAAAAAGTCATGCGATTTCCCTCCTTGCCCCTAATTTGAATATGCAAATTAGGATTTGGTTTAGCCAGGCAGTGGGATTCAGCTGAAGCCTGATGAAAAAGGCCAATTCCTGGATTCGGTGCATCCCTAGTAACCCCTGATTATTTGTTGACCTTTTGGAGAGAAATAATCCATGAAAATTCAATAAAAAGAGAGTTAAAAAAAATGTCTCTGGTGTATAGTTCATACCTTAAAGTTGAGTATCCACTTGCAGTGTTTCCATTTGAGACAATTCTAGTTCCCCAGCCAAAATCTACGTGTGCGCTCCCCATTCTCTGCTTGAAAACTAGTTTCTGCCACAAAAGTCCTTTACTGGAATTTTTAAGACATCTGCTGCAACATAGCTAGACTGTACAATTCATAGACATAGTTTTTTATATTAAAGGAGATGGAAAGGGAATATCAACTGATCTGCAAAAATGTTAGGTGACTCCTAGTTATTCTAATCTCTATTACTCCAGTTCGCTGAACAGTACACTAACCCACGGTATTACAACAGTAGAACCATACAGGCATCATCTTCTAGGACATTATGTACACTCCTGTCTAGGTGCATATGTCCAGTAAAGCGAAAATCAGCAATAAGAAACAAAAAGCCGGCTTTTCACTCTACTGCATATGTGTACCCACCCAGGGCCAAAGAGAAGATCAATGGAGCGGTAGAAAATCCAGACACAGTGCTCTTATAGAAGTACCCCAGGCCAGTGCACGTTTTAGAGAACCTCTATAGGTAGTTAAAATATGTGGTGTGGGAGGTGAGTAATATATACATAAGACCAGCATATTAGAAAACAGTCTATTGTTATTTTTGTGGAGTAATTCACTGATTCTTGTTTTCTCTGCTGCAGAAATAATAGAACAATATTACAGAAGATATGAAATTGATCATTGCGACTAATACTAAATATTCCAGCATGATTCAAGATGGTTCCATACACATATATGTATGGGTCATATTTTGCCCCTTTTGTATTGGATGGAAGGCAGATCTTCTGCTGGAGGAAGGGGGCTCATCTGCTTTTTATATGAATCGCACATCAGGCACCTGGGGCTTTAGTGAAAAAAGAATGAAAGTGTATTCAGTGGACCAGTGGAGCCTGTCAACAGATGATGTACTAGGTATGGTGTCTTTTAGTAAAAGAAAACACTTGTATATATGTATACATACAGTCACATACATACTTAAATAGCATAGTGCATTCTAATAACTTAAATTCTAAGTTCTAAAACTGCAGTTTTTCTTCATTTGTACCCAGTTTTAGTTTCAATTATGTTTCAAATAGTTTTTGTTGCATAAATAAAGTATTCAGCTGAAAAAAGAAAACACTTGGCCTTTAGCTTATTAACTAGGGATGCACTGAATCCAGGATCCGGTTCAAGATTCGGGCATTTCCAGCAGGATTTGGATTCGTCCAAATCCTTGTTCCTTATAGAACTGAATCCTCTGTGATTGCCAAACCTCCCTACTTAATTTTTCAGGATTCATTGAGGTCTGGCACAGTGCCCAGAGACTGGCAAATTGCTAATGTGGTGCTGCTATTCCAAAATGGATCCCGTTCAAAGCCTCAAAACTATAGGCCAGTTAGTCTGACATTGGTGGTAGGAAAGTTTTTTGAAGGTTTAATAAAGTATAGGATACTGTACTTCATAGCAAATAACAATACTATGAGTTTGTGCCAGCATGGTTTTACGTGTAATAGATATTGCCAGACTAACTTAATTTATTTACATGAGAAGGTAAGCAGGGATCTTGATTCTGGGATTGCAGTGGATGTGATTTAATTAGACTTTGCTAAAGCGTTTGATACAGTGCCACACAGAAGGTTACTGGTTAAATTAAGGAATGTTTGCCTGGAACATAATATTTGTACCTGGGTAGAGAACTGGCTAAAAGATAGACTTCAAAGAGTGGTGGTAAATGGAACATTTTCTAATTGGACCAGTGTTGTTAGTGGGGTACCGCAGGTTTCTGTACTGGGTCCCTTGCTTTTCAACTTGTTTATTAATGATCTGGATGTGGGCATTGAAAGTACTGTTTCTATTTTTACTGATGATACTAAATTGTGCAGAACTATAGGTTCCTTGCAGGATGCTGCCACTTTGCAGAGTGATTTGTCTAAGTTGGGAAACTGGGCAGCAAACTGGAAAATGAGGTTCAATGTTGATAAATGCAGGTTATGCACTTTGGCAAAAATAATATAAATGCAAGTTATGCACTAAATGGCAGTGTGTTGGGAGATAACAAGTTGTCTAATTCTGGGCAGTGTCATTCTGTAGCTACTAAAGCAAATAAAGTTCTGTCCTGCATAAAAAAGTGCATTAATTTATGGGATAAAAACATAATTATACCTCTTTATAGATCCCTAGTAAGGCCTCATTTGGAGTATGCATTGCAGTTTTCGACTCCAGTCCTTAAAGTTATACTGACACTAAAAATTAATTTTAGCATATGAATGTACATTAAGGGGCAGATTTGCTAAGGGTTGAATTTCGAATTGAAAAAAATTTGAAATTCAACCATGTGAATAGGTAGGGAAGTAAAATCCTTCGACTTAGATGGTCGAAGGATCGAATAGGAAATATTTTTTATTCGATCAAAAATAATGAAACCCAATTCGGTAGCTTTGATCTGGCAAACTAGGGGGTCGAATAAAAATTTAAAGGGGAAGTACTTCGACAGTCGAATGGTCAAATATTCGAATGAATTTTCAAAATTCACTGGTCGAAGTCTTCAAAAACAATCGAAAATTCGAAGTTGAATCTTTTTGAAAATTCCATCGAGCTTCGGATCCTTCATGTGAATTTAGTAAACTGCCCCTAAATGTTACCTATAGGTCATGTTGATAATTTTTTGCTGAGAGGTTTGTTTTTGTATATAATTGTTAGTTGAAGTTGCTAAGCCTGACTCTCTGACACTCTGACTTTGCCAACCTGACTGTCCCATCTCAGTCTGTTGGTTACAGTTTCCTTTCCTCCCACTCACTGATTTGCATTTCCAAATGAGGATTCGGTTCGGTATTCGGCTGAATCTTTCACAAAGGATTCAAGGTTTCCTTCCTTCGGTGCATCCCTACTATTACATACAACAATGATGCATAATTTTTGGATTTAGCTAAATACAGACCCCTCCTTCCAAGATATGGCCAAAATGAATCTTAAACATAATTGTAAATTTGAGAGAAATCTCCCTTCCAAAATTGCATTCTTTTATAAAAAATTGTCATCTTCACATGTGCAGTGCTTTATAGTCACATGACTATGGATTTGGTACATCTATATAGAAAAACCCTAAATAAGGGAATATAGTCTACTGCACGTGGGGCACTGGGCAAATCAAAGCCCAGGTTTTCATTAGACAGACTCCGTGCTGTTTTATTAAATACTTTCTTGGGCCTGTGTTATGGCAGGTGATATGTATATTCAGTTATTTAGTTTAAAGTCTTCATTTGAAGGGAAAGCAAATGGGAAAATGTTGCTCTTTATAATACTAAATATATATCTCTCCCTATCAGATGATTTGCCTGTTGATCCTAACAGAAACAATTATGTTAGAAGGGTGCAAGAATGTATTTTTTCCTGTGTCTCCCCTACTCCATTCACGTCAGAGGTCCGACTCATAGCTGTGACAGAGGTAAGTTCAGTGTCAGATATATTTCTGTTGCCTTCTTTCCTTTCAATATACTTTATTGCAGTCAGTTTTGATGTTCATATAGCAGGGTGCAGGCCTAACTGCAGGCTTTCTGCTTGGCTATGCATGGGAATTAAGATCCCCATGCCCAGAGTAAAGCTGTCCATAGAGATTCTCTCCAATATGCCCACCTTGAGGTGGCTGATCCGATCGTGGGCCATAGGGCCAACTATCAGATCACAATGAGGAGAATACGAGTGGTTGGTTCAAGGACTACATCAACAAACTGATGTGGTCCTCAATCCAACAGGAATTTTAAATCTACTTTCTTGCCAGCTATCAATTGGGGAAGCCCATCGGATAGCGATGGGCACACAGGATGAAGGCTTTGGCTGTTGTCAGCCTGCAAAAATATCCAGACTGACAACAGCCGAAGCCTTTAGCCTGTGTGCCCAAAGCCTGTATCCTAACACTTCATAATGCATCATGCCATTTTACAGTAATACTTACCCTTTAAACTATAAACTTTTGTATTCCTACTGTATCTTAACTGTGATATTTCAGTTTTGTTTCAATTAATTCAAATAATGAAATATTCTAATAGAGAAAATTATTTTATTCTTATGTTTTAACAGGATGTGTTGGAGAACCTTCTAGATCTTGCTGTTTCTGTTGGAGCAACAGATGAATTTCTTCAGTTTGTAAGTGGGAGAGACTTTCCTGGCTGGAGGCCACTTGCACACCGATATGGGGGTCATCAGGTAATGCAATGGCTCAAATGCCCTTTAGCATCAGCTATAGAATTCCACACATTCTACTAAAATCTTCATTGATCCAAAACTTTTTATTATATATTAAGAGTATGCTGTGTAAGTAGTGTGCTCAGGGAACCCCACAAAAAAATCTACTGAGGGGTCCGGTGCATGGCGATCCTTATCTGGTCTCCCGTCAACCCACTCTCCCCCTGTGTCCCCATCCACAGGTATGAGAGCGGCTTTAAAGGCATTGGTGACCTTTTGCAAAGTTCTATCAAAGTGCCGCACCACCATATAGATGGTAGTCCCTAGTGCACTTGCCTGGTAGTCCCTAGTGCGCAGTGCCTTATTCCAAAACATATTTCAGCAGCACTCCGGTTCAGTGAAAATATAATTTATTTGTGCAACAAGTGAAGCAACCAGTCCTTTATCAAGCTGGTTATGCCCGAAACGTTGCTGCACAAATAAATTATATTTTCACTGAACCGGAGTGCTGCTGAAATATGCTTTGGAATTTGAATTGGACCTGAGCAGTCACAGTCGGCACCCAACGCTGCAAATAGCGGTGAGATTGATTGTGTAGCACTACCATCTCTGTATGCATAGTGCCTTTGCACCTATTCATTGTGAACTAGATACCAAAGCACTATGGTATCCCTGTAACGAACCCTTGCCTTTTATGCTATTGTATGAGTAGTGGTGCTTGCATTTTAAAACCTTTACTGTTCTTAAAGGGGTAGTTCATCTTTAAGTTAACTTTTAATAGTTTTTGAATTACTTGACGCCGCCTTCTGACTCTTTTCAGCTTTCAGATGGGGGTCACTGACCCATCTAAAAACAAATGCTCTGTAAGGCTACAAATGTGTTGTTATTGATACTTTTTAATTACTCAGCTTTATATTCAGACACTCTCCTATTCATATTACAGACTCTTATTCATATCAATGTATGGTTGCTAGGGTATTTTGTACTTGCTAACTGGAGAGCTGCTGAATAAAAAGCTAAGTAACTAAGTAACAAATAATAAATAAAAACCAATTGCAAACTGTTTTAGGATATCACTCTCTACTTCATACTAAAAGTTAATTTAAAGGTGAACAACCCCTTTACCCCTGGATCCTACAGTCTTTCATGCTCCTCATAGGCTTTATACATGTATAATGAAAAGATTTCCTTTTGTCAGAATCTGATAGGTTTCCTCATCATGTTATCCATTTGTGTTAAGGGCCCAAGCCAAGCTGTGTCACACATTCATAAGATTCTTAGAAACAACTGGATCTTGTTTGCTTTCTGATCTGATAAATGTGCACTCTGTGTATAAGGCCTGCAGTTTGTTTTTATATGTTGAGAATTTAATAAATGACAAACATTTTATTTTTATTTATGATGCCATCAGTTTGGTGTTTGGGCGGGCCAGCTGGGGGATGGCAGAGCACATTTAGTTGGCACCTACATCAACAGGTAAGTCACACATTCAAGATATCCTTCTCAAATTTAAGTACAGTAACATGTACCAAAGCTACTTCCTAGAACATTTAATACATTCTTGAATAAAAATATCCTTAAAGGACAAGTAAAGTTAAACTAAAAAGGTAGGTAGAAATGTTGTGCATTATGTTTGTGTTTGTGTACCAGCCCAAGGCAACCACAGCCCTTTAGCAGTAAAGATCTGTGTCTCCCCAGTAGATGCCCCAGTAGCTCCCCATCTTCTTTTCTGCTGATTCACTGATTCACATGCTCTGTGCTGCTGTCACTTACTGAGCTTAGGGACCCACTCACAATACACACTACACATAGAATAGAAATATAGTCACAATATAAGGCTGATTAGTCATTAATACAGATAATTACTACATGGCAGCACAGAAACCAGTGCAACTAGCATCAGAATTTAAAATCAGCCCATCTTCTTTTCTACTGATTCACATGCTCTGTGCTGCTGTCACTTACTGAGCTTAGGGACCCACTCACAATATACAGTACACATAGGGGGGAATTCACAAAAGTGTCGGGAAGGAAAAATGTCTTTAAAAAGTCGTAGCAACAGACAACAAATTCACAGAGCATTTCCCCGCCAATTTTCCGACATATACGACACTTTTGAAAAAGTGTAGTGAAAAGTGGGTGTGGTTTTTTCTGCACCACTTTCCCCGACATTTTTATGAATTACTCGTAAACTCATTTTTTTTTGCAGACAATTTTTCCGACACATTAGGCTCTCCAAAATGAAAATGTCGGTCAAATTGTCTTTTAAAATGTCTTTAAAAAGTCGTGTAAAATGTCGTCTGTACGACGAAAAGATATACGACATTTTAGACAATTGTCGGACTTACGAGACATTCAGAGATGGTAATATCTGCCTTTGTGAATTTGCCGTTTGTAAGACATTTTACAAATTTGTCGACCGCCACTTCTGGGTTATTTATTTTACCGACACTTTTGTGAATTCCCCCCATAGAATAGAAATATAGTCACAATATAAGGTTGATTAGTCATTAATACAGATAATTACTACATGGCAGCACAGAAACCAGTGCAATTAACGTCAGAATTTAATAATCAGCCCTGTAGCATCAACTTATATTCCAGGCCAACCTAATTTTCTGTTTAATAATTTGTGATAACACCTGAGCTTAGCTTCTCAACAGCTGCTTAGAGCCCACTGAGCATGTGAGTGTCAAAGACACTTTCCAAGATGGAGACCCCCTGTGACAAGTTTGAAGTCCTGGATCATTGCTGCTATTTTAGGCTGGTGCAATAAGTTCAGTCTATATAACATGGAATTTTAGCCCTATTGATCTTTAAGGTTTAGTTCTCCTTTAACTTTGAATTTTGGGAATCATGATGATTTCTGTGTTAAGGTTTGGAGAGCGATGGGAACTGCAGTTAAAGGGCTCAGGAAGGACACCGTATTCCAGGTAATTGAAACAGAATATATGGTTGCATTTGTGTTCATTGCCTTACATTATTGATAAAATACATACAAAAATGTTTAAGACCAGGCAACGACATCTTATAGGAGGTTATTTATTTGTCTGAATGCAAAAAAAATTAGTTTTTTTTTTTTTTTTTACACCATAAAATCCAAATGAAAATCCGATGCAAAAAGTCAGAATCTGAAAATTCAGCAGACCTGCCGAGGTTGTACATAAGTCAATGCAAGAGGTCCCTATCCTATTTGGAAGTTTCTGTGGTCTGTGCTGGAAATAGCCTGAAAATCCAAAAAAATTCCAACTTTTTGGCAAAAAGCCTGAAAAAATCGAGCAATTCAGAAAAAAAGTATGATTCTGATTTTCTCTTGATTTTATTGAGTTTTTCCCTGATCCATTGAAATTGTCATTTTTTAATAATAAATCAAGTAAAATCGTGGATCCTAGTTTGGTCTGATTTTTTTGTAATAAAATACTGGGAAAAATTCAGATTTTAATAAATAAGGCCCATAGGGGCAAATTCGCTAAGCAGCGAAAATGCGCTATCGTTGCCTTCGCTAACGTTCATCGCACTTCGTCAGGCAAATTTTCACCAGCGCTACATTAATTGACTAAAATGCGAAGTTACGCTCAGGGTGGCGAACACTAGCATAGTTGCGCTAGTGTTACTTCGCCAGGCAAAGCGCATTTACACTAGCGATGCCTAATTTGCATACGGCGCGGATTTCAAAGTATAATAGAGTTAAATGTTCCAGCCACTACATTAGACTACACAAGCCCAGGAAACCTTTAATAAATAAAATAAAGTTGTCCTATTGTCCTAAACATGTGCCCCCTGTATACTTGTGTTGCCATATGTTAGGAAATGTAGGGGGGAAGGAGGGTAACCCCCTTTCTAGCATAAGTGGTAACGTTCAGTAAAATGTTGATCTTAGTGAATTAGCGTAATTACGATCCTTCATCAGTGCACAACTTCACCGGGCGTTAGGGTGCAAAGTTGCGCTAGTCAATCTACTTCACTAGTGAAGATTCGCCAGAGTCAGTGTTAGTGAATTTGCGAAGTTGCGAAATGACATCACACGGGTGAATTTTTGCTAGCGTTAGCCACTTTAGTGGATTTGGGTCATAATGTCTGTTTCCAGGCCTTTTGCAGTTCTGTCTAGCTTCAGCAGGTGGCAGTGATGTCTGGTGGAAATAATGTTTGACTGCTTTGTATGTAAGAGAGAGAGACACTATGAAATCAGAATATTACATTAGCCAATGTTTAAAAACTCCTAAGTGGGTAGGTACCCTCTAATAAGAATCCACCTGCATAGGGAACCCTCAGTCAGTTCACATTGATACCTGCTCGGCCCTCACATCACCAGACAAGTTTGGCCTCAGTGTACTTATAATGCCATAGTCTTTTTTTGTTTTAATCTCTATATAAGTGCGTGCCACCCACGTTCATGGTATCAGGTCCTTGCGAGTGTGTATTGTCTGTCAGTGTCATACAGGGAGTTCTTTATGTTTTGCTGTTGTCCAGAGACGGGGATGGAAGAGCCGTGCTCCGTTCTTCAGTACGAGAATTTCTGTGCAGTGAGGCCATGCATCATCTTGGTATTCCAACCAGCAGGGCTGCGAGGTACTTCTTACTTCCTTAGTAATTGAAATTCAAAATGTATCTCCCATAAAAGAACTGCTTATCCTTAAAGTGATACTGAAACTAAAAAATGAAATTTAACATATGAATGTACATTAATTGTTACCTATAGGTCATGTTGATCATTTTTTGCTGAGAGGTTTGTTTTTGTATATAATTGTTAGCTGAAATTTCTAAGCCTGACTCTCTGACACCCTGACACTCTTACTTTGCCAACCTAACAGTCCCATCTCAGTCTGTTAGTTACAGTTTGTAATGATAATAGATGCCGGGTGCACAAATATGGCAGCCCCCTCATACAGGAACACGGGGGATCAGACAGGTAATGTAAAAGCATCATGCAAAAACCTTATGGCAAAGTTAGAAGTAGTTATCAAAGCCAGTTATTATAATAGAGGTAAAAAAGAGTTTGACTTCAGGTGTCAGAATCTCTTTAAGGGACTATATTTGTGTCTTTTTTTTAATAAATTGTGATTATGTTATTACAGTCTTGTCGTAAGTGATGATGCAGTGTGGAGAGACCAGTTCTACAATGGCAATCTGAGAAAGGAAAGGGGTAAGTGACCAGAACAGGAACAATGTAACGATTTCTAACACAAAGATGTTTTAAAAGACATAATTTTTTTTTATATACGTCAGCCCAGAACCTTATTTTAGACACAGATACAAATTTTCAACTCAAGTGCAGTAATGACTGTTTGGGGAAATTTTACTAGTGCAAATTTCCACCTGTGGCAATACAAGAGGGCTCTATTCTCTATAAAATGGGTCGTTTATTACAGATATAAAGGAACATTAACACCATGCTTACTCCCCCCAAAACAGCTATGATGATAGTTAAGGCTTACTTCCCCTTGGCTTTTCCAGATCATCAGCTTGAATTTGACATGCAAAGTTCCTCACAGGAGAAAGGCGACTGCAGCTTGAATTCCTCTGTGTGCTGAACCATAAGTCAGCGTCCTACCAATAACAAGAAGCACCTACGTTTTCTTTTCAGCATCTGCAGCTTAAGTATATGCTGATATAATTACCCACAAAGTGATCTGAAGGAACAGAAACATTTAGCTGAAGACACTGAAAAAAAACGTAGGTGCTTTCGGTTATCGGTACAAAGCTGAATGCCGGTTCAGCACACAGAGGAATACAAGCTGCCGTTGCCTTTTCGCCTTTCTCCTATGGGGCACTTTGCGTGTCAATTTCAAGCTGAATATTTGAAAAAACCCAAGGGAGAGTAAGCCTTACTTATTGCCTTATTATTAAAGCTATTTTATAGGGAAATAGGTATTAAAAAAAATTGGTGCAACTGACTGGTCCTATCCTCTACCTTCTTTGTTCCTAGGAGCAATGGTATTACGTGTTGCCAAGTCATGGTTTCGAATTGGTTCACTTGAAATTTTGGCTCGATCTGGAGAGTTTGAGTTACTGAGGTAAAATGGATACATTTCTATTATACTATAGTGTGCATTGTTTCTCTACTATAGCATACACACACGTTTATACACACGTTTTTAACAGCAGCTTATTCAATATATTTTAGACTAGCGGGTCTAGATATGAGAGACTGTCTTGCTGTTACCTTGAGTTAAATGACTTTTGCAGGGCTGAGAATCTTTATGGTAGTCTTTATTTTATCACAGTCCATCATCAGAACCTGATTACAGCATGATCAAAACCCATACAAAACTCTGCCAATATGTTATGACAGGCGAACAAAACTATATCAAATACTCACTTTATCATTTGTGAAAGCCCGAAGTAACAGGA
Organism: Xenopus borealis; assembly: GCA_024363595.1. NCBI lineage: Eukaryota > Metazoa > Chordata > Amphibia > Anura > Pipidae > Xenopus > Xenopus borealis. Next base: position 20,959,511 of record CM044441.1, read on the forward strand.
AGTGGTGTGAGTAGTTTGTGACTTGGTGGTATGCAATTTTGGGGGACAAACCCTGGAATGTGTATTTATATATTTGTACATTAGCTGCAATGAAATTAAGGAGATTAACAACTAGAATCACTGGGGGTGCCTAACAACTTGGCACCCTCAGCGATTTTACCTTTCTTTCTTTAAGATCCCCATATTGCAGTAAGATAAAGAAGCCACCTTAGAGTCTACTCTCTGCCCAATGGCTGATTTCTCCTGTGAAAGGCCCAGGTTTTATATGTTGTCAGTTGAAAATATAGTTCCTACCCTTTAAGGTGTATATTCATTTTCAGCGAAGCATGTAGATGTGTAAGGCAATACAGGTTTTGGACCTGTTATCCAGAATGCTCAGGATGTGGGGTGTTACGGATAATGGAACTTTCTCGAAACTTCATACCTTAAGTCTACTAGAAAATAATGTAAACATTAAAAAAACCTAATAGGCTGGTTTTCTGGATAACGGCTTTCCATATATAACAGATCCTATACTTGTATAAGAAGAGTGAAATGGTATCATTTGTTAAATTAATTATTGGCTGTTTGATAGGAACCTGTTAGACTTCATCATCACAAACCATTTCCCTTCAATCAACATCAAAGATCCTAACAGAACCCTGGTAAGATTGAACTTTATGATCCTATAAAATTCACTTTATTTCCGTGATGTAACTAGAAATGACTGGGCCTACAGCAGTATCCAAACCTCGGGAGAACAGAAACTGTTGTTGAACCCCATGGTCTACACTCCTGGGTCCCCACTATTAATTGACTGTGCGGGCCTTATTGTTACTCTCCTGCTCACTGTAAAAAAAAAGGTAGTCCTGGCCATTACAGCCATTTTATAAAACTGTGCTTTATGTGTTCTAACTTAGGCACAGGACACAATTACATGTTCTTAGAACACTATAGATATCATGACTGTAAAATACAGAAGCTTTATGTTTAACCAAATGTTTTTTAGCTACCTCAAAATGAAAATGGATGGTAAATTTACTATATGTTAGATCAACTTGTTAATTATTTGTTAATTATTTTATTAGAATCATAGTTATATATTAAATGCCAGTGTGTTGGGAGTTTCTTTAACGGAGAAGGATCTAGGGTTTTATTGTAGATAACAAGTTGTTTTAATTCTGGGCAGTGTCATTCTGGCCATTAAAGCAAATAAAGTTCTGTCTTGCATAAAAAAAGGGCATTAACTCAAGGGATGAACATCATTTTGCCACTTTAGATCCCTAGTATGGCCTCACCTGGAGTATCCAGTGTGATTTTGGCCTCCAGTCCTTAAAGGGCAAGGAATGTGTAAAATAGAATAAGGTTAGAAATGCTGTATTTGGTATACTACATATAAACATGAACTTACTGCACCACAAGCCAAATCAAACAAATTATTTATGCTTTCAAAGTTGGCCACAGGGGGCTGTCATCTTGTAACTTTGTTATACATCTTTGCAAGACTAAGACTGTGCACATGCTCAGTGTGATCTGTGCTAAACTTAGGGATCATCATAAATTATCAAAAAACAAAGCTGTTTGAGTTTTGCACTGCTGGTAAGTAAGGCAGGGGCTCCCCCTGCTGTTCATAAGTGATTGTTTCCCTGCCAGAAGTTTGGGACCGTCTGACAATTCCTATCCACAGCACTAAATGAAGGGAGAATTTCACTGCATACAGTCAAGTTTCTTATAAAAATGGTACACATTTTTTTATTAAAGTATATTGGAGATAGATTTCTTTTTCATTAAAGAAAGTAAAAATGGGATTTTATTTCTTTGCCTTTCCTTGCCATTTAAGTTGGTTATAAATGAACTGCAGAGAGTACAGAGACAGGCAACTACACTGGTTGGAGGAATGGAAGACTTAAATTTTGAGGGTAGACTGTGAAGATTGGGGTTATTTTCTCTGGAAAAAAGAAGCTTGAGAAGGGCATGATTACACTTTACAAATACATTAGAGGACATTATAGACAAATATCAGGGGACCTTTTTACCCATAAAGAGGATCACCAGAGGTCACTCCTTCAGACTAGAAGAAAAGGACTTTCATATGAAGCAGTGTAGGTGGTTCTTCACAGTGAGGACAGTGAGGTTGTGGAATGCACTGCCGGGTGATGATGTGATGGCTCATTCTGTTAATGCCTTTAAGAGGGGCTTGAATGATTTATTGGACAAGCATAATAGCCAAGGCTATAGAGCTACTAAAATCTATAGTTAGTGTATGAGAATATATAGTTTATGTGAGTGTATTGAGGGGTTAATGTAATTGTGTATATGGATGCTGGGTTTTAATTTGGAGGGGTTGCACTTGATGGATGTTGGTCTTTTTTTCAACCCAATTTAACTATGTAACTATTATAGCATTGTTATTCTTTCTTTAATTTAGAAAATATAGCAAGGCCCCCCAACTGGAACGTATTGTTGTTCTCTTGTTTTTTTGCAGTCCTCTGGATCAACTAGCAGTTAGGCAGTTAAAATTTAAAAAAAAAAAAAAAGGTTGAACTTGATGGACGTGAGTCTTTTTTCAGCCTAACTTACTATGTTACTATGTTTTGCTTGCTTTCTAACAATACATCATTTCAGGCATTTTTCTCTGTCGTGGCATCTGAGACTGCCAATCTCATAGCCTTGTGGATGTCTGTTGGATTTGCACATGGTAGGTTTACATTGTTGCCCAGTGACTGGAATTCTGCTGTCTCCAAATAAAATCTACACATGAAGGCTTCAGGGGCTACTCTGCTTCTATTATCCCATCCAATGGAATAAGCTAGAGGTGGATATATGTCTTTTTATAATCCTGCAACCTAAATTTTGTGGGGCTCCATTGAATGAGAGACTGGAATATGAATAGGAGAGACCTGAATAGAAAGACGAGTAATAAAAAGTAGCAATAACAATATATTTGTAGCCTTGCAGAGCATTTGTTTTTTAGATGGCGTCATTGACACCAATTTGAAAGTCAGAAGAAGATGAAAAATAATTAAACAAATATAAAAAGATAAAATGAAATCTCATTTTATTTTTTTATATAAGTTGAAATCTCATGCTAACCATAGAGAACAGAGGTTTTTACTGAATGTGTATTTTGTGATGGACAGCCACATCTACAAGGACACCTTTTTATCAAAAACTTACTGTTTGCCTGGTAGTGGGGTGTGTTTAGAATGGATGGGATGAATGGGCATGGATCAGAAGCCTGCCCTAAAATAGTGATAATTTTGTTGTTTATGCAGCACTAAATGATTTGTAGGTATGAGAATGATCACTAAGGTGCCTGTTTATTTCTCTTCAGGTGTGTGCAATACTGACAATTTTAGTTTATTATCTATCACAATAGACTATGGTCCATTCGGTTTCATGGAGAGCTATGACACTGGTAAGCGGAACAAGGTAGTAGCTGTGCGTAGAATGTAGAAGTAGAGTCAATTTTTTGTAAAGCCATTGCTTGATATTTCTATAAAGAAAGAACTTTATGTGACGTTTAGGTTATAATCATGAGTTAAAGGGATCCTGTCATTGGAATTTTTTTTTTTTTTTCAAAATGCATCAGTTAATAGTGCTGTTCCAGAAGAATTATGAACTGAAATCCATTTCTCAAAAGAGCAAACAGATTTTTTTATATTTCCATTTGAAATCTGACATGGGGCTAGACATTTTGTCAGTTTCCCAGCTGCCCCAGGTCATATGACTTGTACTCTGATAAACTTCAATCATTCTTTACTGCAAGTTGGAGTGATATCACCCTCTCCCCCCCCCCCCCCCCCCCCCCCCCCCCAGCAGTCTAACAACAGAGCAATGGGAAGGTAACCAAATAACAGCTCCCTAACACAAGATAACAGCTGCCTGGCAGATCTAAGAACAGCACTCAATAGTAAAACCCATGTCCCACTGCATACTATTCAGTTACATTGAGAAGGAAAACAGCCTGCCAGAAAGCAGTTCCTTCCTAAAGTGCTGGCAAAAGTCACATGGGAAATTAACAAAATATCTAGCCCCATGTCAGATTTCAAAACTGAATATAAAAAAATCTGTTTGCTCTTTTGAGAAATGGATTTCAGTGTAGAAGTCTATTGGAGCAGCACTGTTAACTGATGTGTTTTTTTTAAAAAAAACATGTTTTCCCATGACAGTTTCCCTTTAAGAGTCAACACATAATGTAACAGCAAAAGCCATGGGGGGTTGTTGCTCACCCCAAGAAATATTCTTTGCTTTCGGATTTAAGTCCCTGTTTACTCCAGGCTGGATCGAGAAATGATATAGCTACCTTGTGTGCGGGTGTACTTAGGCTAGCCCACTTCAATGTCAAACCATTCCTACTGTTATTTGAATGTGCTTTTTGCTACATTGTTCTTTAATTGTTCTTCGCTGGCAGCCATATGGCACCACTTGCTGGCACTGAAGAAGCTGCCACGTGTGGTAGGGTGATGCTACCTCTGTAACAATATGTCCATGGAGATTTAAACTCTCTGTGTGCCATGACACATAGGTAGCTATAGTCAAAACCCCACTCCTTATCCTTGTAACATACACATATCGCATTTAGAATAACCAGTGTAAATGTCTGATTGGTTGCTGTGTTTACAAACACAGGCAAACGTGTCCATTCCCTACACATTCATTTTAGCTTTCAATTAGCAAATAACTACTAATCTGTAAAAGTGAATAATGTAAAAGCTTAAAGAGAAGTGTTATTTATTAATATATAGGACTACAGGTATCCTTGGCCCATAGACCTTTCACTGTTTGATTCCTATGAACCTTTCACTTGAACCAGAGCAGTTGGAAGGCATGTAGTTGGAGTGCCCTCTACTCGTTTTATTAATGCAGTTTTTATGTTGGAAAGTTGTGCATGGATATTCTTAGAATTCTTGCTACAGGGGCAAGTTGCAGCCTGAAATACTAGGCCGGAGCCCTCTCTGATAAAACAAGTCACCAGAGAGTCTGTCCTCCTTTTATGGTATCATTGGCATCATCAGATGGAAGGATTCTAAAGCCGCGTCTCAACCTCAGATGGAGTCAGTCCTGGGTTAAAAAAGGGAATGGCTGGGCTGGCTATAGACCCAACATACAAATGATTCACTAGTAATTAACTGTCTGCTGATTTGAGACTATAAGAAAGTGTTTGGAACCAGCTGGGAAGTTCTAGCTGGGAATGTTCTTCTCCTGGGTATGTAACAGGGTTAAGGTTAATACTATATAAAAATAAGGAGGCCTGGGCTTGCAATGCTTTAGAAGAAAATGTTCCATTCCAGGACAGTTATTGTTGTTGTAATGAATGATCTGCTTTGAATAGATTATGTTCCAAACACATCTGATGATGAAGGAAGGTACAGGATTGGAAACCAAGCCAACGCTGCCATGTTTAATCTGAACAAATTGCGCTTAGCACTAAATCCCCTTTTGGATGCCAGACAACAACAGCTGTGAGTAATCTCTTACGATTGCATGGTAATGTGCACCTTTAGGATTCCAATTCCTGCTATAATGTGGCAGTTGGGGTACCTCTGCCTCTTTTTGCTACGCTCTAATATTTGAAGTAGAACCCACAACAACGTTTTCTCTATCACTATGAGATTTTAAACAGATATTAGAAGTATTCAGTGTAATTTATGAACCTCCTCAGCCCTTGTTTTACATTCATGGTGTGCTGGATCTGGCCTGTCCCACCTTCCCCATGTTACTCTGTATAGTGTTGGACTGCTGTATGTGACATCCCAAAGTAGAAAACTACTCTAACTCATGTTAGACTCTAAGGGGCGAAGTGGCTAATGCTAGTGAAAATTCGACAGCGTGACATTTCGCAACTTCGCAAATTCACTAACACTGACTCTGGTGAATTTTCGCTAGCGAAGTTAACGCCAGGCGAAGTTGCGCACTGATGAAGGATCGTAACTACGCTAATTCACTAAGATGAGCATTTTAATGAATGTTACCACTTACTCTAGATTTACTCTAGATTACTCTAGAATTTGAAAAAGTCCCAAAAAAAACGCTGGCGTCTTTTACCTTTTGTAGGGTGATAGTCTGAAAAATAGCGAAATTTTTGTTGGGGGTTACCCTCCTTCCCCCCTACATTTCATAACATGGCAACTCAACTATACAGTGGGCACATGTTTAGGGCAATAGGACAACTTTATTTTATTTATTAACATAACTATCATGCAGTGTGCTTCAAAATATATATAGTAAATAATTGATTAAAATTCATGGTGCCACTGGAAGGAGGCCTAAGAACCTGCAGTCTATGAGGGAAAGTCACAGTGATCTGCAACCAACAGAATTGCCTTCCATACATAGTATATTTCCCATTACTAATGTTGCTCAATAATCTTTTGGATGTCGTTCCCAGTGGCTTAAATCCGGGTACTTTTGTTTTTATTTCTAGGCTGGAGGCTAATTTTGATTGCATAAAAACAGGTGTATTGCCAAACAGAGACTCCCTTAGGTTGTCAGTCTGCATAGGGGCTATGAAAAAGGAAAAAATTGGGAAAAAATTGTCTGGGGCCGCACATGAAATACACTTTTGATTTGTAAAAGTAAAGAAAATGCATAGAAAAGAACTACAATACCAGTTGGATAACAAGATGGAGCTATACACTGGAATATGGGACACCTGGATATTAAATTGACTTATTATTATTATTACTAACTGGGCAATGCACAGAGTCTACCCTCCTGCCTACTCCTAAATCCTTTGCAACATGAAGTTTCCTCTGGAACCAAGGTTTTCAAGCTGGGCCACATTCATATCCATCCTGAGCCGCAGGTTGGATACCCCAGGTGTATAGCATGTGGCTCTATAGACAAATGAATTATGCCACAAAAAGTGTTTTGTACACTTGCTGAGCCTCTGGTTGGGCCTCTGGTTGGGGAATATGGTGCTAGTTATCAGGAAATCCATTATACAGAAAGCTCCGAATTATGAGAGAGCCTTCTCCCATAGACAATTTCCTTTTTTCTGTTTAATAATAAAACAGTACCTTGTATGTGATCCAAAGTAAGATATAATTGATTCTTATTGGAAGCAAAACCAGCCTATTGAGTTTATTTAATGTTCATATGATTTTTTAGTAGACTTAAGGTATGAAGATCCAAATCACAGAATCATTTGTTATCCAGAAAACCCCAGGTCCCAAGCATTCTGGATAACAGGTCCAATACCTGTATTAAGGTTACATCTCTTTCTCTTATGCACTGATGTCTTCTGGCAGCAATGAAAGGGTCCTTTTAAGTTCTGGTACTATAATGCATGTTGGAGTTGATTGAATTGGAATTTAATGTCTAATTATATTTGTATTTAGAGCTTCCCAAGTGCTTGGAGGATTTCCAGGACTCTATTACCAGAGGTAGGTTGTAAGTGTTACAGGTAAAACATTCATTCCATTGATAGCTTATTGCATAAGAAGGTGCAAGTACATGGAGTTGTGTACAAAATTTCACATAGACAGCCATAGAACAACATATTTATGATCACAAATGCGGCTGTTCAGCAATAACTGTACTAATCTGTGATAGCCTGAGATATAACTAGGGATACCTCCAATTTCACCAGATATAAAGTATATTACATGTATAAAAATGAGGTTCAGATGAAACAGACAATACCGAAGCATGGGGAAGTTTCATTATATCTGCTGCTCCATTCTTTGTGCAGCGTTACAATATACTACATCATATTGTTTCAGAAACCAATTATTTGTGTTAATTGTGTGCAGATTCACAGAGCTATTCAGAGCTAAACTGGGCATGCTGGGTGACAACGATCTGGATTTGACCTTGATATCATCCTTCCTTGATGTAGGTTACACCATTACTAAATCTTCATATCAAACTGTTTAGGCTAAAGGACAATAACACACAACTCACGGGACTGGCTGTTCTTATTTTCTAGCTAATGGCAAGCGCCAAGGCTGATTTTACAATGTCATTTCGTCAGCTAAGTGAGATCTCACAGGAGGAGCTACAGAGCCTTACCATTCCTCAGGTATCTAATAGAATATCTTTGTCCTTGTTTGGTACAGGAGATGGCAGGGCTTTATAATCAGTTTTACTTTACATGGTTCTGCTTTCAGATGTCCCCCCAAATCATTTTTAATATGTACCAGTTGTCTATGTTTATATTCAAGTTGTCAGAATGTTATTTACATTTTGTTACTTCACATTTACAAGCGTAGACTTAAAATCACAAATCCCAGAAGATCTGCTTATGAGCTTCATGATCGTTATCCCTTTGACCAATGATCGTTATTGATTTCAGGAGTATTGGGCATTGCAAGGCATCAGTCAACAAAAGAATTTTCCAGCATGGGTTGATGCCTATATTCTGAGATTAAAAAGGTAAAACAGTCGTATGTCATATTATTTCTGCTCATTTTGTTGTGGAAAATTCATGATGAATTATTGATATGCAGGATTTAGGCAGCTGTTATTGGCAGGTCAACAACCACTCGATTTCTAACATGCCCAGAATTCATTTCATTGATTATTTAGAAGTCATAACTTCTGTTGTGTTGTGGTTATACAGTATGAAGCAATCTGTGCTCGGATTTCGCTGATTTCAAGGAGTTGCGCTTTTCGTAGGAAAGAGACTTAAAGTACAACACTTTCTGTATCAAGCTTCTTTTAATGACTAGAGTGACCACAGCCCTTTAGTAGTAATCATATGTGTCCCTGAAGAGGCCCCAGTGTTTCCCCATCTTCTTTTCTGCTGATTCACATTGCATGCTCTGGGCTGTCAGTTGGGTAAGCTTAGGGGCTGTCTCAAGTGTACAGTTTATATAGAATATACAGTACAAGGTTAATTAGCAGTTAATTTAGATTCACACAACATGGCATCTTAGAAATACAGTGCATTCTGCATCAGAAATTGATAATCATCTCTGTAGCATCAGCTTTTATGACATCCTATAAATTTAGCTTCTCAGCTGTCATAGAAAGCATACAGAGCATATGTGGTCTTACTAACACTCAAAACATAAGGTAGAAAAAAGTAATTTCCTGTCCTGGATCCAGGGTTGGAGTTGGCCTGTGGGACACTGGCAAATAAACTCCGGAGGGCCCTGCCAACCCAGGTATGTTCCCTGCTCTGATCCAGGACATCAAGCACTTCTTGGCAGTGAGAGGTGAGGTGTACATTGGCTTAGCTTTTGCTCCCATTAGAAATGAAAACTTTTGCAGGAGAAGGAAGACACTTCCACTGTAATAATATGAGATACCTGTCTATGGAAGGCTGATGTAGCAGATATTGATACTTTCCATTGACTTGGTATTACATATGTCATTCATTCATTCATTCATTCATTCATTCATTCATTCATTGATCGCTATTCACTGATTTGGGAAATGTAGGAACATAAGTCGTGCATTATTATTATAATTGTGCATGGCAGCAAGCTGGGTTACTGGGCAGAACATCCAGAGTATTTCCAGATGTTGAACTCATCTTGTGTTTGTGCAGTAGCAAATAGGTAGAAACATTGACTTCATATTCCGAACTATATTTGTAATCCTTTCATAACCTAAGATTCTCAAATAAACCAACTGTTTGCTAATTCCAGATCAATGTTTGTGGGTGGGGGATTTCAGAGACCGAAGAGAACTAGTCAAATTAGGTGCTCTCACTGGAGCAAAAAATTAAAGTCAATGTTGTGCTATTATATGTTTTTCCTTGGCAAACTAAAGTAGAAGGGGTCCCCAGCAATGCAGGGAAGCTCAGGGCCCTCAATTGGATTAACTGAATGTGAGTTAGGAATCTCCAGCAACAAGTCAGAGTTGTCAAACATGTGGCTCTCCTGCTGAATGCTGTAGTCGGGGGTCAGACTGGGCTGGCAGTACACAGGAAAAAACACCGTGGGCCCCCAGCTCCTGTTGGCCCTGCCAGCCCAAACCCACTCGTTGTTGGCAGGAGCTTTGCTCCTTCTTGGTCTCCGTCCCCCCACTCTTTGAAGCAGGTGTGCTCTGGCTGGGGGGAGACTCAGGGGGATTTGTGGAGGAGGCCTGTGCATGTTGTGGGGGGTCAGGGGCCCGTGTGCATGACCGAGGGAGGTTTGGGGGCAATGGGGGTGCGGACCCCTGATGTGGCAGCCCCAGTGAGCCCAGACTCCTCCAGTCTGACACTGGCTATAGTGCAACAACAACTGGAGGGCCACAGGTAGGGCATCTTTAATCTGACTTCATTTTATTATATTACTTTATAAATTGTTTCAACAAGCATATTCCTGGTTAAAGGGAGCCTGTTGGGCAAAAATATTTTCCCCAACCAAAGGTGTGAGCTAATAGAGCCCGAACTTTGGTTGGGGGTAACAACCATTTTTTTTTTTAAATTGCCCCCACCGAGTGTGCTAGTGCTGGGAAGTTTAAAAAAAAAATAGTTACCCCCAACCGGAGTGCAGGCTCTATTAGCTCACGCCTTTGGTTGGGGTAAATATATATATTTTTTAATATGGAAAGACTGTGTACTCAATTGCATTTGTATGATATTTACTAAGTCAGCAGTTGCTGATGGTGCATGAGACTAAAAGAACAAATGGATTTAAACAAAACAGAGTCTCAAATTGCACTCAGTAAGGGTGTAACAATTCATTAAGATGAGTTTATTCAAATATTCACCAACTATTAAAGGGGTTGTTCACCTTTGAGTTAACTTTTAGTATAATGTAGAGAGTGATATTCTGAGACAATTTGCAATTGGTTTTCATTTTTTATTGTTTGTTGTTTTATAGTTATTTAGCTTTTTATTCAGCAGCTCTCTAGTTTGCAGTGTCAGCAATTTGTTTTCTAGGGTACAAATTACCCTAGCAACCATGCATTGATTTGAATAAGAGACTGGAATATGAATAGGAGAGGGCCTGAATAGAATAAGTATTAAAAAGTTGCAATAACAATACATTTATTGCCTTACAGAGCATTTGTTTTTAGATGGCGTCAGTGACCCCCATTTGAAAGCTGGAAAGAAACAGAAGAAAATTGCAAATCATTAAAAAACTATGAAAAATAAATAATGAAGACCAATTGAAAAGTCTCTTAGAATTGGCCCTTCTACAATATACTAAAAGTTTATTTGAAGTTGAACCACCCCTTTAATTCATTGTATATTTAATATTAATTAATCAGTTCATTAAACAGTTCATAGTTTAATCAATTGATTCCAAAGTAATTAATAAATTAGCCGTGCTTTGTACCCAATAAAATACATACGTGCGAGTGTTAAATTCATTATGTCACAAGCAATTACCCTGGCGTAAGGGTGCGAAGTTGCGCAAGTCGATGTCCTTCGCTAGCAAATTTTCGCCAGGGAAACTGTTAGGGAATCGGCGAAGTTGCAAATTGATGTCACGCTGGCGAATTAGCGCTAGCGTTACACCCTTCGCACTTTAGTGAGTTTGCACCTCTTTTGTTTAAATCCATTACCTCCCAATATCTAAGGTGTACACTGTACTGTATTCTTCAGCCTAGTCCATTATCTGCTGCCTGCGCAGTCGGCTCACCCCAAAACTAGCAGTTTGAGGCTCCCAAAATAGTTGCCTGTACGCAGGCAGTATCACTTAACATTGCTAGTATTCCACTGATAACAATCATTTGATAACAAATATACTTCCTATTTTCATAGGAATCTTGAGGACACAGATGAAGAAAGAAGGCGCAGGATGATGTGTAAGATTTTTATTTCATTATGACACTAGAGAGGTGGTAAAACACAGGAAAGCAATCCAGCATACCTCAGCTGCTATTGATACATGAAACAGCAGCAACTCCAGCAATATAAACTTCAAAGGCCTATCTTCATTTCTAGTGAATGTTAACTTTCAAACAGATGGTCTGATGCATTTTGGGTGCTTCCGCCATGCAGAGATTGTGCCATGCATTTATAATCTGCAAGCATAGTCTACATAAAAATGTCGCAGTTCACATAAACATATCACAGTAATGAAAAAAAGTTAAAAAAAAAACAAAAAAACAACCAGTTTATAAAAATAAGAGCAAATAGGACACAAAACACATAACACAATAATCAAGCCTCATTGATTAATACCACAGCAGGAAAATTGTGTAATGTCATAGCTAGTTTTTAACCATTGGGAATATGGTATGTACAAGTAAAGATCCTATATGCTTCATGAAAGTTTAAAGGATGTAAAACATCCACCTTAAAACGTATTCTACAGTTTTAGTTGCCAATTAAAGGGCACCTTTTGTAGCAAAATGGTTTCCTCCTCCAGAGGTTCAGGCTAATAGAGCCCACCCTTCACAATAATAATATTATTTTTGTCAGAAAATGCCCCTTGTGAGTGCTATTCCACTAACATTTGGATGGAATGCTCAGTGCAGGTAGCCATGTTGGATCACGGGCACATGCATAAGGAGCAGGTCTTCCAGTTCGTTCATAGGGGCCTGCCTGTGACATAGGATTGACGAAGAGTCTACATATCCTGCATCACACGCATGCACAAAATGAGAAAGCTGGACACTGACGCATTTTGAGCAAATGCCACCTGCACTGGGGCTCCCTCCTGGTTTCAAGGAAAAGTGTTCACATTTAGGGGCAAACTTACAAAATTCACGTGAATGGATTGTATTTCGACTGAATATCAGATATTCGAATATACAAATTTGGCCTCTTCGATCATCGAATGATCGAATATTCGATCATTCGATGATCGAAGGAATCAAAATTTTAAAAACCTTCGAATGTCTACTTCGCCAGATTGAACCTACCGAATTGCAAAAGAAGCCTATGGAACACCCATAGTCCTGCTCGTATAACATTCGTACGATCGAAGCGTTCGATCGTTCGATCGTTCGAATCGTACAAATTTTTCAGAGGCTCGATGGAAATTTCACGATTTTTTCATGAAATCAAACGATCGGTATCCGATATTCGAATGCTTATCAAATTTCGAATAGATTCGTAGGATTTTGGGTGAATTTTAGTAAATTTGCCCCTTAATGTTTCCCCAAACCAGGCTTTATGAAGCCAAACTGCAAATAATTTTGCTATGATAGGTAACATAGAAACATAGTTATGAATTTTGGCATAATAGGTGTTCAAAAGCTATCATATATTTCTGCTACGTCTTTGCTGTTTGGCACAATATGTCCACAGGGAGACACTTTCATTTCCAGCCATGGTAAGGCTTTTAGATTGGACAGATACCAAACACCAAGGGGTAGATTTATTAGTCTTCTTCCGATATCTGTCTGCTCCTTTGACACCATACACGCACCGAATATTGTACGAAAATTAGTTTTCTACGATATTATCTGTGTGTCTATGGCCACCTTAAGGTTTTTTTAAAAAAAAAACAAGTTTTTTGAGATTAATTATATGCTGACCCTGGAAATAGCCCAAAAATGCACCCAATCTAAAACCTGTCAAGGTCATGTAAATGGCAGAGTTGCCTTGAACCATTTGAAGATGTTAATAGCCTTCATGATGTTCAAAGTTTTTTCAGAGGGTTTTGCTCAAAAAACTATTTAACCACATTAGAAACTAATCGATGTTGTGAGTTCATTCAAGGTTTAAAAAACTCTAAAATTCTAACCATTGATAAATAACCCCCATATTGTATAATATTTGTTAGCTATATTCAGCATATAAATCTGAAATGTGTAACATGTAGCCCTCCAGGTATACTCTATCTCCCCACCAAAAGCACAGTGTCCTATCCAAAAAACTTGTCAGCACACCCAACTGTCACTCAAAGCAGAGCTCACATAGCTTTACTTCTTACTGGGGCCATTGCATATTGGCTGTGGATTTGGTACAACTCCTATATGCGAGTTAAAATGCTGTCTCCAATTTCATTCCTCCAGTGGTAAACCCAAGATACATATTAAGAAACTGGATGGCGGAATCAGCAGTGCGCAAGGCTGAATCAAATGACTTCTCAGAGGTAATGACCTGTAATATAGCGATTCATTGGGTGCAAGTTGTAAATGAGCCCTAAAGATTGAATTTGAATTCTTTGTTTGTGTGAACCTTACTCCTTTTCAAACTCCAGTGTTATGAGCTTTATAATCCGTGTTTTCTAACCCAGGTTCATCTACTGCAGAAAACCCTATTCCGTCCGTTCCATACACAGAAGATGGCAGAAGAAGCAGGATATTCTCAGCGTACCCCAGCATGGGCCAGACATTTGAAAGTCAGCTGCTCCTCTTAGGGCATTTGAAAGGGCATGCAACCCGCATCATTTATGCATGGTTTTCTTCTTGTTTTTTGGTGATGGTGGGAGCTGTTGGTCAGAGCAGCTGGAGTGGTAGCGGGTTGTTCTGGTTTTACATTTATCTCTGCACAGCTGTACAATTTTTTTCTGGTTGTAGCTTGATTTTGTCCTCTCCAAACCTTTCCTGATCCAATCAGAAATGCTGAACTGGAACACTGGGGGACATATAAAGGAATTCAGCCAACCTTTCGTTTTACATTGATTGCATTAACCCAAAGACAAAGAGAACTAGTTTTTGTGCAGCAACATTTTTTTCATTTATGCAATAAAGTCAAGGAATTTATCTTTGATTAGGTGGTGATATTGTGCCCCAGCATTCGGCTTGAGTGGGTGTAGAGACACTGAGCTTTGCAGTTTTGAGAACAGAGACGGCCAAGTATTATTGACAAAAACTACTTGACAGTGCCCTAAAAGGCCTCTTGAATTGTCTAATCCCTGGCTCCCCATTCGCACTCGTAAATACCCCTGTGCCTCCCCATCACACTCGCTAATTCTACCCAGCCCCCCAGTCATACTCACAATTCCCACTTACCCACAAGCTCCCTGGTGCTTAGATTATATTGCCTAATGTTTAGGTGCAACTGTGTGGACCAATTCCATGGTACCAGCCAATAAGAAAGAACAACCTTACATGGGATGCAACATAACGCTGGTACCAGACCAACAGCTCCACCACTCTGCCTTTACTGATGATCTGCTGTAGAGGTATGGGACATGTTATCCAGAATGCTCAGGACCTAGGGTTTTCCCGGCTAATGGATCTTTCTATAATTTGGATCTTCATTCCTTAAGTCTACTAAAAATCATGTAACCATTAAATAAACCAAAAAGGCTGGTTTGCTTCCAATAAGGATTAATTATATCTTAGTTGGGATCAAGTACAAGCTACTGTTTTATTATTACTGTGACAAAGAAAATCATTTTAAAAAATGTGAATTATTTGGATAAAACAGAATCTATAGGAGATTGGCTTTCCATAATTTGAAGCTTTCTGGATAACAGGTTTCTGTATAATGGATCCTGTACCTGGAAACATTGCCTCCGCAGAAACAGTGCATTTCCGCTCTTAATGCAAAATCTCACATTTTTTGCTGATCTACGCCAAGTTTGCCTGCACCCAGGCAGAGACAATGTGTCCGAGTGCAGGTACATCGATCAGGACAGCAGCAGCAGAGGAGCGGATTTGCCTAGTCTGGCATTAGCCTTAATGATTTCTTTGAAAGTTTTTATATCTAAATTACACTGTTTACACTTCAAATAATTCACTCTACCTTCCCATTGTTCTGTTGTTAGGCTGCTGGTGAGGGAAAGGGAGGGGGTGATATCACTCCAACTTGCACTACAGCAGAGCACAAGTCACATGTCTTGGGGATAACAATATGTCTAGCCCCATGTCGAATTTCAAAATTAAAGATTGCTGGAGCCGCACTATTAACTGATGAATTTTGAAAAGCAAATAATGGTTTCCCATGACAGTATCCCTTTAAAGTTGCTGCAGTGTGACATTCAGGCAAGCCATGCCAATATAATGCACACATATGGGCAGTATCACACCTTTTAACATCAAATCAAAAAGGGCTCTCAGGCACCATTTTAAAGGGGTGGTTCACCTTTCAGTTAACTTTTAATATGTTATAGAATGACCAACTGCAAGCAACTTTTCGGTTGGTCTTCATTTTTTTTTTTTTTAATAGTTTTTTATTTCCCCATTTCTTCTGATTTTTTCCAGCTTTCAAATGAGGGTCACTGACCCCATTTAAAAATAAGTGCTCTGTTAATCTAGATGTGTATTGTAACTGCTACTGTGTATTACTCATCTTTCTATTCAGGCCTCTCCTACTCTTATTCCAGTCTCTTGTTCAAATTAGTGCATTGTTGCTAGAGTAATTTGGATCCTCGCAACCAGATTGCAGAAATAGCAATTTGGAAAGCTGTTGAATAAAAAGCTAAATACTCAAAAACCACAAATACTAAAAAAATGACAACCAATTGCAAATTATCTCAGAATATCACTCTCTGCATCATGCTAAAATTTTATTTAATTTTCAACAATCCCTTTAACATGTTAATGAACACTATGTTAAAATTGGGTTTAAACTGCCTATGTATGTATGGCCAATCATTGGTAACAGCGTCTCCAGATAAAATGCTGAATCCCTTTGCCATTAATTATATTTATGTAACTTAACTTAAACATAACAATTTTAGCTCATAAGCAGAGTATTGTAAAAACCACTTAAAATGACATTGATCATCCTTATATTGTTTAAATGAATAGAACAGAAAACACACTGAATTAGATTTTAAACTGATTTATTGATATAATACAGACTGGGAGAATCTCACAGATGAGAGAATATCGACTTGTTCAGTCAACCTCAGTCTCTCCATCAGAATATAATAGCCCTTTTTACTGTTACTCCGATGATTCTTCTTCCTCCTCAACTTCTTCCTCCTCAACTTCTTCTTCCTCAACTTCTTCCTCCTCAACTTCTTCTTCCTCATCTTTTTCCTCCTCAACTTCTTCCTCCTCAACTTCTTCTTCCTCAACTTCTTCTTCCTCAACTTCTTCTTCCTCAACTTCTTCTTCCTCAACTTCTTCCTCCTCACGTGATTGGTCTGATTCCTTGTTCTTTCTGCACAGACAAAACAAGGGCACAGGTTTTTAATGCTTCCTA
>CM044441.1:20993374-21148389 GCA_024363595.1 Xenopus borealis
AATTGTTTCTTAGCTGATGATGTCATAATGATCACACCTGGTTCTTTAATTTGATGTGTGGACATTTTATAGGTGCCAGGCTGATGATGTCACAATCATCATTCCCTGGCATTTTAGTTAAAGCCAGTAATTAAAGTGACAGTTACCTCTAAGCACAAAACAACTTAAATGTTAAACTTTATATTTTACAGCTTCTATGTGAGTCTTAGCTGCTAGGTTAATGATGATGTTACAATTATAATACCTTGTGAAGTCAAAGCCAATAAATAACAAGGCAATGTGTGCAACAATTGTTTCAGACTATACACTTTCTATACAATTTCTAAACAGAAATAGCAGAAGAGACAGTTTAACATTGAAAAAGCAAAATGGAGAGGAATTTAAAGTCTTAAGAGCAAAAAGGGAGAGGTTTACAAAATTGTATCACCACTGGGGGGGAGAAGTAAGATAAAGGAAAAAATATAATACAAAAGTCTTATATTCACAGTTTTGTGATTGATGTTTAGAAACATGGTGTATTCACAGACAAATAAGTTGTGTGTCGCACCATAAACTTCTAAACACGAAATGACCTGTGTGTCAGGCTTATTGTTGAACAGTTTCTAAACTGATGATGTCATAATGATCTACTTTCAGGCTCAAAGTTGAATGTAGTTTGTTAGCTGATGATGTCATAATGATCACACCTGGTGCTTTAGGTTGATGTGTGAACATTTTATAGGTGCCAGGCTGATGATGTCACAATCATCATTCCCTAGCGTTTTAG
Organism: Xenopus borealis; assembly: GCA_024363595.1. Taxonomy (NCBI): domain Eukaryota; kingdom Metazoa; phylum Chordata; class Amphibia; order Anura; family Pipidae; genus Xenopus; species Xenopus borealis. Next base: position 20,994,141 of record CM044441.1, read on the forward strand.
TTAAAACCAGTAATTAAAGTGACAGTAACCTCTAAGCACAAAATGACTTAAGTGTTAAACTTTATATTTTACAGCTTTAGGCTGATGATGTCAGAATCATAGTTCATGCTTTAGATTGATATGTGAGTCGTAGCTGCTAGGTTAATGATGATGTTACAATGATAATACCTTGTAAAGTCAAGGCCAATAAATAACAAGGCAATGTGTGAATTTATATACATCAGAAATAACAGAAGAGATACAAAGGGGGGGGGAAGGATGAGAAGGGAAAAAACAAAGATTATTTGCGTTTATTTATTTATTAATTTATTTATTCTTGCGTTATGCTTCTGTCATGCTTAGAATTTAAACCAGTATGAAAACGTCATCCTTGTCCATACTCACTCAGCTGGCAACCAAATTCCATTCTGTTAGGAAACATGATGCCATTTGGCTGTAGCACCATTTAGCTGAATGCAAAGCAGCTGGCAAGTGGGGTAGGACATTGTGACCCCAAAATGATTTAAACTCCCTGTGTGCCGTTATCCTTAGGGTCATGTCACATATGTAGCAGTGATCAAAATTCCAAAAGTGCCCTTTGTGCTTAACCTATGTATATATCTGATTGGTTTCTTTGTTTACAAGTACATATATGGGAACTGAATTCTCAGGACCTGGGGTTTTCTGGATTTTTATGTAATTTGGATCTTCATACCTTAAGTCTACTAAAAAATTATATACATATTAATCAAATCAATAGGCTGGTGTTGCTTCCTGTACGGATTAATTATAGTTGGGATCAAGTACAAAGTACTGTTTTATTATCTTATTATTACATTTTGGCCAAATTGCCGAATCCTTTGTGAAAGATTTGGCCAAATACAAAACTCCTAACCCTAATTTTCATATGAGGGGGAGGGAAAATGTTTTTACTTCGTTGTTTTGTGACGAAAAGTCACATGGTTTTTATTACTGGATTTGGTTCAGCCAAGCACTAGGATTCAGCCGAATCCGAATCCTGCTGAAAAAGGCAAAATTCAGAACTGAATCCTGGATTTGGTGCATCCCTAATTATAAGAAAAGACTAGAATAGGAGTGGGCCTGAATAGAAAGATGAGTAAACAGAGCATTTGTTTTTTAGATGGGTTCAGCGACCGCCATTTGAAAGTAGGAGTCAGAAGAAGAAGAAGGCAAATAGTTACAAAAAAAAAAACTTAAAAAATAAATAACGACAACCAAATGAAACATTGCTTTGTATTAGCCATTCTATAGCAAACTAAAACTACCTTTAAAGGTGAACCACCCCTTATACTGACTGTTTTAGGCTGATGTATCAGTTAGGGAACCTTTCCATTGATTCTGTAATTAGCTTCATATGTTACACCAGAAGTGTCTGATTGCTCATGTAATTAGGGGTACATTTCAAGTTCTGTTCTGTTATTCCTAATATATCATCCATCTATTGAACACTTTGTGCATTCATTAGTCGCTCAACTAATGTATTAGGATAATGTGGGAACATAAATCACCTGCTCCCTTCTGCATTGTTGTTAAGGTAATTGTGCATGGCAGTGAGCTGGGCTACACTGTGGAACATGTAAAGTAATTCCAGATGTTTAATTCATCTTGTGTCTCTGCAGTAGCAAATAGATAGAAATAGTGATGGGCAAACCTACCCAGTTTCGCGTGTCGCGTCATTTCTGTTGCGTCAAAAACGATGCGCGACTCTTTTTACTTAGCGAATTTTCGCCAGGCGAATTTTTGCTGGCGTTTCGTGAATTTATTCGCCAGTGGCGAATTGTGGGAATTCGCCGCGAATTCGCCCATCACTAGGTAGAAATATTAAAGCTCAAATTAAAGTGCTGCTTACTGAAACACCTCCAATAAAGTCACTGTGTTCATTCTGTAACATTGCATGTGGTGGTGTGATTTTAGTGTCTAAAGAGCAATTCATAGGGGGTGCTCTAAACTATAAATAGACTCATGCACCCAAATCAATTAAAATATATTTATTTTAACATAATACAATTTATTAATTCAACCTTTTAGAAAAAAAACCCGTAACCCCCAACCCCCCCATAGACCCCCTCCCTCCTCCCCAGCCTAATTGCCCCCCTGGGAAATGCCACAAACTTTTTACATACCCCTGCGTGCATATTCTGTCCTCAGGGTTCACGGACAACATCTTCTTTCTTCATCAATCTTCGGAAGCAGAGTGGAGATTCAGCGTACGTGCAGTTGGAGTAATTTCTCTAACAACTAATTCTGGGCAGTGTCATTCTGTAGCTACTAATGAAGTTCTGTCCTGCATAAAAAAGGGCATAAACTCAAGGGATGAAAACATAATTATACCTCTTTATAGATCTCCAATAAGACCTCATCTGGAGTATGCAGTGCAGTTTTGGACTCCAGTCCTTAGGAGGGATGTAAATGAGCTGGAGAGAGTGCAGAGACTAAGTGCAACTAAACTGGTTAGAGGGATGAGGGAAGACTTAAATTATAAGGGTAGACCCTCCAGGTTGGGGTTGTTTTCTCTGGAAAAAAGGCGCTTGTGAGGGGACATGATTACACTTTACAAATACATTAGAGGACATTATAGACAAATATCAGGGGACCTTTTTACCCATAAAGAGGATCACCAGAGGCCACCCCTTCAGACTAGAAGAAAAGGACTTTCATTTGAAGCAGTGTAGGTGGTTCTTCACAGTGAGGACGGTGAGGTTGTGGAATGCACTGCCGGGTGATGTTGTGATGACTGATTCTGTTGATGATTTTAAGAGGGGCTTGGATGATTTTTTGGACAGACATAATATCAAAGGCTATTTTGATCCTAAACTCTACAGTTAATATAGCTATGGGCATATATGGTTTGTGTGAAAGAATTGAGGAGTGTGTGTGTGTATGCTAGGTTTTTAATTTGGAGGGGTTGAACTTGGTGGACTCTGTCTTTTTTCAATCCAATTTAACTATGTAACTGTGCATACACGAAAGTCACAAACATTTTTGGGACCAAACAATTTTTCCAACTGTGCATACACCAAAAACGCCAGTCTCCTTCTGAAGATTGAAGAAATTAGATGGCGTCCTTGAACCCCGAGGACAGAATATGCACAGAGGGGTAAGTAAAAAGTTTGGGGAATTTCCCGGGGTGGGGCAATTAGGCTGGGGGGAGGAGGGAGGGTGGTCTACCTGGGGGTACAGGATTAAAGAATTCTCCTTTAATAGCTTATGGGCACACAAGCTGAAGGCGCAGGCTGTTGTCAGTGCCCCTGCCCCATTGATTTGAATCTGATTAGCAAATGTTGACTAAAATTCTTCAGAGTGGAATTTTGGCGAACGAGAAAAAAACAGAAATGCATGTTGGGAAAAGAAAACTACAGGCTGAAAAATGCATATTATCATGCTTGTGTTGCTTCATTGGCATATTTACACTTAACTGTGCCTTTTTAAAAACACAATGTGACCTCCCTTTTGGTAACAGTGTTATAAATTATCCATATTTCATGGTGGACTACAAGTTAAAAATGTACACAAAATACAGTTAGCACAAAGTGTATGATCAAAAAGTCAATAATCTGTAGGAATCAAATCAACTGGACTTGTGTTTTTTTTTAAAAAACATTTCAACAGTCATCCAACTGGCTTTCTCAATTCTCACTTTTGAATTGACAAAGCCAGTTGGATTACTGGTGAAACGTCTTCAAGGGAGAAAAACACAACAAAGTCTATTTCAGACTTTAAACCTTTGAAAGGGTTGTGCACTTTTGAATTACCATTTAGTATGATAGAGAGAATGATTTTTTTTTAGACAATTTGTAGTTGGTTTTCATTTTTATTATTTGTGGTTTTTGAGTTATTCAGTTTTTTATTCAGCAGCTCTTCAGTTTGCAATTTCAGCAATCTGGTTGGTAGGGTCCAAATTACCCTAGCAACAATGCACTGAAGATGAGTAATAAAAAGTAGCAATAACAATACATTTATAGCCTTACAGAGCATTCGTTGTTTAGATGGGGGTCAGTGACTCCAATTTGGAAGCTGGAAGGAGTCAGAAGAAGAAGGCAAATAATTCAAAAACTATAAAAAAGGAAAATTGAAAGCTAGTTGGAAATAGGGTTGCCACCTGGCCGGTATTTTACCAGCCTGGCCAGTAAAAGCGATGCTTGATCCCAATGTTATTAATAGGGAAAAGAGATAAATATATAGGAAGACGGTATTATTTCCCAAAAAAGGTGGCAACCCTAGTTGGGAAGTTGCTTAGAATAAGCCATTCTATAACATATGGTATGTATGGCAGTAAGTCCAAGGCAGGCTTTTACAAGCAAATCACACACTAATTACATTATTAGCCGAAGTGGCACCATCCCCACCCTAATGTTGTTAGCAAAACCTCATACCTGTAATCAAATAAATTATCTATGTTTTCATGTTGATATTATGCTCCAGGATTGAGCTGAGTGGGTGCAGAGATGCTGAGCTTTGGAGATGTTGGACATCTGGAAAGAGAATTTGCCTGTGTCTGGTAGAACTGAGAGCAAATAGGCCAAAACCAGAAATGTCTGATCAGAACTCCGGGAAAAAAAGTAACCTTTACATAAGCAACAAGAACCAAGAAGCACAGCATAATGGCAATTTTCATAGAACAGCATTAAAGTACAACATGCTCATAGTTGTAGGGCCACATTGAGATTGTCCAGGGTTATAATTCCTCCTCAATTCATGAGGTCTACAGCAGCGGAACTCTTTTTTTATTATTACTAATCCATTGTTTAAAACAAAATCAGTGCCTATTATTCCAGTTAATGAATTTGTCAGAACAAGGGTCCTCGAACAATTATTGCCCGAGTTTTTGCAGCTGCCATTTAATCTCTTGTTTTTTCCTTCTTTGTAAATGTACATGCTTTATCATGGTGGGGCTCTGGTGCTGCTTAATCATGAAGACAAATTCGGTCATTAAAGGAAACTAACTGAAGCAAAGTATTGAAAAGTGCCACCCTTGATTACTACATGTTGGAAGTGCCGTGATTTTTCTTAAAATGCACCTTTCCAACCCTGAGTTGTGCCTGGCAACCTTAGATGCAGTAATAAAAAGTAGTAATAGCAACAACACATTTGTAGCCTTACACAGTATTTGTTTTTAGATGGGGTCAGTGACCCCAATTTGGACATTGGAAAGAGTTGTATTTAATAAAAATTTTTTTTTTAAAAAGAAATAATGAAGACCAATTGAAAAGTTGCTTAGAATTGCTGGGATGGCTGCTAATGGGTTAACAGAAAACTACCAACATATGTGCTGAATGCTCGCTATGGCAAATGGATGTTACTCTGCAAATTCACTAAACTTTTTACTGAAAAATCACTAAAAGATTTTACTGAACATTACCTCTTTTGCCAGACTTGCCTCAGACCTGGTGAACTGCATTGGAGAGCATAGAACATCCTCAGTCTTCAGTTACTTACTTCATATTCTGAGTGTAAATTGTTTCTAAGACCAAAAAAGATGGCATAGTTTCATATTTTCAAAGTGTTGGCTGCAAAACTCATACATTTTGTTTCCACTAATTGTTTTCCCCCCACATATTTTCTACCATATGGCACATTATTTAACTGTAGACGTGTATGGCATTAAAATAACTATTGACTCTAATAAGGTTCCCTTGGCATGTCTAGCTATCAGTGTAAATGTAATGTATTAGATGGACCGTGTAACATAAATAGCTCCAGTCCACTTTCTAGCGAAGTTGCGCTAGGCAGAATTGAACGCAGCTCTTTGATTTGCTCGCTTTGCCGAAGTAACGTTAGCAAAAATTCACCAGCGTTCGTCTCCCGGGGCAGAACTTCACAACTAAGTAAATTAGCATTGTCTTAGCAAATCTTCGCCTGGCCAAGTGTTGTGCTGACTGTGTAGCAGTTGTTGGTGAAGTTTCGCCCTTTAGAAAAGCAGGAAGTACTGTAGTATTCTGTTCTTTTCTGTTAGACAGTCACTCCAGCCTTTACATTTTTGGCTAACTATATTAGAAACATTTTTTATTTTGCACAGCCTATCTATTTACCCAGTTTTTATTTTTACACTGAACTGTTCGTAGGTATAAGAATATTAGGAAGCGGCATGGAATGCTATGACCTTTATTATTTGTGTTTGTTTGATACTTCCAGGTGTTGTTGGGCCAAGACCCAAGTTACTGTATTTACCCTGATGTCTGCTTAGACTGGCCTAAAATACCCCAGTAGATCTGTTGAGGTCAGTCATCAACCCCCATATATGAGCTGACTTGGTCATCGGTTGATCATCCTTGTTGTGAATGCGCAAGAGCAGGGGTGTAACTACAGAGAAATCAGACCCTGCGCTTGCAGGGGGGCCCAGGAAGTAGAGGGGCCCTATGAGGCCTTAATTCATATACAGGTAAAACAGGTCAACTTCTAGACATTTTGGGGGCCTAAAAAAACTTTTCTGGTAGGCCAGTAATATTAAGTTACACCACTGCACCAGAGACTGACTGGTCATGCTGAACATTTATAGAGTTCTGTTGGAAATCTGTAAAAACTGATAGAACCTTTTGTGGTCTATCTGCCATGACTTTCTCCAGGTGTTGAGACACATCATCCTCCATCTCTATTCCTGATATGGATTTTCTGACCTTGAGTATCTTCCCTACTGACCTGAGCATTGTAGAAATGGATAGCTATCTTAATCTAAAGGTGAAGGCACACAATGAGTCAATATACATATTAATCTACAGAATAATATATATTGTTTAGTCAGCCGGCAGCAGTATTTACTGGACAAGTTAATACATCTTTATCAATCATTCTATACCAAATTTTGTATTGCAAAGCTGATTCCATGCTTGACATAAGTACTATTAAAAAAATGAAGAAACATGGATGAATATTGATATAGTTTTATCGTGTTTCTCTGTATAGGAAATGCTCTACCTTTGCTCTACTCAAACATTATATAATACATGATACTGGTAAATATTCAGTTCTGAATCATAGTATGCAACAAACATCTAAATAGGGTAATAGTAAAACTATAGATAGCCCTGCTTTCATGTGACCTTTTTCAGAACAATCAAACTATTTATGTGCACGACAAGGATTACTCTTTGAAATTTTTCAGACCTATCCTGTCTGCATCCCATTGATATTTCTGGAAATAAAACTAAAATAGAAATCTACCACCCTAGTTTGTGATATTCAACTTAACAAGGTGTATCAGTATCAGGGCTTGTATCTAGCATCTTGAAACTCTGAAATACTATAGTTTAGTGGGTATTTAAGTCCTTTTGGGTACAGCCCCTAAAGTTCTAGGTTGTAGACTCTTTCTTCTTCTGCAATGCCTTCATCAAATCAGACATAAAATCTGGTTGGCCTCCTGTCCCTGCATGTGCATTTGTTCCAGGCGTAGGTCCTGCATTGTTTTGTTTTTTGGGAAGATTAGGAGGATGTTTTTTCACAGGTAATGGTGGTACATTGGCTGCAGGTGCTGGTGGTGGTGGCGGAGGTGGTGGTGGGGCTGGTGCATTAGAACTTTGTAATTGAGTAACTGGAGGGGGTGGAGGATTTTCAGCATAACACATAAAGCTCGGGGGAGGCGGTGGCAAAAAATCAGGTGGAGCATCAAAAAAGTCAGGTGGGGGTGGTGGCAAAAATTCATCAACAGGTTGAAGTGGTTCTGGTGGTGGAAATTGTTCTGGCACAAGATCAGTATTTATAGCCTTTGGTTTAGGTGGAATAGCCAGGTTAGCTGTCACAAGGCTGATGGAGGATGCCCTTTTAGGTGTTGGGGGAGGCCGTTTGGTCACTGTGGGGGTGGCACTTTTTGTTTCAGGTTTGTTAACCTCACTCGATTTTTTATCCTGCTGAAAGATAAAAGAAATCAATATTATGATTTGGTAACATTCTTAAATCTGTCCTTTAGAGAAAAAAAAACTTGAGTAAAGGAGAAATAATTAGATGTTTTTACAGTATATGAAGGGTAAAGGATTTGAACAAAACTTTCAAAATGCTTATGTTCTGACTTTGATAAAACCAAATACTGTTTTCCAACTGGTGAAAATTATGCCCCGTTGAAAAGGGTATGTACATCTTAAGTTTTAGTGTAGCACTGAGAATACACTTGCAAGTATTAATTTCCAAAATTTAAATATTTTGCAGAACCACAACTTGCGGAAATAATTGCTTTAGGCATTTTGACATTTTGAGGAGATACCATCTTTATGCTTCTGTCGTGATTTTGGCCTATTCTTCCTAGCATATTTGCTCCCGGGTGTTCAAACGAGTTGGTTGACCCATGTGAACTAGGGATGTTTGGGTTGAGAAAACCCCGACCTTCACCCAACCCTGACCCGCCTTCCCCGTCCATCGATGATGTCATAAAAGGGGCAGACGCGCAAGAGGAGCAACGTGGTCGGCCTGAACCTACCCAACCTGTGGGTCCTGTGGGTATTGGGCCAGCCTGCACATCATTTATGTGAACCTCAATTTATAAATAGTGCCACAACTAGATGAAAAGCAAGGTCTAGACAAGCCATTATAAGACACTGCAGGAGAAGCAATGTAGCAACTTGATACATAGATGTAGGAACTGGGCATCTTCTTCAGATAGAAGGGAGAATGAATGGTGCAAAATTTGGGAAAAAAGTCAAGAGAACCTACTGAACATATTTAGCAATTTCAGGCTTAAAATATGTAAAATTAAAAAATTTCTTACAATAGGTCTATCTATAATGTACTAATACAGTTATGGGACTTTTATCCAGAATGCTCGAGATGTTAGATTTTCTAGATAACAGATATTTCCAGAATATAGATCTTCATAGCTTAAATCTACTAGAAAATCATGTAGAAATAGAATAAACCCAATAGTATGGGTTTGTCTCCAATAAGGATTAATTATATCTTAGTTGGATCAAGTACAAGCTACTGTTTATTATTACAGAGAAAAAAGAAATCATTTAAAAAAATTTGGATTATTTGAATACCATGGAGTCTGTGGGAGACATCCTAGGAGCTTTCTGGATAACAGATTTCTGGTTAACGGATGCCATACTTGTATAATATAAGGATGAATATCTTCTTTAAAGGGCATCTGCCGTGAAAAAAATGAACTGGGATTGTGGACTGAGAGAGCCTGCACTCAAGTTGGGGGAATCAGTAGTTTAAAAAAACCCAAACCGTCTTAGTGATATGCCACAGGCATTGGGAGGGAGGGACCATGTTGGGGCACACACATTTGCATAATGAGCAAGTGCTGTCAGGGGACATGTTGACCAATACTAATACTAATATTTCCCACAACTGGAGTGCAGACTCTATTAAAACACACCATCAGTGGAGGAAACAATTTTTGAATGATAGGTACCCTTTAACATACAAACTAAAAACTTACACATCCTGCTCTCACTTAGGGGTATATTTATATTAGGAGTGAAGTTAAGAGTGAAGTTCTGCCACTAGAGGGAAATCCCGCGGCTCTCCATTCATTTCTATGGGATTTTTAAAGGTGTATTTATCAAAGGGTAAACTTTCACTTCACCCATTGATAAATAGGCCTTTCAAGGCCTTTCAGAAATGAATGGGGAGGGGCGGAACTTCACTGTTAATAAATTTACCCCACAGTCTATCTCTCCTTTCTATTGCTGGCAGCTGGGGATATTTCCCCAAACCCAAGCCCCCAACGCATCCCAGTTATATCACGGCCATGGGCTCCTTCTCTTCTATGCAAATTCCAACAGTACAGAACTCTTATTCCTGTACCCAAAAACCCAGTTAGTCTTTCCTGTGCTCTCTGGAATGCCAGATCTGTTTGCAACAAACTCACTGCTATACACGACCATTTCACTGCCAATTCCTTTAACCTACTTGCACTTCCAGAAACCTGGCTTTCTCCCATTTCCACTGCCTCACCTGCTGCCCTGTCCTATGGGGGCCTTCACCTTACTCATACTCCAAGGCCTGGAAACAGACCTGGGGGTGGGGTGGGGTAGGGTGGCTTCTCTCTCCCCGCTGTACTTTTAAAGTTCTTCCACCTGTTCCTTCCTTATCATTCTCTTAATTTGAGGTTCACTGCATTAGGCTCTTTCCCCCCGTTTCACTCTGCATTGCTGTCATATATCGACCACCCGGACCAACTGCACAATTTTTGGACTTTGCTGTCTGGCTTTGTTACTTTCTTTCATCTAACACCCCATCCATAATATTAGGTGACTTTAATATACCTGTTAACAACATTAACAACCCTTCTGTCTCTAAACTTCTTTTATAAACATCCTCCCTAGGCTTATCCTTGTGCTCAGACTCACCCTCTCACATCAATGGTAATGCACTGGATCTAATATTTACAAGACTCCACCAATTTTACTAACTCACCATTTCCCCTCTCTGATCACAATATGCTTTCAACTCTCATTAACTCCTTCCTCACCCCCTGCTATTCCCCAAACACGTACCTACTGTGACCTCCATGCTGTAGATGTGTCACGTCTCTCTCCTTCCTTTGACTCTCTTCACTCTATCTCCACCATCTCTTGTCCTAATGTGGGTCTACCTCTGTCTTCTACAGCACTCTCACCACTGCCCTTAATTCGCTTGCTCCTACAAAAACTAAATGTGCTAGACCCAAACCACTTCAACCTTGGCATACTACTACAAAAGTGCTCCAAAGACACTCACGCGCACATGAGCGTCACTGGCGCAAATCCCGCTCAGAATCAGACTTTTGGAGCTACAAATCTGCCCTGCGCTCCTTCAACACCAGCCTCTCCCAAGCCAAACAAACATACTTCACTCATTAACTCCCTTTCTAAAAAAACGGCACAACGTTTTTCCACCTTTAACACTGTCCTTTCCCCATCTCCACCACCTCCATGCACATCTGTCTCTGCTCAAAATATTGCTGAGCACTTCAAAAACAAAATCGACACTATCAGATGGGACATTACACTACTCAACCCCCCTAGACTTCCACCACCCTCCCTCCACATTCCCCAGTCTCTTCTGTGCTCCTTCACCCCTGTCACTGATGAGGAAGTCTCAAAACTTTTGGCCTCTTCCCACCTTACTACCTGGCCACTTGATCCAATTCTTTCAAACTTCTCTGCAATAACAATCCATGTCTAATCAAAGCCTTAACTCATCTTTTTAATCTCTCACTCTCAACTGGACTATTTCCTTCTCAAGAAAACATGCTCTTGTCACCCCCATCCTGAAAAAACCCTCTTTTGATTCCTCCAGTCTTGACAACCTCCGACCTATCTCTCTGCTACCTTTCATCTCCAAACTACTTGAGCGCCTAGTCTACAACCGACTAACCTCATCTCTGACAATAATTTACTGGATCCCCTACAATCTAGTTTTAAGACCCAACACTCCACTGAAACTGCCCTGACTAACTAATGACCTTTTAACAGCTAAAGCCAACAATCATTTCTCACTATACTAATACTACTTGATCTCTCAGCTGCATTTGACACTGTAGATCACCCTCTCTCCTCCTCCAGTCCCTCCATTCACTTGGCCTTCGTGACACGGCCTTGTCCTGGTTCTCTTCTTACCTCACTAATAGTTCCTTCAGTTTCTCCTACAAAGTAGTAGCATCTTCTCCCCTACCTCTTTTTGTTGGGGTTCCTCAAGGCTCTGTCCTGGGACCATTATTATTCTCCCTCTATACTTCCTCCCTCGGCAAATTAATCAACTCATATGGTTTCCACTACCACCTCTAGGCTGACGAAACTCAGATCTCTCTCTCATCTCCTGATCTCAACCCAGAACTCCTAACTCGCATCTCCTCCTGCCTGTCCGCTATCTCTACCTGGATGTCGCAACGCTACCTTAAATTAAACCTCCTTAAAATGGAAATGGTTCTCTTTCCTCCAACTAACACGAGTAACATCCCTGAAGTATCCATCATAGTTAACAATTCCATTATCACCCCGTCTCCCCAGGCCCGGTGCCTTGGGGTTATCCTAGATTTTGCCCTGTCATTCACTCCTCATATCCAGTCACTTATTAAGTCATGTCACTTTAACCTAAGGAACATATTCAAAATACAATCATTTATCACCCAAGATGCTGCCAAAATTCTTATTCACTCTCTCATCATATCACGTCTAGACTCTCTCTTAATTGTCCTTCCCCGCCAGAGACCTCTCCAGTCCATAATGAACACTGCCGCAAGGCTCATATACCTCAGCAACCACTCCTCCTCTGCCACACCATTCTGCCAATCCCTGCACTGGCTTCCACTACCCTTCAGAATTAAATTCAAATGAATGACCCCGACATTCAAAGCACTTCATAACTCTGCCCCTCCCTACATATCTGAACTCATCTCTAAATACTCACCCAACCGCTTACTACGCTCCTCTACTGACCTGCTACTCAACGCTTCTCTCATTACCTCCTCATATGCTCACAATCAAGACTTTGCAAGGGCTGCACCCCTCCTCTGGAATTCTCTCCCACAGTCTGTCTGACTTTCTCCCAACCTTTCTGCTTTCAAAAAATCTCTTAAAACGCACTTCTTTCGAGAAGCCTACCCTCACTCTTAACTACCAAATGCAACACTACATACAGTACCACATTTCTCACCCACGTAATCTGATCTTGCCCATCCCCACTCCTTATTTATAACTCCCTTACGTTTAGATTGTAAGCTCTTTCTGTATAGGGCCTTCCTCACCTTTTGTACCGGCATTGATTGTGATTGTATGTAACTCTATGGGGTATGTTTATCAAAGAGTGAAGTAACACCAAAAATGAAAGTGTTTTAAAGTAAAGAATACATCATGTAGTGTTGCCCTGCACTGGTAAAACTGATCTGTTTGCTTCAGAAACTCTACTTTAGTTCATATAAACAAGCTGCTAAGTAGCAATGGCGGAAATTGAAAAATGGCTACATGGCACAGGATAAGTAATGGACAACAGATAACATTATGTTCTACAGAGCTTATCTGCTATCTGCTGTGTAACTTGAGCCTTTTCTCATTTGAATGGCTGCCCCCATGGCTATACAACAGCTTATTTATATAAACAATAGTAGTATTTCTGAAGCAAACACAACAGTTTTACCAGTGCAGGGCAACACTGCATTATGTTTTTATTACTTAAAAGCAATTTAATTTTTTGATGTTACTGGTCCTTTAAGTGTGAAGTTCCGCCACTAGAGTGAAATTCCGCCACTCTCCATTTATTTCTATGGGATTTTTAAAGGCGTTTTTATCAAAGGGTGAAATTTCACTTCACCCATTGATAAATCCCATAGAAATGAATGGAGAGTGGAGGAATTTCACTCTAGTGGAGGAACTTCACTCTTTGATAAATTTATCCCCATATATATGTAATTCATGTGATTTAGTTGCATCAACACATTTACTTTAAAGCGCTACGCAATATGTTGGCGCTATAGAAATACATGTTAATAATAATAAAAATCTGTTTAGAAGAATTGCCCAAAAATACATTACAGTTGGTAAATACTGACCCTAAAAACAAGATTTACAAAGTATATGTGTGAGTAAGTAATATTTAGGCAAACAGCATCATTTAGTATTAAATAAAAAAAAGTTGTGTTAAAAACAAAATATACAATATTTAGACATAAAACAGTTTTATTAAGAGAACATAGTCTTTCACTTGTTTTTTTAGCTGGAATTTGCTTATGCCAGGGCTACACTGCAGATACTGTACATACTGGAAATGCTGACACTTTTTGTACCAAGCAATTATGTTATAGAAGCATGCGCTGAATAATAAGCAACTATTCCTGGGTGAATGAGCGGGAGTCTAAACATTATTAACACATGAAATTTTGAAAGGCAGTTAATTACTTGGATCCAGCGCTGTAGAAATGTGTGTTCAAGCCAAAAGAATGTGTGCAGAACTTCACACTTCGATTATTTTCACGTATCTTGGTAATTTATCATTATGCCCAGTGGTTTATTTGCCATCAGTAGACACGTGGCTCAACCAATATTGTTTTTTTATTTTAAACCCGTAGAAGTAAATGTACAAATTATTCAAATGGAATGGAACCACATACAGGGGCTACTAGTTATTTTGGTTTCCATGTCCATTACAGGGAACCTTGCACCAAAGAACTGCAAGGACACCCTGTGTATCTATGGAAAATCTTATGTTAACCAATTTTCCTCTGTCTGTGGAAAGTGGTATCTCTGAAAAACACTTTTGATTTCACTTTGAAGAGTTTTGGTCCAATTGAACTTCAGCTGAAAACAAGAGTTCTGAAGTCTATAGCTCACATGCAATATGCCATAGTAGGGAACATACCACTTTAATTTTAAAGTAGGTACAAACCAGGCTCCCATAGGCTGGCAGATCGTTGCCACCCCTGCACATCACTAACCTAGAGCTCTAGCAGCTGCATTTGTACCTATGGTAAATAAACCATTTCGTATCACTGAAAGAAAAAATTGCAATATATACCTCCCCACGCTTCCAGGCATCAGAAAAGCTGGAACTGATGGTGGTTACATTCTGGCAGATCTGACCATTGCCTTGGCTAGAACCTGATAAAAGAAAAGAAGTGCCATTCATGAAATCTCTTCTCTTGAGAGGAATCTAATGACAGATAACCCAGCTAAACATTGTTAAATAGCTAACCACACCCAAGCTGAATTGTCTCACCAGAAACCAAACTGAACCTACAAATGTGTGGTGGAGACTATTTCTTTTAGGCCACACATTATGGCTGCTTTTAGGTGAGATAGCTCTTGAGCTGCATCTCAGGCAGGTCTAGGCTGTAGGTCAAGGGAGGGGATGAGATTGAACCTACAGATAAAACACATTGACAGATAAATGAGCTAAAGAGGGTCCTGCTAAATAGAGCTTACACTTTAAAATGAGAGGGGGGGGATACGTTCACAAATTCTGGGGATAGCCAAGATCAGAAATCCGCTAAATCTGGGGGTGGAAGTGGCATATAGTGTTTACTGAAGGAATACTAGGCTAGATGGGAATACACTTAGAAATGTGTTTTGCGAGATGGTCTACAGAGAGAAAGATTGGCAGAAAGATCTGTTGATCCTGGGTGAAAATGTCAGAGAAGTTGCTCCTCTAACAAAGTCTTGAATGTGAGTATTTGAGAAGGAAAAGATTGAGTAGTTGATCAGTAGAAAAGTAGTAGTAGTAACAAGCAGTTTGGTGATTCAGAGATGTCGGGTGGAGAAGAGTTGCGACCTGCTTTGGATGTCAGGGTCAATAGCCAGAATTGTATCCTGAAAGGTAGTCAAGTGTAGATAATGGCACAGTAGAATGAAGGAGGAAGAGCAGTTGTTGAGGTGCATAAACCTGGAAGCAGTACTTACTATGAACGGGAGAGGAGTCTGTGGAGGCCGATTTATAGAGAGAAATTTGGTTGCATGTTGTGTCATACATGATCACATAAGCATGATTTAGTTATTGATTAGATATGAGTAATGAAGAGCATGACAAAACCAAGGACAACCCCAAGGCATGGAGTCTGTGGAAATGGGGTAATAATGGAGTTGTTAACGATAATAATCACATCTGAGATGTTATGGGTGTTGGATGGGGGAAAGGGGACAATTTCTGTTTTAAATAACATTAGCATTTGGAAATCCTAGTAGAAATAGCTGCCAGACAAGAACACAAGTAATTTGGAAAACAAAGATAAATTTGAGTATCATCAGCACAGAGTTGGTATTGGAAGCCATATGAATTTATGAGCTGATTAGTTTACCAATGTACAGTATTTAGTATTGAGAAAAATAAAAAGGGACGTAGGATATGGCCTTGAGGATCAAAAATGGCATAAATGAGTTCCATATTCTTACTAACATTTCAATACTGAAGTGAACTTTGTAAGCCTGCTTGGCCTCAACTATCCCACCACCTAACTCATTGAGACCATTCAACCCCTATTACTAGAGGAATATTGATCACATCATATTTGAGAAAATTTCACTTTGTACCCAAAGATTACCCACCATACTGTAATTTCTTATAGGATATTACAATACTGCATGTGTGAGAGAGTGAAACAGAAATCAGGAAGTCAAACCTTTCAAATATTTAATGTGCAAATTTGTGGCACACATGTGTCAAATACCAGTTCTACCCAAGCCATGAACCATAGATGACTTGCTGTATAGGGTTTCCCTACTATATGAAGTCCATTGTACTCACTAAATGGCACGTTTAAATCTCAATGAATTAACAGAACTATCCAAGCAAATAATTGTTCCAAGCTGAAATAATGCAGAGTGCCTGTAATAGAGAAAGTCTTTCTCAATGAACACTGTGCCCTGCAGGATATTCATTCGCGAGGAGTTTGCGAAAACTAATCAGACATTGAATACATTCAGAAGGTTGCCATTTGTAATTAGAAAACATTAGAATTACTAAACCAAAGCCAATGTTACATTTTAAAAACACACGTGTTTGACTTGGGAGGACACTGCAAGGTCATTTATTAGTTTGTCGGAAAATCATGGGTATTATATATATATATATATATATATATATATATATATATATAACTGTCAATAAAATGTTTACTTGAAACTGCCATGAATTTATCCTTCGGTATGTTCTGGGGTATTATACAAGGAATTGCCTATGACTGGGAACCTACAGTCTACCTTTGGCAGTTTGCACTATAACTCTGTCCCATGGGTGCATTGTTCAAGTCTAAGGGCAGCATACTGTACATCTCTAAACCTAGGGCAAGATATGTGCAATATTAGCTCAGGAGCTTGGGGAGTGAATGTGCTTAAGGCATTGAACACTCTGCTGGATTTTGGAAAATCATAATCCAATAAAGGCTGGGTTGTTTGAGTAAAGCAACGGCTATTAGATATGCAACAAAACCCCCTTCTCCTACAAATGCTCTCTGGGTATCAGGCTAGGAGAGCCACACCTCCTGGAAATAAACTTTTGCCTCAGTTGTGCTATAATTTTAAGTGGACAGTTTAACATTAGCATTAACATAACTGTCAATAAAATGTTTACTTGAAACTGCCATGAATTTATCCTTCGGTATGTTCTGGGGTATTATACAAGGAATTGCCTATGACTGGGAACCTACAGTCTACCTTTGGCAGTTTGCACTATAACTCTGTCCCATGGGTGCATTGTTCAAGTCTAAGGGCAGCATACTGTACATCTCTAAACCTAGGGCAAGATATGTGCAATATTAGCTCAGGAGCTTGGGGAGTGAATGTGCTTAAGGCATTGAACACTCTGCTGGATTTTGGAAAATCATAATCCAATAAAGGCTGGGTTGTTTGAGTAAAGCAACGGCTATTAGATATGCAACAAAACCCCCTTCTCCTACAAATGCTCTCTGGGTATCAGGCTAGGAGAGCCACACCTCCTGGAAATAAACTTTTGCCTCAGTTGTGCTATAATTTTAAGTGGACAGTTTAACATTAGCAGATCATCTGACACATGATAGGTACTCCTAATAAATGCAAATTGCTCGTCTGCACTGATTGCAAACTGCTTGTACTGTATGTAAATGAAATGCACTCAATGTAGACCTTCCAATTGGATTTCCTAGAAACCGATTCCTCGCATGATCTGTCTAACCATAGGTCAGGGCACATTAACAATTAATGAGTCTGTTAGGTTGAGGAATACTCTAAAAGAGAAAAAAAGCAGAAAATCATTGTTGGCCTCATTTACTAACAGGGGAAAATAATTTGTGCATTCCTTTGCGTTTTTCCCAAATGAGGTTAAAAGCTGATAAATACAAGGTTATGCACTTTGGTATAAATAACATAAAAGTGAGTTATATACTGAATGGCAAAGTATTCATTCATACTTCATTAAGAAGGATCTGGGGATTTTTGTGGATAGCAAACTATGCAACTCTATGCAGAGTTGCAATAAAAAATACATTCATTTGATACATGAAAACATGATTTTGCCATTTAATAGGTCCCTGGCAAAGCCTCACCTGGAGTATGCGGTGCAGTTTTGGACTCCTGCCCTTGAGAAGTCTACAGTATAAATGAGCTGGATAGAGTGTGCAACTAAACTGGTAGTACATTACAAGTACACTATAGGCAAATAGTTGTGGATGATTTCTAGACAAGCATAATATCCAGGGTTATTGAGATCTTAAGATACTTACAGTTAGAAAAAATATTGGAATTCATTGTCTATAGCGATTTCACCAGACAGATTTGCGGCGAAATTCCGCATTTTGCCAACTGCAAAGTTTTCAGTGAAACCGAGGCTAAAAATTGACAGTGTAAAATTTTTCTGTGACAAAAGTGTCTCCTGGACAAAAATTGGCATAATAAAAAAATGTTCATTGATTTTAATTGAAAAATTGTGGCGTGTGTAAAAGAAATTTTCAAGCAGTTTCCTGAATTTTTCAGTGAAGCCAAACAGGACAAATTCGCTCATTTCTAAAAGTTTATATATATGTATATATATATATATATATATATATATATATACACTACAGTCTGTACCTTTACAAAAAAAATCATTTTTTTTTCAATTTTTAAAAAAGTCCTGAGATTGCGGACCTTATTGGATTGTGAATAAATACGTATGATGGACACTGCACCCAGGCCCGTAAACTTTTTATTGTGAGTGCCGACAACATGGAGTATGTATTTTATATATATATATATATATATATATATATATATATATATATATATATATAGTCTAGACATGGACTGAAACGTTAATTGGTTTTAATTAACCTTAATAAATTTATGCTTTTAAAATAACCGCTTCCGTTCCCAGTGTGCACTCAATCACCTTGGACTTCAAAATATATATATATATATATATATATATATATATATATACCAGAGGACTATCTGGATGAAATCTACCTGTAAGTAAAACAGCCACACAATATGATGTAGGAATAGAAATGTAACTGGCTGCTGTCATGTAAATGATCCCACTGTTATCCTCTGTCACAGGGAACACTGCTCAGAGCTAAAAGGTCTCCAGTTCAGAGTGTTCTGAGGATACATTATGGACTTCTAATTCATTTCTCTCTCTGACAGTGTAATTGGATTGACGTAAACCCTAAACGCGCACAGTGCCAATTTCAGCATGACTTATTTGATTATTATTCATGAATTCACAAAAACCCATTATTACTACAGGAACTGTGTCTTGTAATTGTAAAGTCACTTTACCAGCGGCTGTTGAAACCGAGGAACTGCCAAGCGTTGACCAATGGGACGCCAGGCCTCCTCTCTGTACTGCGGTTTTGTAGTTGTCATAAAGAATCTTCCCATACTGAAAGGAAAGAAATACATCAGTGGTCACATTTAAAGGGATTGCTCACCTTTGAATTCACTTTTAGTACGATGTAGAGGGTGATATTTTAAAACCATTTGTAATTGGTTTGAATTTTTTTACCTTTTTACAGCTCTCCAATTTGCAGAAATCTGAAGAGACTAAAGTATCAATAAGAGAAAACCCATATAGAAAGATGAATATTAAATATTACGATAAATTGGTAGCCTTACAGAGCATTTGTTTTAGCTGGGGTCAGTGACCCCCATATGAAAGCTGGAAAGAGTCAGAAGAAGAAAGCAAATGATGTAAAAACTATAAAAAGGAAAAAATTGAAGGCCAGTTAAAAGGTTGCTTGGATTCTAGCCATTCTATAAAATACTAAAAATAACTTAAAGGTGAACCACCCCTTTAACAGAAGCAATGTACAAAAAGCATAATTTTGTTTTGAGGATATTATGGGTATGATAATAGTATACACATGAATGTTAGAAGAAGAACAGTATTTGGGCAGAATTAGGGAAGTGGCAAGTTGTGTTTCACCTGCGGTTGCCGGTTCCTTGCAGGGCAGTGAGTACAGCCTCATTTCTTTTTGACAGAATGCAAAAAAAGTCAGCACAAGGTAATGCATGACACTATTCTAAAATGTAAGAGCCTTTTAAGGGTCATGTATTGATGGCAGGCCAGGGTGCAAAGTGCAAAATAGCAGATACAAAAAAGGTGAAAACTCCTAAGAGAGGAGGCAATATCCATAAAATGCTCCTAGAACGGGAAGCAATATGGATAAAAAGATTGAACACCATGACCCCGATGGGCCTCAACGAACATTGGAGCATTACACCATTCTTGTAAATTATCAGTAATTCACTTATGTCTCTCTTATACTTGCAGATATTGATCTCTACACCCAGCCGTATATTTCTGTTTAATGAGGATAACAGGATTTAAACTTGATTAAGGTATTTTGATCTCAACTTTAAACTAGTGCATGATAGGAGCAGTGTGAGGCGAATAGAGCCTTTACTGAACAGTGGTTTAGTGTTTGCAACTGACAGTTTGTTTTAACTTTATTCTGTATACTATCCATTTGTGATTTTTAACTTTGTATCACTTATTTTACTTACTGGCTTTTTATATACTATGTATCAATCACTTCAAGGATTATTAACTCGTTACACATGACTTGGACAATTTTGTATAACAAATATTTAATTCACATCCTTTTGAATTACTCCAGGATGTACACAGATGGAACGTGCACCTGCACAGGTGAAAGACTTTTTGCTTCATGCAAATTTCTAACATGTGGATGTGGGCGGTAACACGCATATGGGGTGGCTATTTAAACTTTGTATTTTCACTGATTTTCACACTTGATAAAGGACAGTTGGTGTCCGAAACATGTAGTGTGGCTTGAAAATAAATATGCACTTCAGCAGTTAAACTGCCTTATCTTCCATTTGTCCTACATTATCTACAGTTAGCAGATACAAGTCATCATGTTTTTGGTACTTTGAGTCCAGCCCTGTTATAAGCACATTTATCAGAGGAGTGAATATAACCCTCAACATTCAGTAGCGATATATATTCATGAAGCATGAAGGGGGAGCAGTGGTGGATTAATGAGATGTGAGGTCCCTAAGCACTTTCAAGTATTACAAGTATATACCCAGTGTGTGTTCAGTATGAATGTGTAAAGAGCGCTTACCCCTATACACGGTGGGCCCGGGTACACACACCCCAGACCTTCAGCAAGGGGAGCAATCCAAGAAACTTGTAAAAGAGGCTGGCACAAGTGCCTGATGCCTATGACTAGGGGGCAGATTTATCAAATTCACATGAAGGACTCAAAGTTCGATCGAATTTTCAAAAAGATTCAAATGTTTTTGAAGACCACTTTCGACCAGTGAATTTTGAAAATTCGATCAAATCGAATGATCGGAATAATTCGAATAAAAAAATCTATTTGAATATTTCACAGTCGAATAACTTCCCCTTTAAATTTTTATTCGACTGCCTAGTTCGCCAGTTTCAACCTACCGAATTGGCTTTCATTGTTTTAGATCAAATAAAAAAACCGAATGGATGCAATCGTTCGAATTTTCCATATTCGATCGTTCGACCAATGGAATATCGGTAAAATCCTTCGAATTCGATATTCGATTTCAAAGGATTTTTATTCCCTCACTATTCCCATGGTTGAATTTGAGGGTTTTTTAACCCTCGAATTCGACCCTTAGTAAATCTGCCCATATGTGTCTTTTGGACACAAACACGTCAGGCTGATGGTTCTTAAATTTTGGAAATAAATGTAAGTTTTTCTAACCTTTTACAACCTGACTGTGGCTCTTTTACAAGTCCCTAAGCACTTTCCACAGGCCCCTCTTCTAGGCTACTCCAGTTCCCATAAGTTTAGAAATATACAACAATTAATTAGGGTCGCAGGAAAACCTAGAAACAAAAGGGGTCTGTGATTTGGATATATTCAATTATTATTTGTATTTTCATTTGTATTTATTTTTATCTGTGCTGCTGGGCCTGGGTCTGTTCATGACAGGGAGACAGGGGTGCACAGTCAGTACCTACTGGGAGAAGATTAGGCAGCCATACAACAAGGTGCATGTGTCTGAGCTCTCTAAAACACGCCCAGGTTCAGCACCTTGCCTTATCTTGCCACCTAATCTTCTCCCAGCAGAAGCACAACCGTGAACCGGTCCCAAACTGACCCAGACCCAACAGCACAGATAAAATGAATAATAATAACTGAAAAAGCTCTGATCACTCTGGGCCCCTAGGCTTTAGCCTAGGATAGCCTATTCATTAATCCACCCCTGGGGTGGAGGCACATGGGCAGTGGTTATCCTATCTTGAAGCAAACTGAGAAAAAAGCTGCTCCTTTAACTTTAAGAGCTGAAATGTAGTGTTTTTAAAGAAGAATTTTATTTCTTCTAATGCAGATACCACAACAGCACTCTCTGCAGTAGCAAAGTGGTCCTCCTAGCTTCTCTGAGCTTAAAAATGTAAGTACTTTAGCATGTGGATCCAGCGCCATAGCCTTTACTATTTGAGTCAGGGTGTGAAGTAGATTTTATGGCTGGATTTACAAATTAAATTGTATAAAAATGTTCTCTTTGGACTGGAGTTACTAAAATGCATTTAAAGTACATTTTATTTCTGAGATGTATTTGTACATTGCTTTATTGCTGCATCAGTCTCACCTGCCTTGTAGTACAGGTATAGGATCTGTTATCTGGAAGCCTGTTATCCAGAAAGTTCTGAATTATGGAAAGGCTGTCTCCCATAGACTCAATTTTATCCAAATAATCCAAACTTTTAAAAATTATTTCTTTGTTCTCAGTAATAATAATAAAACAGTAGCTTGTACTTGATCCCAACTAAGATATAATTAATCCTTATTTTAAGCAAAGCCAGCCTATTCGGTTTATTTTAGGTTTACATGATTTTCTAGTAGACTTGAGGTATGAAGATCCAAATTATGGAAAGATCCATTATTTGGAAAACCCCAGGTCCCGAGCATTCTAGATAACATGTCCCATACCTGTAGTTATAATTTTGCAGCACAACCTAGGCTAATATAACAAGGGGCTTATTCTCATTCCATGGAAAACCTCAAGACGAGAATCAACCCCTACTCTGGCATCAGCCTTCTTCCTTCCCTGCATCTGGAACCACTGCATCGCTCCAGGTCCAGGCAATAGCCTTATTCCTATATCATTATAGGTACTTTGGAGTCGAGGATACATTTATAGAATATATTTACCTTGGCTATTCTAATGCCGGTAACCCACTGATGAAGAAGCCAGGGATCCTCACAGCACAAGTATTTAATATACTGCGATTCCTTCTGTATTTGTGGATGCTGTAAAAAAAAAAACATCAAGTAAAGAATGTTAAAATAATTCACTGGTGCATCAGAGCTAAACACATTTAACATTAACTTGGCTGTAGCAAGCAGTGCCAGTCAGCAGCATCAAGGGCCAATAAGGTCTTGAGCTGTATTAAAAGGGGCATAGAGTCACGGGAGGAGGGGGTCATTCTTCCACTTTATAGAGCACTTGTAAGGCCACATCTAGAATATGCCGTACAGTTTTGGTCTCCCTCACTCAAACAGGAAATTATTGTATTAGAGAGGGTACAGAGAAGGGCAACTAAGCTGGTAAAAGGTATGGAACATCTCAGCTATGAGGAAAGACTGGCCAAATTGGGGATGTTCACGCTGGAGAAGAGGCGCTTAAGGGGTGATATGATAACTATGTATAAATATATAAGGGGATCATATAATAATCTCTCTAATGATTTATTTACCAGTAGGTCTTTTCAGCTGACTCAAGGTCACCCATTCCGATTAGAAGAAAAGAGGTTCCATCTAAATATTCGGAAGGGTTTTTTTTACAGTAAGAGCAGTAAAGGTGTGGAATTCTCTCCCTGAATCAGTGGTACAGGCTGATACATTAGATAGCTTTAAGAAGGGGTTGGATGGCTTTTTAGCAAGTGAGGGAATACAGGGTTATGGAAGATAGTTCATAGTACAAGTTTATCCAGGGACTAGTCTGATTGTCATCTTGGAGTCAGGAAGGAATTTTTTCCCCCTCTGAGGCAAATTGGAGAGGCTTCAGGGTTTTTTTTTGCCTTCCTCTGGATCAATTTAAAAAAAAAAAAAAGTTAAAAGGTTGAACTTGATGGACATGTGTCTTTTCCTTACTCTATTAGCAAATTATATTACTGTCCAAAGAGCTAGAAGAGTTACGTAATACAAATACAGGTATGGGATCCATTATCTGGAAACCCACTATCAAATTATGGGAAGGCCGTCTCCCGTAGACTCCTTAGGGTAAATTCACTAAGTTCAGAAAATTCACTAGCGTTGGCTTTGCTAGCGTTCGCCGCACTTCACCAGACGAATTTTCGGCAGCGCTACGCAAATTCACTAAAGTGCAAGGTCATCGAACGGTAGCGTAGTTGTGCTAGTGTTACTTTGCCAGGCAAAGCGCAGTTACGCTAGCGATGCCTAATTTGCATACGGCTGGAACTTAAGTGTATAATAGAAGTATATGTTACAGCCACTACATTACACTACACAAGCCCAGGAAACATTTAATAAATAAAATAAAGTTGTCCTATTGCCCTACATGTGCCCCCTGTATAGTTGTGTTGCCATATGTTAGGAAATGTAGGGGGGGAGGAGTGTAACCCCCCCCCCCAAAAAAAAACGATCTTTTTCAGACTATCACCCTACATCTATCTACTTCGCTAGCGAAAATGTTAGTGAATTTGCAAAGTTATGAAATTACGTCACGCTGGCGAATTACCGTTAGCATTAGACGCTTTGCGCTTTAGTGAATTTGGGCCCATTTTAACAAAATTAATTCAGATTTTTAAAAATGAATTCCTTTTTCTCTCTAATAATAAAACAGCAGCTTGTACTTTCCATATGCCCCACATTCCCAAAAAAGAACTCAATTAGAGGGCCTGTACTGTTCTGATAAACAGATCTGACTTCTGCTACATCGGAACAATAGAAAATTAAATGGATACACAAATACTGCTTTCACTTGCAACAAAAACCATTTAAAAATTTTAATTTATAATTAATGTATATTTGAAAGTTTCTTAATATGACATTTTCTTTCCCTTCATTTTAAGCAGAGATCCACTTTAAGATTACAGCAATATTAAACAAACAGGTCCAGGCTACTGAACTCTAGTAAGAAAAGTAAGAATTGAGTAAGTTGTGTTGTAGTTTTTGTAGTTATTGCCATTCATATCCACCTTCTAACCTGTTCCCAGATTTAATTTCCAAATTGACCATAGTATGCGATTTGAACATTAGATTGTAAGCTCCTCTGGTAAAGGGACTAAAATGAGTATTTTTTTAATCTATGAAAGGTGCTGCATTAATGTGTTGGCACTATCTAAATACCAGATTACTAGCCACAAGGGATGAGCAAAATTTATTCAGCGAAAATGACACCCATAGACTTTAATGCATTTTGGCAAATGTTTGCATTTCGTGAAACAGGTCAGATTTGCCCAAAGCCTCTACACAATACAGAGCCAGTGCCCTATTTCCACCAGCAGATGGCACACTCTGCCTCTTGTTTGTACAGAATGAATTCTTTACATTTTAGGACTCTATTTATTTCAGAACCAGATGAGTTTGGGTTGATAAGACAAATGTGTGCATAGCCATTACATTTTCATATTATAAAGACAGAAAACAGATCGGCCTGCAAGCTGTAGTTTATGGCACAGATTATTTATTTTAAAATTGAATGGTTTAATCCCAGACATGTAAGAATATCTGCTACCATTACAGGCGCTCCACCCCTCCACCCTAAAGGAACTGTAACACCAAAAACTGAAAGTCTTTTAAAGTATTGAAAATATAATGTACTATTGTGCTGCACTGGTAAAACTGATGTGTTTGCTTCAGAAAATCTACTATAGTTTATTTAAACAAGCCATTGTGTAGCAATGGGGGCAGCCATTCAAATCTAGAAAAGGCACAGGATACACAGCTGATGACAGATAAGCTCTGTAGTATACAGTGGGATTCTTCACATCACATTCATCTGTTATCTACTGTGTATCCTGTGTTTCAATGGCTACCCCCATGCCCAAACAGCAGCTTGTTTATATATACTATAGTAGTGTTTCTGAGGCAAACACACCAGTTGTACCAGTGCAGGGCAACAGTACATTATACTGTCATTCCTTTAAAGCATTTTAATGTTTGTTTTACTGTTCCTTTAATATCTCTCCATGTGGCTGTGATCCGGGCAGGGGGAGTTCAGGGAGCAGGGGCTGGGCAGTGGGACCCTTTGGGTTTTTTCCAGGGGGGACTGCTGGCCCAGTACGACCCTGTCCAACAAGTTTTACACTACAGTTATTCCTAGACCTTTGGGCTAGTTCACCATTAAAGGAGAAAGAAATACAACAATCAAGATGCATGATTTACACGATATTCACTTCTCTTGTGTATTGTAATCTTACAATACACAACCACCATCAGATCCCCTGTAAATTTTATCCTAGTACCTAGTGATGCCACTGGTTATAATTAGTTTCTAGTGATGATATTTGTCTCACACGGCTCACTGAAATTTGTGGATTATTGAGAATAATTTACATCAGTTGTAAAATATGAGAATATTGTCCATGACCTGTGTAAAAGTATATATATAGTCGTGGAGCTCCACTGTAACTTTTGATATCCCTATAATTTACAATAGGCGGTACATTATTCCCTATATAGAATTAGCCGTGACATCACAAGTATTATATTTCACTACAAAAATGCCATCTTCCCTGGTATGTACATACGGGTGTAATGATGCAGCTTTTATGTCCTTTATCAAAACCTACAGGCCGAGCCCTTCACAAAGAAGTCAAAATTCAAACCAGAAGGTTTACAATGGAGAGCCCCAAACCTGTTATGCCCACAAGCCAAATTCAAATATTAAAGGAGCTGGGAAGCAACACAAGCATGAAAAAAGTTACTGGAGTGCCAGAAAATGGGCAGTGATTGGTAGCCCCTATGTGGACTGGCAGCCTACAAGAGATTCTGTTTGGCAGTACATCTGGTTATTATGCAACCAAAACTTGACTCAAAACAAGCCTGAAATACAAAAATAAGCACCTGCTTTGAGGCCGCTGGGAGCAACATCCAAGGGGTTGGAGAGTAACATGTTGCTCAAGAGACACCGGTTGGGGATCACTGGTTTGTGGTGTTTACAAAGTATACAGTGCTGCTGTTAAGTATTAGTTGTAGGCTCCATACACTATTACAATGCCTTGCCATATGTTCCAGGTTTGAGGCTCCTACAATATGAAGAACAATTCTCTAGGCAGAAGAAGCCTAGCGCCTCAAACAAGCTCCATTCCTGCTAGATTTAAAGTCTTATTCAGCTGAGTTTAGGATTTCCACCTCGTCTGTTATTTTCCATAAACCAGCCAATTACAAAACCTGCTCACAGTTCACCCACTTCTGCTATTAAATGAGCTGAGTGCGATTTGCCTTAAAGACAACCTGAGTAAATAAATAGAAGATTTACCCTTCAAGTATGGTGGGAAGGTCACTTTCTGTTCTGCATCAAAGACATGTTTGCTGGCAACACGTCATTTACAGTAGCAGCAGAGCAGTTAACCAGAGTAATATTCAATGCTTCTTGCGGAATAATCTTAAAAGAGGCAACAACATCAGTGCTTTGAATGCTCATCTGCTTATATAATCTCAGTTTCTTCTTCCTAGCTGCAATAGTGGGACCATTATATAAATCAATAGCAAAGCAATCGGTCAGCAGTACTGTTCCCTGTTCATTATCACTTAATTCAAGCTCAAGAGATGAGAAATCCACTCTCTGAGCAAAATAGGTCAGTCACGTTTAGTAAAGTTTATTAGAAATAGATTGAATGTAATCAATATGCAAAGCATTTATTTATTGTTATTTATTTATTTTAATGGTTATGTCATGAGCTTCTTGGCACTAAAATACCTTCAGGACAAAGCAGTGATCAGTGGGGGCTTTATATTTCATCCTGTACTGCGTGCCATAATAAACATTCACATTGTCGAACTGCACGAAGCATGCCAGGTCACGGGATGTCTGCAACACAAACACAAACATGTCAGGGAAGAACAGACTTGACTTAATGTAGCAAACATTTGTTGTATTCGTTAGTCTATTACAGTATATTACAATTCAAATAAACCATATCAAGACCAGTCTTTATGTAACACAGATATTCTATACGTCCAAAAGTTTCTGGGTACCACTTGTTATGATTGGAATTGACTATATAAGCCACAACCATAATTGCTGACACAGGTGCCAGTACATTATACTATAACATTCTTGAAAATTCTGTAACATATTTTTGGTAGTTTAGGGAAGGCTCTTTTCTGTTTCAGCAGGAGAATAACACCATATATAAAGTGAGGTCCATATAGAATTGTTTTGGTTAGATGAGAGGGGAAGAACCTGACTGGTCTACACAACCTCAACACAACCAAACACCTGTGGGATGAAACAGAAACTGATGTGTGCTTGGGCCTGATGATACCCAACATTAGTACTCAATCTGTTTTGCATGAATGGCAGCAAATTCCACCAATAATGTTCCATCATCTAGTGGAAAGCCTTCCCAAAACACAACCAAGCGCCTGTGGGATGAAATGGAACACTGATGAATGCCAGACCTGATCCTCAATATCAGTACCCAATCTCTTATGTATGAATGGAAGCAAATCCCACCAACAATGTTTTGACATCTTGTGGAAAGTCTTTTCTCAACCCAACTATACACTTGTGGGATGAAATTGAATACTTATGAGTGCTAGGCCTGATGTCCAACATCAGTTCCCAATCGCTTATGTTTGAAGTGAATCCTATCCCACCAACAATGTTCCAACATCTAATGCAAAGCCTTCCCTCAATGGAACTAAACATCTGTGGAATGAAATAGAACACTGGTGCATGCCATGCTTGATCCCCAACATCAGTACCCAATCGCCTATATGTGAATAGAAGCAAATCCCACAAAAATGTTCTATCATTTAATGAAAAGTTTACTCAAAACAGAACCAAACAGCTGTGGGATGACCTAGATCAGGGGTCCCCAACCTTTTTTTTTTTTACCATGAGCTGCATTCAAATGTGAAAAAGAGCTGGGGAGCAACACAAGCATAAAAACAGTCTCTTGTGTACCAAATTAGGGCCCTGACTGGCTATTTGGTAGCCCCTATATGGACTAGCAGACTGTAGGAGACTCTGTTTGGCAGTACACCTGGTTTTTATGCAACCAAAACTTAGCTCTAAGCCTGGAATTAAAAAATAAGCACCTGTTGTGAGGCCACTGGGAGCAACATCCAAGGGGTTGGGCATGACTGCACTTTTATTATGTCACTTGGTGATATAGTCTTTCTTAGAGGGAATATAGTGCATCCATTATGCGTTCTGCAGGCACTAAAGACTGAAGCTGATGGAAATCAGTGGAGCATAAAAGTGTATGGAGAAGGGTAATTTTATTTGAACAGGACAATATAATAATAGCTGTGCATGTGGGATTTAGTCAACTTATACTAACTCATTACAATATCAGGCCCCATAGATGCTGAGCTTGTCTAGGGTCCAGGAAGGTTGTGGAGGGAGAAATTCACTCAGAATGTGTAAGTGCTAAATAAGTACAGAGATATTGTTATTATGATCTAAAGAGTAAAAGTGCTGGATGAAAACCAGTAATAATAACCACCTTGAAGGAAGTCTCAGATGTCATGTTGGTGCTTGATGTTTTAAAGTAAAATTACAGTAATTCCAGTGAAAGAAAAAAACACCTTCCCAGTGCTTTTTCTGTGAAATTGACTTTCCCCAGGGCAAAGCAAATACTTTTTTTCCCTGTAAAAATTGATTTCTTCCATTACAAAGAAAGGTTAGACTATTACGTGCCACCTTCTTTTTTGTGTAAGATTCCCTTTTTTTTTTTGTTCGTTAGAGGTTGCCATGGAAACTTGAGATAACTGCTTGCCATACGCTGTTAGGAAGTGGCTCCTTCGCGCTACATCACGCCTTGCAAAGCAAAGAATTTCCATATCTAAATAGTGAGTCCCATACTTCCCACCAATTAAGGCTCCATATGGATTTCGAGTTGTCTTCTCTTGATTCTGTACTATAATTAATCTGGATTTTGTAGCAGGAGAACAGAAAAAAAATCAGTAGGCTCTATATTATAAATTTATAAATGATCTTCGGATTCCCTTTTCACGTTGTTTTTTTCAACAGAAGAAAAAGATACACTGAATATATAGTTATGCAACAGGCTGTCTTCCATTTACATTGCCTGGGAAAAGTTTTCATTTTAATTGTCAAATATTTTTTTGCCTCTGACAAGTCAAAATAGTCAAAGTGAAAACATATCTCTGCAAAGTGATTTCAATGCATTGCCATGAAAAAGCACAAAAGAACTGACTGCATAAGAGTTCCTAATACCTACATCATCACTGGTGCAGCCAATTAGTTAAATGGAGATCCCTTGTGTGTAGTCATGTTC
Organism: Xenopus borealis; assembly: GCA_024363595.1. Classification (NCBI taxonomy): domain Eukaryota; kingdom Metazoa; phylum Chordata; class Amphibia; order Anura; family Pipidae; genus Xenopus; species Xenopus borealis. The sequence continues at coordinate 21,024,444 of CM044441.1, forward strand.
TTTCAAGTGATTACAGTATACATGTATGGGATCTGTTATCCAGAAACCTGTTACCCAGAAATCTCCAGATTAAAGGACGGCAGTCTCCAAACAGCGTGTGGCAAGCAGTTATCTCAAGTTTCCATGGCAACCTCTTAAGCACCAAAAAGGAAACCTTACACTCACAAAAAAGAAGGTAGCACACAATAGTCAGTGTTAATAGCCGATAATCAGTTTTTTAGATGGGGTCGATGACCCCACTTGAAAGCTGGAAAGACTCAAGAAGAAGAAGGCAAATAATTTAAAGATTATGAAAAAGAAAAAGTGAAAACCAGTTAGAAAGTTGCTTAGAATTAGACATTCTATAACACTTAGGGGCAAATTTACTATTATTTCCCCCAAAAAATTCATTTCTATTTGATATTCGATTAGCATTCGATTTTCGAATGTTAATCGAATAGTTCTAGGCTACCTTTTATTCGATATTCGATCATTCGATGATCAAATACAAACCTATTCGATCAGTCGAATAAATCATTCGATCGTTCGAATGATTCGTACGATTTGAACGATCGAACACCTATTCCTATTCAATCAGGACTGCTCCCATAGGCTTCTATTGCAATTTGGTAGGTCCAATCTGCCGAAGTAGGCAATCGAAGAAACTTAAAAAATAAAATCCTTTGCTGATGAATGATTGAATATTCGTCCATTCGACTCTATTCGAATGTATTTGATCGTTCGACCATTCCCTATTCGATAATCGAATATGCCAAAAGTCACATATTCGACCAAACGGAGAAATCCTACTTTCGAACTTCGATCGAACTTCGAATCCTTCTTGTGAATTTAGTACATCGGCCCCTTAAAGTTAACTTAAAGGTGAACCACCCCTTTGTGACTAAGATTTATGATAGGATTTATGGGTAGACATGAGATGCAATATTCAGTTATTCAAACTAGGGATGCACCGAATCCACTATTCGTCTGAATCTTTCACGATGGATTCGGGGATTCGGCCAGATACCAAACTGAATTGTATCCTCATTTGCATATGCAAATTAGAGAAAGGAAGATAAACAGTGGAAAAACCATTTTTTACTTCCTTGTTTTGTGACAAAAAGTTACACAATTTCCCTTCCCGGCCCTAATTTGCATATGCAAATTATGATTTGTTACGGCTCGGCCAGGCAAAAAGGATTCGGCTGAATCCTGGATTAGTTGCATAATGTTATTTTATACTAAGAGTATCAGGATTTTATGTACAGTATTAATACAGACATGCATTTGCTACAGTCTAGTAACCCATAGCAACTAATATGGCACTATAACATTATATGATAACAACAAAATGTTGTCTCCAAGACTGAGTTTGTGTGTGGCTTCACACATAAAAAATTGATGACCTTGTTTGAGTGCAAAAGCATTGAATTACATTGAAGCTATCACATTTGGTTCTACTCTAACATTTTTTTAAAAAAGAAGCTCAAATCACTAAACTCAATAAAATTAATTAAATTAATTATTTAAATAAAAAAAAACCTTAATTGCCATACAAATCTCATTGTTCCATTCAGGAGAAACCCAATTACAATTATTAAAATATTATAAAAATGGCTTGAATATTTAAAAAGCACATATTCAATAAGCCAATACAAATTGGGTATATTTATGAAAGGCCAAATGTTAAATTGAGACTATTTTCACCAAGAAATAGGTTTTTGGAAAATTTACTTGGCATAGACAAACATTCTTTTCACATTGGCAAATATTCACATTCTTATGCCAGATGGAATTTCTTCAGCACATAACTGGGAATATTCATGAATCTACCAAGAGCACAAGAAGAATTCTTCTCTAGGTTCAGGCTGGTGAACTACCATGACTAAGTTCCTGTAGGGCATGAAACGCGTAGGGCCCATGGAGATGTGTACATTTTAAATTCTACAAATAAATATTGTTTTTATATTATTTGTTTTGGCCTTGTGGATTCCTTTGAGTGCTGGACAGCCCCATTAATTTTGCAAACTACCATTAAATATCATATACTCTAATAAAACTACAGTAGAAATTTGTGTACAGACCTTTAAAATGTATCTTTTATCATGGAATAGAGCAGAATAGAACCAGCATGAAATGTACACATTCATGGGTAAGTTATGAAGTCCAAAAAGAAAGGGTGAGGTTTTACTCATATGTGTTTATAGATGATTATTGTTTGAAAGACTGCAAATAGTATGTTTATGAATGTGTCTGATTGAATATGGCACTCTAAAGTGGGGCAATATGGGCAGTAGCCCCCAGTGATTTATTAGGTCAAAACCAGGGAATGTTTTCATATTCTAAATAAATAACAGTGTCCTCTGTTCATTGATTACAACAATGACCATGAGTTGATTCCTCGACTCTTTCTACTCTATGGCATCCTCTGTGAGGCTGGCTCCTATTCCACTGGGGAATGCCGACTCTAAAGTTACATTATTAGGAGGATTTCAAGAGAACCCAATACTTTTATGTGAGCAAACAAAACACGCGGAGCACAAAAAAAAGAATTTTATGGAGTCAGTCTCAATATTTACACAAGTGGTTATAGCCAAGAGAGAATGTCTCAGGTGCAGAAGGAACACTCAGAAGAACTTGTCTGGGGAACTCTTTCTTTTCACCTTCATGAATAACTTTATTCCTAAATGGTTTCCTTGGATTCACTGACCTTAGTTTTTCCTTTGGGGACATAATAAATTCCAGAAGCCCGAAGAAGAAAGTATCGCTTTTTCCAGGACTTCTTGCCATCTTCCTTCAAATAAAGGGCTGCTTCAAGTTCCGGCACAATAACAGATGCACCACAAAAACTTTGCTGCATAACAAGAACATGGAACAGAAAGATTCTAGTTTAGAACAATTAGAACAGTCTGAAAGAATCACCCTCCCCCTGTCCATTACTAGGAATTGAAATTTCACAGATCCAGTCTCAAAATAAAGGGCTAAAATAAACAGCGGTAATTAGAAACATATTAAATTAAAACAATGTGGCATTTTTAGTTAGACATTTTTTTTAAAAAAAGTTTTGATTCTGAAAATATTATAGTCACATGATAAGTTTCATGCTTTTTAATTGCTCTGTATTTGCTTTCCATGTAGGGTTCAAACCAAATCCCAGGTAGAAGAGTTGCCTCGCCAGGCAATTTTGAGCGACTTTTAAAATCGCACCGCTGCGTGTGAACAAGCGCAGGCGACTGTACGCCTAGCGGGTGCGCAGCGCTATCTAGCTATTCGGGGGAGATTCGTCGAGGCGATAAGTCGCCAGGCGACAGATATACCCCGAATCTCCCCATCTGGCCTCGCCCTTACTGACCAACCCCTTGGATGTTGCTCCCAGTTGCCTCAAAGCTGGTGTTTATTTTTGAATTCCAGGCTTGGAGACAAGTTTTGGTTACATAAAAACCAAGTGTACTGCCAAACAGAGCCTCCTGTAGGCTGCCAGTCCACATAGGGGCAAAATAGTCAATCACATTCGATATTTTGCACCATATGAACTTTTTGCATGCTTATGTTGCTCTCAAACTACTTTTTTTATATTTAAATGTGGCTCATGGGTAAAAAAGTTTGAGGTTCTAGAGTGTCATATTTAAATCAAAACATCACTTTGTCTTCAAGTAGAATCTGTAGGGTTTGTACCTAGTGCAGCAGAATGCATGTATTTAAAGCTCTGTACGCTGAGAATTAAACATTTTTGTTTAGATCTAGCTTAGATTTATATATTCAAGTTTGGTTTTGAATTTTGTTTTGCCAAATCTTTTGTGTCTGATCCAAAAAGGATGGATTCAGTGTATCCATAATATGCTTTAGAAGTGAAAAGCACACAGCCATGTTTCTGCTAGGGCTGCCACTTCTTCTGCTTTTGGAATCCGGGCAGGGAGGGTTCCAGCCACATTAGAGGCGGGGATAATGACACAAAGGGATGGGCCAGTGACACAAAGGGATGGGCCAGGGTTGTTGCAGTCTGTGATTGGCCAAATCAATCAGGAAGCATGGAACATGCTTTCCTGGTTTTAAGATTAATGAAAACAGAGCTGGTATTTTCAAACCGGACAGCAGGTGTACAAATCTGACTGTCCAGTTCAAAACCGGAAAGGTGCCAACCCTAGGTTCTGCCCATGTGCCCATGAAGACTGGAAGAAAATGTCTTCCAACCCCCCAACAATATGTGCATTATATGTACCTTATAATTATGGGGGAATTTCTGTTTTATAGCATTCAGATCTTCATTAAGGACAATATATGTGTAATCATGTAATGGATCAATAATGCCTGATTTTAATTCACACTCCGTTTTAAATACTTTACTGAAATAATCCGGACACCATGTTTTTGTGGAGGGCCTTTCACCCTTTTACACATATACGTGTTGGAATCATGGCCTCCTTGTAGTTTATATGCCTTACTGTAAAGTAGCAGAAGTTACAGTCATTGCAAAATAGACTCAACTAATTGTAAACATCACTATTAGCATTAAATAAGGAGCTGATTTATAAAACCTTGTCCTTTTAGAAGCGGGAACAACTGCTCGTAAACGAATGAACAAGCATACTTACAAAACTTTTCTGCTTTAATATATATTAGTAGTCAACATATGTATTTGTAAATATAACTGCTTTTCTTTAACCAATTTAGGAAGTGCACAATTTTCCTGACAACTATAATAAATGTCTCTAGATTCTCTGTATCAATACTTTGTAAAGCTGCCCATTCGATGACTATTTTTCACGACATGCTAAAATGTCCAATTTAGTCTAATAATATAAGTGGAAACAGGTGCTGCAGTCACAGTCCTGCATTAGAAACCGTTCGGCAAGAGAACAGAAAGTCTAATGATGTACATGCAACTGCTTAAAGCAAAGTAAACCCTAAAAGCTAGAAATTCTGTATTTTAAACACCGAATGTAGTATACCACCTGAAAGGAGAATTCAACCTGTCATTAAAAAAAGTCAAATTTTTAAAGAGACAGTACATAATAAATTTTGAAATTTGAATTTTCAAATTTTTTGCATATTCAAATCAAACTTGGACTATTCCCTACTCAAAGTACTCAAAAATAGCTTGAAATTAGATTTCATTTTATTCAGCTTTTCGCATCGATCCTTGATAAATCTGCTCCTTAATGTCAGACTTTTATTGTGACATTTACTGTATATTCAATATATAATAAATATGGTGAAGGTCAGGTAACTGACAGTAGCCCAGAGCATGACCGGGAGCTACTGGGGGCATCTTCAGAGGAACAGATCTTTACTGCTAAAGTACTGTGATCACCTATGCTGGAGTAGAACCGCAGAACATAATGTGCAATTTCTAGCATAAGTACACATTTAATTGAAGCAAGGGAATTCTTGGAATGTCACAGCTGTATTATTGCACCCATTAATTAAATAGTTTTTAAAGGGGTTGTTCACATTTAAATTAACTTTTAGATAACATTTGGATAAAGAGAGTCATAATCTGAAAGAATTTGCAATTGGTTTAAATTTTTTATTATATCTGTTTTTTTGAGTCATTTAGCATGTTATTCAGTTTGCAACTCAAGCAATCGGGTTGCTAGGGTCCAACTTACCCGAGCAACCATGCATTGATTTGAATAAGAGACTGGAATATGAATAGGAGAGGCCTGAATAGAAAGACAACATTTAGCAATAATCAGAATCAGAATGGGCTTTATTGCCAGGTATGTTTTCACATACTAGGAATTTGTTTAAGTGACAGAGCTCAACAGACACGGGTAATAAAAAGAGTATAAACAAGTATACAGAATGTACAAAATATACAGAATACAAAGAATAATGTGCAATTGGTTTAAATAACAATAAAGGTGTAGCTTTACAGAGGATTTGTTTTTAGATGGGGTCAGTAACCCCCATTTGAAAGCAGGAAAGAGTCAGAAGAAGACAAATAATTAAACACTATAAAAATAAATTATGAATACTAATTGAAATATTTCTTAGAATTGACCATTCTATAACATACTAAAAGTTAACTTGAGAGAGACAATCATAGAAGATCACTTTTCAGCTAACTTGTTGATATTATAGGTGGACCTATGATAAGGGGCCGATTTACTATATTCACGTGAAGGACTCTAAGTTCGAACGAATTCGATCGAATTTCGAACGTAGGATATTCGATCATTCGACCAGCGAAGGATTTTATTTTTATTCGATTGCCTACTTCGGCAGATTGGACCTACCGGATTGCAATAGAAGCCTATGGGAGCACTCCCATAGGCTTCTGAGGCTAAGTCCTGATCGAATAGGATTTGTACGATCGAAGTCTTCGATTGTTCGAATTGTACGAATCATTTGAATGATTGAATGATTTATTCGTTCAGTCGAATGATTTATTCGATCGTCGAATGATCGAATATCGAATAAAAGGTAGCCTAAAACTATTCGATTAACATTCGAAAATCGAATGCTAATCGAATAGAAACAAATTTATTTTGGGGAATAATAGTAAATTTGCCCCTAATTGTCTTTGACGCAGGTCTTCATTTTTATTTATTTTGTTTTTTTATTTAATGTTTTCCTTCATGTTTTTTTCATGTTGCAGTCAACAGGGTGCAAGTTATGAGGCTACTGTATGTGGTTGTAGGGGTCATACAGAAAGACAGGTGGACTTTGAGGGAGGTTTCAGGGTTCATTTTTATTCCCTATCAGTCTGTTTAGGTAGTATCAGTATCCTATTTGTTTTTAATTTTAACACCCACACCACTGCCTGGTTGCTACAACAAATAATCCTAGTTTGTCAAAGTGTAGACCAGCACAGCAAAGAAAGCTAAATCATTCAGAATTACATTGGAAGTAGTTTTAAAATACCACTATCATCAAAGTGAACTTGAAGGCAATCTTACCCTATAAACACATTGAAGGTGAAATGTTTACAGTGAAGGCTAGATAAATAGACAAAGTCATCTGGAATGAAAACAATCCTCTACAATTTCATTTCCAAATGAGAAGCTGGTTAGTCCCCCAGATAATGCTGATTAAGGGGGGCCTACTGTTGTTCTATGTCCAGCACTGGCAACTTGTGGATTCTAGTAAATGCCAGAGGGGCTGCTGTAAGATGCCATAGTTCCCAACCCCTTTTTACCCACATTCAAATGTAAAAAGTTAGGTAACACCATAAGCATGAACAAGTTCCTGGAGATGCCAAATAAGGACTGTGGTAGGTTGTTTTGTAGCCCCTATGTGGACTGGCAGCCTACAGGAGGCTCTGTTTGACAGTACACATGGTTTGTATGCAACCAAAACTTGTCTCCAAGAACAAAATTAAAAAATAGGCACCTGATTTGAGGCCACTGAGAGCAACACCCAAGGTGTTGGTGATCAACATGTTACTCACAAGCCACTTGTTGGGGATCACTGCCATAGACAGGCACTACTTAGTGGGCTGTCAGGGACTGTTTGGCCCTCTGTGTATTTGAATTGCCAGGGCCCATTTTGAATCCTAGCCCAAGCCTGGTGGTGTCTACTCCAAGAGGCTGAATGCTGCACTCATTTCATGGAGTGTAGATAGCTTCCAAATGGAGCTACAATAACTCCATCAGAGAGAGCCATGTTGAGCATCCAACTGTCTTATTAGATCAGATAGGGCCACCTTGGGATATAACCAGAGAAAGCTACATCAGACAGGGAAAGCATTCCAAACTGTTTTTGTTGCCCTCAGTCACTTCTTGGTCTTACAGTTAAATGCAGCCTCTGCCATTTAAAATGTTTTAGGTGACCCATTTTAGGAGATTTTTCATCTGTCTGGTTATTAGGTCTGGCTGTGTTTTGGTGGATCTATTTTTTCTTTAAAAAGCAGTTAATAAATTCTACTAAAATTATATACCGTTCTCTTTCTTTTCAATTAACATGTCTGAGACAAGGCCACAGTGGAGGCCACTTGAGTTGACTAGACTTGCCCGAATGACTGTGGCATAAGTAAATTCTTTTAGTCCTTGACTTCAGCTTCAACCCTATTCATTTCCTGGATGTATCCTCTAATCTAAGACCGTAACATTGACATGTCTAATGAAGCGACCACAAATTAAATAGGAAAAACTGACTAAATGAAGAGAAAATGTATAAAACAAGCAAAAAGGGAACATTTTAAATGTGTGATTTAGAAAAGATCACAAAAGAGCTTGAGCTCACATTAACTTCTAGAGAACTTTAGCTTAGAAAACAAAAGATGAGTTTCTCCTCTGCCATTGTTTAAGGCTTTGATTAGGCCTTTCTTGGCCTACACTGCTATATAGGAAACAGAAGACTTGGAACAAGAACAAAAGACGTCAACAAATCTAATTGAGCTCGACATATGTGAAGGTTTTCCAAGAGCTCAGCTTGTTTTCACTGCAGAAAGAGTCTTTGATACTTTGTTATTACAATCTACACTTATATAAAATGGGGATTCATAAAATGAAGGATATTTACTCTGAGATACAAACTCAGGAACAATGTGAAAAAAAATAACATTCCCAAAAATGTTAAGGCAGAAGCTTTGGAATTTGATTCCGCAGCAAAATGTTTGAAACCTGGCTGTATATGTTCATTAGTGAAAATCAACAAAGCTCTGACATTTATTTGATAATTCCATGCAACTGTATATCTCAAGCCAACCATAATTTACATTCAAAAGTATTTGCTATTTCCTGTCGTATGGAAGTTGTATGCACATACTGTAAAAGAAACATACTATACCTTATGTTCCTCAGCATAACCTCCTAAATATTATTCTCAGGAATGTGTATGCATTGTGGTGGCTTTAGATGTTGGCAATATCTAGAAGGCAGCTGTCAACTAAACTATTGACTCTTTGATCACAGTGGAAACATGGGGCCAACCAGCAGCTGAGATGCTAAGCATCATAGAGAAGCAAGTTCCAAGAGAAGAAGATGGTTAGATCCAGGGGTAAGACGGCAGCTGAAGGATAATGTAAGGAATGACTTATTTAGGGAAAGTGTGATATAGACTTTCTTTTACTTCTCATTCTACTGCCAATCACAATTTCATGCATAGAGGCCTGAGTTTTCTTAGATCCCACTAGTATCCTACACCGGGACACTGGTTTGATCAGCCTGATAAATGTATGTTGTAAAGCATGTTTAAGAAGTGATTTTAGACCTGTTCCTTGGAGGTGGGGTTGCAACTTGCTTTTTAGAAGACCCAGATCACAGGCTTGCACATATGGGGAAGGGGATGGAAGAGATAATAACAGAGACCAGGTAGGGAGAGGCAAAAAAAGGAAATGGATCCATAGACCAGTCATAGCTAAAGAGAAATTGGGCTCCAAGAAAGTTCAAGCATCTTCATTAATGTTAGTTGCCATCTTTATTGCAGTTTACTGGCAAGTGTGATGTCAAGAGTAAAGAACAACAAATATTTACCTCCATCAGGGAAACCTTGTTTTTCTCATTCATATCCTTCATATCTGCACTTCCTTTTCTTGCCATATAGAAATTCTTGCAAGATAAAACAAATGTCTGTGTTAGATTTCAATATGACCATGACCAGTGTAAAGCAGTATTTCAAATGAAACTAGATGAAGCACATAGATTGACCAAATGAGAGTATGTGGATCTTTTCCTCTGCAGCAGCAGAGTTGCTTTATATCTTAAAAGGAATCTAAAAACCCAAACATTGATGGAAGCTTGCTCAGGGTTCTTCTATAAAAACTTTTGAAACTTACATTTATTTTATAATTTTATCGGTTTCTGAAACATTAGCAGTAACTGATAATACCAAGCTTCTGGTCCAACAGCTGAGAGCCAGCAGTGCTAGAGTAACGAAAAAGGAAGTGCGTACAAATTGCACAGACAGTCAAAATTCTGGCATTTTTCTAAAAACTATACCATAAATCACTAAAAATAGAAAATCTAAATAAAATTCTAAAGTGCTCTGAGGACCACATGACTGATATCTAACCAAATCCATTGGCATCAATTAGGGCTGTATTTATGCACCGAAGGCCTGTGCCTAAGACGACAGCTGTAAGAGGGTGTATTTTGGGAGCCTATACAATAGATTCAATTGTTTTCAATAAAAAATCACCCCAGCCACTGCTGGAGACTAGCTGTATAAATCTGGTGGTGGAGTTGGGGAGGTGCTTACGTTCGGTGCCTAGGGGTGGCAACGGACCTAAATGAAGTGCTGACACTCATGTTAGACACGGCTGCCATCAGGGCGGCACAGCTGTACCGGGCTTGGTGTTTTAAGGGGGGCCTGGCCGCGCTAAACTTCCTGGATTAGCCGGGCCCCCCTTGCGTTGCCAAAACCCCACAAAGTTTCCGAAAGCTTCCTAAAACAGCCTAACCCCGAAAGCCACAAAAACAGTCAAAAAGACACTCTTAGGAGCCGAAAGCCATGGAAAGAGCCAAAAGCTGCAGAAGGAGCTTAAAGCCTTCAACTGGATCCAAAAGCCACAAAAAGAGCCAAAAACCTCTGATTGGACCCGAAGAAGAGGAAGACCTTTAAAGGTAAGTTCCACAGAACACCAATGGTCTTTTTTAAATTTTTTTTTAAACCCTGGCCTCTTGTCTTTTTTAACTTTTATGTGGGACAATGGCCACCAGAGTTTTAAAAAAAAACTCGCCAAAATTTTTTTTTACTTATAGGGGGGCCCTGACCACCAGCTATTATTTTTTACTTGGAAAAATTGTAAAAACTTTTATGGTGGGCCTTGGAGACAGTTTTTTTTTAAATTTATATGGGGCCCCTGACCACCAATGATTTTTTTTTAACTTCTAGAGGTGCCTGACCGCCAATGGCTTTTCACAACCTGTGTGCATGTTTACCATTTTTAGTGCTGATGTCAGTATGGCCTTTTTACTGTGGTGTGGGTGGGATCCAGGGTGGGGCTTGGGTAGCCAGGCTTGGGTGGAAGGGGACTAGGGGGCCCAGAAAATTTTGTTATAAGGTGCCCCATGATTTCTGATCACTGCCCTGATGTTAGATAATGAAAAAGATTGGCCATAGGGCTCATTTAGAAGCTGGAAGGCAGGGTGCAAAGTGTAAAAACCATGCAAAAACTTTATCAGGATTTTCTTCCAGCCCTTGTCTATCTTTCAGTGGCAAATCCAAGATGGTGGCACCCATGGGGTTCATGTGTGTCATGGTGTTAACATAGTGATGCCGTGATGCCATTGTTTGGTGCCTAATTCACAATAAATCACTGAAATGCCTATATTCAATGTATAGTTTTGAGTGTTCCTGGGTGCAATATAATTCCTAATTTCTGGCTTTTGACCTTCCCGCTTTGACTTATGGCTGACCACTGCCTGGCCTGATCTTTTGACTGGGTATGACCACAAACTTTCTTAACCCCTTGGACACTGCAAATCAGACTGTTACTTGTCAAGCCTGTAAAACCGTTTCCTCCTTGGCCGCGACTCCAATCTGTCAAGCCGCTAGAATCTGACAATCCTCCATTTATTTGCACCTTTTCCTTGACAAACTGCTCTGAGCACAGTGACCTACAGCTACCCCTGTTTAATGTTCAAAATATCATTTGTGCTCCTTTAAAAGCTTCACCACCCTATCACTGGATTAGTAGGTGCTGACTACCCCATGCACTACAGCACGCAAGGATTTCTTGTATACATTTTATATAACCAGAGGTCCTCCCATGTATAGTGTAGAGTAGAGACTCTTTTATAAAGGCGACCTTCCCCTTGAATTACTGTTCCAGTGTAGTGTAGAATATATGGTTTATTACAAAGCCATTATAATGGTTAGATTCTGATCTATAGTAGAGCTTTAGCAGCCAGCGTACCACAAGGTTGTGACTTTCCCACCCTGCCCCAATAGTTATTAAAGGCAAAATGAAACGGTCTTAAGGTGGCCATAGACACAAAGATCTGATCGTTCGAATCCTTGAACGGTCGGACTTTCCCATCTCCCGACCTGCCACTAACCTTCCAAGTCAAATTAAGTAGTAAAAAGCACAGATTAGCTGATGTTCTGGCAATGTTCTGCCCCTACAGGGATCGTACGAAAGTTGTATCCGACAAAACCTAGTGACAGTCTCCCACTGAAAATCGTATGATCAGCAATACACGCAGACATATTATCGGCAGCCGACAGAAATTTTCTAACCCGTCCGATTGACCAAACAACCGATCTCCGCCTGACAAAAAATGTCGGGGCTCTCCACACATGGTCCGAAAATCAGATTGTTGCATCTATGGCCAGCTTTAGGAGTTGGGTGCTGTTGATTTGAATACAAAGCCAGATGAATGTGATTTAGTTACATATTGAATTGTACTGTAACAGCCACCTTACAATGGAGTAGCTGTGGTTTCCGTAATGGGATAACAAGTTAAAGAGGACCCCACAGGAGTAATGTCTGAGCACCTCCGCTCCATCAAGATGTGTGAGTGGCATTTAACAATGTGCATTTGATTAGGCCGCCTGCCTCCACTTGTACGCTCATGAGTCCCTTAATGACTTAATAATTGTTAATCAGTGGTTAGGGTTAGGGCAGGAGGCTACTGGAAGGTCTCAATCAGGAGGACAAGCATCTGATACAGGAAGCAATGTTGAATTTCATGCCTAACCTTAGCTGCTTTCTTATTCCGCGCCCTCCCCAAGCGACATAATTGTGTTTTCATGTACAGAATCACTTACAGCTGCCGAAAAGAGGATTCAGATGCTTAGCCATGCAAATCCAAAACCCTGTTTGATCATATGCTTTCGTTCAGACGTCCATGTCATATTCAGTAACTGCAGACATTGCAAAGGCTTTGGTGTTTAACTAGTAAATGTATTTTTCATAAGCCATTTCCTGCCAAATTAACGTCCCAGGAGGTCCCGCTTGGTGGCAATCGAATGCCTCCTGGCTTTAGCACTTACAGCAGTTGACTTTCTGCTGAACTGTTTAAATATCAGCTTTCAAAGGAACATCAAGCAGACATATTTGGGGAAGCCATCGCTGTTAGAGGTATTATGCAGATTAGAAACCGGGGGGCATTGTCAAACACTCCAGTGTTCCCAATACACCTAATAATCTCCTTTAGTCCAGATCCATCTAATCCACACATGCATTTAATTATGCATTAAAGGCTAAAGGAAGAAAACAATCCAAGAGCTACATTTGTATCTGAAAAGTGATTAGTATTTGAGGATTAAAAAAAAAAAAAAAAAAATAACAATTAAAAGATTTTGAATAAATAGGGTCTCTCAGTGTATGACTGTACTCATTACACCATTATTTCTGTAGAATGAACAACAGTTTACGACCAAACAATAACAACAAATGGAGTCAAATTGAATTGCTCCAAGTGTCAGTTGGCCAAACACACAAGTGACTGCCCACATAGGAAAATTTATGTTTATATCCTTTTCCCTCTTCCTCTTAGCTTCACTCAGTTGCGCATGCGCAGTAGAACGAAAAGCCGAACCTAAACTAAAAAGTCAGCTATTTAGTTCAACTGTGCATGTGTTTGCCCTGGGAAATTTGAAGCAAGAAGAATCCAGAAGAGGATTGTTCTGTGGTGCTCACTGGTATAGCCCCGGGCCGGTGCAGTTTTCTGCTGATAGGAGCACCATCCTGGGGGGTTTTAGGTAAGTCAATACAATCACTTTGGGTGCCTAACATTTGGCACCCCCCCAAGTGCAAGAACACTTTCCTTTAAGCATTTTTAATTATTTTTGATGAACACATATAGGAAATATATACATATACTTAAAGGGGTTGTTCATCTTCAATTTAACTATTAGTATGTTATTCTGAGACAATTTGCAATTGGCTTTGATTTTTTATTAATTGTTGTTTTTGAGTTATTTTGCCTTTTTTTTCAGCAGCCCTCCAGTTTGCAATTTAATCTTTTTGCTAGGGTCCAAATGACCTTAGCAACCACGCATTCTTGAATTAAAGTCTGGAATATGAACAGGAGAGGGTCTAAATAGAAAGAGGCGTAATAAAAACTAGCAATAACAATACTTGTGTAGCCTTACAGAGCATTTGTTTTTAAATGGGATCAGGGACCCTCATTTGAAAGCTGGAAAGAGTCAGAAGAAAAAAATAAATAATGAAAGCCAATTGAAAAGTTATTCGTAATTGACCATTTTATGACATACTTAAAACTTAATTTAAAAGTGAACTACCTGTTTAAAGGAGAAGGAAAGTCTAATGTTACCTGAGGGCGCCAAATATTAGGCACCCCAAGTGATTGTATTGACTTACATGAAACACCGGGCTAGTGCTTCTATCAGCAGAAAACTGCACCGGCCCGGGGTTATACCAGTGAGCACCACGAAGCATTAGACTTCCTTTCTTCCGCTGTCTTCACTAGGCTGTGCATGCGCATTAGAATGAAATGACAAACTTTAACTTAAAAGTCGGATTTTTCATTCTACTGCGCATGCGATTTCCCCAGGAAATTCAAGATAGAAGAGGACGGAAATCTACCGCTCTACGTGCTTGCTGTGCCGGTGCAGTTTTCTGCTGATAGGAGCACCGGCCTGGGGTTTCAGGTAAGTCAATACAATCACTTGGGGGTGCCTAATATTTGGCACCCCCAAGTAACTCTAGACTTTCCTTCTCCTTTAATGAGAGTCTTGTCTCTTGACTATTTTAATAAACTTGGGGGGGGAAATAGCTTGAAATCTTTAGAGACAACTCCCATTGCCTTCTATAGAAACTCAGCAACTTTTTACTCCAGTTTTTACCCTTTTTAACTTAAGTAAATCGCAACTATTCAAGCTAGGCTCACGTTTGTGTTTTTTCCCCCCCTGTGTCAGTACGAAGGTGTAAAAAATATTTTATATTGAATTGCAAAACAATCTTGAATTAATCTTGAACATTCATAAATCTGCCCCAAAGCTTTGCACTTTACATGTCATCCCCTTGAGAATTGTGTAGCTCTGTCTGTTGGCGGATTAGAGTTGCAGCTGGTTCTAAACTGTGTGAGCTGTGTGTTTCTCCAGCGCTTGCGCCTGTGCCGATACTTAAACGATCCCTTGTGTGTTACAATGAACATAGTTAACATTCTATCCCATGCAAGAATCATTTCTAACCTCCCCAAATGTCACGTTTGGAATTCTCCTCAATGTTTTAACATTCCATTCTTACCTGGGGGTTCTTAAACACTGCATATTTCTCATTCTTCTGCAAAAAATGAATCGTGTTTTCGCTGTCTCTTGTCCAATCCGCTAAAATGTCAACAACGTTTTCATGGTCTTCGAAGAATCTCTCTGATAGAATAATAATTATAAGGCGGGTAGGTCAGCACGTCACTTCTGGGAATGTGTGTTTTTTGTGATACATTCATATGCACATCATTATCCTGAGTTATTCTTTATGATTAGAATCACATTCACTGCTCAGACATCTACATGGACTTTCCAAGGCCGAGGTTTTTTTTTTTTTACTTTGTGTTCAGGCCACTATGTAACAAGAGTACAACGTTTTGTGTCAATGTAATTGCTACAGAAAGCAGTGTCTCTGAACTGCTGGTTCTAACTAAATGTACTGCTGAATCAATGCAACAAGTGTGAGCTGGGAACTCCTGTAATTCCTTGTCCCCAATTACCTTTCCTGTGTGGGGGTCTGGGGTACCAGGAACATCTTTTTGCCGCACCTGTTTTTTCAACTCGCCTCACTGGTGCAGCGCCCCTGTATGGGATCTTTCAGTAATTTGGATCTCAGTACTTTCCCCCACCAATAAAATACTTGCTTTTAAACAAGTAAATTGGTAAATTGTACCTGGTTGCTATGGGTTACTGCTCCTGGGCAAATTTAGTGCCTTTTATTGTATAAACCCATTTGTGTGCTTAAAAATCAGTTAAACAATAAACAAACCCAATGGAATCGTTTTGCCACCAATAAGGGGTATTCATTACTGGGGTCAAGTAAAAGCTACTGTTTAAGTCAGAGGTCCCCAACCTTTTTTTACCCATGAGCCACATTCAAATGTAAAAAGAGTTGGGGAGCAACACAAGCATAAAAAGTCCCTTGAGGAGCCAAAGAAAGTTTGTGATTGAATATTTGCTAGCCCCTAGGTGAACTGGTAGCCTACAGGAGGCTCTACTTGGCACTATACTTAGTTTTTATGCAATCAAAACTTTCTTCCAAGCCTGGAATTCAAAAATAATCACGTGCTATGAGGACACTGGGAGCAACATACTTTGGAGGGTCCCAGTGCCCTGCCTACCCTCTTGCTTCCTGTATAGTTACACCACTGCAGACAGGGCTGGTTTAAAGGACAAGGAAAGTTAAACTAAAGAAGTAGTTAGAAATGTTGTATATTATGTTTTGTTCTTCTGTACCAGCCCAAGGCAACCACAACCCTTTAGCAGTAAAGATCTGTGTCTCCCCAGTAGATGCCCCAGTAGCTCCCCATCTTCTTTTCTGATTCACTGATTCACATGCTCTGTGCTGCTGTCACTTACTGAGCTTAGGGACCCACTCACAATATACACTACACATAGAATAGAAATATAGTCACAATATAAGGCTGATTAGTCATTAATACAGATAATTACTACATGGCAGCACAGACACCAGTGCAACTAGCATCAGAATTTAATAATCAGCCCTGTAGCATCAACTTATATTACAGACCAACCTCATTTTCTAATTGATAATTAGTGACGACCCCTAAGCTTAGCTTCTCAACAGCTGCTCAGAGCCCACTGAGCATGTGAGTGTCACAGACACTTTCCAAGATGGTGACCCCCTGTGACAAGTTTGAGGTCCTGGATCATTGCTGCTATTGACAAGCTGAAACTTTAGACTTGTGCAGTAAGTTCAGTATATAAAACATGGCATTTTTAGCCCTATCAAAGTTTAGGGTTTAGTTCTCCTTTAAATGCAGTGAGAGGGGTATTTGTCCTGGAAACTAAATTATACTTCCTTTGATGCCACCTAGACAGGGCTCGTCTAAGTATGTGGTTGTGAGAGGGGCATTTGCCCTGGACCACCCCAAACTAGAGAAACCCTTTGGAGTGGGAAATAGAGAAATAAAACACACAGATTGATAACATTATTTAGGGGCCCATTTATTAAATCTTGATTTTTTATGGTCAAGGTTTTTAGGGGGAAAACTCCAATTTTTCATGGAAAAATAAAAACTCTAATTTTTAGTGCTTTATTATACCCCAAACTGTTAAATGTACCCCTAAGGGGCACATTTACTAAAACACCAATTTAACAATTTTTTTAAAATTAAAACAAACTTGGCTTATCTCCAACTCCCATCCATGAATTTAACTCATTTATCAATACATTTGTTTGCATTTGATGCCTGAATCGCTGAAATTTTTCTAGTTGTCTCCCAAACTCCCCAAATCTTTCAGATTGTCATACCAAACCCAGAGCAGATCACCATTGACTTTTACATGACATCGACAGGTTTGAGATGGCGTATTTTCAGTTTTGGATTTTTAGCAGCTTTGGGGTATTATACTGTAAATCTCTAAAAATTCACGGTTTTGTTTTTCCACAATGTGAGTTTTTCCCTCCAAAAATCTTGACCAGAAAAAATTGAGGTTTAATAAATGGCCCACACTACAAACCCCGAATGGTTTCTGTTTATAACAAAAGCTGAGGTTGGTGGCTACTTGAAGTCCTCTTCAAGCAAGTCCTTCTTTCATCAACTGCCTGCACAGTTGAAGTCAGGGTCCATATTGGCTTTGACGTCTTTAAAAAGGTTTTAATTCTGTTTTTTTAAAATGCCCCGCTAAGATGGAGACCCAGCCTTCATTTATTACTAGGAGTCCCTCCTCTTACTTTAGTGCCTGCACTGGGGAACCAGAGAGTGCCATTGTGATTTATTGAAGCACTTTGCATTTGTAAAGAAGCCTGATGGATTCAGTGTTGGACTGGCCCACAGGGATACCAGGAAAACTCCCGGTGGGCCAAGGTGTCAGTGGGCCTCTTGCTTCTAACAATTTGGCCTATTTCAGGTTCATTCCTTACTTCTTTATGTGGAAAAAGAGGCTTAATAATGGAAGAATAGAGTTTAGTAAGTAGATCTAAAAGGAGAACAAAGAGGTTAAGTGAGGAGAGAAGGAATAATAGTTTGGAAAGTTAGGCCCCTGGTCTAAGGTTTTCTGGTGGGCCCCTGGCATCCCAGTCCGACACTGGATGGATTCCACCATTAGGTATAACTAGAGATGCCAATAAATGAATGACATGATAAAAGTGGATTCTCAATAGAAGCAGTACATGCACAGACTCAGCAGTTGTTTCCCAAGGAGAGTGGTAAATAAACTTCACGTGGCATTAACTAATCTCTGCTTTTTCCGGCTCACATCGTGCAGTATATGTAAGGAAGAAAAATGCTGGGAGGGTGGGTTCCTGCCAGATTCCTAGATGGTACTTACCTATCTGCAGTTCAGGGATGACTTCAAATAAGCACCACTCAATGCTGCAGTCACAGTGGGTTTTCTCAAACAGATTATCCAGCACTTCTCTCACTGTCTGATGCTCATCCACCATCAGGGTTTTGGTGCTGCTGTCAGTCATATGGATCTTAACAATCCGCTGTGCAGACAAACATTGGGAATATGCATCAATATCATATAACAGGTTTTTGGATAACAGATCCCGTGCCTTTATAAACGTTAGCAGTCACAATAGCAGTGGCCATTTATGAATAAGCACAACTTTGCAGATAAAAAGGCTTGCTTTGAATTGTTGAATGGAGGTTGAATGGAGAGTTCTGATACGTTACATGACCTTGTTAATATACTGTGGATACTGTTTATAGTTAAAGGAATATTGTCGCGGGAAAACATGTTCTTTTCAAAACACACCAGTTAAAGGACCAGTAACATCGACATTTTTAAAAAAAAAAGAATTCAGTAGTATACATTAAAAAAAGACCCCAAGACAAATTAGACGTTAAAACCGCTAAGCTTTTATTAAGAAATGACTTACTGAAACTTCGCTAGCGCTCCTTTTCAGAAAAGGTGATCCGGCGATCCATTGTGCGGTTCTCAATTTCTCCTTCCTGCCTTCCTTATAGAAGATAGCCAGGGAGGAGAAATAGAGTGCTGCATGATGGATCTTTGCCCTGATGCCTTTTCTGAAGAGGAGCGCAAGCAGAGTTCTGTTAAGTTATTTGTTAATAAAAGCTTTGCGATTTAAAGTAAAAAAACAGTAGAGTGAATTATTTGCAATGTAAACCATGTTATTAGAAATAAAAATTAAGCCATAAAAATCATGGGGTTGGGGTTGGTTTCTCTGGAAGAAAACCGCTTGCGAAGGGACATGATTACACTTTACAAATACATTAGAGGACATTATAGACAAATATCAGGGGACCTTTTTACCCATAAAGAGGATCACCAGAGGCCACCCCTTCAGACTAGAAGAAAAGGACTTTCATTTGAAGCAGCGTAGGTGGTTCTTCACAGTGAGGACAGTGAGGTTGTGGAATGCACTGCCGGGTGATGATGTGATGCTGATTCTGTTGATGCTTTTAAGAGGGGTTTGGATGATTTTTTGGACAGACATAATATCAAAGGCTATTGTGATACTAAACTCTACAGTTAGTATAGCTATGGCCATATATGGTTTGTGTGAAAGAGTGGAGGGGGGTGTGTGTGTGTATGCTGGGTTTTAATTTGGAGAGGTTGAACTTGATGGACTTTGTCTTTTTTCAACCCAATTTAAGCAACCTTTTTATTTTGACTTTATATACATCAGCATTCTTATTCTACTTTTTTCCAAGGTCAAACCAGGAGGGAATGCTGAGGGAGAGGTGATAGTAAGTGAGGGCAGGCTGTAGTAAGAGAGAGTAGTAATTGAGGGACAGACTGGTTATTAGGGGAAAGTGTGACGTCCCCTATAGTAGGAAAAGGGGCAGATTTACTAATGGTCGAATTTCTAAATGAAAAAACATAAAAATTCGACCATCAAATTTTTGTTGGGGGCCATCTTTGATCGAAAATGGACCAAATAGGTCAGTTTTGGATCGAATTGAAATTGTTTGAATCGTTCGAATGCATCGTTCTATTCAAACGATTTCAACCAAAATCCTTCAAATTCTTGGCAATTTCAGGACAGGCTCTAGGAGGTCCCCCATAGGCTAAAATGGCAATTCGGCAGCTTTAAGGTGGCGAAGTGTCCAATTCGAGGATTTTAAAGAGACAGTACTTAAAAATTCGAATTTTCATATTTTTGGCTATTTGATAGTCGAAGTACAGTAGCCCAAAATTACTTTGAAATTCAAATTTTAAAAATTCTAATTTTATTCGAAAATTTTCTTTGACCCTTAGTAAATGTGCCCCTATGGGGCAGATTCACTAAAGCGTGAAGTGTCTAACGCTAGCGCTAATTCGCCAGCGTGACGTCATTTCGTAACTTCGCAAATTCACTAACACCGACTCGAATTTTTGCTAGCGAAGTAGATAGACTAGAGCAACTTCGCACCCTAACGCCAGGCAAAGTTGCGCACTGACGAAGGATCGTAATTACGCTAATTCACTAAGATGACCATTTTACTGAACGTTAATTACAGACCTGGTGAAGGTCAATACAATAGATAGGAGTTTGCAAAAAAAAAAAAAATGGAAATTTTTTCTAAGTCCCAAAAAAAAACGCTGTCGTGTTTTACCTTTTGTAGGGTGATAGTCTGAAAAAGAGCGAAATTTTTTGGGGGGGCTACTAGGGTTGCCATCTTTTATTGAAAAAAATACCGGCCTTCCTATATATTTAACTTTTTTCCCTATTAATAACATTGGGATCAACCATCAAAAATACTGGCCATGTTGGTAAAATACCGGCCAGGTGGCAACCCTGGGGGCTACCCTCCTTCCCCCCTACATTTCCTAACATATGGCAACACAACTATACAGGGGGCACATGTAGGGCAATAGGACAACTTTATTTTATTTATTAAAGGTTTCCTGGGCTTGTGTAGTGGAATGTAGTGGCTGTAACATATACTTCTATTATACTTTGAAATTCGCGCTGTATGCAAATTAGGCATCGCTAGTGTAAATGTGCTTTGCCTGGCGAAGTAACACTAGTGCAACTATGCTACTGTTCTCCTAACTTCGAACTTTAGTGAATTTGCGTAGCGCTGGCGAAAATTCTCCTAGCGAAGTGTGGCGAATGTTAGCGAAGGCAGTGCTAGCGCAATTTCCGCACTTAGTGAATTTGCCCTTTTGAGTCAACTTGCCATTTTATTGACTGTTTATAGAAAACACACTGTGTAAAATGTAAATAAAACCCCCATATTTATTCAATTGCAAATAGTACAAATACAACATATCAAATGTTAAAACTGAGATATTGTATTATTTTACGGAAAATATAGCTTGTAAAGACCTTATAACTAGGATATGCTTTCCTATGTCTGAGTGCAAAATATTTTCAGTTATGACTGGCAGAGCAAAGGAGGGAGGACAAGCCATTGGCAAATAAGTAACTTGATCAATAAATATATTTTGCTTTTAATCTTTGCTGTAGTTGCAGTCATGGGAAGCAGAAGTGGGGCATTTATTCACACAAACAGGAAGGAGACCTGTTACAATGAGCCTGCCCGTTTGGCGCTGATAAAGAGGAAGCTCCTTCTCTGCCCTTTGTGGTTTCATAATTGGAAAACATTATAGTCCAGCAAGACTGTAAAAGAGAATAAAATCCTGTGTGTGCAGATTTCCATGGGAACCCTCCTGACCCTCCTGACTTGGATGAATTCTGTTCTCAAGCTTGTCTTGGTTATTAATCTCCTGGCCTTGAGGGTAGAGCCACCTGTTTGGCTATAAGAACAGTTCTTTGGTTTTCTGTGCTGTGGAGGGAAATCTCTATGCTCTCCAACCAGTAACTCACATTTTACAAGTCAATTGAAACCCTGTGATCTCTTTATTTGGGGTTCTGATGCTTTGTGAGTTCAGAATTCACAGAGCTTTTGTCAAATAAACTTTTGTCTTTTATCCTCAAGTGATCTCCTGTAACTGAACAGCAAGAGGGAGTTAGAATGGCTCATAAGTGTCACACCTCCCCCTCTAGTCTCATATATTGTCCTGCACCTAGTATATATATATATATATATATATATATATATAAACTCACTAGCGCCACATGGACTGAACAGGTGAACAGGGATTATGATTTATATTTATTTTTGTAAATTCAATCCAATAGGTGTATTGAAATTGAAAATCTTGATTGTTTCCATATGTTTATGAAATGGATACGCTTTAGGTATTAATAAATTGAAATAATGATATGTGAAGTTAAAATGCAAGAGGATTATGACGGATTATGGAGCAGTTGGAGTAATTTTTTGTTTTGCAACAACTGCGCATGCTCCAAAACTCCCCAAAATTGCTGAATCTCCAGTCTCATTCTGAAGATTACCGAAGCGGCTGAAGATGGCGTCCGTGAAGTCCGATGCCTGAATCTGCACCAAGGGGTAAGTAAAACGTAACACTTAGGCTGTTATTGGTGGGGATGGTGGTAGGGGTTTTGTAAATTTAGGGTTGAATTTTCCTTTGAATTCTCCTTTAAGGTATGGTGATCCAAATTACAGAAAGATCCCCAGGACCCAAGTATTCTGACTAATAGGTCCCATACATGTACTTTTGAGTTGGGTGAAGCTGTTTTAGACATAGATTTTGTGGGTTGCAGGGTGATGGCTGTCATGGGTTCAGAGCTAACCCAATGGCGCTTGGTGCAACTATACAGAACTGCAAGATTGTGTTTGGACACACATTTTTAATGGCTGGCATCAGTATGTGAAATATTCGCATCCATTCTAGCACAACCACACGACTGCTTTCATAAATGACACATTGGCGGGTATTTATCAAAGGTTGAATTTTAGAGTTTTATAGACCACCAATGAACTTGCAATTAAAACAATTTCTAATTAAAGGAATTGTTCAGTATAAAATTAAAAACTGGATAAATAGATAGGCTGTGTAATATATTTTTTATTTCTAATATAGTTAGTTGGCCAAAAATGTAATGTATAAAGGCTGGAGTGAACAAATTCTTTTGATCCTTAGCATGCAGCTCAGATTCGAAAGCAACAGTTATGTCCCATGGGGCCCCCCTTAAAGTCACTGACTCAGCATTAGAGAGCTGCAAAGCAGGAAGTAGTGTTCTGGCTATTCTGTTACACATCCAGTCACTCAAGCCTTTATAGTACATTACATTTTTGCCTAACTATATCAGATTTTTTTTTTATTTTGCACAGCCTATATATACAGTTTTTATTATTACACTGAACTGTTTCTTTAAAAAAAAAAAAAAGGAAAATACTTGAATCAGTGAATTTGGGGTTAACAACCCAAAAACTCGAGTTTTCGGCAGGGAAAACCTTGAATTGCTCCAACTGATGAAGTTTATGGGAAAAACCCCCAGAAAAAAACTTGAACATCACGAAGGCTATTAACATATTTAGATGGTTCAAAGGACCTCTGCCATTGACTTCTACATGAACTAAGGTTTTATTTAGATGGTGTATTTTTGGATTCAAGCTATTTCCAACAGGAATTTTCATTAAAGATGCACCAAATCGGATTCAGTCGTACCCCCTGAATCCATGGCGAGCAATTCGGCCGAATACTAAACTGAATCTGAATCCTAATTTGCATATGTAAATTAGGGGTGGGAATGGGAAAACATTTTTACTTCCTTGTTTTGTGTCAAAAAGTCATGTGATTTCCCTCCCCGTCCCTAAATTGCATATGCAAATGAGGATTCAGTTCACCAGGCAGAAGGATTCAGGAAATCCGAATCCTGCTGTAAAAGGACGAATCCCCAACCGAATCCTGGATTTGGTATATCCCTAATTTTCATGGAAAGCACAACTTGAACCCTAAAAATCTGTCCCCTAATGTGTACAAAGGAACATTGTATGAAGTATCTGGTTTCCATACACATAAGACTACACAAATGCTAAATTTAAAACCACATTGATTTAAAATGTTGGCAACTAAATATGCAGAAAATAAATGTCAGTTATTGCATCTAAATTAGAGCAGAACAATATTATTTTTTTTCTGCTACTTACTTTTTTAACTTTGGCTTCCTTCATTTTGCTCAGGGCAAGTGTAATTTTATCAGCTTTTGCCTTGGACTCTAGTTCCTCCTAAGAGACGTTTTGGCAAAGACATAAAATGCTCGTTAATATATATTCCTTCCTTTTCCTGTGGCACTCATCCACCATGAAACAATTGCCAGGAAATAAAATACAACATTAGTGCAGAATGGAAATCTAAACTGATTATAAAAAGTAGAGATCAAAATAGCTATTTTTGTTATTTTCCTAAACCCACCAAAATTTAGACAAAATAAAGCTTCCCCTTATAGAAATAGCATTCCATAATGGCTGCTGCTTTCAGTTCTGTTTGGAGATAAATATCAGGGGTAGGAATCACACTGGGGAATATACAGTATCCATGGTTTTCTTCTGTCCTTATGACCTCAACTTTGAAACAGAGGCAACCAGAATTTTAGTGCACAGCTACAGTGTCGGACTGGCCCACCAGAATACCAGGAAAACTCCCGGTGGGCCAAGGTGTCAGTGGGCCCTCATGCTGCTAAACTTTTGGCCTATTTCATGGCCATTCCCTATTTCTATGAGAACAAAGAGGCTAAATAGATGGAATAACTGATTATAGTATGTAAAGAAAACAAACTAGGAGAATAGAGTTTGATTGAGGAGATGAAGAATATTGGTACTGAGAGTGGGCCCCTGGTCTAAGGTTTTATGGTGGGCCCCTGGTCTAAGGTTTTTGGGTGGGCCCCTGGTGTCCCAGTCCGACACTGCACAACTATCATGAAGGGGGTATTGACTAAAATACCTTTGTGAAGAGCATTTGAATAGATGGCATTTTAGATGCTGGAGTGTTGATATAATGTGTGCTGTAAAATTTCCTCCTAGATAACTGCCTGCCATGACCATTATCGTGGTTCTGATGGGCCCCAAGGGGGTGGGGGCCCTGGTGCAATTGCACCCTCTGCACCCCTGGTAGTTATGTCACTGCCTCCAACTTGCAAGTCTCCAGCTGTTGTTGAACTGGACTTGCATTTCAGCTGGTAGGATGCAATGAAACATAGTTCTATAGCAGTTGGAGGGCCACAATTGGCATTTCTCTGACTGCCTAGTTGTGACGATTAATGTATATTTTTCTTCTGCAGATTTCATATATCCCATCTCAACCTCCTCTATACATTGGGCAGAGCTATAGTGGAGGTGTGTCTATGTTAAATATAACATATATGGCAGCCGTTGGAAAAAAGCTGATTGTTTATAAAGACCCATTTCCTGAGAAGAAACTAACCCCCCCCAAGAGATTTGGGTGCAGGGGGTTATAACCCAGAGACCTCCTTTCACCAGAAACACTTTTTTGATGAATATGTGGATGAAAATGTGGTTGAGAGATCTGAGTGCAGGGGTTATATTTCTTAGACCGGCCTGGTCAAACTTCTTCAACATGACCAATGCCTGCTACAATTTGCAGTGTGAGGGCCCTCAACCAGCAAAAATCCAATATTTATTTTGATTTCAGGTGAAGATTTTTGTTTGGTTGGCTTATTGTTTATTCTTAGTAATGTATTGTCTAGTGGTAAGTTTTCTGCTTTTGCATTTCATATTAGAGTCATGTGTATTGGGAGGTGCACCTATGAACTAACCTATTATTTCCGAATTGCTTTTTGCAAAGCCAGTGAATTCTTGGAGGCATAAAGTCAGTTTTAGAAGTGCAGTGTTAGAATTGGGGATTGGTATGAAAGCAGCCAAAACAGTTAATTATTTAGGGACTGTTAACAAGTATTTTAAGATGTATATATACCTATAGATATAGACAGATTAAACATTGATCTATTTTTTTAAGGTATAGCTTTAAAGTAAGCAAACATGAGCTTGTATGCTAATTCAGATATATTTTGCAGATTTTAAAGATAATATATCTCAGGACCAAGAAGCTAACAAGATGCCTTGATCCCACTAACCTCCCCTTACTAGACCTGATTGCATTGCAGCTCCACTGGGGGCTGGGTGGGTAAGCAAACAGCTGTCAAAATCTCCCAGTCCCAAGTGTAGCAGGTAGAATGCCATCCCAAGCTTCTTACCACCCTAGGCCTACAGGTGGCCATAGACGCACAGAGAATCTCATACGAAACAAATTTTCGTACAATATTCGGTGCGTGTATGGTGTTAAATGAGCCGATATCGTCAGAAGATTTAGATATTGGTCGGCTGGTTGATCCGACTGCACGGAAAATCTTGATCGGATGCCTTTGAAGTTGTTAGTACTGAATCGTCGTATGCAGGTAGAATTCTATTGTTTCTACCTGTATATCGGACGATTCAGCTGTAAACGTATGTGTTGAAACAAAAGATCTTTCTTGGAAACAGCTTTGTGATTGTAGTAACAGCATTTTAACCAGTTTGCAGTGACATGAAAAATAATTTTAGCACTGGAGGAAAAATAGTTTTGAACATTAAGGTCACTTGGAGATTGTTTTTCCTTTTATCTGTTGTATGAAGCTGATCCGTGCTAAATCATAAATTATCAATAGCAACAAATCCGATTTGGATCAGCCTACTACATTAAAAATTAAAAGTCTGATTGGCTGATTTTGGGTAACTGCCTTGTTGCTTCTTAGCACCTATGTCATAGATCAGCACCTACATTTGGCAACTGATATGGAAGGCTGCTTAAAGTGTCCTTGTTCAGTGCCAGTAATAGAATGAAAAATGTTTATAGGGTTCCCCCTGTTTGAAATGCAAGTGGCAAAAAGGTGTAGTTGGAGAAGCACAGGTTGGTAATAAACTTATAAAATGAACAGGTAGGTCAATAGTATTTTATGTGGGAATTTGTCAAATTTTTCCTTATTAAAATCAGACAGCTCTTAATACAGCCCCTTATTGTTTGCCAGAAAGAAAGCCAGGCAACCAAATAACCCCATCACAGCCATACGGCCACATTAGGAATACAGGAGTTCCTACATGTACACCTACAGTAGCTTCTTATTACTGTAGCGATATATCAGTATCTCAGTAGCAAGGCTTTGTTTTTTTCAGAATTACCTGCGTTTTTGGCTCAGTAGGAGGATCAGGAGGGGGAGGAGGATAATATGGCTCAAATTCTGGAGGGGGTGGTGGAAGAGTTAGGTCTAATGCTACTATGCTAGGCATGGGGGGTGGTTGAAAATGATAGCTGTTGCTGGTATCTGCAGGAGGAGGAAATGGTGCCATGGTTTTGTTATTGTAATTGGCAACATTCTGTTCAGTATCAGTGATATCGGCCACTAGTTCGGCCATCAGCGCATCCAGGTCATTGTCTTCCAGTGCATTGAGCGACTCTGTAAAACAGGAAAGCAGGATGGTATAATTAATATTTGCACTTTGTTTGCTGTTGTTTACAAGGTATATTCTACAAATCCCTTCTAATCACCTAATCCCTTAATCTGGAAAGTCCATATAGTAAAACACATACTTGGACTGGTTACATATAGGAGACTTATGGAAAGGCCTTAATCATGAGTAGAATGATTAATGCTAATCAACTTATGTTGAACGCAACATTGCATCTATACAATACAGATAGATTTAAATCCAATGGCTTCTTTATTGCTATCTGTTACAGGGCATGGGCCGACTGGGCTACCTGTATCTGTGCATTACCCTGTTTGAATCTATTTAACCATTAACCTTATCTATATTTTATGTTTCTATTTGGTAGTCTGGGAGCAAGTCTTTACGGGCAGATCTGTGTACAATACCATAAGAGCAACATTACTCACCATTCAAATCCTTAAAGCCAACGGAGAAGTTGATCTCTGTTGTTGACTCACTGCGAGTGGGAGGTGGAAGGGATTCCATTTCTAAACTCTGTGGGAATAACCCATGGAACAATATTAAAACACAATACCAACAATACAGAATTTCATAAACTGAAGCTCCTCATGTCTTTTAGACACAAGAAAGTAGGCTAGGTCATTGGGAGGCATGAAAAACACACAGGATACAGGATGGCACAGTTCAGGGCCACCAAAATAGGAAGTCAAAATACATCTTAGTTTAAATTAAAAGCATTCCTAGTTTATTTAGTCTATACACAATTATAGACAAATAATCTTACGGCATTGTGGCATAAAACGCACAAGGCTATTTGTCTATGATTGTGTATAGAATAAATAAGATAGGAACACTTTTAAATTAAACTAAGCTTTTTTTTATGTTATATTTCTGTGGTCCGGAACTGTGACTGCCTGTGTCCTGTGTAGTTTTACCTGGTCTGGCTCCCTAACCTGAAGGTCCTAGGCTTAAGCACCCAGACCCACTGTATACTTGTAAAGAGGTAAGCAATCAGCTTATCACTACATAACTTTGGAAGGCATGTTTAGGGAGGTTAGAAGGGGTACTTTTGGGGAGGGGATGAAGTGGAGCAAAAGGTCAGGGGAATATGTAGAAAGGATTATGGTGGAATGCTGGGTTATAGGTGAATAATATGTGACCAGGTTCAGAAGGTTTCTGAACTGGGTAAAGAGCCTTGAATGATTACATAGCATCTTTAATTTTTTTGTAAATTCCATATACATTTTTGGCAACAGTGAGCATATTCTCTCTACAACTGATTTCTCTCCTATGCTATCATTTTGTTTCTGCCTTCCTACCCAGCCTGCCTCTCCTTACAATATATCTTATTAACATCCAAAGGACCTAGATTATATGTGTACAGTACATACACTACATAGCCAAAAGTATCCAGACACCTGCCTGTCCAATGTCACCTTCCCAAACCAAGGGGATTAATAGGAAGCTGATTCTCAGTTCGCTGCTACTCCTCCAGGAGGGCTTTGCAGAAGATG
The DNA here is from genome assembly GCA_024363595.1 of Xenopus borealis. Classification (NCBI taxonomy): domain Eukaryota; kingdom Metazoa; phylum Chordata; class Amphibia; order Anura; family Pipidae; genus Xenopus; species Xenopus borealis. The sequence goes on from CM044441.1 coordinate 21,053,233, forward strand.
TAGGAACATTGTTGTTGAGATATGCTTCCATTCAAGTCTCTGGTTACTCATGTCTATAGCTTGTATGTAGCTTCAGCCCTTCATTACATGTGCTTTCTCAAGAGAACCACATACAAGATGAGCAGGATATGCCAATTGTCTGTCCTTTAGGACCATTGGATGGATATTAGCGAGCTTTCCACTTGTGGATAGCAAGATCTGACCTGCAGGTCCTGGGAAGTGAAGGTCACTGCAATTGAAGACCCCAGTACACTCACAGCATTGTGTAACTGGTTTAACCAATTTTAATTTTTGCCAAACAGATGTGATGTGATCACACCAGATCAAACACCAATACATGACCAGTTATGAAAAATGGTGTGTGACCTGAATCCAGGGGCGTAACTACAAAGGAAGCAGACCCTGCAGCTGCAGGGGGGCCCAGGAGGAATAGGGGGCCCCATAAGACCTTAATTGATTAGCTATTTCAACATTTATTGGTAAAAAAGGAGAACCTCTGGATATGTTGGGGGCTCTATGATAAGTTTGCTGTGGGGCCCAGTTACATATAGTTACGCCACTGCCTGAATCCAAGCAGTTTATTCTCCCAACTTAACTGGATTTTTGAATGAAGGATCAGCGTACTTACTGAAATTTAGGAAACTTCAGTATTCAGCCAAATCTTTTTTTTTTAAAGTGTTGGGTATTCGGCCAATCCAAATAATCATGGATTTGGTGCAGGGGATCTGTAGCCATGGACAGCCATGCTTTATGGACTTAAAAAAAGGATTGCTCCTATGTCCAAATGGATCTACTATATTTAAATAACTGTATTCAATATCAGCCCAGCTGTAAGTGCACATTTTAACAGTTCTATTTTAGAAACGTTTCATGCAAGAAATGAACTGATTGAATCATTTCCAGTGGCGATTATGAGGAATAAGTGCTGAAACTAATAGTTTTTCAACACAAACATTACCGCTGCATCGAATGTGAGTTTCTCATGGTTACTAAAGGGAACAACACACACTGACATTATTTTGGATGGAGTCTTGAAAAGAACTGGAAGAACTTGATAGTCATTTCCTTTGTTATATGGAGGGGCAGCTGTTCTGTACTGTAAATTGCTATGATGTCACTCTGTCTGTTCCTCCGGCAATCTGGAAAGGATGCCAAGCAGACTGAACTGATTCTTTGTTTCCCCTTTGAAACCACTTATAGTCAATATTTATCCAGTCCGGAATGTCTCAGCGTGGGGCTGGGTAGCAATGTGGAATTTAGTAAAGGCAATGAATTGAGAATGATACACAGTTATCACTTCTTCACAAAGTTGTTATTCACGGAGTGCTCAGTCTCACCTGTGTTAGAAGGTCCATTTCTCCCAGCAAATTGCTGAACATTTCATCTATATCGTCCATCTGCAAAAGAGAAAATGGGATGGTTTGGTCAAAGCTTGGTGCAGTTTCACGTGTTTGTGGGAAAATGTGATCCTCCTAAGGGAGATTTTGTTACAAGATTCCCTTTTCTTATCTCAGGTAACTTGGGAAAATGTTGTGGAGAATATCTAAATTTGACATAAATGGACTTTGCAAACTGCACCTAATAAGTAAATGCTCCTTTTAGCTGTTTGTATAGTAATTTGGGAAACACTGCATAACAGATATGCATATTTGTCTTTAAAAAGCTGAGGAGTATTGCAGCTGTGCAGTAACCCCCACTAATAAACTGCAGTTAGCCAAACGAAGCTACCTGCTTATTGGTTGCTGTCGTTTATTGTATTATCACTTGCACTGGAGTAACTATAGAGGACGCAGACCCCACGGCCACAGTTGTGCATGGGTTGCGGGATCAATGCACACTGGGCCCTTTGCAGATTAAGCAGAAGGAAGGACCAGTGATTTTGGAGACAATTGGATGACATTACATTTGCCAACTGGCTGATCCCTGTGTTTTTCACTTTAAGGGTAGAACTCCATGGACGATTTGGGTCTGATCCAACACTGTCCAACGAAACATTGGCGTCAATTGGGATGCAGTGGAAATAAGGTAAGAGAGAGAAATGAAGTTGCAGCGTGCATCAGATATGACATAGCTGTCGGATGCAGATTCTGCATGCTGCGTCTGCATCTGACAGTCATGTTGGATGCCCGCTGCAACTTCATCTGACATTTCTATCTCTTACCTTATTTCCAGCGCATCCGACTTGATGCCAACAGATCGGACCCATTAAGTTCTACCCTTAAGCTCTGTCCGAATTTCAATATGGACAGAGTTTTGAAGCCAATCGCAACTGTACTGTCTGGGTGAAAACCAGACAGGTGGAAATCCTAGGTGGCTCATTGTAGTTAGACACCAATCACCAAGATTAGAAGTATGATAAAAATGTGCAAAGACTAATTAGGAAAATAAGTCATAAAGCCTTTATCCCTGTTTAAATTCAAATTTCATGAAGACTAAAATGTGACCTGTTGTGGCAATGATTATTATTTTCTTATTGACATGTATTTTGAATGATGAATATTGTTTGGCCATACATAATCATCAGCAGCAGCAGCATTATCTATTTATATAGCACCAGCACCAATTATACAGAATAAAAATTACTCAAAAGAGCTTATCTGGAGTGACTACTGTATCCCCATCCAAGTGGGAGCCAGTGATAGACTGGTTTGTACAATACAAGCTCTGCAAAATCATCCTGTACTGCAGGCACCTGCCCTTAACTCCATAACAGATACTACAGGGCATTTACTTATCAGACATCAAGTTCTTTTCACACAATGCAGATTTTCAGCAAAAAAATTCCAGTGTAATTTCAGGCTCAGTGGAAGTTGCACCCAATCCATAGACACAAATTGCTGAGTTAAGGTGGAGCGTATTGGCCTTATTTGCAAAACCAAAAGCAGTTGGCAAAGGGCAATAAAAGGCAGCAACACAGCCTTTGGATCCAGAGTGTTAATCAGTCTGGGAATTTCATTTAATGAGCTTGCACACTGAGAAATACAGACCAGGTGGTATTGCATAAATAAAGAATTATCTTTATAGAAAAAACATTTAGTTACGCAGCAAATACTCAATACAAACAGTGCATATCAAATCAATAAGCAACATTGTTCAAATACATAGCACCACATTGCAAAAAGTATACAAGGAAGCGGATACACTGGCCAGAAAATGAGAAGTACTCCAACATTTTGGCATAAAGCCTTTCTCATGGGGAATTCCTCCTCACCCGCCCACTAACTTTTGCATCATTTGTGTACACAAAGTAGGTAGCGACAGAAGGTTCAGCCCACATTGGGCCCCTGTTTGGCTGAGCTGGAGCTCCTTCCACTACTGTTTGGATTTTTGGAGTTTTGGATTATTGATCCAACCCTCAACTCTGAGTGTAATAACAGGGGGGCTCAAGTGCTGTGTAAGTGAGCACTAATAGATGTGTCCTTGAACTTGCATCTAGTAAATGGCCCCTAATGTATTTCCGAAACACAGTGTTAAAAAGCCATTAGCGTCAGTGCCAGGCCTAAGATTGAGGGTGCCCAAAGCAGCTGCCAGCCCTGATCACCCCAACACCACCCCCAACCTTTTCCTCTCCAGAACTCAGTCATCCACCACACCCCACCTTGGACTTTCAGACAAGCCTAAACTACTAGGGGAAGGCAGGCAGAAAAAGTATGTGCCCAGAGCCCACCACCATTACTCCTTGCCTCTTCTACACACCCCTAGGTGTGACCCTTAGGGCACATGTATGAAGCACTTATTAACATTGCCCTCAGTGGGAACCATGGAACACCATGTTCAGTGTGGTGGTGGTATCTCCAGGCTTTTCTAAAGTCAATAGGTGCACTTGCATGTGATTCATCAGAACGGACAGGGCAGACTCACCGGTCCACGGTGCAAATATGTGGAAGTATAAGGATCATGTTTTTTCGATGCAAATACCTTAAATGAAATGCATGAATATGCTGAACTTACGTGTCTATTTTAGCACAATTGCACTTGCTACTGTATTCATAAATGAACCCTCCAACCACAGTCTAGTTCCAATGGGGTAGGACCCAGCTGAGAAGAGGAGAGTTACAACAATATAGTACATTAATTCTTGAACCCTAAAGTAAAAAAATCCTATCCCCCATCCCCCTTCCCTACATAGACTCCCCTCCCCCAGCCTAGCTGCTACCTGGGCAAAAACCCCTAAGTCTTTACTTACTCCTCAGTGCAGATTCAGGGCATCAGAGTTCACAACACTCATCTTCCGGCACTTCGGTATCTTCATGTCTTGTTGTCATGTGCAGTTGTCGCAAACCGGGAAATTGATCCAACTGCTCCAATTCACAGCTTTTATTCCGAAGATTACCCAAGAGAATGCCCCGAATCTTCCCCAAGGGGTAAGTAAAGACGTAGGTACATTTGCCCCGGGGGGGGTTGGCTATGTAGGGTAGGGGGTAGGGTTTTTTTTTTTTTTAAATTAAGGTTTGAATTCTCCTTTAAGGGGGTCCTCCACCCAAAAACAGCTTTTTCACCTAAAGAAACTATAATGCTAAGGAACTTTCCAATAAACATGCAATAATGATTTCCAATGTCTTAAAGATATTTGTAAATGTTTCTCTTACCACATGGCACTTAAGCTTGTGTCCTTGTATAAGATTCATGTACTTTGTGTATGTTTATTGTATTTCATATGTTACTTGCCCTCCCTGTGTGTATTTTATATATTGCACTTTTATATATTGTACAGCGCTGCAGGCCAATATAGCACTTTACAAATAAAGTTATACAGGTACATATATACAAATGTCAAATTGCAAGCTGGGTTTGTATTTCTCTTTTTGTAGAAGTCAGTTCTTCCCCAAGTCTATTAATCAGCTGCCTGGATGGATTTTAATGAATGCTCAGGGAGCCTAAGTCCTATGAATTTCCCTACAACCAAAAGAATGGAGGTATTTTACTTAAGTTGGAACCACTTATATACGGCCATGTGTTCTGGGATTATTTATCTCATTGTGCCTTCTGGGGAAATATATATGAGACCTCAAAGAGGGTTTCAATTTAAAAATCTGAAATCCTTTGCTCTATTATCTAAAAATCAGTGTTTTATTATTTATGTGTTTCTGCTCATAATACAGGGTTGGACTGGGCTGGTGGGACACCGGGTAAAAACCCGGTGGGCCCTGCCGGCACAGACCCGCACCCATCTGCTGCCTGCACTGCTGCCCGTGCTGCCTCCTGATCTTCCCCTTTCCAGACCTGACTGAGAGAACAGGTACACTCAGCATTGTGGGGTGCCAAGAGGGGGGCTGCAGTGGCATGGGGGGAAACTGAAGGGGGGTTGTGATTGGGGGCCTGGAGGGGGGGGCCCTGTGCTAGAAGCCCCGGTGGGACCCTCCAATCAGACACTGCCATAGTATAAATACTAAAGCACATGCACTGTGATGTTTATACTGATATCTGTTTGCATTTGGAAAGAAGGAGCTGTCAGTCAAGAGAAGCAAAGGAGAAGTAAAATTACAAATGCAGCACATTTATAGTGGGGAGTGCGGGTCAGCAGATGGAGTGGGGAGAGGCTAGGAAGGAAGGTGAGGCAGACCCACAAACCGTGTCTTGCATAGAGAAATATTATTTATGATGACAGTGGGACCACTGCTTTATCTGTGCCTCCATCATGTAACATAACCATAGTGAATGGAACTGCATTGTGGTTTTGCTCATAGAAATATGAAGTTTTACTATTTGACTAAAGTTAATATTCCCATTGCTAAATGGAGTTGTAACAGTGTGTCAGTTATACAAGCAATGGCCTCTGTGTGCTTGAATCCCAGTTCAGGCCCGACTCAGAGAAATGTCCTACGAGTTGTCCTGGGACCCACAAATTTAATTTGCAACCTAAATATAGATCCTATAGCTCTGTGACTAGCTAGTTAGACTAGCCCATCCGGATACCCACCCAAAAGGGACCCACCACCGCAGTCCCTGCACAGAGGTTGGAGCTATGTCTGCGTCAGGCAGGTTTGTGAGGCAGTGGGTGCAGAAAGGCAGGGGTGGGGGATGTTATCAGGCTTGTCAGGGGCACCTGGGGGCCCTTGAGGTCAGGTGTTCCGGTGGGCTGAAGGGTCCCCCAAATATGACACTGATACTAGAACAGGATAATTTGGGCCATGTACACATTTTATGTCCAGTGTTGTTCTAAACCCAGTACATTAGTCTATGGAAACATATTGGGGCTCATTTACAAATACTAGGCAAAGTTGCTCCTGGGCAGTAACCCATAGAAACCAATCAGTGATTAGCTTTTTTCAGTTAGATGCAGGTTGAACACTGAAAGCAATCATTTGATTGGTAGTTATGGGTTACTGCCCAGGTACAAGTATTTCCTGTATTTCTAAGTGATTTCATATTTCAAACAGTTTCACGGAGATGAAGCAATTTTAGACTGCTAATAGCAGGCTTTTAGCTGAACATCTCTCTCTGAAAGTCAGAGAGTCAGCATCACTAGGGTTTACTACCGATATAGTGCCGTACAAGTGCATACAGTTAGGGTCGCCGACATTCTCAGCTTCAACGAGCACGTATGAGCTAAAAGTCTGATATTAGCAGTCTAAAACTGTCTGCTGCTGCACTGTACCTCAGAAACAACTAAAATAGAAAAATTATGTTAATTGCAAAAGTGCCCATTAGATCATTAGATTCCCAGTATACAACCCCTTACTTTCCCTTTGTTGTGACTGTTTTGTTAGCAGGAGCCCATTATACAGATGGATTATCTGTGCAATGTGAATCTAATGATCTTTCTCCTAAGGACCAAACATGGAGTAACTTCAATTTCCCTGTTTGCATTGTTTAGCTCAAGAAATAACAGATACCATTGATTTTCTATGATTACAACAATAGAGAAAAAGAATGTTGAGCACTGAACTCAAGTTGAACAAGGTGGTATACTGCCACTTTAAGGAGAAGCTCTTTCAAATTAGGCAATTTCAAGCAGTTAGAGAATCAGCACTTATTAATTTATTAGTGTTTTTATTAGTGTTTATCTCTCTGCAGATATAGGTGATATTAATATCAAACCAATAAAAAATAAAGAATGGTGCAGAAACCCATGGTTTGCAGGGTAAATAAAAAGCTTACACACTGGGAGTGGCCCTTACAATGTAATGCTTGAGGAACTGATATTAAGTAAGAATTTTGAGGAACCTAAGGCACAAGTGAAGTTAACTCTTACTTTCTGAAGACTTAGAAACGTCTATTGGTTTGCTCATAAGAGTTATATATGTAACTACAAACCATAGGCAAATACAGCTGAATGGACAACTCATTCTCTACACAATGTAACAAAGTCATTATGCTGAATAGACAAGGATCAGTAAGCGCCCTGTAGCAGTTTCCAAAAAAACCTTTTGTTGACACCAGTGCCTGCCCCGGTAGAAGTGAAGTGCCTCTTATGCAAATATTAGTGTAATCAAACTGCATGGGTAGTATGGTAGTATGGGTAGTGGAAAGTAGAGGAACCCCACAGGGAGGGATTCAACCCAAGGTGCGCAGTGTTACATAGCAGCATAGTAACATAGTAAGTTAGGTTGAAAATGACACACTTCCATCAAATTCAACCTTTTCAGTCTATATATAATCTGCCTAACTGCTAGTTGATCCAGAGGAAGGCAAAAAAACCCATTTGAAGCCTCTCCAATTTGCCCCAGAGGGGGAAAAATTCCTTCCTGACTCCAAAATAGCAATCGGACTAGTCCCTGGATCAACTTGTACTATGAGCTATCTTCCATAACCGTGTATTCCCTCACTTGCTAAACACCATCCAACCCCTTCTTAAAGCTATCTAATGTATCAGCCTGTACAACTGATTCAGGGAGAGAATTCCACATCTTCATTGCTCTCACTGTAAAAAAAAAAAAACCCTTCCAAATATTTAGGCAGAACGTCCTTTCTTCTTTTTTTCCCCCCCAATTCTTTATATTTTTCATAAGAACAAAGAAAATAAGACATAACATTTATAGCGTATCTTATACCGATAATTTCCTTATATATCCTCCTCTCATGTTACATTTAACAAGAACAACAACAACAACAACAAAAAAAAAGGAGGAAGAACCATGGGATTTATAAGGCCATGGGCTGACCCCTCTAGTGTGTCACTAATTATTCTCATTTGTCTCTGTTCTACCTTCCTTTCTCTCTGCTTTCTCACATCTTTTAGTTTTCTATATTCCCTCTATCCCTAAGTAACTCAATTTTCGTACTCCCTGGAGGCTCTAAACAAAATCCAAGACTGCCACTTTTGAGAGAATAAAATTTGTTGATTCTGTTCTAATTTGTTGCTTTTAAGCTTCTCAAACATGTAGATTTCTTGAACTTTGTATAACCATTCCTTGACTGTAGGAATATCTGTAAATTTCCATGATTTCGAGACTAATAGCTTGGCCGCATTAATCATAATGGAAATCACTAATTTTTTGTATTGAGATGTAGACATTTAATTTTTCTGTAACAAGAAAAAGCTAGCTGAATCTTTTATCTCCATGTTATTAAATTTAGTTAACAGCTGTTGGATTTCCAGCCAATAAGATCTTATATTCTGGCATTGCCAAAATATATGTATTGTATTACATTTCTTTTTGCGCTAAGGGCAGCGAACGTTAGCGAAGTAGCGCTACCGTTCATTCACCAGGCAAAGCGCAGTTATGCTAGCGATGCCTAATTTGCATACGGCGGGAACTTAAGCGTAAAATAGAAGTATATGTTACAGCCACTACATTCCACTACACAAGCCCAGGAAACCTTTAATAAATAAAATAAAGTTGTCCTATTGCCCTACTTGTGCCCCCTGTATAGTTGAGTTGCCATATGTTAGGAAATGTAGGGGGGAAGGAGGGTAACCCCCCCCAAAAAAATCAATCTTTTTCAGACTATCACCCTACAATGGTAAAACACGCCAGCGTATTGTATTGAACTTCACCTGGTGTAAGGGTGCGAAGTTGCACAAGTCTATCTACTTCACTAACGAAAAGAGTCGGTGTTAGGGAATTTCCGAAGTTATGAAATGACGTCACACTGGTGAATTAGTGCTAGCGTTAGACGCTTCGCGCTTTAGTGAATTTGGGCCCATGCCTCTCCAGTCCCGACATTTCCTCCGGGGATGAAATTTCACTCAGTCGCTTAAATTTCCTACCCGTCATAAATTGGTATGCAAATAAAGTACCCCCTTTCGAACAATTCTGGAAAGTTACCTCGTTTAGACCTGATGCAAAGTCTTTATTGTATAAAATGGGGGTAAGCCTCGACTTAGGGTTCAGAAGATGTTTTTTGTATTTTACTGAGTCCTATGTTTTGATTGTCCCTTCAAGAACTGGACCCATCTTCCCTTCCAATGTGTGACAATGTTTTCGGTAGCCAGACTTATGAGGCAAGTGGTATAGTTGTGCACTGCTGTTCTATATTCACCCATAGTTTAATATCCGAGGCATAGCATATATCAAACATCCTTTGTAAACCTGCTGCTGTGTAATAATTCTGTAAGTCTGACAGACCTAGACCTCCTTTTCCCTTGGATTTTGTAAGAAACATAATTTCTGTCTAGCTGACTTCCTACCCCATATGAAGTTTGATAACTCCCCACGTAAAGACTTAAATAGCGATTTACGGATAATCATCGGTATTGTTTGGAAAAAATATAGGAAGCGTGGGAGAATGTCCATCTTTATTATGTCAGTTCTCCCAAACCAACAGAACCCAGGTTTATCCCACTCTTTAAGATCTTTCTGTACTTCCTTCACCAATGGGAGTATGTTATTTTTAATGCAGTCCCTTATGTTGGCCGACACCTTGATCCCCAAGTATGTGAAACTCTGGTTTTCTACTATGAAGGGGAAGACATTTCTAATTTGGGATACTTGCATCTCCGTTAATGAAATATTCAGTATACTGGATTTTTGATAATTGAATTTTAGATTACTTATTCTATTAAAAGTCTCCAGTTCTTCCATTAGGTTAGAGAGTGATACAATGGGATCTGTTATGAAAAAGAGCATGTCAGCTACTTTATGTTGGCTTTTCTGTGCCTTTACTCCTACAATCTTTATATTATTTCTGATTCTTTGGAGGAAGGGTTCCAGGGTGATTACGAAGAGAAGCGGCAAGAGGGGGCACCCCTGTCTTGTTCCGTTATTAATGGAAAAAGGTTCTGACAGTGCACCATTTATCTGCAGGCGAGCTTGTGGATTCATATATATAGCTTCTTCACATAAAGATTGAAATTCGGCCCCAATCCCATCCAAGATATGGTATAGAAAATAAGATTCCACTCAACTCTATCGAATGCCTTCTTGGCATCCGTGGTCAATAATGCTAACGGCACCTTCTTTTGTTCGCAATAATGTAGTAAACTATACAATTGGAGAGTGTGATCTCGCGCTTCTCTTCTTGGTATAAAACTGACTTGGTCTGCATGTATCACTTGTGTTATAATTGGTTCTAATAGCTTTGCTAACACTTTTGCGAACAGTTTTAAATCTACATTTAATAATGAGATAGGCCTGTATCCCTTCACATCCATGGGATCTTTTCCCTTTTTATGTATCAAGGCTATATGAGCCAGGTCCACTTGGCTGGATAAGTTCTCTCCCTTCAATAATCTGTTCAAAGCTTTTAAGTAGTGTGGAAGCAGGGTCCATGCATATTTTTTGTAGCATGAACAAGAGAACTCATCTGGGCCTGGCGCTTTATTAATTGACATGGGTCTCAACTCTTCTTGCAGTTCTTGTGTCGTAATCGGGGTCTTTAATTTATCAACTAGCTCTTGTGTTATCTCTGGTTTTATTAAATTAGAAAAGTATTTTTCCATCTGCTTCCTCTACTGTGTTTCTGTTGGGGCCTTTCCCCCTAAATTGTATAAGTTCTTGTAATATTCCCAAAATGCTTCTGCTATATCCTTCACACTTGTAACTGTGTCCCCTTTGTCATTTTTTACTTTAGCAATATGGTGTCTTCTTTGTCTACTCCTCAATGAAGCAGCAAGCATTCGGCCACACTGCCAGTTTTTGCTTTGATTATTTGCTGTATCCAATGTACAGAAGTTGGGGGCATGGTCTGACCAAGCAATTGGGCCTATGTACCTATTGAACCTATCGAATTGTAATAGAAGCCTATGGGAAGCTCCCCATAGGCTTCTGAGGCTAAGTCCTGCTCATATCATATGATCGTCCGAATTGTACAAATTGTTTGGACGCTCGAATGAAATTTCACGATTCTTTCGAGAAATCGAACGATCGGTATCCGATCGTACAAATTCATCAAGAAATCGGATATCGCTCAAAATGATAGCCTAAAACAATTCGAAAAGCATTCGAAGGTCGAATACTTATCGAATTGCGAATTTGGTCGAATTTATTTTGGGGAATAATAGTAAATTTGCCCCTAAGTGTTAAGACTTCTGTAACTTAAGGAAATAAACCTCAAATTGTAATTGCTTCTCAAATCTTATATATTGAAAAATAACAATAATATTTATAGAATTTGCCCATTAAGGGGAAAGACAGTATAAGAGCTAAAGCCTCTCTGCAAATCTGGGAACTTCCTGTTCTGACTCCCTAATTCTCAGTGCCGTATATTCTCATTTGATATATTTGAGTTGGCAGAAAATGCAACATTATTTACAGAATAGAAAGTGCTTTGTTCCGCTGTTGAGGGTATACAATCTTGGGAGACTCACAAAGTGCTTTAGCCTCAACCATCGCCTGTATACCCCATGGCAGATCTATCAACATTTAATTAATATTTGCTCAATATAATCAAATTTCTATTCATGGTTTTCCTATTTTTCTTAAAACTTTGAGATTTGTTAAGTGTAAAAACCACAAAAAACTGTAATAAAACAAATTTGGCAGGTAAAAGCGTCCAAGTTCCTATAGAAGTCAATGGGAGCTACGCTGATCCTATTTTGAATCAATTCAAACATTTAAAGGGTTTTTTTTTTGCTAGGAATTGTCTGAAAAACTCAGACTTCAGATTGCTCAGCGTTGTTTTCTGTTCATACTTTTTTTTATTCTGATCTTTTAATAAATCTCATAACATTTGTGATTTTACAGCAAATAAAAATTAAAGTTTTTCCATCGTTCCGAAACTCAAATATATTTAAGATTTACTACCTGCAAAAAAAATAAATAAATAAAAACTCAGAAAACTGGAACTGGAAAAAAAAAACCAAAAAAAAAATCAAAAAGCTGGCATGTTTGCCTAAAACGTAATAGGACATGTATATTCAAAAGTTAAGCCATTTTAAAATTTTGATATTCGAATTCGAAGGATTTTAATTCCCTCACTATTCAGATGGTCGAATTTTGAATTATTTTCAATTCGACCAATGATAAATCTGCCCTTCAGGGTGGGTATTTCCCACTTTTTAATTTAAACAAAGTTGCCCTAACTCCCATCTCACAAAGTCAATGTGAGAAAAGTCTCCACAGAATCGTGAGACAATTAGAATCATACGACTTTTTCGACTTTGGTGCTCGAATCGTACAACTGTTTTTGAGTTGTCACCCGAAAATCTCAACTTTTTCGGATTATTGTATGAAAACCAGTGCAGATCTTGATTTCAAGAAACATCTTTTAATTGCAAAAGGGACGTCTACCACTGACTTCTACATGACCTCGACAGGTTTCAGCTTGAGTATTATCGGATTTGGATTTTTAGCAACTTTGGAGTATAACAAAACTCTAAAAATTCGAGTTTTCCCACTAAAAATCTGAACCAGAAAAAACTGAGGCTTCATAAACAGACCCCTTACATATTAAGTCTGCCCACCAGTCTTCATTATTGTACTGTTTCATCTAATAATAAACTGTTTAAGCAATTCAGTGGGAGGAGATAATAATTATCATACCAGATACCATTTTAAACAAATAATGACATTTTTAAAAAATGATTTCCTTTTTCTCTGTAATAATAAAACAGTAGCTACGAATTCAGTTCATGTGTGCTCCACAAGTGGAATAGGCTTTTTGTAGCCCGGGTGCAAGCTGTACCCCCTGCCAGGGATAATGTACATAAATCCAAAGAAAACAGCAGCACTCTGGTATATTTGAAATAGTGATAAACTTTACTTAAAGTGCGTTAGCCTACTGCGTTTTAAGTAAAGTTTGTCACCATTTCAAAGATACCGGAGTGCTGCTGTTTTCTTTTCAAGTAAAAAAAGTAGCTTGTACTTGATCCCAACTAAGATATAATTAAATCTTATCGGATGCAAAACCAGCCTATTGGGTTTATTTCATGTTTAAATGATTTTCTAGTTGAAGATCAAAATTACAGAAGGCCCTTTATCCAGAAAACCCCAAGCTCTGAGAATTCTGCATAACCGGTTCCAGACCTACAGTATATATAAATTCCATTCCGCTTACAATTTAGGTTTTAATTCTCCTATTAGCTGTTCAATGTCTACTTGTGTCAAACTGACTTAAATGTGACTTTCAGTTGTTTCTCCTCACCTTCCTAACTGGTATCAGTTCCCTGAATTATTTTCTGGTTTAAGGTTTCAGTTCTTGCACGTCATGAACCATCGCATAACAAGTTTCTCCTGATCATTTATTTAAGGGGTGGTTGACATTTAATTTAACTTTTAGTATGCTATAGAATGGTCAATTCTAAGCAACTTTTCAATTGGTCTTGTTCATTATTTCTTTTTCTTTTAATTATTTGCCTTCTTGTTCTGACGTTTCACAACTTTCACATGGGAGTCACTGACTCATCTTAAAAACATATGCTCTTGAGAGGACAAGGAAAGTTAAAGTAAAGAAGTAGGTAGAAATATTGTACATGATGTTTTGTGCTTGTGTACCAGCCCAAGGCAACCACAGCCCTTTAGCAGTAAAGATCTGTGTCTCCCCAGTAGCTCCCCATCTTCTTTTCTGATTCTGATTCACTGATTCACATGCTCTGTGCTGCTGTCACTTACTGAGCTTAGGGACCCACTCACAATATACACTACACGTTGAATAGAAATATAGTCACAATATAAGGCTGATTAGTTATTAATACAGATAATGACTACATGGCAGCACAGACACCAGTGCAACTAGCATCAGAATTTAATAATCAGCCCTGTAGCATCAGCTTATATTACAGAACAACCTCATTTTCTGCTGGATAATTAGTTACGACCCCTAAGCTTAGCTTTTCAACAGCTGCTCAGAGCCCACTGAGCATGTGAGTGTCACAGACACTTTCCAAGATGGTGACCCCCTGTATGGCATTTTTAGCCCAACCAATTTTTATGGTTTAGTTCTCCTTTAAGGCTACAAATTTATTGTTACTGCTACTTTGTATTACTCATCTTTCTATTCAGATCCTCTCCTAGTCATACTCCAGAACCTTATTCAAATGAATGCATGGTTGCTAGGGTAATTTGAACCCTAGTAACCAGATTGCTGAGTTCCATAGTGTCATAGAAAGATGAAGATCCAATGGATTCTGGTGGGACTGTGTGTGCTTTGAGTTTTTCTGACTGTGACTGAACAGAGGGTGCAAGATACAGATAAAAAGGGCATTGATTAGTTAGGCTGATATATAATAACATGTAATGTTATCTGCCCTAAAAACTATTTGTCAGTGAAATCTATATATAGTGAATAAAGTACCCCCTCTTGTATAATATAAGGATATTATAAGTTACAGAGGAGTTTCATGACCATATAAATATACGAGGCCGAAGGCCTTAAGATCATTGATGTTCATTCATCATCACAAAAAAAGTGAGTTGATTCAGCATCTAAATGGTCAGTATGACATATATGCCAAGTCTATCACCTATCAGATGATAATCTACCCAAAGAAAAAGCGGCATTTGCCCAACCCTATGAGGACGGGCTGGGGAAGCGCCATTAGACCTTTTATCTACAATAACTTGGAAGTGGCAGACCCCTCATTAAAGTACAAATTCCTTAAATTGATCCTGAATTTTTTATTTCCAGCCAGTTGTGTAACTAGCAATGGACGGGCCTGGGTGCAGGATGCATTCCTCCCAAAATAAAAAATAAAAAAATGAAAAGAGGGGTAAAAAGATCTGCCATGCACATTTTATGGCCACACCCCCAAATACCACATCAATTTTACATAATGTGTCAGGTTATTGGAAAGTTTGAACACATTTCTGGGGTTTTTAGGTTAATATTTTTAATGTGTTTTTACAGTTTTGCTAATAAAGTTTCAGTTCAGTCTCAGTTCCCCCAAGAGACCTGCTTATTTTATTAGTTACAATGGTATCTCAGTAGTCTGGGCTCTCTGGTAACAGCCTCTCATTTAATAAAGTTGCAGAAACTTTTTGTATCTTTCTGGTGTCAGTGCAGGAGATCAAAAAGAAATGCGGGGCATCAAAAGCCTCTTATTTAATTAATGTTTCAGAAACTTTTGTTTCTGTTTCTGGTGTCAGTGCAGGAGATCAAAGAGACATGCAGGACTGCTGGCTGAACTGGACTGTGCTGTGAAAAAACAGGATAGTTGGGAGGTATGAGGATGTGCGCCCAGGCTACCCACCAACCCTGCTGCCCATGATAGCATTTATAATCACTGCTCCAGCAGACGCAAAGGGGTTCAGGCCCAGGTATAAACACTCCCCAGGCACCCCTGTTTCCAGCTTTACAGCATTCACAGACAATTTTTACAGTTCATGCTCATGAACTCATCCTGGGAATTACCAGAATCAACACAGATGAGACATCTTTGGGCTAGCTGACTTTATGCACAAAGATCTATGAATGTCCTTTGCCTTCTACAGGAATAAAGATATCTTTTATCTCAGCATTTAGTACTATGTTTCCACATTAAAAGAGAGGAGCAGCCCTATGCAACATTCTTGGTGGGGTTTTTACCACCAAGCCCGTATTTCATCACCCACAGCGTTGCACAGCAAGCCTTGCAATCTCCCTTTCTTCAGCTATAAACTTTAATTTGTTACATGTGTTGTGGTTTTTGTATCTTATTTTTGTTTGTACCCTCAAAAATAATTTTTAGCTCAGCGGTAGCTTTCTCAGCATCCTCGACCTTGTGAATCCAGGCGTCTTTCTGACTGCTAAATGAGCAGGAATAAAAAGAGAAGCCTTTGTATAGGAAGCAGAAACAGCAAAACTTAAAGAATGACCAAGATGTATGTTACTGGCCTGAAGAAGTGTCCCCTGGGAAAGGGAATGTTTGTACAGGTATAGGATCTGTTCTCTCGAAACCCGTCATCCAGAAAGTTCCAAATTACAGAAAGTCTGCCTCACATAGACTTTGTTTAATGCAAAAAAATTTTTTTAAATGATTTCCTTTTTCTCTCTGTAATAATAAAGTGGTTGATCTTGTGTTGTAAAGCCTCTATAGAACAACATTAGAGATAATATTTTTAATGCTGGAAAAGTTTCCCAAACAGTTATAATGACACACAGATTGCAAACATTTAACATTTAGCAGAGTCAGCAAAACTTGAAATTGTTGATGCTACACAAACTCAATGGGTTTTGCCCGGAAGGCTTGCTGTGACATTATTAGGGACTGGCACACTTCCAGAGAATATGCTTGAGAAACAAGAGACAGGGATCTGGCAACACACAAGTTACAAGGCCAAGTTAAACAGATGGGTCTACTGAAAAGAAGATTTTAACCTTTTAATTATGGTAAATTTCCCCATGTCACAAATTGAAAAGGAGAATTAACTTGTGTGGAAGCCACAGGGTTTAATGCCAGACTTTTGACATGCGCTTCTGCTTAAAACTATTTCCAAATCCTCGTCAGACTGTCTTGTGGCATCATTTTTATTTAGGGCCTCAGGCCGTCTACAATTCTGGTTTCCTAAGTTGCAGTTGGATGTACTGTCAATAAAATAAGTGCTCCCCGCCAGAACCAATGTCCAATGTGATCAGATTGCAGACAGTCTATTTAAACTAAAAATGTCACCTTCTTGGCAGATAAAATGTTCCCTGAAATAATAGTTAATGTAAGGAGCTGCAGTTCCTCCTCACTTAGTCTTCTTGTCGTCCCCCCCCATTACACAATATTAAAACATTTGGCCCCTGGGCCAAAAACTCAGATACCTGGGGGGGCAGCCAGTATATGGTCACCTTTACATTCTTGTATTGAAGCAGTGAAAAAGATGAGCCATAGCCATACCCCACAACATTTTGGAAAACAGAAAGAGAGACAAAAAGATTTGACATGACCAATTTGGATCACGCTCATTTTTGTAGCCGCACCCCCTAATTACAGTGTTCATTTTACACAATGTGGCAGGTTATGAAAGATTAAACACATTTCTGTGTTATTACAGTTTTGCTAATAAAGGTGAATTGCCCTTTAATCTGCAAGGCACAGTTTACCCAAGAGACTTGCTTATCTTCAATTGTAATACTTCTTTTTTTGCTTATCTTAAAGTGTTACAAATGTATCCAAGTGCACCTGCCACGCACTCTGGGCTCTCTGCCAAAAGCCAATTATGTTTTAGAAACTTTGTTTCTTTTTCAGGCTGTTCAGTGCAGGAGATCAAAGAGAAATTCAAGACATTTCAGCAACGATCCCAGACTGCAGGTTAAGCTGTCAGAATCGGGACTGTCCCGCGAAAAACTGGATAGTTGGGAGGTATGTATAACTGTGGGAATATCCAGGGGTGTAACTCCACAGGCAGCAGTCCCTGCAGTAGCAGAGGTCCAGTACAATTGTAATTAATGAGCAGTTTCAAAATATCTGGGTAAAATAAATCAATGTACCAATGCTTTAGGGCCTGAAATGTAATTTGATGTGGCAGTCCAGTAACATCTAGTTAGACCACTGGGAATACCTATAACAATGAACATTTAGGGGCAGATTCACTAAATTTACATGTATGCACATGAATGATTCGAAATTCAATAGAATTTTCAAAAAGATTCGAACTGGAATTTCAAATATGCAAATTAGGTAAATTCGACCAGTGAATTCAGTAAATTCGATTGAATCGAATGATTCGAATAAAAATCTATTCGAATATTCAAATACTCGACTATCGAATTACTTCCCCTTTAAATTTTATTCGACCGCCTAGTTCGCCAGTTTCAATGTACCGAAGTGGCTTTGGCGAATTTTGATCGTTCAATCGAATTTTTATAATTCGATCATTCGACCAATCGAATTACTGTAAAATCCTTCAAATTCGAAGGATTTTAATTCCCTAACTATTCCCATGGTCGAATTTCAATAATTTCTTTTCAATTTGAAATTCGACCAATAGTAAATCTGCCCCTTACAGTCTCTTACAGTTCTACTGCCATTGATGATTTTGCTATTGGTTCATGGCACAAGACAAAACACATGGCTTAAAGGCAGAAGTGGTGTTGGAGAGAGAGGGAAGTCAGCATAGGTTTTTCCCTTGGCCGCCCAAACTAAAGAACTAAAGTCCATTATCACATTGTTCACTAGTACAGCAACTGAAATGTATATACTTATTCGCTATTAATAAAAGAACACAAAGTTGCACACGCTAAAGCCCCAGACCCCGTACAACATAAGTTCAGCCAAAAGTGCATTTTGGGGAAACACATCATTGGAATTTCTTTACCTACAGGGAAGGATTTGCATGTTGCTACAAAATATTACACGTTTGATATAGTCAGCAGCTAATGGAGTGGTTTGCAGTGTAACACTTTCTATAGTGATGCAATACGCTCCAAACAATGAACAATGAACAAACAAAATGATCACATGGTTGTTGCAATAATGAGCGCTGATGTGAGTCAAGGGACTTTATTTCCTTCATTGTGGAAGATACAGGGGTTTTTAATTAAAGATCACCAAGAGTATGATTATTAGAGGCTTTATGCTGTAATGATGGCGATTGAATGGACTCAAAATGAAATGGAAAGAACACAGAGATATTAGGGCCGATTTCTAAACATAGGTACTAAATTGCGCAAATACTGTTTCGACCAATCAGCAAATAGTCTGTATGCAACATAAACATAGGAAGTGCAGGAGAGGATTATACCATAGCACAGCCAACAAAACCAGGGAAATGTGTACCAAAAACACAAGGCATATTGTTATTAGCTAAACTCAAATTAAATTTGAAAGCATCATATTATCATTACGGGTATGGGATATGTTATCTGGAAACCCATCATCCAGAAAGCTCTGAATTACAGAAAGGCCATCTCCCATGCACTCCATTTAATCCAAATAATCCACATTTTTAAACATTATTTCCCCTTTCTCTGTAATAATAAAACAGTATCTTGTATTTGATCCAGACTAAGATATAATTAATCCTTATTGGAGGCAAAATAAGCCTATTGGGTTTATATCATATTTACATTATTTTCTAGTAGACTTAGCGGCAGATTTACTATTGGTTGAATTCCGAATGATAAAAAAATTAGACCAGGGAATAGTGGGGAGGTAAAATCCTACAAATTTGAAGGATTTTACCGCAATTCGAATGATCGAACGATCGAATATAGAAAATTCGATCGTTCATTCGAATATTCAAATCGAATTCGAATGGAATATTCGAACAATTTTTTAGCTATCGATCTAATTTTTTATATTCGATCTTAGGGAATGATCTCCATTTTGGTAGGTTTAATCTGGCGAAGTAGGTGGTTGAATTAAAATTTAAAGGGGACGTATTCGACCATCGAATTTTCGAATATTCGAATAAAATTAAATTCGAATTTGACTATTCGATGGTCGAATTTGCCTAATTTGCAAATTCGAATTCAAATCTTTTTGAAAATCACTCATGTGAATTTATGTGAAATTAGTAAATCTGCCCCTTAAGGTATGAAGATCCAAATTTCAGAAAGATCCGTTATCTGGAAAACCCCAGGACCCAATGGTTCTGGATAGCAGGTCCCATACCTTTATTACATTTGTACGATAACATTTTTACAAGCAGTTAGGTGCATTTACCAAGGGTCACACCTAAGATGGGGGGGGGGGAGCAGGGAGGGGGGTTTTTGTAGGGTATTTTTTTTTATTAAGGGTTAGATTATCATTTAAGGGGTGGACTCATTCATATGTATGTGGGGTCCAGGTGCATATGCCCCAGACCTTCAGCTTGAGTGAGGTTGCAGAAACTTTAACTACACAAATGGTAGGCTGGCGCAAACTGGCCCGACCTGATGAAAATGATTTAAAAGATTTGAAAAGTCTGAAAAAAAAAGCCTTATGCATTTCGTGGCATAGGCTCATGCCCCATGTCTTACATCAAATCGAATGCTTCAACTCATGCCAGATTTATTATTTAAAGTGAGTGCAGCTTGCATTTATAGAAACCAGGAAGAACCTTAGCTTCTCTATGTTTGGAACCTAATCATTAGCAGAACCCTATTTGGTGCCAAAACACTCATAAAAAATATTTCTCGTTCATTGTCGTGGTATATTTCATTTTAGCCTTGTAACAGACGCCAGAACCTGCAGATCCTGAGTGAGAAGTGAGGTATTAACGTTATTTACTTCCTCTAAACATTTCTCCGCCCTGTGAGACCAACTCATATTTTAGTTTCCATTAGATTAGGATTGCTCATAGCATTCTATTCTAGTTCTTTCCTTCAATAGCAATCCAAGATGCTGCCTAATTATGCTGTACCACAACTATGCTTAGGTTATCAGTGAGATAGACTGCAACCTTATGTTTATTAAAAATGTGCCTTTTATTCTTAAAACTATTTTATATACTTCAAATATCTTTGCACAATTGCATACTTTTATATGGATCGCAAAGGGAAAGAAATTCAGGCAGAAACTAATTGCTTTGCTGATTCTACTTGGAAAAGGAAATAAAAAGCAAAAACCTCTTATGTCAAATCTGATCTCAGCTTGAGGGCACTTCATATGATTTAATGTTCATATTAAAGATTTCAGACAAAGATTTCACTTTTCTGAGCTCCTAGGCTGGGCCGCCTTTTCATCCCCCTCCTTCCAGGCATGGCTAAAATGGAAATAAGGGATCAACACTGGCACTGCATGGGCAGGGGATCTGACGGTTGCTTGAATCAGCAGCCCATTTCCCTTTGTGGCTGCCTTGTTTCCGCAACTAATCATATGTCCCATTAAAGGTGCCCCCATGGGCCGGATGAGAGTTTCTGGGTAGACTTTAGCCCTGGTGTTTGCCTTCTTCCCACAATTTTTCCCTGTAGCTCAGTGTGCTTTGGAACCTTAGACTTGTCCTGCATTTGTTTATTTAGGCCATGAACAGAGATTGCTGACTGTAATTGGTCCCCATGAGCCACATTCAATGTAAAAAGAGTTTGGGAGCAATACAAGCATGACAAAGCCTGTGGGGGTTCCAAATAAGGACTGTGACTGGCTATTTGTTAGCCCCTATGTGGACTGGCAGCCTATAGGACAGTGGTTCTCAACGAATGACCCTTTCACAGGGGTCACTTAAGGGGTTCCAGGAGCAGGTTAATCTCTCTCCCCACTAGCCCTGAGCTAAGTTTGGAGCTCTCCGGGTGTTGGTGCTGGGAGTTGTAGTTCAGTAACCTGTGTAGAAGCCAGTTGCACTATAACTTTCTATATCCCTTTAGTAGGGACTGCCATACAGCTCTCCCTGCCCGTTTAAAGTGGGCAGTCATATTTGTAAAATTAACATGTTAATTGGGGGTGTGGCCACAAAATGGGTGTGGCCAAACCTTAATGCAGCCACGTTGTCTCCTGTACTTTCCTAACAATCCGCTCCGGGCTGGCAAAGAAAATATTTACATTTTTTCTGCTTGGGGGGTCACCACAACATGAGGAACTGTATTAAAGGGTCGTAGCATTAGGAAGGTTGAGAACCACTGCTATAGGAGGTTTTGTTTTTCAGTACCCTTGGTTTTAATGCAACCAACTTGCCTCTGAGACAGGAATTAAAAAATAAGCATCTGCTTTGAGGCAACTGAGAGCAACATCCAATGGGTTGGTGAGTCATATGTTGCTCATGAGTCACTGGTTTGGGATGACTGACCTACAACATACAATATATCCCACCCAAAGTTACCCTCCCTGATCTTAGGGCAAAAGCTGTGTCATAATTTGATTCAGGGATCCATATTTACAACTATTATAAATCAGGGATGTCAACCTGTACCATCATACAAGGGTTCTAGAACTATCTAGAGCCCCCCACGAGCAAAGAGGATAATTATCGTTTCTGAGCCAGCAATAGCTCAAGTACAGAATAGACATCCCTAGAGTTACAATTTAAATATATTTTCCAAATACGATAATGTGAAATGTGTAAAAGTGACATTTTCTAGCCAAGGGCCCCAATCTGAGCCTAGTCAACCACACCAGAAAGTCTCCCTCTTTTCTGCTCTTGCTCCTGGAGGCTGCTACATTAAATAAGGCCAAATGGCATCCCGTGTAGAGGGTGTAGTGTAGAGATGAGAGTCAAATATGTTGGTTCTGCACTGCCTGACATTAGAACACCAGGTGGTTGCTGAGGAGCAGAGGTTGGTATTGATTAGTAGAACTGGACAAACCCTTGGACTTTTGCATTACCCCAGAAGTGACTTACAAACCTTGATTAACCTAAACATTGACTTGTAAACAGTATGTATGAGCAGGCTAAAGCTACCTTGTTATATTTTAAAATCTTCAAAACCACAGATTGTACCTAATTGTATAACTATTGCCCTCTCACTATGCCGCCCAATTATACAGTGAAGTTGGGTTTCAAAAAAGTCCATCAAGTTCAACCCCTCACAATAGCCCTACTAGGAAGGTGTTGCTGACTGATTTGGTAGTTTCCATCTTGTTCTCAGGCCAACCTTCCTAATCATATGTAGAACCACAATTTCTTATTAATGATGGGGAGGAAACTGTGAAAAGCTTGTCCCGCTGTGTAGAACCAGCACAACATTTAATTGTGCACAAAACAGCTGGTAATGGGATTCTACAGGCATAGGTTTATCAAGAAGATAATCTTATATTTGCTCATAGCCTGTACAGAGATAAATACTATAAACCAGAAGTTTACAGATTTTTTGATGGTTCATCCGCTGCCCAGCCATGGCAGTGTCACATTGCTGTATCAACCATTTATCCCATCAATAACAAAAACTTTCAGAGAACATGCAGGAGAGTATATAGGCATTTTGCTCAATTCTTACCTACACTGACCTTTAGTTTGGGGCTCTCGGCCAAGAATCTGCAATTCCCTAGGAGGATTCAGTCCTACAGTATTAGTAACACTGCCATACACCCATTTCTGTACAGCAATTAAATACAGGCATGGAACCTATTATCCAGAATTCTTGAGACCTGGGGTTTTCCAGAAAATGGTTCTCTTCATAATTTAGATCTTCATACATTAAGGGGCAAATTTACTATTATTCCCCAAAATTAGCTCGACCAAATTCAAAATTCGAAAAGCATTCGACCATCGAATGCTTATCGAATTGTTTTAGGCCATCATTTTGTTCGCTATTTGATTTTTTTCAATGAATTTGTACGATCGGATTCCGATCGTTCTATGTCACGGAAAAAATCGTGAAATTTCATTCGAGCGTCCGAAAAATTGGTACGATTCGAACTATCGAACGATCCGATAGTACGAATGGTATTCGAGCAGGACTATGGGGCAAATTTACTATTATTCCCCCAAAAATATTAGTTTTTACTCGAATAGTTTTAGGCTACCCTTTTATTCATTCGGTGATCGAATAATGATCGAATAACGATCGTTTGACCATTCGAATGAATTATTCGATCATTCGAATGATTTGTACAATTTGCACGATCGAAGACTGCGATCGTACGAATCCTATTCGATCAGGACTTATCCTCAGAAGCCTATGGCAGGGCTCCCATAGGATTCTATTACAATTCGGTAGGTCCAATCTGGCAAGTAGGCAATCGAATAATTTAAAAATTTTAATTCCTTCGATCATCAAATGATCGAATTATCGAATATACGGTCATTCGATCTATTCGATAATCGAAGAGGCCAAATTTCACTTTACGATTCGTACGATCGTAATTCGTTCCAATTCGATCGAACTTCAATCATTTCACGTGAAATTCATAAATTTGCCCCTAAGTCTACTAGAAAATTATGTAAACATTAAATAAACCCAATAGCATTGTTTTGCCTCCAAAACCTTAGTACAATATACTTTTTACAAAGAAAAAAGGAAATCATTTTTCAAAATTTGGATAAAATGGAGTGTATGTGAGATGGCCTTGCCATAATTTGGGGCTTTCTCGATAACGGGCTTCCAGATTCCATACCTGTACCAATTTGCTGTATAGCATTTCTCTGTGTAAATCATATGAAAAACATTTGGTAGGTCGTCTCTGTTTGGCTAACCTTGTCTTTAATGACATCAAACCACAACTCCTTATCTGATACTATACAACCCCATCTAACACAATAGGGGGCCTTATTAGGGTGGTATGGAAGCTTAGGGCAAGCCAGTCTAAGATAATGGTAGTTTAGACAAGGCTAATCCTTCAAGACGGCACCAGTAAAGCTGGCCATACATGAAGAGATCTGCCCGTCTGGCGACATCGCCAAACAAGCAGATCTTTCCCCGAAGTGCCCACTAATGGCAGGGCTATATCGGGGTAATCCGAACATTCGGCTGATCAGATTACATTGAGGAGCAATGGGCTCTGATGGGTCAGTCGACGGAACAATTAAACCTTTCCGATTGATATTGTGGCCCGTCAGAAGCCTCATACATGGGCAGATAAACTACCGCATTGGTCTAAAGGACTGTTATCGGCAGCTTTATCTGGCCGTGTATGGCCACCTTATTACCTCCACAGACCATGGGGAAACAATGGTAAAATGATACCTTAATCGACATTTTATTACCCACCATTTTTACTATTTAGATTCTAAATAATACAAATGGTGGGTAATAAAATCAAGATACAGAAGCTATTTAAAGGAAAAACAAGCAAATAAAAATAGCAAGCCTCAAATGCCTTGAATATTATTGATGCAGCCCATATACTGTACAAGTTAGAGTAATGTAAAAGCGAAAACCAGTTTGTTCAAATGTTATACAGATAATAAATCAAATCCAGCTTTCCTCTACAGAGTAGCTCAACCCAGTTGTGTTTAATATTTTGCTCATATCTGTGATATTTAACTAAGTTAGAGGCACAAAAATCTTATCTCTTTGGAATCAGAATACACATTTTCCTGTGCTCTGCTCACTCTCAATCTCAATGCAGAAACAGACAGGCCATGTTTCCCCCCTGTAACAATGAATTTGTAAATTAGATTTGTTCAAGGTAGAATATGAATGAATATATTTATATATATAAACATCTCAATGGCCTGTACCAGATTAAATAATCTACACAACTGAAAAAAGTATTTTCTCCTGTGCAAGAAGTTGCTTGTCGTATACGTCCTATGTGACTCACAGCTATTTCCTTTAACAGGAAATCTTGAACGGTGGCTGAATGTTATGTTACAGGACTGTGACCAAAAGACCTTATGGCAGGTGTTTACTGTATTTGTACAATACATCATCTTACTGGAAGTTTTTAATATATGTTTAGGGGGCCCTAATAAAGCCCAATAAGTTCTAGTTTTTACAGTGAATGTTACAGCTACATTGTAGTTGAGATTAAAATAAATCACACATCATCATGTTCAATATCCTGCTTGAATAATTCTAGCTTCTAGTTTATCCAGGGGAAGGCATGCTTATACAAGAATTTGTTTTACTTTAAACATATCAAGTTTGCATTTTACCCTTTTAGGGGTACAGCATTAGAATGTATATTTATGAAGCCATATGATATGATACGCTGTGATAGGCTGGGTTCACAACTAACATATTTCTTAAAGCAGCAAAAGGATAAAGTAATAAAAGGTTCAAAAGGTCTAGTAACTTATAGCTACCAATCAAATATATTAATTTGTAAAATATTCCCACTTTAACATGCATGGGACCTGTAATCCAGAATGCTCAGGGCCGGGGGTTTTGCAGATAAGGAATCTTTTCGTAATTTGTTTTGGTTTATGGTAACACTGCCATAAATCCACTTTGTACAGCAATTAAATTTAACATATTATCCAGAATGCTTGGGACCTGGGGTTTTCCAGAAAACGGCTCTTTTCGTAATTTGGATCTTCATACCTTAAGTCTACTAGAAAATCATGTAAACATTAAATAAACCCAATAGGCTGGTTTTGCTTCCAGTACGGGTTAATTATATCTTAGTTTGGATTATGTGCAAGATACAGTTTAATTAGAACAGAGAAAAAGGAAATAATTTTAAAGAATTTGGATTATTTGAATAAAATAGAGTCTATGGGAGATGGCCCTTCAGTAATTCAGAGATATAACAGATCCCATACCTGTATATCAATGACGTATTTTAGATAAAGAGACTTGTGTCTGCCACCGCCTGTGCAGAGGACTTTTTGGAAGGAAAAGTTGTGCTACGGATGTTCATAGATAATGATAGCTTGAAAGCCTTCCATGTAAACCTCCTCCTATTGAGCGATATGGTGTTCTAGGTTAATCAAGAGCCATCTGCTAATTACCTGTAATCACCTTTATCTTAACAAGTCCTTATCGATTATTACTGTGAATAAGACGACCACCTTACCTTTCAGGAGTTCTTTCTATGGGATTTTTCTCTCAATTGGATCTTAAAAAATAGAGAAATAGAGAAGGTGACCTAAAGAAGAGGAACCAAACGTTTCACTGTTTCAATCTCATTAACGTACAAAAACATACACAAGTGATCTCCCTCCCTCTGTCACAGGAAGTGGTAGAACTGAAAATGTGTACCAATGTTGTTCAAGCAAGGGAGGTTTCCTAGGTAGTGCGCTGGTGTGAAAATGACACTAGATCTGTCCCTCCCGGCAACTGTATTTTCATTATTTTACTTCAGTAAGAACTGGATGGATTTTATACATTTTTACATTCTTAAAAAATAAAATAAATGCAGAGAAAAAAGTCCCACCGTTTGAATCATGCAGTCGAAAACAGTTTGTGCAAAAAGAAAAGAAAATTGAAGTGTGTGCAGTGACCTACTAATTAGAACAGCTGCCCACCCCCTCTAACTAACCAGTTCAGACCTTGTAGTGATGTAAAACTTAACTTTTATTATAACTTTTTAAACGTAACTGAACACACATTACCCTGCAACGGGCGCACATATAGTAACTCACTACTCCTACCGTCAATGGAGCAGTGCGGGACCATGTCCCTAAAAACATACACTAAAAACCAGGCTAAAGGTGGAACGATACAGCTTATGGCGATAAGGTTATAAAGTTATACTGGCAACTCAGTTGCTGCACGCACATAGTATCGTTAAATTGTCTTCCCATTCAAGCCGATTCAAACAGCCCAATGTGAATAAGCTATACGGCATGGGAACCGGCATGGGAACAGACACTTTCCCCTCCTCCTTCTATTGCTTTTTGGTATAGGGGGGTAGTGTCAAAAGTAATGCGATAGAGTAAGAACGCTGCGTGTGCAGTGCAACTCAGTTGCGCGCAGCATATAGTCAATCCCATTCACCTCCCTTCCACCCGTCCCTAGTTAGGTCAAATCCTGCCTATTCTACGTAGGGAACGGCTGGGAGCTAGTCGCCCGTCGTCCACCTGTGCCGCCAACCCTACGCGTTTTGCTGGTGACCCGGCTTCGTCATTACCTGATGAGACTTATGAAACTGCTCTTACTGTTATAAATAACTTTTTCGTGCCAAGTGTAATGTGTTTGCTGAAAGATATAAATTCCACCAACATGGACAACATAATGGCGAATCCACAGAACAATTTGTGGCAGCTTTGAGAGAGATGGTTTCTACCTGGGAATTTGGGAATCTACAGAAGAAATGCTAAGAGACTAAATAGTGGAAAAAAACAAATTCACCTCACAAGAGAGACCGCTCTTAGAGCAGGATTTATCCCTTGCAAAGTCTATTACAGTTGCTAGCCAAATTGAAAACACCAGTGGCACTCTCAGTCAGAAATTGCTGGGAATGTACTGTGGCCTAATAATGCACAGTCACAGGAAAAATACAGTGCTAAGGAAAGGGATTCACTGCTGACATCACCCATGCAACAAATACAAATAAAAAATACAGCTTTCACAGTGGTTCAACACAACACACTGCAAATTATGCTACATGTCCTGCAAAAGCTGTACAGTGCCGCAAATGCAAAAAGGTAGGTCATTTTGCTAAGATCTGCGGTAGTTCTGCTAAAGATGTTCATGAAGTCACTACTACAAATGTTACAGTATTAAGTGTGGATAAAGATGGTACATTTAGTCCAGACAATTTCATAAGCACCGTCAATGTCAATACTGCTTCTGCTGACAAGGACACTCCATTAACCTGATGCCTGATACAGGTTCAGCTGTTTCTATACTACCAAAGGATATTTTCTTGAAATACTTTGCAAAAGATATTCTTGTTGCACCTGCCCTGAGACTGCCCAGTTACTTAAAGGATCCAATCCCTGTGCTTGGTTGCTTGCCATTGACTGTATAATTTGAATCAAACACTGCAAAATGTGACATTTACATTGCGAATTAGGGTACTACTATACTTGGAAGGGATCTGTTTGCTGTATTAAACTTACAGTTAGTTTGTTGTGTGTTGATCTCCGTGAACCTAATAAAGCAGTTGTTATGGATAATCATCCCTTGCCACACAAAGAGGAAATATTTTCAGAACTCAGAGGAGCAAAATTCTTTTCTACTCTGGATCTTCAGAGTGCTTATCATCAAGTATTACTGCATGAGGAAAGCAGAGACCTCATTGCATTTATCACCCATGATGGTTTGTTTCCGTACAAGCGTGTACCTTATGGACTGGCTTCAGCACCGAGTTGTTTTCAAAGACTGATTTCTTCTATACTCCTTGACATACCTGGTGTACAATGCTACTTGGATGATATAATTGTCTACGCTCCAACTATCTTCATGACAAGTACCAAGAAAAGGTTCTGAAATGCATTGATTCTGCAGGACTGAAAGGGAACCTTTCAAAATGCCACTTCAGACAAACTGAGCTGTCTTTTCTGGGTCATATAATTTCACAAGAGGGATTACTGCCTGACCCTGACCATGTCATCGCTGTTACAGAAACACCTACTCCTTTTGATGTCCAGACCTTACAAGCTTTCTTAGGTCTTACTTCATGGTATTCTAAATTTATTCCCGACTATGTTTCATTGTGGAACCACAATGTTCAACATAGCTTTGAAATAGTGAAGCAGTTAATTGTGAACACTTTAGCACTAGTTTTATTTGATCCTGCACTACCCACAATGGTTACTACAGACGCTTCAGACTATGGCGTTGGTGCAGTTCTCACACAGATCCATGCTGATCATTCAGAGAAAACTGTTGCATTTGCATCCAGAACACTTACAGAGACAGAGTGTAAGTATTCAACTGTTGAAAAAGAAGCTCTAGCATGTCTTTAGTCAACAGAAAAAAGAAGA
The DNA here is from genome assembly GCA_024363595.1 of Xenopus borealis. Taxonomy (NCBI): domain Eukaryota; kingdom Metazoa; phylum Chordata; class Amphibia; order Anura; family Pipidae; genus Xenopus; species Xenopus borealis. The sequence goes on from CM044441.1 coordinate 21,082,632, forward strand.
ACCTACCTATGGGGTAGAGAATTTACTTTATGCACGGATCACAGCCCTTTAACTACACTTCTTACAACAAAGGGACTTGGAAGAGCTGGAAATGGTATAGCTAGATGGTCAGCAAGGTTACTGAGTTTCAACTACAAAATTCATTATAAACCAGGTTTGAAAAACATTACTGCTGACTGTCACATTTACCTATACCTGCAGCTTCTGATACTCTGGATGAGGACAAAGAAGTTGTAGCACTGACTGATTTACTATCACATTTATTACAGTTGCTGATTTTAAGCAAACTTGCCTCACATGTCCAATCCAAGTAAAACTACGGGACATCTTACAAAGCAAATGGCCAAATGCGGAGAAGAACCTCAGTCCTGATCTTCAACCTTATTACAGGATTAGACATGAACTTTTATTAGTAGACGGTTATTTTGTTTGTGGAGCTCACCACTTACTGGTACCTTGTGAAAAAAAAACTCATACAATTTGCACATGAGAGTCATCAAGGAATTCTAAGTACAAAACAAAGACTATGAGAACTATATTGGTGGCCAGCAATGGATGCCGATGTAGTGACTGCCATTCATTCTTGTGTTACTTACTGACAAAACAGCTATTACACAAACACCACCATTTCAGCAAGTACAATTCCCTGATTCAGAATGGGAAAAACTTGCTATTGATATTGTGGGTCCTTTTGCAGATGCTCCTATAGACTGCAGATTTGCTATAACCTTGATAGACTATTACAGTAAATGGCCTGAACTTGCATTTGTTTCTCATATAACATCAGCTACAGTAATAACATTTCTGTCTACAGTATTCAGCAGAGAAGGTAATCCAATGGAGTTAATATCAGGCAATGGACCACAGTTTGTCTCATATGAGTTCTTTCTGAGAGAGAGAGAATATTGCGCATAGGGAATCTTCAGTGTATTTCCCACAAGCAAATGGAGAAATCAAGAGATTCAACAGAAGTCTGAAAGAAGCACTAGAGACAGCAAATCTAACTAAAGAGCAAAATTCAATATAACAACCCAAGCATCTCCAGCTGAATTATTACAATTGTGCATACACTGTACCTTCCATAATGCTTAAAGTGCTAAAGTGTATGTTACTGTTGTGTAATGGCTGCATGAACCTGCTAATAAAACACTGCTATACCCTGCTCACCCTTGGCTATTAAAACACAACACTTCTCTTTTTGCAGTTATGGAGCAGATACATCTCTTGAAACCAATGATTGTCAAAATAAAACATTTTCAATTATGTAATGCTGAAAACTTATTTCATTCTGCACAATAACAGCACACAATAACTGGGTCCAGCATTTGCAGTGATATGATTAAAGAGGAAGCAGACCTTCTGGTTGGGTTGAGGGGGTAGATAAGGTTGACACTTGACTAGTATTTTACCGGCCTAGCTGATAAAATATCAACCAAGGTTGGGATGGAATTACAAATTTACCGGTATATGCCGGTAAATTTGTAGCTACTTGTTATTCTGCCCCAACCCACCCTAAATGGTTTCAGAGGGGGAACACTCACAACATTTCTGGCCATGGGCCCCCCCAATCAGCCTGCTCATATGACTGCCCTTTTTGGAGCAACACTCTCCCCCATGTCATTTTCCTGCCCCTTTTATGTCACTGGCCCACCCCTTTCATTGTCCTGCCTGCCCTATTCAGCTCCAGCCAGAATTTTTTCTAGAAAAAGGTGGCAAACCTAGACCCAGGGTATGGGGGGAGCAGACCACAGGGTCTACTTCCTCTATATATGAAAAGAATACCCTGCAGCCGCTCTCCTACCTGGGGGTTTTATAATAATTGTCCTCCTTGTGTGAACCTTTGTACATTGTAAGATTGTACTGTGCTGTGCACCCATGTCGCTCTTTATAAATAAAGTTTTACATATATACGTCTGGTGTTACTGTCGCTTACAGCAAACAAATGAGTAATGCATGTGCTACACTGCTCCATCTAGTGTACTAAGTGGCCATTGCAAAAGCACAAGTTGAAACTCTAAAGAAATTAATTTACATCAAGTCACTTTGGGGCATTTTTTGTAAGATGCAATATTCCGCCTCCTATATCTCTGCCACAACTTATACAATTCAGGGGGCTCACGGGGGAATCTGCATTCGCAGAATTGTATTCTCTTTCACATACATGAAATTTGTCTGACCCCAATTTAGCAAAGACAGTCATGGAAAGAATTGGGATTAACCACGATTATATTTGTGCCAGCAATCTGCAGTCTGCAGACATATTCACAGTCACTAGGAGTGAAAAAAAGTGATTGGAAACACAGTTAATATCCAGCCACATGTTGATTCATTTCAGATGGATTATATCAAGTGCATTCTTCTAGCCCGTGTTTATAGCCACAATAGTTAAATTGGAAACAGAATAAAACATACATGTAACAAATGTAAACACATTCTGAGTTCTGCATGGTTCTCACTTTAAAACCCTGCCGTGTGTACATAATGTGGGGGGCAAATAGCCCAGTAACCACAGGCTCACAAAGAGAATTTGCACAACATCTGTACTGGAAGACATGCCCTTGTAGACAAGAAATTAGCTGTTTTAGTCCTGTGTAAGATTAGATTATAATGTTTTTTTCCACCTGCTTTTGTGTATTTTAAGATTGTTTCAGTTGGCACAAACCATACACTGAACATGCCAGTCCATTGCTATGTACAGAATCCTTCTTATATCTGTTATCCAGAATTCTCAGGACATAGGGTTTTCTGAATAATGGATCTTTCTGTAATTTGGATCTTCATACTTCTACCCGAAAATCATTTAAATATTAAATGAACCCAAGGGGGAGGGTTTGCTTTCATTTAAGATTAATTCTATCTTAGTTAAGATCAAGTACAAGGCATTATTTTATTACAGAGAAAAAGGAAATTATTTTTTTAAAATTTCAATTAGTTGGATGAAGTGGGAGACTGCCTTCTTGTAATTTGGAGCTATTAATGCTAGTAATGGACAATGGGTTTCTGGATGATGGATTTCTAATATTCTAAAGCCTTAGCTACTATACTAACATTTTGGCACCCTAGTTATTATACCTTTAAGGTTTGCACTAATATGCACAAGAACACTCTAATTATATTAATGTCCCCAATCAGTGGCTTGTGAACAACATGTTGCTCTCCAACCCCTTGGATGTTGCTCCCAGTGGCCTCAAAGCAGGAGCTTATTTTTAAATTCCAGACTTGAAGGCAGGTTTTGGTTGTATAAAAACCAGGTGTTCTGTCAAACAGAGCCTCCTGTAGGTTGCTGGTTCACATGGTGGCTACCAAATAGTCAATCAGAAACCTTGTTTGGTTCCCCATAGAAGCATTTTTCATGCTTGTGTTGCTCCCCAATTCTGTTTACATATGAATGTGACTCACTGTAAAAAATGGTTTGGGACCCTTGAATTATATCAACATTAGAGCCAATAAAAATGTCCAGTTTACTTTGAGGCCTAACACTGAGCTTCATCTGTTGCTTCTTGTGTTTCCCCATGACTGTTGTCTCCAGTTCTACAAACCTGGATCTAAAACTGTGCAGAATCTATGGCGACAGTATTTCTCATTAGTGATGGGCGAATTTATTCGCCAGGGGCGAATTCCCGCGATTCGTCGCTGGCGAATAAATTCGTGAAACGCCAGCAAAAATTCGCCAGCGAAAATTCGCCAAAAAAAACGACACGCGACTCGTTTCACGAATTTTTCCGCCAATTCACGAATTTCGCTGGAAATTCAAGAATTTTTCGGCGAAGCGAAATGGGTGATATTCGCCCATCACTATTTCTCATCTAAGGGCTCCTCCTAATCCATAATCTGGCCCAGTAGTGTTCTTTTTTTCACTCCTACATAAGCCTTTTCCGTGCTAACACTGGTCCTTTCCTATTATATGTTCCTGTAGCTGATAAACTACAATTAATCTGCTTTCCTGATATTTATAGGATTTCTGCCTTCCATACTTTATTTATAGCGTTTCATCCCCATTCAACAGATAACTATATCTGTTAGCTACTAAAATACCAGATACCCTTTTTTGTTAGAACTCAGACAGAAGTGCTAATGGGTGCTAAGGCATACCACTGTTCCGAATCTCAAAGTACTCTGCTCTGCAGAGTTTAGGCTCCAATTTAAGAATGGCTCTCCTGGCTGCCCTATGTCTGGTGCGCTCTGCTCCGTGGGCAAGATTGGGGCAGCAAAACCCGTCGCCTCTCCAGCCTAAACCCTCCTCCTGCTACAGGTAAGGACCATGACATCCACCCTCAGGGGAGGGGGGCACAGTTACAGCTGCACTTCAAGAGGCCAGCACGAAGGCAGAGACAGCCGCCTTCTCCTCCAGGCACTTCCTGATGCGGCAGCACTGGCACTGGTTGCGGCGGTGCTGGTGTATGGGGCAGTTGCAGTTGACACGACACCGGCGTGTGCTGGACTTGTGCTGCTGCCAACTTTGCCCTTCAAATCAAAGGAAACTGCTCCCAGCAGCGGCCAGAACCTGTCAGCACCGGCAGAGACAGTCACGGCCGCTTCCTCACGAGCCACTGGTTGGAGATCACTGTTGTAAAGTATTGTTCACACAAGTGCAGCCAACTTGTACCTGTGTAGTAAGGTAACAAACTAATTTGAATTAGTCTACTGACTCTGAAGGTCATTTGTAGATAGGGCATAAAACATATTTCTGCTTTTTCTGCAAAAAAAAACTGACAATACAATGCTGAAGCTGAAAGGATTTCTTCCTATTGCAGGCAATGTCCTTTGTGAAGTTAATGACAACATCTGCTCTGAGATGACATATTAACCTTTTTATATCTAGCAGGATAACTCAATTATGGTATAGTTTTTTTTTTGATAGAGAACAAACCAAGTTAGAACAACCTGTTCCGATAGCTGAGATCATCATACCAGATGAAACATGAAATATTTCCCTTTTTCTGTTTCCTGATCTGACTTTTAGTGTATTTTGATGTGTAGGGCAGACTTGTACAAGTCATGGATGTTTAACTGGAGACCTGGGAGCCAGATGCAGCTTAAACTATGATGTTTATAGCCTTCAGACCTTTCAACAGATCCATAAATATTTTGTTAGAATATCATTTTATAAGATCCATAAACCTTTTTTGCTTTAGAATATAATTATAAAAGGATCTATTCTAACATTACATGATTATGACAGAACTGGCCTGGAAGAAGGTGAGATAATTTAGCGTATACAATAGGCTTGATGGTTGAAACTGGCTTGTTGAAACTAATGCAGTGTCAGTGAAGTCCAGTCTTGCATCCTCAGTAGAAATGATGTATTATATTTGACTGTCTGCACTAGATTTATGTACCTCTTCTTCCTTTTACACTACATAACCTTAAACTGCAGCACAGGGCACAAAGATAAACTACAATTTTTGAGAATAAATATCAAAATATCTATCAAATCCTTTTTCAAAAGTGAAAGCAGAGCTGACAGTTAACTCTCTTTCACTCCTTACCCTCCTCCTAAATAATGGTAAGGAGGGGGAGAATTATTTGCAGGTTATCCATAGCATTATTGTCTTCTACTGCTTAGGAAGTCCTGGTTCTGTAGGAGTGGGGTGACTTTTCCAGTTTGGTCATTACACAGAGTGAATGTGCTGAGAGCCTGGAGCATAAGGCCCAACACCAGCATCCTTAGCAAATTCAGGAAACAGGGACCAAATGAATAAGTTACAGCAGTTGATTTCAGCTTTTGTTTTAGCAAGATCAGTATTTGGCGCCACGGAAGTAAAGCAATGTTGAGTTAGTACTCCAAGACAAAACCTTCCTAAGAGTAGGGACCACAGACTGAAAAGGGTCTCAGAATAGTGTTGCTCTTCCTTACAGAGTAGTGAGGGATTCCTTGCAGACAGCTTTTTAGTGGAACAAACCAGGATCAACGCAGTAGTTCACTGCATAAAGTATTCTTTATTCGACTTACAGAGTAGTGAGACTTTGCAAGTCTTATGGTCCTCAAAATAATTTCTTATAAGAAAGAGTCAACTTTTGAAAACCTGTCTACTTTGTGAGAGCCCAACTGAAAGATAGGGTACTACAAGACGTTTGGCTAGCCTTTTACCTGTTACATAGTTTTATTGTTAAATCGGGTTGAAAAAAGACAAAATCCATCAAGTTCAACCCCTCCAAATGAAGACCCAGCATCCATACACACACACCCCTCCATACTTTCACATAAATTGTTAGGTAAAATAAATGTTACCTATATTTTAGCTGATAAATCCTTGAATTCTGGTTGATTCAAGTGAAACTTTTCTACATATTTCCAAAACTTTTTATGAAAAGACGGAGATGTATTTTTCACTCATATACTCACTTACTATTGCACAGGAGAAAAAGCCAATAAAGTTATCTTTGGAGATAATCAGAATAAACCCCAAACCTGGACTGTTGACATGACAAGCAACAACATTTTGGCATGTTCACACAAGTGGAGGACACTTTCTTGGATTAAGTGATGGGACAAGTTTCTTTCTTCTGGTGAGCTACTGGCAGAAGAGAAGCCTTTCCTGAAAAGATGGATAATGTGAAGTATAAGATACCCTGGCATTTAGCCTGTATTTGCTGGGAAATATTATTTCACGTTGTTCTTTATGAAAAAGTGTTTGAAAGAATGAGGTCTGCCAAGCAAAAAAAAAGCATTATGTTTACTTCTCCTCCCCTTTTGGAGCAGATATTATTTTCTCTCTCTATTGCTTCCCTAAGCCTCTTCCATGGAATTAGTATTCTCTATTGGCAACAAAACTAAGGTTAATCCCCATTGCTTAGAGATTGTAAACACAGCGCCCTCCAGCTGGGAATTTTTGTTCACAACAGCTGTAGTTCGGCAACTTTGAAATGCCTCTCTTGACAAAAGCGACAATGATGGTGTTGAGCAAATATTCCCCCATGTAGAGAGATCTGGTGTTAATTAAGGAGATGCTCCCACTGCCCAGGTACAAGAATGCTAACAAAAGCAAAAAGGGAAAGCTTAATTCTCCTTGTTTTTTTTAAGATAGGTTAGTACTTCAGGATTGCATTTTCTGTGAATACACAATTTTGAATTCTCATTTTCTGAACTTGGAATTTCGAGATTTATAGATCATAAAAAAGTTCTTTAAATTTGAATTTTAAAATACAGCAACTAAAACCTGATGAGCTTCAATAGTTGTATTTTTACCATTGAAGCTGTTTTATTATTCAAAAGATTGGAACAATGCGATTTTGGTTCTGTTTTTTTTTTCTTTCATGACTTCATACTAGTTTTTCTGATTCAAGTGTTTTAGAAAATGGGTGATCAATGGAACAAATGGTGATTAAACTTGATAGAGCTTTGTTTGTGATCACAGTTTTTCCCTTCATATTTGAATTTCTCTTCCTTTTGCAGTCTGATCACAATGAGGCTTGAGCAGGCTGCAGGGAAAATAAAATCTGGGGATATAAAATAGGGGTTTTGCTGTATACAGAATTCAGAATATTGGATATTGGTAATGTCAGCTCATGATTTATTCAGCTTCATTGGCTCAGCTATTTCCCTCTGGGATGTTGGTGATTACATGCCCTTTATGGCCACTTTATGTATTCATTTCAAGGTTGACCTGTAAAGAGAATGTGCCACCTGCCCAGGCATTCAGGCATAACTAATATTTTTTATATATATATATATATATATATACTATAACAAACAAGGGAAAGTTGTGCTCACCACTATTTTTAAAACCATTAGGCGGGGGTGCAATGAGGCTGTGACCACAACATACATATAGACCAATACAAAAGGTCCTCTGCACTCAACCCATTATCAATATATTTAAGACATATATATATATATATATATATATATATATACATATATACATGTATATGTTTACGTACCATTTGTGTGCTTGATTTTTTAACCAGAAAGTTGAATATTTTGAAAAGTAGAAAAATATTAAACAGTGCTTTTGACCAAACCTTATCTGCTGCGGATAATCTCAGACTGAACTTCTTAGTGCCTTTTGCCCTGGACCTTCCCTTTACATAGATAGATAGATAGATAGAATGATAGAGAGATAGATAGATAGATACTGTAGATAGATAGATGATAGAGAGATAGAATGATAGAGAGATATAGATAGATAGATAGATAGATAGAGATAGATAGAGAGATATAGATAGATAGAGATAGATAGATAGATAGATTAATGTGAGATAAACTGATACAGATATATGGAGTAAAGACAGCTAAAATGATCAGGATTCAAGATATCAAGATCCAATAGTCATGTTATTTTATCATGGTATGAAGATTAAAAAAAAATAGCTGCAGAAGGTGATTTTAACACTTTTTTGTCAAATCGAAATTCCCTGCAGCCAAGGCCATAGGAGTTTAAGAGTTGGTACATTCCCAGGCACCGAGAGGCAGAAGCTCCATCTGTACAACAGCTGTTCCATCTTGGCATGCAATCTCTTATTGTGAATGATGCAACTCTATCTTTCTCTTTTTACACTGACACTTTAAGCTTGAAATTATCCTTTTGCTCATTCCCTGGCAAATACTGGCAAGTAAATGAAAAATAAATGCTGCATAATAACATATTTGTCTGACAAGGTAGCAAAGCGCAGACTTCCTGCAGGGTATACAGTACTGAAAAGAAACATATTGCATACTATCTGGGATGTTCTAGGCAGTCTGATATCATTTGCCAGTTAGGTTTCAGGCATGAGGCAGATGAAAAAACATGCATATTAAACTCTATGGGGCCTGCATTTAATGTACTGTGAAAGGCTCTGTTAAGCTTTAAGTAAAAGACCCCTTACTGCTATGGCAAATAACTAAATGCACAAAAAAAAGGAGAATTGATTAATACTTGATTAATACCCATTCCCTGGTCCCCTGTCTCAAAAGTAATCCAGTATTTATGCATAAAACAGTGGTTTTTAGTTACAAAGTTATGATCATAAAATTGGTAAGCCACTAGACCAAGTCAAGGTTAACCCCATTTGGTGGTTACTGACTATTTATCTCTGATCACAGTGTTCAAAGGCTGGCACCTCCCTGCATGGTAGCATTTATTGGAATAAGTATCTCCTGGATTAGGCATTGGTTACAGACTTAAAGATCACTCCACACCAGCGTGATCAACGTTATACAGGGACTCCTCTAATTCAATCCATTGAATATAATTTGTTTGAATTAAGTTGGTGAGGTAAAAATCAAACCGATATATAGTTAAAGGACTTTTTATTCTTTTTTTTTTCCCCTCTTTCTCCTTTTTCTTTTATCTACACCCGCATGTGGCTCACCGTTAAAGGGCAAGGAAAGTGTAAAATAGAATAGGGCTAGAAATGCTGTATTTTGTATACTAAACATAAACATGAACTTACTGCACCACAAGCCTAATCAAACAAATGATTTATGCTTTCAAAGTTGGCCACAGGGGGCTGTCATCTTGTAATTTTGTTATACATCTTTGCCTAACACTGGCACTGCACATGCTCAGTGTGGTCTGTGCTGCTTAGGGATCGTCATAAATGATCAAAAAACAAAGCTGTTTGAGTTCTGCATGGCTGGTAAGTAAGACAGGGGCTCCCCCTGCTGTTCATAAGTATGATTGTTTCCCTGCCAGAAGTTAGGGACAGTCTGACAATTCCTATCCACAGCAGTAAATGAAGGGAGAATTTCACTGCATACAGTCAGGTTTCTTATAAAAATGGTACACATTTTTTAATTAAAGTATATTGGAGATAGATTTCTTTTTCTTTAAAGAAAATAAAAATGTGATTTTATTTCTTTGCCTTTCCTTGCCCTTTAATATATTATCGCTGCTATTGCTTTTCTCAGGGACTGAAATCTGTGAAAATGTTAAACCCTCCATACTTCTCTTGTTTGAAGTTAGAATTCAATTTACTCATCAATTTATTATCACCTAAAACACAACGTACTCAAATTATGCGCTACCTCATAATCTAGTCTTTAATCTTTTGAGACCTACCATCAGTGCAAATGCAGAAATAATATTTCCTAGAAAGTTAAATTACTGCTCTTACGGCTTACTTACTATAGAGATCTAATAAGAATGTCGATTTATAATCATAGCTATCCCCATTTAATCCTTCCAGTTTCCTGGTATTAATTCATTCAATTTACTCATTAATATATTGTCACTGATCACACAACGCACTCCAATTATGCGCTAATTTGTAATTTAGTTTTTGATCTTTTCATTAATTACATATTTTATTAATTCCATTCTATTAATTCCATATTCAAATATTATACAGCAATAATGCATGTCTTTTCAAACAAATCACTTGCTATTTATGATCTAATGTTAATAATGTATTATCAGGGTATTTACCCATAAATTGAAATTAGGGGTTTTGAATCAGTGGGGGGTCATTTATAAAGTTCGCGCAGCGCATAATTGTTTACAAATGGTAGTTTTGCCCATGCTTTTTCCTGAACACTACAATATTGCAATACTGTGCTCATCTTTCCGGTTTTTGCGAATTCACATTGTGAATTAATTTTCGCAAACAACTCGCAAACAAGACGGGTCTTTGCATGAGTACCGGCACTTTGCGAAGTTGTTTTGTGCGAAAATAGAGTTAAAAGCAACTTAAATTCGCAATTTGCGAAACAGTTTTGCGAATATTTTAGATTTTTTTCCCATATTTAAAAAGCTCGTATAGACATTCGCAATGTGAAAAACAAATTCGCAAATCTGTTTGCACACTCTTATTCAGCTTTATAAATATAACCAGACGCAAGGCAAATATATTCACCCTGCGAACCAATCTGCCCTGCGCGAAGTTTATAAATGACCCCCACTGTTCGTAATAATATCAGACATTGATAATTGTACAGTTACAGTTAGGTACACTTATCCTGGTTTTAATCTGTGAACTGTCGGTTCTGTGAGGTGACTTTGGAGTGCGCTGCTACATTGAGACGCTAGGCATTGGTTATAGTCAAAGGGCTTAGTCCTCCCTGCCTTTAGCTATCAGAAGAGAGATGGCCAAGACCATAGTATTGGTTCCACAGGCATAAAGTTCCCCTCTTGCAGCTTTTAAGAGCTCTATAGGAGTTACCCAGCTCATCACTTATAAGATTACCTTGCAGAGCTCCTCTTCAAGTACCATATTCGTAATAACTGAAGTAAGTCCTATAGGGGTTGGCCTCTCATCATTTATAAGGTTGATAGGAATAGTCTATAGCGGATATCCCCAATCTGTGAGTAACATGCTGTTTACCAAGCCCTTTGATGTTGCCCTTAGTGAAGGGTTTGGCCTCTCGTCGTTTATTAGGTAGATAGAGATAGTCATTAGAGTGTGGGCGTCTCATTTTTTATAAGGTGGATAGAGATAGTCCTTCTAAACTTTTAGAAGTTGGATAGTGGAATAGTCTGACTCTCCAAGCTCCTTTTCTTAAATCACTAATATTAGTGCTCTAACAACAGCTGAAATAACCTAATCACTACTGCAAGATAATACATCCAATTACTTTCTGTCCAGTTTCTTTTGCCAATGTATATTTTTCTGACAATCTCATATTAGCCATAAACAAATGCCTGAAACAAGAAAGAACTTGTATGTACCCTCTGCGAGCATTTGAAAGTACAACCTCTTCCTCACTAGTCAACTAAAATAAGTCAGTTACAAGCTGCATGGCTAATGAGTAAAGTGTGGTTATAAAACTAAAAAGGTAAAATAAATGTTAACAGTATTCAGGAAATTGGTGTGTATTAGGGTAATTATTTGTTTCTTCTACTTGTATACCGTATGTACATAAATATCTATAACTGCATCACAACTTACTTGCTCAGTAATACAGTTTCAGAACTGACTTGGTAAGAGGTTTCAGTTGTTAGAAAAATAAAGTGAAATAGCCTCTTATTAACTGCTCCTTTGAAGTACATGATGGCTGTATCTTGCAGGTCATGTAATTATACACGTTCTGACAAACATATTTATGTTCTTACATCCCGTACATTAGGGTGCTGTCCAAACTTGCTTTATATGAGCACAGTCTTCTTCTGGCTCCAATGAACTGCATCATTACACTAGAATATAGAAATGGAAGGGGCAGTCCATCTTCATAAAACATTAGGCTAGTTTTATAACATTTTTGAGTACTTTTTCCCTTCTTGTAAGATCAAGGAAAAAACATGCATGGATATTAGTTTGTTCAAAACATGTTGAAAGTTTGTCAGTTCTTTGCAAAATGGCAAAAAAAATTCCAAACACATTAAAATCAATGAGTGTTTTTTTTTTTTTTGCACAACATTTTGACTATACATTAGAGCAGTGATCCCCAACCAGTAACTTTGGATGTTTGTCACGGTCGGCACCATAAATCCAGAGCCAATGCTAAGCACCCTGTTCACTTGCTTCAGCCTAAAACAGCCGCCTTTCGCCTCGGGAGGAGCCCTCGACTAATTTGATGCTGCCCGGTCTTATTAAGAGAGGTGCCAAGCAAGGGTTCTGGACAAGCAAAGGGGCAGGAACGTAAGGCAAAGTCTTTTGGGCAGAAGGTCACAGTACAAAGCGTCGGTGCAGGCAGAGTACAAGCGGAGTCAGACAGGCAGGGTTAGGATTTCAGAAGTCCGGATGGTCACAAACAGGCAGGGGTCACAACAGGTAATCAGATATCAGAAGCTTTAAACAGCACAGAGAAACCAGGAAGGGCAATGAATTCAATATTGAAGTCCCTTTAAATAACTTAAAATTTTGCGCCATTGCCCGATGATGCAATCGCACCAGCGTGATTGTGTCTAGAAAGATCAGAAGTGTGCGCCGAATGGACCTAATTTTCACATTGGATATAATGATATCATGATAATGATAATTGTATAATGACATAAGGATCCTGATAATGGCCTTTCATAGCAGGGAAATCTTTATGGGCTTTAAAAGCAAGTGAATAGGGGGTAAAAAAAAAAAACTACAATAATTAACACAAAAAGAATTTCATCTGATGATAACTTTCTTAAACAGGAAAAATTTACAAAGTGACAGAAAAAAGCCTCTGTATAAGGAGTAACTCTGGAGCTTCTGCCTGGTCAGGAGGGACTGTTAGCTCCAGGGTTCCCCAGGGTCAGTAGGCTAAGTGACACCCGATTCGAACAGACTGATCAGTGCTGACCACAATTATATGGAAGTGCAAGGAGCATATTTGGACACAAGTACTGTTCTAAAATTTAATAAAGATAAGGCAATGTATTATAAATACACAGGACTTTGGGAGAAGTGCCGACCCCTCCAACCAGCACAAGGCAGTTCTATTTCTGGAGAGATTGGGTGAAAGAGAAAGATTGCTCTCTACAGTTATAAATACACAGGAGCATAGCTCAAATGTTACCTGCCCAGTGCTAAAAGGAAAACATCACCCTTCCCAAGAGTTTGAGACTACAGATATGCTAGAAATGTAGGGGGCTGAAGTCTTATGGGTGGAGCAAATTAATTGTAGGAGTATTCTACACCACCAACAAAAAACCAGGGTTTCAGAAGCCCTTCACAGCATAGATTGTAGCATTATGTTTTCTGCTAAAAACACAGAACAGCAATGGTTGTCATTTAAAATAATATTAATAACATTACTGTTCTCAATGTATTACCTTAAGAAGTAAATGTAGAAGCACCAAGAACCATTCTATATGGCTTAATATTGAAGTAAAGAGCTTAATAATAGTGATGGGCGAAACGGCCGCGTTTCGCTTCGCCGAAAAATTCGCGAATTTCCAGAGAAATTCGCGAATTTTTCGCCATTTGGCGAAACGAGTCGCGCGTCGTAGTTTTTGACGCGCGTCGCGTCGATTCCGACGCATCGCGTCGTTTCCGACGCGCGTCGCGTCGTTTTCGGCGCGTCGCGTCAAAAACGACGCGCGACTCGTTTTGACGCGGCGAATTTTTGGCGGCAAATTTTTCGGGTCGTTTCGCTAATTTATTCGCCAGCGGGAATTCGCCGCGAATTCGCCCCTGGCGAATAAATTCGCCCATCACTACTTAATAAGAAAGATGAGAAAGGCATTTAAAAACTACAAGTCTATGGGGACAGAAGCTGCATTTAACAAATATAAACACTACAATAAATGTTGTAAAACAGCAATCTGGAAGGCATAAATTGGAAATGAGGCGTGCATTGTGGCAGAAGCTAAGACTAACCCCAAAAATTTTTTTAATAATAAAAAGATGCGGGTTGAGAATGTGGCTCCTTTAAATAATGGTACCAGTATGGGTTTTATCAGATACAGAAAAGACTAATGTTCTAAATGAGTGTATACAATAGAGGAGGCAGAGTTCCCAGACTCACCCCATAGCTGCTCAGCTCAATCTAGTCATTGGCTGACTTGGGATATGGCTTATAAAGCTTTAATAAAAATGAATACTAACAAGGAGCCAGGGCCAGATAAAATACACCCTCAAGAGAGCTTAGTTGAATTTTAGGCTAGCTTTCTGATTTTCTCAGACTCACTTTAATCTGGTATGGCACATATGGATTGGAGGAAAGCTGATGTAATTCACATATTTAAAAAGGGAATCTCAGCCTGGCAATTATAGGCTAGTAAGTTTGACATCCATGGTGGGCAAATTATTTGAAGGCATGTTAAGGGATCAAATAAAAATTTTGTCCTAGAATGGCATTATGAGCAGAAATCAACAAGATTTTATGACGGACAGGTCATGTCAGACAAATTTGCTTTTTATGAGGTAAGCAGGAAAGCTGTAGATGTGATCTTTTTTTGCCAAAGTGTTTCACACGGTGCCCCAGAAATGTCTGGTTTCTAAACACAGTACGGGTACAGAGGGTGGTTGTTAATGGCACATTTTCTGCTTGGAGTAAGTATACATATATAAGGGGATTGTACAATAACCTCTCTAATGCTTTATTTACCAGAAGGGCCTTCCAGCTGACAAGAGGGCACCAATTCTAATTAGAAGAAAGGAGATTTTGTTTCTTTTACAGTGAGAGCTGTGATGATGTGGAATTCACACCCAGGTTCAAACTGGCCTGCCGGGGCACCGGTTAAAGGAGAATGAAACCCCCGGGCCCTAACACCCACACCCCCCTGTAGGCCCCCCTCCCCCTGGCCTACCTCTCCCCCCATGGCTATTGCCCCCAAGTCCCTACTTACCCCTTCATGCACTCCCCCTCCAGCGATGTTCATAGGGGGTTCACATTTGTTAAACTAATTAATGCTATTCATTAAAGTTACTTGCATTCAAAACACTTTTGAATAGTTGGGCTCGGCACAGGTAGGCCTATTCCACCACCTGTTTCAAATCTGGTGTAAGTGCATGTATTGACAGAGGCACCACTGCCTTCAAAGTGGTGGATATAAACAAAATATAGGTGTAACAATCTGTTTACCTCGGATCCCGAAGGAGGGTAGCTGATCTAGGAGAACCGGTGGTAGCAGGAACCCCTCTACGGCTCCGGTATTCACTGACGCCCTTTTGGGGACCCGGGCTTTCTGCTGCGGAGGTAGTAGAGAAGTCAGGCGAGTTACCAGGAGCGAGGTATCAAGGAATCAGGCAAGGCGTAGTCAGGTGCAGGCAAAGGTCGGTTCCAGAAGACGGTTGCAGAGAAGCGAAGTACCAAGGGTTCAGGATAAGGTGTAGTCAATTGCAGGCAGAGGTCGGTTTCAGGCAGCGAAGGTTCAGAAGTCAGGAAAACAGGCAGAGGGTCAAAACCAGGAAACTCGGACAAACAGGGCTTTAGCAGGAACTGAAGCCAGCTTGGGCAAAGTGAGGAGGAAGAGGAAGGTATTTGAGGGAACAGGAACCAATCAGGAGCAGGCTGAGGAAGACAGACACATCAGGAACCAATAGGAAGCTAGGCGCCCAAATTAGATGTCATAACACCTAAGTATACTGGTATATAAAAAAAACCTACAACACCTGGTATTCCCAGGCAGTCTTCCATCCAGGTACTAACCAGGCCTGGCCCTGCTTAGCTTCCAAGATCAGGCCTTAGGCCATCCATTACGGCATGGACGTCTGACTTGATGTGTGCCAGTATTTATGCGCCGAGGCAGGCATTACAGTAGGTGAAAGTTAATAGGTTCCTTCAAACTGTTGGTAGTTATGGGGTTCCCACAAGGGCTACCATCAATACACACAGCAGACTAACGCTGGCCATACAGTATAAGATCCACTTTTTGATGAGGTTGTCAAACAAATTATCTTTCCCTGATATGCCCACCTAATATAGGTGATACAGGGCCAAATTATCAAATTACAACAACTGGTATTCAAGCCATCATATTGATGACACTAAGTTAATTCCATCCTTGAAAATTAAAACTACTGGATCGACATCTGAGTGGGCCCCATAGCTGCAGAATTGGTCTGAAGAGCCAGAATCTTATATCTACCTGTGTATGGCCACCTCTAGAACTAAAGAATCAGGTACATATATTTTGATGCCAGGCACTAGTGATGGGCGAATTTATTCGCCAGGGGCGAATTCGCGGCGAATTCCCGCGATTCGCCGCTGGCGAATAAATTCGCGAAACGAACAGAAAAATTCGCCGCCAAAAATTTGCCGCGCCAAAACGAGTCGCGCGTCGTTTTTGACGCGACGCGCCGAAAACGACGCGACGCGTCGGAATCGACGCGACACGCGTCAAAACCGACGCGAGCGACGCGTGTCAAAAACGACGCGCGACTCGTTTCGCCAAATGGCGAAAAATTCGCGAATTTCTCTGGAAATTCGCGAATTTTTCGGCGAAGCGAAACGCGGCCGTTTCGCCCATCACTACCAGGCACCAGATATGATGGCATAGGGAAAAAAAAATATGGCATCCAGACTTGGTTAAAAAAAAAAAAATTCAATGGTCACAATTAAAAAACAATTACATCTTAAGGTCATGCAACACATGAAGGTCAGTTTTAGATAAGGCAGAAAGGAAACATGTGCTGTGCACCCACCCTCAAGGGAGCCCATAGCTGACAACACAGTATATATTATTACAATTATAATCATATGATATATGCGCTGTATATTAAAAATATTATATATTTATTTTTTGTATATTCAACCTATGGTCCTACAAGTGTTGGAAAGTTACAAGTCACTTCCAGCAGAAGGTTGGTAGTGTCTGCTCAGAGTCAGCTTAAAAGCAGCTTGAAGTACTAGATCTTATTTTTTCCTTGATTACAGAGTCCCTTCTTTTTCCCATAAACATCTACTCACATTTAACACAATTTTTGACTTCCCATTAGGACTGTTTATTTGTCTTACTCCACAATGGTAAACAACTTAATATATATGAATAACCCCAGGCTGTAGTAATGTATGTGTATACTATTAGTAAACTCTTCAGTATTATTTATTATCCTTTATTTATATAGCACTGACATATTACGCAGAACTTTTCATCATTCGCAAGTTCTGTCCTCATCTATAGACAAATCACTAAGAGCCATAATCTCTGTGAATAATGAGATTTTCCATTGTAACCTAATATATACAGTATGAGGAAAAGGTCTCGGCATAACGTATGTGTATAGCAGTGGTTATTGACACACAGCTGTAAAAGGACAGACAAGAGAACATACAGCATTACTATCAACTATCTTTTTGTAAGATCTCTGCTATTTTCCCTAAAGAATTATCGTTGTCTTTAACCTTTGTCACCCATTGTGACCATTTAATATCCACTTGCTTTTCTGATGAGTAACACAGGGATACACTAAAATATTTGTCTTTTTAAGGTCAACAGGGAGCCATACAAGATGTACCCTTGAAGGCCCCATAGGTTAGATTTCATTATTTCAAATCTAATTACCCAGTGGGACATTTCCATGACTAGACCATGGATGGAAGATGATCTAAAATGTTCAAAGAAGACATACTGAAGCCCAGATGTCAACATAGGCTAGGTTTCACCATTACAAAACGAATTACTCTGTGGGACACAATCTATGGTAAGAATGTGAATGTTCATATATGAAGTATCCTTGAGGCCCCAGAAGACCACAGGGGTTAGGTTACACAGTTACAAAACAAATTATCCAATCTATGGCAAGACCATGAATGGAAGATGATCTAAAATGTTCATAAAAGACATATCCTTGAAGCCCCAGAAGACCACACAGGTTAGATTCCACCATCACAAATCTCTATGGCAAGACCATGAATAGAAGAAGATCTAAAATGTGCACACAAGACATACCCTTGAAGTACCAGAGGACCATACAGACTAGGTTCCACCATCGGAGAACTAATTATCCAGTGGAACACTATCTATGGCAAGACTATGAATGGAAGACAATATAAAATGTTCACTTGTGATGTTGTTATAGTCACTTTGGAATAACCAGCTCCCTGATACACTATACATACTATGGACAATAAAGTATGAAAGAGGAACCCTTCTGTATTTTTAACAAGATGCACCAAATATTTATCAGGCAGCATGTACTGACTGTGTGCATTTTCCATGCATCCACACACACACCCCTCCATACCTTCACATAAATTATATATGGCCATATACTAAGTATAGATTTTAGTATCACAATAGCCTTTGATATTATGTATATCCAAGAAATAATCCAAGCCCATCTTAAAAGCATTAACAGAATGAGCATCACAACATCACCCGGCAGTGGATTCCACAACCTCACTGTCCTCACTGTGAAGAACCACCTACGCTGCTTCAAATGACGCGCCACGCGTCAAAAGCGTCCCGCGACTCGTTTCGTGAATTTTTCGCCAATTCGCGAATTTCTCTGGAAATTCGCGAATTTTTCGGCGAAGCGAATCTCGGGAGATTCGCCCATCACTACACAATTTTGT
This sequence comes from Xenopus borealis, assembly GCA_024363595.1. NCBI lineage: Eukaryota > Metazoa > Chordata > Amphibia > Anura > Pipidae > Xenopus > Xenopus borealis. The sequence continues at coordinate 21,101,431 of CM044441.1, forward strand.
ATCATCTGCAAAAATAGAAACATTACTTTTAATGCCCACCTCCAGGTTATTAGTAAACAAGTTCAAAAGCAAGGGACCCAGAGGTACACCGCTAACAACACTGGTCCAATTAGAAAATGTTTCATTAACCACCACTCTTTGTAGTCTATCTTTTCGCCAGCTCTCTATCCAGGTAAAAATACTATGTTCCAGGCCAGTAGCCAGTAGCTGTTGTACAGCCACATATCCAAGGAATCCATCTGTATCCAGCTGTATCTATTGTGCTGAATACTTCATCACTGGACCTAGTGAAAGAAGCACTATGGCTGTTGCCAGCATCATGCCCCCAGGCAGCACATGCCTACAGTGGAAATCCTAAGGAAAACATATCATTCATTTACTTCCTGTTGGTTTTGCTAAAAACAACAAAAGTTTAAAAAAATAAAGTTGACTCGGTGAAAGTATTGCTTTTGCTTATGAAATGCAGTGAACTTTTTAACCTGCTCTATGAGAAAATCCTGCAGCCTGCTATCACTAAGTACCATAAAGGAGATGGTTTCCAATGCATATTCAGGTTCTCTAATGTACTTGTCTATGCTGATATCTTATTCTTTCTTCAAAGAGGCATGGAATGCATGGAGTTCTTTATGTATTTTCAATCAGTGATAAAGGACGAAAACAAAGCCTTTTATACTAAGGAAACACCGCCATGTATGTCTTTACAACAAAGTAATGTGGCTTGACATTTTTGGGATGCCTTCAATAATCTCTTTTGTGCGCAGCAACCCCATTTCTTTCCCAGCTTTGTAACAAGTGAGAGATCCGTGCATAGGAAGCTTAACTGGCCGATGAATGGAACAACTACTTAATGAGATACCTCCTTTCATGTTCAAGTTGACTTTGTCTGGTAAGTCATATTGTGGGAAAAGCATAGGGCAGCAGTTATTAAGTACAGAAGATACTGGATTCAGAAAATAGGACATGAGATATACATTGTGCTCTGTTTAGCCTAGTAACAAATCCTACTAAATATAATTGACAACTTGCATCATTATTTGAGCCTGATCTGCTCCCTACAGCAAACTGATAGTGTGCACTCCCTGATCTCCCCCTGCCCCAATCACCTGAAGAGAGAAGAGAAGGTATGCTCTGGTGGGGAAGGGGGCAGAGGGGAGTTCCATTTGGGGTAGGGGGACTGATTCGGCCGCCAGATGCTGGACTGTGTATAAGCAAAATCCTTGCATTAAGATATGGAAAAAAAACTCTTATATAGAAAACCCCAAGTGCTGAGTGTTCTGGAAACTGTACTATACTGGGTACTGTGCCTCTGTGCTAATTGTCACAGAGAATTATGCAATTATGCTGCTCTACCCACTCCCCCTGTTATGGGCATACCAGAAGTTGTGCAGCACAAATTAGGTAAAAATACACAGTTTTTACTCTTGCCTTTCAGACAAGGGATGGATTAAAGGACTGGTGACATCAAAAATGTTTTTAAAAAATGTGTTAGTGTGCTACAAAAAAAAGACACCAACACATATTAAAAGGCTATCTCCTATAAGGAAGGCAGGGAGAAGAAATGGAGCGATGCACGATGGATCACTGATCGCCTTTTCTGAGAAGTGGAGTTTGGGTAAGTTATTTCTTAATAAAGACTTAGCTATTTTAAAGTTTAATATGTGTTGGTGTGTATTTTTCATAGCATACTAATTAATTTAAAAAAAAAATTTCTGTTACTGGTCCTTTAATGTGTACATTGTGACGTGAATACGCTTATATACTACACAATGAATATCCTATGAATTATATCCTCATAAGAGGTGCTTAGTGACGTTATCAGTTATAATCGGAGCTCAGTGATGTCATTTCTGTCACATGACCCACTGAATCTGGTGTATTATAATAAAGAAAGCACCCCCTGTTGCAAATGAAGTCATGGTCATGGGTAACTTATAATATCATTATATTTTATAACAGAATGTACTTTATTCACTATATAAACATATTTTATTGGATATGGCAACTGAGACCTGACTCCAGCCACCAGTAGAAATGGTCATTGAAGCTTTGGACATTTTAAATAAAGACATGTATGTTACAGAAAAAACACAAAAACCTAAACAAAAGCTATGTTTTGGAAGCAGAAACTTGGATGGTATAAAAATGAAGGCTTGAAAACACAAATCTACTTGTTCAATGTAAACATATTTTGATCAAGAAAGAGGCTTCTCGAAAAGTTAAAAGCGATAAACTTGTCTGTAGAGATTTCAAGTGGGGTATAATACAGGTATAGGACCTGTTATCCAGAAGGCTTGGGACCTGCCGTTTTACAGATAAGGGATCTTTCCATAATTTGCAGTTCCATACCTATAACTGCTAAAAATAATTTAATAATAACATATGTCAAATAGGGTCGCTCTGCCTCCGATAAGTATTAATTATAAGCATTTTCATTAATCCTAATTTATAAGGATTACTTTATTTGAGAGCAAGTACAAGGCACTGTTTTATTAATATTATTATCAAAAATATATTATTACGGTACAAATGAAATCCATTTTTGAAAAATATTTATATTAGTTGGCTGTGCACACTAATGCAATTATGAGAAGAATAACTACGAAGCCAGCAGTTGCTGACGGTGCATGAGACTAAAAGGTACAATTTGATAAAACTAGAAAAGAGTCTCAAATTGCACTCTGTAATTATAAATTGATGCAACAAATTTTATTTATACAAATGGTTTAATTGACCCTTCACCACTCCAGGGTTAACCAGTATCAATTGTCCATGATCAACCAAAATACATTATTTAATTGTCCATGATCAATTGGATTCATTATTTGGATTCAAAAATTCATTATTCAAATCCATAGTTAATCAAAAAATTCATGCTTATGCACTGTGCTAAAATTCATTTAAACAGTTATAAATACGAAATTTGAGCAGTGAAAAATAAAGATAAGGGAATGTGATACATTTGAACTTTGTTCGCAGTAAACTTGACACATGATGAATTTTTGAATCCAAATAATGAATCCAATTGATCATGGGCAATTAAATAATGTATTTTGGTTGATCATGGACAATTGATACTGGTTAACCCTGGAGTGGTGAAGGGTCAATTAAACCATTTGTATAAATAAAATTTGTTGCATCAATTTATAATTACAGAGTGCAATTTGAGACTCTTTTCTAGTTTTATCAATCTATCCATTTTTGAAAATAATTCTGTGAGCAGCAGCTAAAATCAGTCTGACAGAAGTAGAGATGTATAAGACCCTTATGAAAGGGTTAAAAGTGGGAGGAAAAGTTTCCATCCAATTTTTTATAAATAATTCTGTGAGCAGGAGCTAAAATCAGTCAAGTAGAGATACGTATAAGACTCCATTTTATGGAAGGGGCCGATTTTACTAAAATTTGGATTTTTTATTTTTCACACATTTTTTCTCTAAAAATCTGTGTTTCATTCTCTAAAACGCAAAAAAATTTGAGCAGAGAAACCATGAAAAGCTCTAATACAAAACTTTGCCAGGTAAAAGCAGTCGTTTAGCAGTTTAGTATGATGTAAAGAGTGATATTCTGAGACAATCTGCAATTGCAATTTTTGGGTTTTAGCTTACTGAGCTTTTTATTCAGTAGCTGTCCAGTTTGCAATGTCAGCAATCTGATTGCTATGGTTCAAATAACCCTAGCAACCTAGCATTGATTTGAACAAAATGTGATAAAATGAATAGGAGAGGCCTGAATAGTGAGATGAGCAATAAAAAGTAGCAATAACAATAAATGTGTAGCTTTACAGTGTGCCAGTGACCCCATTTGAAAGCTGTAATAAGAAGCAAATAGCAAATAATTTAAAACACTATAAAAAATTAATAATGAAGACCAAATGAAATGTTATTATTATTAACATGTATTTCTATAGCACTTACATATTTTTTAGCGCTGTAAAGTAAATGTAACTATGTAACTAAATCACATGAATTACATACATAGAACATATGGAGTTACATACATCACAATCAGTACCAGTACATAAGGTGAGGAAGGCCCTGTGCAGAAAGAGCTTACAATCTAAAGGGAAGTATACACAAGGTGTGGGAGTGGGCAAGATCAGAGTTAAGTGGGTCAGTACTGTATGTGGTATTGCATTTGGTAGTTGAGAGTGAGGTATTTGGTAGTTAAGAGTGAGGTATTGCATTTGTTAGTTAAGAGGTTCTCTAAAGAAGTGCGTTTTAAGAGATTTCTTGAAAGCAGAAAGGTTGGGAGAAAAGTCATAGAGACAGTGGAAGAGAATTCCAGAGGAGGGGTGCAGCCCTTGAATGCAAACATGTGAGGAGGTAATGGGAGAAGAGTTGAGTATCAGGTCAGTAGAGGAGCGTAGTAAGCGAATGGGTAAGTATATAGAGATGAGTTCAGAGATGTAGGAAGGGGCAGAGTTATGAAGTGCTTTGAATGTCAGGGTCATTAGTTTGAATTTTATTCTGAAAGGTAGCGAAAGCCAGTGTAGGGACTGTCAGAGCGGCATGGCAGAGGAGGAGCGGTTGCTGAGGTGTATAAGCCTCGCAGCAGTGTTCATTATGGACTGGAGATGTGACAGTCTCTGGCGGGGAAGGCCAATTAAAAGAGAGTTACAATAGTCTAGACATGATATGATGAGAGAGTGAATAAGAATTTTGCCAACATTTGGTTATTGCTTATAATTGTCTATTCCATAACTTATCAAAAGAGATCTTAAAGCTAAATCACCCCTTTAAGCGTGGTTTCGAAAAAAATCTAATGCCACAAAAATTCCATCCAATAAACTGGTCTCTACAAGGACTATTTAGAACTAGTGAAGGAAGAATAAATTCACGAAGTGCGAATTCACTGCAAATTACGTGTTTCGACACTAGTGCATAAACTCACCTTGGAGAAAATTTGCCAGCGAAAAATCATAAAAATTGACACAGGCGTCGCCGTTTTGCAAATTTTGCTGTAAATTCGTGACAATTCAGACGTGACAAATTCGCCCATCACTATTTAGAACTCATCAAACAATGTCCAATAAAAATACTCAAAGAACCCTGAGAGTTTGCAATTAAAAACCTATGCAAATAGCCAATAGCAATTACCCCTTAACATTCCAAACTATCTCTGAAAAAACATTTCATTATTTCAGAAACACTGAAATAAAGTGTAAAAAAGATGAAAAACAACCAATGATGAAAGAAAAAACAGTTACATTTTCTCACTCGACCATAGCAGGTTTGAAAGGAGTCATCTGTTTTAAATAAATGTGTTACAGTTTTGCACCTTGAAAAAAAAAAAAGGTGACCCCAGAGTATAAAATGCAGACATCTGACCGGGGCCTTTCGAGTTGAAAGAGCAAAGTGTAAAAATAATGGATAATTTCACAGCATGTGTCAGTTATTTAGTGCCCCCCCCATTGAGCATGTTATGTAATTTGCATGCATGATTGGAGGTCCAGTGTAGAACAAAAATGCACTTTGGACCCAACATTGGACCCATGAATGCAAAATAAAATCTATTTTTGATTCACTGAGATTTTGGAGTGCGGGTCTACTTGAACATTTGTATGCAAAGATTGTGACCCAGCACCCACAATACAATTGAATTCCGGATTGGAGTGTGGCTGTGTGTGTGTGTGACCTTATACAACCCTATATAGACATTATAGATGTGTCTTACAGCTAAGCATCAATGGCTTCCATCTAATGGACATACCCTGTCTACTTCTGAACTACTGATCAATGTAAACGTGAAACATATAAATCAAGCGCTTTCACTTCCAGGCAGTTATTCTCCTCTTAGAAATACGATATTGGTCCTTGGGGCAACAAACACTTTGAAGTCTAATTGAAAGCTTCATCTGTCATTGAACGTCCACCTCGTTAGTCAAAACAAAGGTATTTTAGAAGCAAAGCTGTCTTTTGAATGCTCCATTTTTGGCACATGGAAACACGAGACACCCTGTAAGTTTAGTGGGGAGCAAGAGCCCTAGATGGGAGATAAAGATTACAAAAGTAAACAAGACATTTTACCAGCTAGAAAATAAATTATTATTAGGTGAATTTTACAATGTTCAGTATATAGTGGAAATATGTAATTGAAATATTAAGGTCTGTTTTGCCTTTGCTTCCCCCCCCTTGTCTTCCATTAAACACTACTATCTCAGTCTGCAGGTCTAGCCTTGCCTTGTAAATGTATAGTCCCTTGTCAACACTGGGTGAACTTGGGCAGTATGAGCCAGTTGTCTTCGGTTGGCTGCCTATAAGCTTCCATCTACTACCCCCATTGCCCTCCTTTCGTGGTATAATACCCTAACAAGACACTAGAATGTGGTAGGAACTAGCAGCTGAAGAGGATTGGTATGACATCATTGCAGGAGCCACACCACAGCATGATGGCCTTTACACAATCGGTAAATTCACATACATTGCAATATTATCATAGATATATGTAATTGCTACCAGAGTTGGACTGGGGGATCTGGGGCCAACACGGGCTTCTGCTTCAGGGGCCACAACCCCAGTTGCAACCCCCCTCCATAGTATCTATTTTAACACTGATAATTGGGTCCAGGGGAAGGCCGGGGGCAGCTCTAACAGTCTGAGCCAGGGAGGAGGTCTGGGTAAGTGGGGCCCATCGGATTTTTTTTCCCAGTGACCCGCTGGCCCAGTCCAACATTGGTTACTACAGTGATTCTTAAAGGGCAAGGAAAGAAAAAGAAATAAAATCCCATTTTTACTTTCTTTAATGAAAAAGAAATCTATCTCCAATATACTTTAATTGAAAAATGTCTACTGTTTTTATAAGAAACCTGACTGTATGCAGTGAAATTCTCCCTTCATTTAGTGATGTGGATAGGAATTGTCAGATGCTCCCTAACTTCTGGCAGGGAAACATTCATACTTATGAACAGCAGGGGGAGCCCCTGTCTTACTTACCAGCCATGCAGAACTCCAGCAGCTTTGTTTTTTGATCATTTATGACGATCCCTAAGAAGCCCAGCCCACACGAGCATGTGTATGTAGTCTAGTCTTGCAAAGATGTATAACAAAGTTACAAGATGACAGCCCCCTGTGGCCAACTTTGAAAGCATAAATCATTTGTTTGATTAGGCTTGTGGTGCAGTAAGTTCATGTTTATGATTAGTATACAAAATACAACATTTCTAGCCTTATTCTATTTTACACTTATATATTATCATGATCCCCCGAACAGAAAATATTAATTAAAATGGAATACTTTCCTAAAGCAAAATTAGTGCAATTCAACAGGAAGATAACTTCATTTAGACTTTGTTGTCTACAAAGAACCAGTCAACCCCTTATCCCTGTAACCCGCCCTGCTGGTCGGCTGTCTAATCTTACCTCCAGATGATCTGACTATCGGTTTTGGGTAGAGGTTCCCACGGCACATTGTCTTCCGGCACTTAAACGGTCAGCACATCTCACACCAATCTCCAATTAACTGGCGAATGTATCCAATTAGACGCTGTTTTTTTCTAATGATCAGCCATTGGTTCCCTCCTCTGTCCATTTCATATGCCTGTCTCCCATTGGGCCTCTTGGCCTTAAATAGTGGCTTCCCTTTCTTGCCCTAGTTGGCTCAAGCTTTGTACGTTTTGCTATACTGGTTTTTGACTCCTGTCTGCCTTTGACTCTGATTCCTGATTGTCCCTAGGCCTGACTTCGCTTTACTCCTTAACCTTGCCTGTATTATTGTTACCATCGACATGTTCAGGTTCCCTGATTGATTCTGCAGCAGAAAATCTAGGGCCCCAAAAGGGCATCAGTGAACACCAGTATCGTCAGAGGTGACCTCATTCACTGAAAGGTACTTGCCAGCGGTCTCAGTGAGTTCCTCAACAACTGTGACAATCCCATCACTCTTAAAATTGCATACTGTATATAGGACAGCACGGTCTGAATGAGCTTGCTCCTCATCTCCCATAGAACACATAGGGGCCTATTTATCATGCTGTGTGAAGCATTAATGGTGTTGGTGCCCAGAACAACCAATCAGCAATTAGATTTCAACAGTTAGAAAACAAAAGCAAAGATCTGATTGGTTCCTATGAGCAATATCACCATAATATTTCTATCCACATTTTACACCATGTGATAAATATGATAAATATACCCCATAGCTAGAAGGTTAAGGGAGGGAGGTTTTGATCATTTTATTTTAAAACACCAGGAGATGTTAGCATTTATTCTCAGGAAGAAATCAGATATTGTTTAGGAATTACTAGGTTCTTATTATTATTTTTTTTTCTTATTTTTCTCTGGAACAACAACTACAAAGGGGACATTTAAAGTGGTTGAGCGTGATGGATTAATGTCCTTAAACCTGAAATAAATCTTTAACTATCATTAACTGAGCCTTCCATTTACCCTGCCCTCGGGGGGCATCTGAGAGTCTTCCACAAGTCTATTAATAAACTCACTCAAATACAGTTACAGAGAGGGGAATGCACAGGCGCAGTCAGAGTTCTAAAAGGTTTTACTAAAGGATAGAAATTCATCTTGAAAATCCAGGTGCATTAACTTTTTGTTCTGAGGTGATTTTTATGTCAATGATTTATTTGATGCAATAATTTAACTCAGGGAATTATCAGATTAGGAAAAAAACAGACTCTTGGTGAATTTTATTTATGTATTAATTATGTTTTTCTAAATTTAGACTGTGTTCCTTTACAACTGCCTCTGGAACCAGAACAGATGGTTGCTCGTAGTACCATCATAGTCTTGTATCAGTAGGCACAGTCCATTTGTGACTACAGCCATCACTGTTGTGCTGAACAACAAAAAATGACACCAACCTTTCAAATGTGTGTCCAATTCACAGTGAAGTGCAAGCACAATTGTGTTCATTTTCATGCATTGGCTCATTGGTGTAACTAGATGTTACTGGGCCCCACAGCAAATTAATTTTAGGGCCCCCAACATATCCAGAGGTTATCCATTTTACTAGTATATGTTGACATTTTTCATTAATTAGGGCATCATGGGGCCCCCTATACCTCTTGGGCCCCCCAGCAGCTGCAGGGTCTGCTTACTCTATAGTTACACCCCTGCATTGGCTACAATTGAATACCTCCAATTTCCAAGTTTAAATTCGGAAAAACTCAGATCGGAAAAAAAAAAAATTTGCTAACATTCCTATTGACTTTTAGATGCCAATTTTTCTAATTCAAGTTTTTGGTGCTTAATGATTTTTAAAATTCAAGTTTTTGAAACTCTAATTCAAATTTGTGAGTTTTAGCTCACAAAAAAACCCTTACTTGGGTGCCTGCCGTTGGAAATCTGGAAATGATGCTGCATTATGGATAAAACAACATTTTATTTTTATTTCAATACATAATTTTTTTTGTTTTTCAAAAATGATGCGTACAGACAGTTTTTCCATCATAAGGTAAAATTTGTGTATATGCATGCATATTTAATTTAGATAAAAGGGATTTTGTCATGATTTTTATGATGTATATTTCATTTCTAAATTATACTGTTTATACTGTAAATAATTCACTGTAAAATTTCATTCCTGAACCAGCAGTGTATTTTTTTAAGTTGTAATATTGGTGTGTAGGTGCATCTCAGGTAATTTTGCCTGGTCATGAGCTTTCAGAAAGAGCCAGAACTTTAGGATGGAACTGATTCTGGCAGGCTGTTGTTTCTCCTACTCAATGTAACTGAATGTGTCTCAGTGGGCCCTGGATTTTACTATTGAGTGCTGTTCTTAGATCTACCAGGCAGCTGTTATCTTGTGTTAGGGAGCTGCTATCTGGTTACCTTCCCATTGTTCTGTTGTAAAGGTGGCCATACACGGAGTGATCCACTCGTTTGGCGATGTTGCCAATCAAGCTGATCTCTCCCCAATATGCTCACTTTGATATTGGGCTGATCCAATCGTGGGCACCAGGACCCAACGATTGGATCATAATCAAAGAAATACAGGCGGACAGATCACAGGACCACATCAATGAACAGATGCGGCTGCATTCCAAAGGGATATTTATTCCCGTCCGATCGACATCTGGCCGACTTTCGGCCACAAATCGATCGGGGAAGCCCGTCGGAGGGCCCCATACACTCTCACTGTTGGCAGCTTTTATTGGGCCATGTATGGCCACCTTTAGGCTGCTGGGGGCAGGGCCGCCATCAGGGGGGGACACAGGCCCGGATTTGTGGAAAGGCCACCTAGGCCCGGGCCTAGGGTGGCAGGATTTTAGGGGGCGGCATGCTGCCCAGCCACACCCACATTTGTTCAGAAACACTGGGGACATTGAGGAGATACAATAGTTTTTTAAATTTCCCATGCACCAATCCCCATTGTTCCGATTCTGATAATGAAAATAAAGGGCAGAGTATGGGGGCGACAAACTGCAGTGGGCCTAGGGGCGCACGCTATGTAAATCCGGCCCTGGGGGGACAGGGTGTCCCGGGTCCGGGTCTGAAGGGGGGCCCGGCAGTGCTGCATTTCTCCAAGAGCCGGGCCCCCCTTCCGAGCGTCGCCGAAGCCGCCCTGCTGCCTTCCCACACTGAATGCAGAAGTGCCAAAGACAGTTGAAGTCCTTAAGCGACGGAAAGACCCCGAAGTCACGAAGGAGCCGACACTGAAATCCTGAAGCGGCAAAAGTTCCCGATGTCACAAAAACAGCTATAATGGAAGTCCTGAAGCCATGACTTCTACTGACACCAATGTGGGTTTTTTGTTTGTATTTTAATCCCCTGGCCACCAATGTTTAATTTTAATACTTTATTGCCCCCTGCTACCAATTAAAAAAAAAAAAGGGGCCCCAATTTTTTAACTTGTAAGGGGGGCCCTGCCACCAAAGATTTTTAAAAATCAATTTTGTTTTTTAACTTGTAAGGGAGGCCCTGGTGCCAAGTTTAAAAAAAAAAAAAAAATTCTCTGGGGCCCCAATTTTTTTAACTTGTTAGGGGCGGCCCTGGCGCAAAGGTTTTTTTTTTTAAAAAAAACCTTTTTATGTGTGGGGGGGTTACTTTTTTAGCGCTGATGTCTGTGTGGTCTGTTAACTTTTATGCAGAGTGGGCAGGATCAGGGGTGGGGCTCGGATGCCAGGGGGCCCTGAAAATTTTGTTGTGCGGGGCCCCGTGATTTCTAATGGCAGCCCTGGCTGGGGGTGAAAGGAGGGGGATGATTTCACTCCAACTTGCAGTACAGCAGTAAAGAGTGACTGAAGTGTATCAGAGCACATGACTGTGGGCAGCTGGGAAATTGACAATATGTCGAGACCCATGTCAGATTACAAAATCAAATATTAAAAAATGTGTTTGCTCTTTTGAGAAACTGATTTCTATACAGAAGTCTGCTGGGGTGCTCAAACTCCCAATAGGTGACTACCAAGTTCTGGTGCTTGATAACTGGAAATCCACAGCCTGCCCCGTGGTAAAAAATGTATCTAGAGAGCTTACCAGCAGCACACTAAGTCATTTGTAATGGTACAAAAAAGTGATTTATTTAGCCCAAAAAAAAAATACCCACACTCACTGGGCTACGTTTCAGGCCCCCAGGAGTGTATTTTTTTTTTGGGCCTCCCCCCACTGGGGGCCCATGATTAAGGGACCCCATCTGCAAAAGGATCCATCTGAGGTGAATATCTCATCAACTGCACATTTTTGGTTTAACATTTATATGGCAAAGCTTGTTATTTCTACATGAACTGTTACATTTTTGAATGTTCTATGAAGGTGAACAACCCCTTTAAAGACAATAGTCATACAATCAAGTAACAATGTAACCTGTAAGCCAACATTTTAAAAGAGCATGGAATTTCACATAAAAGTGAATATCATTATTAGAAACAATAATACAGGCCTGGGACCTGTTATCCACAATGCTCAGGACCTGGGGTTTTTCAGATAATGGATCTTTCCGTAATTACTGTACATACCTTAAATCTGCTAAAAACATTTAAATCAAATAAATATCAAATAAACCCAATAGGCTGGTTTTGCTTCCAATGAGGATTAATTATATCTTAATTTGGACCAAGTACAAGGTATTGTTTTATTACAGAGAAAAGGGAAATAATTTGTACAAATTTAGATTATTTCGATAAAATGGAGTCGGCCCTTCCAGAATTCAGAGCTTTTTTTGAAGCTTTTTATGAGAAGCATCCCATATTTTCAGAGTATGTTGTAAGCACATACTAGCCTCTCTGCGGGAGGACACCAGATTAGTGCTGCAGGGGGGCAAGGATGTGTAAAAGTTGCTTCCAGGGAGATTCACTGGGGGCTATAATCTATAGTGTGTAGTGTTAACAAAGTCGGGCAGCTTTATTATAAAATAGACTTTTGGGTAGGTCTAAGCCTACCCTATATTTGGGGTGGTACAAGGTAATTTTGTTACCCTTGCGGTTTTCACTGCCCATAAAAAATGGGACATTTTAGCATCAATTTTCTCCAGTTCGTCCGATGGTATTGGTACAGGGAATGTCCTAAATAAATACAAAAGCTTTGGCAAAAGGGTCATTTTGACCATTTATTTGTCCTATACAGGAGATATGGTGGGAGTCCCATTTTTCAAAAAGGGAGATTAAAGTTTTAAACATCAGGGGGTAGTTACATTTATAAAGAATATCATACAACCTCATGAATTCCCCAATAAGAAGATAATGTTGGGTTGCCAGCTAAATCAAAAATTCAGTCAGAGTAACTTAAAGGAAAACTATACCCCCCAAACATTGTAGGTCTCTATAGAAAGATATTGCCTAAAACAACTTATATGTAAAACCTTGCTTTATGTAAATAAACCATTTTCATAATAATATACTTTTTTAGTAGTATGTGCCATTGGGTAATCCTAAATAGAAAATTGCCATTTTAAAAAATAAGGACAGCCTCCTGGGATCCTAGGATCCAACGGTGCACACAAACATACCAAACAAGCTATAAAGTTAGGTCACACCAGCCAATTAACAGACAGAGGAGATAAATATCTGGAGAGATTTCTGGAGATGTTGCCCATAGCAACCAATCAGCAATTAGATTTAAACAGCCACCTATAAGTTAGCAAAGATCTGATTGGTTGCCATGGGCAACATCTCCAGAAATTTCTCCAGATATTTATCTCCAATCTTAGTAAACATGCCCCAATGTTCTGTCTTTTGCTTCAACATTTCTTGCTGTTACAGTTAGAGTTGAAATATTTCTGGTCAGGTGATCTCTGAGGCAGCACACAGACCATCATGAAATGGTGGCTCAAGGTAAGAGATGTAAAAGGGCAATATTTATATTCCAGTTTGGTAAGATTCTTTAATATGTCACTTCATTTGATATAAACTATCTGTTGCGAGTAGTATTTATTTTGGGGGTATAGTTTTCCTTTAATATGGGAGATTGATATTTAATGCCTCTGTTTTACTGTTGGTGGATACAGAAGCATGAGAAAAAAACATCCAAAAATCCATTGGTCTAGAAATCATAAGAGTTGAGGTTGTTGGCAAAAGGGCTAATTTTATGATGGCAACCTCCTGTTTCTATCTATACCCATAATATCCGAGTTAGATTGAATAGCCAATGCTAGGGGCTTAATAGCTAGGTTAAATAAAGATCTGTTTGATGTTTTACACATTGTTCTTGCCTTAGTAGGGTTTGGGTCCTTATATGTTTTTTCTGGCTGCCATTATCTTTTTTAAAAACAACATGATATTTGACAGGCAGAAGATAAGGATCATAAATCATTTGGTAATGCATATTTACAAAGCTAGGAATTCCAATTTTTACTTGGAATTTCTGATTCATTTGGTAACATGGCAACACAGTAGCGCATAGGATTGATGTGCCTTCAGTAAAATAAAGCAGATACCATGTATTGCATTGGTAGGCTAAATATTGCATTGTTCCCTGCTGAATCTGTAACAGTTGGCCAACAGAGTGAAATTCCCAAATTCCTTCCTGTATGGCTTGGTGCCATGACAACACAACTCAATTCAAATGGTGAAAGTACACAGCATGAAATTATTTGTTAGCTACTGGTGCATTCAATGTATTAAAGAGTACAGAGTATTCAATGCTTTAAACCAGTGGTTCTCAACCTTCCTAATGCTGCGACCCTTTAATACAGTTCCTCATGTTGTGGTGACCCCCAACCATAAAATATTAAAATATTTTCATTGCCAGCCCAGTGGATTGTTAGGAAAGTACAGGAGACCGCGTTGCTGCATAAAGGTTTGTTTTCCGTGCGTAGTGCGGCAAAATTTTGTGGTCAAACCACATATAACAATGTTAATTATACAAATTTTAAATGGGCAGGGAGAGCTGTATGGCAGTCCCTACTAAGGGGATATAGAAAGTTGTAGTGAAACTGGCTTCCCTACACAGGTTACTGAACTACAACTCCCAGCACCAACACCCGGAGAGCTACAACCTTGCCCCAGGGCTAGTGGGGAGAGAGATGAACCTGTTCCTGGAACCCCTTAAGCGACCCCTGTGAAAGGGTCATTCGACCCCCAGGTTGAGAACCACTGCTTTAAACTGAACTTTAATCCAGCCCACATACCTCGGGATATAATATTCTTCTCATTTCTCTCCTGTAATTAAGTCCCAGTCTTGATAATGGTGTCTTCTATTTGTAGTTTATTGCTGTTTGTTTGGCTTTTGATTGGTTATGTACTGTACAATAGGTGGGAGATTATTCCCTCTCTAAAATACATTTTAGCTAGTGGTCTAGTACAGGATCGACTACACTATGATTGCTTTTTTACATTTTAATTATTGGACTCAAAAACTACAATCCGCGTTGCCTTTGCACTAACCAAGTAATAAAAGATTATTGTATTGTGAATATCTTATAAGCAATAAGTGTTTCTATCTAAGTTCATGATAACACCAGAGAAAAGCATATATTAAGACATAGGGGCAGATTTACTAAGGGTCAAATTTCGAATTGAAAAAAATCCTAAATTCGACCATGTGAATAGGCAAGGAAGTAAAATCCTTCGAATTTTACCGCAATTCTATTGGTCGAACGATAGAATAGGAAATATTCCTTTCAATCGATCGAATATTTTTTATTCCATCAAAAATAATGAAACCCAATTCGGTAGCTTTGATCCGGCGAACTAGGCAGTCAAATAAAAATTTAAAGGGGAAGTACTTTGACAGTCAAATATTCGAATGAAAGTGGTCTTCAAAAACATTCGAAAATTCAAATCTTTTTGAAAATTCGATCGAACTTCGAATCCTTCATGTGAATTTAGTAAATCTGCCCCTAAGGCTTAAAACAATTTTTTGTTATTAAAAGAGTCTAAAATTGCATATTTCAACATATGAATATACAATTAATATTCTTTATTTAAAGAGTTCTGTAGCATTTTACAAATATTATACACCTTTCTCATCAGTCCTTGCCCCAGTGATGTTTATAATCTAAGGTACCTATCTCTTAACACCTATGGACATTAATATACAGGATCCAGTTTACATGCATGTTTTGTAGCATGGGAAGAGACTGGAGTTCCCAGAGGAAATTCACACAAGCATGGGGAAAACATACAAACTGTAATAAAAAGTGTCCCAAAACTCAGAACTAACCCCAAGATCCAGGTCTCAGCTCACACTTCTGCCTATAATCATAGCCTTTCAATTTGGGAGGAGCCCTCAGCTACTCGGATGCTGCCAAGTCTTAATGTGAAAGGACCAAGGAGAGCGTTCTGGGTAGAAAAGGAAACTGAATGTGTATAGAAAGGACAGAGAACATGGAGCATATTCGAGGATCAGAGCAGTACAGTAGATACCAAATAGGTTGAGCAGTACAAAGACAGGAGTCAGGCATGTAGTCAAGGTCACAGGCCAGGGTCAATACCAACAGTCAATGTGGAAAAAACCTGGTGGGCCCTGCTGACCCAGACCAGCTCCACAGAGCCTGGCCTCCTGGAGGGGGCCTCCCAGTGGCGTAACTACTGGGGGAGCAGGGGGTGCGAGTGTACCAGGGTCCGCACCCCCGCAGGGCCCCCTCAGCAGATTTCCCTCGCTGCAGCCGTCATAAGACGGCTGCAGCCACAAAAAAAAATCGGAACGGAGGGGGTGAGGGGGTCCGGCTGTGCATCCCGCCCCCCCCGGCCCACCCCCACCTAGTTACGTTACTGGGGCCTCCGCTCCTGAACTCCATCTGCCCGATCTCATAAGGATGAAAAGTAGTTATGTGCCGGCAAAGGGGGCGGGAGAGGGACAGAGGGGGGTTGCGACAGGGGAGGGGGCCCTTGCGGGGGTGCAGGGGCCCTGATGTGGCAGCCCCGGTGAGCCCTGACCCTGCTAACAGTATCACAGTACAAAATTGGGATCCACAAGAATGGTCAGTAAACAGGCAGAGATCAGAACAGACAAGGGTGAAAGAGCAGAGATCAGAACAATAAGAGCACTCAGAAACTACTAGGAAATAGACCTAGAAGGTGGAGTGAATGCACTTCATGTACGAACGGCACAAACAGTGACCACTAGACCTCCAGGTATTCTCACACAAACTCATTGAAGATTGGGCCCTAGGTGGCATTGAACTTAGGACCCCAGCAATGCAAACAATCATGCTGCTAATACAATTTCAATAACTTAAAGCTCAAGAAGCAAAACCAATTTCAGTATACATATGCATCATTTGTCTACTACCTAGATATGATACAATACTGTACATGGCCACATGTTCTGCCTTTAGTAGAAGGTAATTCATTAAAAAACTATACTTAAAAGAGAAATAGTTGAAATTTGCACCATAGAAGCATAAAGACTTAGACATGCACTGTTGGCTAGTCAGTGAGCTGTCCGAAAGACAAATATAAGCATGAAAGTGGTCAATTTATGTTAAGGACCAATGTAAAGCAGTGTCCCAGGTAATCCTGCTCCAGGCCCTCAGCTCAGGGGAGCGATCAGTCCTTATAGAAGCAATAAGAGGCATAGGGCACTCTGTAAATCACATGCAGTCACTGAGCCAGCAAGCACAGGCCGAAGTAGGGTTCAAGGGTTCTCTTTAAGGTTCAAGGGTTTTCTATGCCAGGAGTGGTCATGTATGTTCATAAATATGTACCTGGATCCCAATAAGTGGAGATGCCAAGTCTGTGTCTTGTGTCTATGGTTAAGCTTCACAGCCAAAGGGAACGTAAAGCAGTATATAGCCATGTCTTGGGGATTTAAAGGAGCCCCCATTACATATGTTTAATTCTACATCTGCTGCTATATTATTATTCGCTCAACATTTGAGCATGAAAAAGTGAAAATATTCAGTACCTTCATTGTCCCATTATTTAGCTAATTTCCTTTGCCGTGTTTCATACGTACCCCTCAGAGCTCAATATGTTTGTTTGGGTCTGTCTGTTACATGTTAACAAAGAGTTGATGCTGTCATTGCTTCAGGACCCCGTTGTTTACACATTATAAACAACAATTTAGGAGAGAGGATGTGGTTTTACGCAAGCAAAGTATTTAACGTGTGAAGTGATTTCTCCAAGGAATGTGCCCAGAGATACCAGAATGCCCTGGACCTTTCTCATTCATACATATATATATATACTGTATATTGAAATGGTCCATTAGTTGACTCCCTACACTCTTGGGCCCCCAGGAGTCACTAGCTCTGCTTCCATTATTGTTAAACCACTGCTTGGAATCTTTGGTTCTCAGAATATCTGGCAACTGTATTAGCATCTGATTACAGGTATGGGATCTGTTCTTCAGAATGCTTGTGACTTGGGGTTTTCCAGATAAGGGATCTTTCCATAATTTGGCTCTTAAGTCTACTAGAAATTCATGTACACATTAAATAGACTCAATAGGCTGGTTTATTATATCTTAGTTGGGATCAAGTACAAGATACTATTTTATTATTTCGAGGAAAAAATTTATTGTTTTTTATAAATTTGGATTCAATAAAATTGAGTCTATGGGAGATTGGCTTTCCATAATTCATAGCTTTTTGGATAACAGGTTTCTGGATAACTGATCCCATACCTGTACTACATTCCTTAGAGTCCAAATGTGCCCTTGCGCGCTATTCATCGCATGAATTGGGCCTCCCTACAAGTTGAGAGGCACATGTATAGGTACAAACACATTTTGCGAATAGAATCAATATTCACTCAATCTTGAATCCAAATTCAATTGTGCTTCTGTTTGTAAACGAACCCTTATATCTTTTTATCCTTGCCAACCCAAATCGGCTACTTTAGTGTGTTTACTAAATCTGAAGAATCTTTTAAAAAAAAAAAGATACAAACTTAAATCTAAAATAACAGACAAAACGTATCCCAAAATGACCCATAAATTAGGACACCAGCTAAGAAAGTGGAATAGGCCTTTCCATGAAGCTGTCATGAAGGAACAAAGCGAATAATTTCTGATGGACCTGACCATGAACGATATAAACCACTGTTATCTCAGTAAGAAGAGCCTATGCCAAGGGATCATGGACTATAAAAGACCAGATAGGCCAAGTGACTCAATGAGGGGAGTGGGTCCTAGTGCTTTACAGAGATCTGCCCCTTCAATGAGGATCTCCACTGGATGGAATGCACCAAGAATCAACAGCCCTACTGTAGACAGAGCAATCTCTATTGAGACATTTGGCTGTGATGTTTCACTGTGCCCCACCTTAACACGCCATTTAAATAGATCATTATGGAAGACTTTTGTTCTTTGATGTGCTGTATTCCACATATGCTCCATCTGTAGAACTGTCAACATCGGCTAAGGTACTTTGGTGGAACTGTCCTATAATGGGACTATGGATTTAAATATAAGGAATGTAGCAATATATATGCCAGAGTCAGTTAATCTCAGTACTCATACCTCTTAAAGCTTGCACAAGGTAAGCAGTCACAGAATGCAGACTTTCATGTTGGGGGCCACATCCACCCCCCCGGCACCAGTTGGACAGCACTGCATTAGACAACCACCGAGGGAAGATAGAAGCTCTGTAGGAGCAGTTTAACATATTCTACATCCTTTTAACCAGCACCTTTCCAGAATGTGTATAAAGGAATGTATTTTTCTATAAGAGGGATGACCACCCTCTGGCTGGGTATGTTTAGAAAAACCCATGCTGAGAAATAGACTTCATTCAATGCCATAGACTTACTCAACAAATCAGATTATGTGATACTTGGAAATATTTGAATGCTCCGTAGTTCAGCCTTAAGCAAACACAATGGAAATTCTCCGTCCTTCCAGGGGCAGATCTGTCGACATGTTTCCCGTCTGAAACGTGTTTTCATTTATATGCAAAGCCATCTGAGCCTTTTGCATGAACCTATTCTTGGCTTCTGTTTTTGTTTTGGTAAGTAAGTGACCTATCTCATTGCAAAAAATGCAGGAAGTGGCATTGGAATTCAATCACATTTAAATATCAGGACTATCAAGATTCCAGAACTGAATTGTAGTAATTCCAGCACAGAGCAGTGGTCAGGCAGAGGGTTGAAAGCATTCTTCATCCTTTTTTTTCCTATAATTAGGTCAAAATAAGACTTCAGCTGTGCAGGTCCTTCACATTTAACCTCAATTCCAACTATTCACTCTGGGGTGTTCCCTGGAGAAACAGTAATGGAAAGAGCTAGGAAGTTCCGCTTTGAATGCAAAACCCACTATTGTTATCCAAGCCACATATTTAGAACATCTTTGAAAAATACTTGTCCAAAAGCCACAATTTTTTTTTTTTAATTTCTGACAAACTTAGGGACATTAGTTCAGATATGGGACCACAATGTTCAGGACCTGAAGTTTTCCAGATAAGGGTTCTGTAATTTGGATTTCAATACTTTGTGTTTTACTAAAAAAATTATTACAGTATTAATTAAACTCAGTAAGATTGTTTTGCCTCCAAAAAGGATTAATTATATCTTGGCTGGGATCAAAAACAAAGTACAGTTTTATTATTACAGTGAAAAGGGAAATAAAAAAATTTAGTTCTTTGATTCTGGATAACAGGTTTCCGTATTGGACCTATTGTCCAGAATGTTTGGGACCTGGGGATTTTTCGTATAATGGGTCTTTCTGTAATATGGATCTTTATGGCTACTGTGCCAAACTATGCAACAATATATATTTTGGCTATTTAACAAATAAGCCCCAGTGGGCAAAGCTGACTCAGCAGCACCCCTTTGTATCTTTGGCCACACTAAAAAGTGTAGTGCAAAAGTGATGTCACAATTGGGCACTTGTAAGTGCAAATAAGAGCTTCCTCTGGCTGGAAAAAAAACCTGGAAATGTCGCAAGTGCTCCCTTGTGCCTATGATCTTACCTGGGGTGGATTCTCACCATTTCTAGTGTTATTTAACACACAAGTGATTTGTGCTTAGCATTTACAGATGCATCCACAACAGGCATCATAATCATGCCCTACAGCGATGGTCAAATAAATTCACCAAGTGCAAGTTTGCGGCAAACTTTCTCGTTTCGTCCATCTGCCAATAAATTTATAAAACTTCAGTGAAAATTCACTGGCGTAAAATCCGCTGCATCAAAACAATTTGGGAGCACATCAATAGTCGCACGAATAAAAATTGTTGCACGTCAAAATTGTTTAAACGTCCATTGAATGTAATGCATTGTCACACGCACGTATAAAAATTGTCGCGGGCGGTGAAACTGACTATCGTCAAAATAATGTTGACGCCCAATATGTTTCACAAATTTTTCACCATTTTGAGAATTTTTTTATTTTTTCAGTGAAACGGGACAAAGTTGTCCATCACTAATTCCCTTGACTAGTATATATATTCTATATTATATACTGTACACAAGCATACGTACAATATCATTCTATACACGCACACTATGGGGCAGATTTATCATTGGTTGAATTTTGAATTAAATTTTTTTTTAAATTCGACCATATCAATAAAAGGAAAGTAAAATCCTTAGAATTCGATGGCCGATTTTACTGCAATTTGATCGATCGAATAAAAAAAATTAGATCGATCGCATTTTTTTTATTTGATCAAAACTAATGATTCCCAATTGGGTAGCTTGGTTCTGGCGAAGTAGATGGTCGAATAAAATTTTAAAGGGGAAGTAATTCGACCATCAAATAGTCAAATATTCGAATAAAATTTTTATTCCAGTATTCAAATTATTCGAATTCGAATATTCGATGGTCGAATTTACCTAATTTGCATATTCGAAGATATTCGATCGTATTTCGAATTATTCAAGTGAATTTAGTAAATCTGCCCCTATGTGTATGTGGCTTCCATGCTATGTGTTGTAAGAAAGACAAAAAAGCATAGCATTACTGTCTGGTGAGCAGGGGGTTAAGAGGAGGTCCCTGAGAAATTTGAAGCTAATGAAGTCTGAGGAATGTTGCACATTACAACCCCTGGCCGGCAGTTCTTTGCTTAGGTTCCCTAACTAGGAGAGTCTGAGCTCTGAGCTGCAGACAAGTCATTCATGGGACCTAGCGGCACAGAGAAGTTGTAAGCCTTTAAGGTGCAACCACCATAATCTGTCTCTTCAGCAACTCTGGCACTAGAACTGCTATGGAATCGCAAACACATGCTGGAATGCTTTTCATAGACACATGAAAGTGGATGATTAAAAGGGATAGGTCCTGTAGGCAGGGCAGCAGCAGGCAGCTTGCTCTCTGGGAATCGTTTTGCTTTGTGCACAGGGATCAGTTCTGCATCTGTTACTTGCATAGGAAATACAGCACAGAATTAGGGTGCCAAGAGAAACTTGGGGTTTTGTCTGATCCTGACTGATTTTTTTTTTTTACCATGTTGGGCTCTGGCTCTTGGCTGAGGTGGCTGCTTATCTTGCTGTTCTTCTGCAAGGTTGCCCCAGAGGGATGTCCAGAGGGCACCTCCTGCACCAACAGCCCCACTGATAGCGATTCCGTCAAGCACTGTGTGGGAGCCAGGTGCCCGGCCAGGGCAAGTAGAAACTCCCGCCCCTCACATCACCCGAGCAGCAGCAGTGGAAGCTTCCTGCAGCCTGGCAGAGTTAATCTGTTGCACCCCGCCCGGGAGGAACCACTGGGTACCGGGCAAGGATCTACAGACACCTGGGGAGGACACCAGCACTCGAATGGAAACAACAGCAGAGACTGCAAGGGCATAGAGTGCAAACTGCCCCTGAGGATCCGCTTGAAGTCACGTGGCAGGGCTCCCTGTGTTGGGGAAGGGTGCCCAGTGGTGGAGGGGCAGCGAGACTCTCAGGGTATGGTGCGTTTGTCTGACAGAGCTGCTCATTTCATTGGGGAGGTGCCAGACTTTCAGCACGGGACGTCGGAACTGGGAGCAGCCCCTCTAGGAGTCCAACTCACCTGTGACATCAAACCAGGTACTTGAATTATGCATGCTCCTCGGGGGAGGGATTATAAACCGAGCGCGTCCAGACATTATCATATCTGGCAGCATTCTAGTAGACTTGTTTCTGGAATCTACTGGAAGAAAAGGTCAGATCATGCTAGACAGACATGGTTTCGCCTTTAAGTTAACTTTTAGTATGTTATAAAATAGCAAATTCTAAGCAACTTTTAAATTGGTATGCTTTTTTTTGTAGTTTTTGAATTATTTACCTTCTTCTTCTGACTCTTTCCAACTTTCAGATAGGGTTCACTGACCCCATCTAACAAACAAATGCTCTGTAAAGCTACACATTTATTGTTATTGCTACTTTTTATAACTCATCTTTCTATTCAGGCCTCTCCTATTCATATCCCAGTTTCTTATACAAAGCAATGCATGGCTGCTAGTTCAGTTTGAACTCTAGAAACCAGATTGCTGAAATTGCAATCTGGAGAGCTGCTGAATAAAAAGCTAAATAACGGGGAAAAAAACACAAGTAGTAAAAAATGAAAACCAATTGAAAGTTGTCTCAGAATATCTACATTCTACTAAACTTTAATTCATAGGTGAACGACCCCTTTAATACAGAATATATTGAAAAATATATGCAGTAAGGAAGTTCCTCTATATATTGCATACACAGTTGGCATGAGGATTCCCGTACACAGGGAGAGCTTCTATCCTTTTCTTCTGTAGGAAGGTTTTTAATTCCTTGTGTTCTAGGTAGAACAAGAATGTTACCAAAAGCTGTGCAGTAGTGTGTACATACTGGATACTGCTGGAAGAATTCTGCATGCACAGCCAAAGCCAGTAGGTGGCAAATGGGAGCAAATGGGGATATAGTAAACATTTTCAGTGGCGTAACTACTCGCTGGTGGGCCCTGGTGCAGTATTGGCACCCCCCCCCCCCCCATTTTTGGTTAGCTGCATATGAACTAGTGCAATATTAAGGGGGTTAATTATTAAATTCTGATTTTATCACATTGTTTTTAATAATAAAAAGCTCAACCAAACTCCTACCCAGGGTTAAATAAAATAACTTGAATAAAATGAATGGGGAGCCAAAACCTGAATCTTACGTTTTTTTTTCAAACTTATCTCCCGAATCGCTCTTTTTTGAGTTTTTTTTGGATTATTGGGCTAAACTCAACGCAATCCACGATATCTTCAATTTGGGAAAGGAATAATTCCAATTGACTCATACATGACCTCGACAGTTCTGGGATGACCGATTTTTGGATTCTGGCTTTTTGGAAAAAGTTTTTGCCCCCCCCCCAAAAAAAAGCCATAAAAATGAGAGTTTTAGTAAAAAAACATCTAAGTATTCCTTTGCTTTGTGGGGGTATTGCCATATTTGGTTCTGGTTGTTTTGTGGGAGAGGGATCTAAACTATAGTTACTGAAGGGTACTTGGAGTTGTGCCACTGGTTGGGCTACACTTATATATATTGTATACTGTAGTGTTGCCTTCTTAACCCGCTGTCCATAATACAACTTCCCCAATATTCCTACCTATAACAATTATAGCAGGATTTTTGCCCCAGTTCTAAATGACACCCTAGGTGAAACCAGTGGTGTAACTACTCCCTGGTGGGCCCCCCTGTTGGGCCCTTACCTCTATAAATTGCATGCTGGAGTGTTGATGGCATGTATGCTGTAAAATCTCCCCCTAGATAACCGCCTGCCATAACTATTTTTGTGGCTCCGATGGGCCCCAAGTGGGTTGGGTCCCTAGTGAAATTGCACCCCTGGTAGTTATGCCACTGGGTGAAACCTTGATGCCAGTAGGAGGTATATCATTATGAATGATTCCATTTCTCCTTTAGCTATACCAATTATAAGGTCAGACATACAAATTGTGCAAATCAAGCATCCAGTGTGAGCAGTGAACACTGGTGTGAATGCACAACACACTGACATAATGTTGGTGAGAAGAAGGGAAAGTGCTTGGGTTGGATTTCATCTGGTGGACGTCTGTGGCTGAATTTTCTGTGGCGTTGTTATTCCATTCCTGGCGTACCCGTCTGTTCTGCATTACGCTTCCTACATGGACCAGTGGTGAATTTCTATTGGAATCAAACCTTGTCCGAAGGGATAAATTTGTTTCAGATGTATCCAGTTGCCCTTTCCTGTCTGATTCACTGAGTAGCTGTTTGTTTAATGTAACTCTGTTAGTTCTGCATTGGTATCCGATAAGGGCAGGAACGCAGTTAAGTAAACCTATACTGTTACTGCTTCTTTAGGGTGACCAGGTCTCCCAGCATGGTTCTGTCTGATGTCGCTAGCTCCTGGTAGTAGGGCCAGTCACCCCCTGCAGGAAGGTAGTTCTGCACAGTAGAAAGTGAGTGTAAGAGTGAATGATTGGTAATAAGCAAGCAGGAACCAAGATGATGGTGCACTCGTGTGAGCCAACAGAGATATCTTCCCTTGTACCCTGGGATGAATGTGCTTTGCCGGCATTCCATAAAATTGTATAAATCAATCATATCTACATGCACATTGTCAAAATTTTCCATAAAAACCAAAGTATCCCATGTTCAAAAACTACAAATATACTTTTATCCCTGGTATAGCATTTTAAGACTGTTTAAAAACATGATGATTTAAACAACATAAAATAACACCAAGATCAGAGAAACTTATTGCACTAGGAAAAGCCCTTAATGTAAGTTGGAATTTCCCATTTATATCTCATTAAAACTAATTTCTCAGTTACCTAACAATGAAGTCCATTGATTCTTCAAAGGCTTTCCCACCACATAGAGATGCTTTATGAACCCACTTATAGAATGTACAGTGGCCTTATTACCTCCTAGCCTCCTCTCTCTGGGTATGATGAATGACACCTTCATATGCTCTGGCTCATGTGAAATTCTAACCCTATGATGGCCCAACAGGCACAGTTCATGCTCAGCACGGACACATCCTAAGGAATACCAGGCATTGCAGTAGAATTGTGTAGGACTTTACCCTATGTTGGACTGGCATACTGTATATTCTTGGCTATAACCAGACCTGTGAGGCTGAAAGAACCTTTTAAGGATATTGAAATTAAACTATACCCCCACATTTTTTACTTGAGTTTCAGCTTGGAATATGTAAAAAGATGAACTTCCAGACAAAATCTATTTTGGATTTACACAGATGGAAAGGAAGCTATGATAACCTTTCACTGACTCGACCAAAGCATTTCCCAAACCCCCTTAGCCTCACAGTATCATGCAACCCTTTTGTCTCCTTGTTCCACTGTGAAGTTGTGGATTCTGGGACTTGATGTTCCTCAGCTATCCAGAGAATCTATGGAACACCCAATATGCAAAGTAAAGGGACTTCAGTTCCCAAAACCAGTCACTTCATAGTGGAACAATGTAGGAATTGGAACTCTCTGTGAGAATAAGGGAGGGAGTGAAACACACAAGTGTCATGGTTTCCCTCTAATCAGTATAATTAGGTAATTCAATGTAATAAAATAAATTTTTAATTTTTGGAAAGTGTTTATAGACCTATTCTGCCCAACTGACTAAGCTTATATTAAAAACTGGGGTATATTTTTCATTTAATAGTTTTTAAGCTGTAGTATTCTGAAGAAGACATCGAACAAAACACAACCTTTAGAAATATTTACACTGCAGTACCTATTAATTGCTTTGCATTGGCTTATATTTCAGGAGAAAATGAGGTGCCTTCAGAAGATGCTCTTATTCTACAATTGCAACTTGCCAAGGGACAAGAGAAGTTTGTGGAGTTGCTGAAGAGTCAGCAGAAGACCATCACTGACCTGCAGCAAAAGCTTTCCGAGCAACAGGTCCTTCTTGTTAACCAGCAAAGGGAAATCATAGAGCAGCAAAGGAAAATGTATGAACAAATGGATATGGTTAAGGTTCAGTACAGCATCTTGTTTGATACAGTCAAGCAAATGTCCTTTCAGAGTTTGCAGGAGGACATCCAGAATTATTTTGAAGCACATCTTCAAGGATTACAGAACCAGGTGAGGAGCCATCTACAGAAGACCTACTCTGTGCACAAGGTCGACGTGGACGCAAAGGTCATAGATGTCACAGGGCCTTTACTGGCTTGCGACCAATGTGAAAGTGATGAATTTTGCAATATCCAGAAGACACCACCCCAATGTGAGAAATGCACATTGTGCCCTGCTGGTTTTTTTCAGCTTTCCGAATGCTCTGAAACCGTCGATCGCATTTGCCAGGTAATTAAAACCAAAGCTCCTGCAGAGGTCTCTGCAGAAATAATAGCCCTTTGTTCATCTGCTCTGCTGTAATAAATTGCTCCCGTTGTATGTAGTCATAGTCTGTATCAATGACTGTAGTCTGTAGCACAGGATGCCCAGTGAACATTACACTAACATTACACTGAAATTCATAGTTGCCAACATCTGAAAATAATTTCCAGGCACATTATCTTTGTTTGGCAGTAGTTTTTTTTTCTTAATCTCCTTCACTTTTTAAATGTGATTAAGGTTTAGTTTATGCATTTGCCAACCATCCTGCTAACTAGTGCTGGGAGAGGCCCATGGGAGCTCAGATTTATCACAGGCACCAAAATGTCCCATGTGCCAGGGCCCTAACATTCAGAAATTAGTAATGTTCTTAGGCAATCAAGAAACCAAAGCCATGTAACCTACAGAGCACAGAGCACATCTGGAAAGACAAAGAGATAGAAGCTGCAGGCAAAAGTGCCAGGGTGCCAAGCCGGCTACATTGAAAAAGTGTAAGGCTATAGTTAAATGGACACTCACTTTTCCAGACTATAATCTTTTCCAATAAACCATGCATGTCACTTTCAAGCTTTAGGTCTGGACCCCCAGTATGTTGAAGAACTATATGCCTTAGGTATAGACAGTAAGAATGGGCGCCAGTGGTTCTTGAACTTAAACTGTAAAGACTTAAGTAATGCACATAGGAGTCTTCAAAGAACTATGCAGGAGAACAGGATACAATGGTTAGGTATATACTTACAAAAACATCTTCAAGAATTCAGCAGGGTAACTCAATGGACAGAGGATTATTAAAACTCAAGTCACCCCCACTTTCAGGATTCATCTCAAGTGGAACCTAGGTGAACTCCTCTAGTCTCTAGGTCTGTATACCTGGTCCCTACTCTGGGCAATAGTACATGCAGCACTCTAATCATTCTGATTCTCCTCAGTGGAGCTTTAGACTGCTCAATTAGCTAACCCTGCTCCTAAAGTACAGATGAAGCCACTTTGGATTGTGTGTTTGACACAGAATAACTAAACTCAGACTTCACACTTGTCTCATTTAACACAGAAAATTTTATCACAGCAGCCCATCTAATTAAAGTGTTCATCATTGTAAACATGGTGCTTTGGTATGCTACTGAAAAGGTTAAATGCATTAAATGAGTTAAGATAACTTTAGATAACACAGTTTCTTCAATTAGCCCTGAGTCATGACGCATTTAACACACAAATCCAAGTGGCTGCATCTGTATATCCTAAAGCTTACTAGGCCCAACTCAACCTAGGTTCCAAAGTTGTTCCCCTTTCCTGCTCAGTTGGAAATTTCTCAGAAAGAAATCAGAGTTGTGTGCTCCAGCTTATATTCTCTAGAACAGTGGTAGCCTTTGGCCAACTATGGAACTGTAACGGTCACACGTCAAGCCAGAAAATGAAAACTACTTCCCAACTATGCTAAGGACTTTCCTTAGCTGTCTAGAGTTTAGACTAGGGTCCACTTAGCTTGCCAAACCTTTGGGGACTGCCTAAATAAAGGGCAACTTTTTTTTACCAGTCATCCACAAAATTAATTAAACAGAATCCAGTGCAATCCTTGCTTTTTCAAAAGCCAGGGCTAGATTGAAGAAACACTGGCAACCCTGCTCTTTTGCTAGAAATGTGCATAATTGTTGTTGTATTTTCTAAAATAAAAACATTTAGTTTGATTTTGTTTATCTACAGGACAGAGATGAATGTATGGATTCCCCAAGCATCTGTGGAGAAAAGATAAAGTGCTTAAATACTCCAGGTAAGATACGGAGTAACAGACCATTTGCTATAAGAACTGCATGGTGCCATATTGATGACAGTGGATACCTCCTGCCTTTCTTGTACTCAGTGGTGAGATATCCAGGTAGCCTTAACATAAGAAAGGTGCAAAATGGTTAACTGCACCTTTCCCTCTGAGTGACTTAGTAATTCAAAGTTACTTGTTGCTATAGTGGCAGCTTCAGTTGCTGGTTCTGGGTGAATGATCATGGGTTAGTTAAAGATCAAGGGATTTCAGTCTTTATCATTAGAGTTCTGGCCAACCATTAACTAGGTTTTAATAGTTCAGGTAATAATTAGCTGAACTATAGTAATTGATCCCAGTCATATCAGTGCTTTGCATGCTTTGTTGATCTTTTCATCAGTTCTCTGTTCCTTCTTCTAAATCCTCTCTCCTATTAAATTATTTTTTATTTTATTCTTTCTGCAGGTGGTTTCCGATGTCTTGGAGTTGCAGAGAAGGACGCAGCTCTGGGACTTTGTGGAGAACAGTACTTTTTTAACAAGGAACTGCAGGAATGTCAGGCTTGCTCAGAGTGTGAAGAGGGAGTTGTATCTTTCCCATGTACGGCTGACAGTGATACTGTCTGTAGCGATGCCAGTGAGAGCAAGTTATCAGAGTCATGGTCTGCAAATATATCCCTGCCCTCGGCAAAGCTGACAAACTCCCAGGTATATCCGGGCCTGAATCTGAAAATCAAGGAGAAGCAACAATGTGAAATTCTCTCCCCTGATGATAATAAGTTAATATTTAAACAACATGGGTTACTATGGGCCGACCTCAATTTTGCTGTGAAGCATAACTGCAGGAATTTTCTCCAACTGTCACTGAAAATGAATGATAGCGAGGAGGGGTACGAGTTAAGTGGCTCCCGGGTAGAACAGCCCGATGGTAAATACTTTCAGAGCACCAGTATTAGTTGTGCAGCTGAGGTGGAACCCGGCCACAAGTTATCAGTTTTTCTAAAGAGCCCCAACCAGTTCTGTAATCAAAGTAAAGACTTGCACGTCTACGATCTTAACACCCCCTTGAGCATCTTCTGGTTGTCCCACGACACTGGATCTGTTGCGATGACCGCTCAGATGTCCACTGCCATGCATTATCAGACCAACTATAGGCCTACTTTTAAAATAATTTCCGTTTCAGACCCGTATATGATAAGCTTGTCGCATGACGGAAGAAGCATCAAATTCACAGAATCTGGAGTTGTTAAATTTGTTTTCCAACAAGCCCTCTATTCTATGGGTCCAACCTGTGTCCGAGAAGGCTTTTCGCTGATCTCTTACATAAATAGAAATGGCACGAATTCTGAGCTAATGCAGATCTTCAAGTCTGGCGTAAACTACAGAGACACTTCAATTTCTGCATCTGGAGCTGGAAAAGTCAGCGCTGGAGATGTCATAAGCTTTGAGATAATATCTCCGGCACAGTGCAATGTCCGCTATTTTGGAGAAAATTCTGGCATAAGTATACTAAGTCTGATTTGGATCCCAACAGCAATTTCTACTGCTGTGACAGCCAAAGTGTCCAGTACTGGTCTGCCTACAGGCGCCGTCAGAAATAAACTCTTGCACTTCCAGGATCCCTCAAAAGACCGAATTATAAAGCTCATGAACTCTGGCCAGTTTGCCCATAAATATTTCATGTTTGCTGAACGGGGAACAGTTAGTATTTCGCTTCACCTGAAGTTAATCCATTCCTGCAATATCTTAAAATTGACCTTGAATAAACTGGTCAGTGACCAAGGTCCTTCAGCAGCAATTGCACAACAAATCGGTGGGCAGATGCCAGAGGGAAGCCTTTGGACGAGTGTTTCCTTTCGCTTTTCCTTTGAAGTTCAGAATGGGACAAAAATATCTGTTTCCCTTGATTGCGTACGTGGGAGGATCAACCAAATTGCACATGATCAAGGAACAAATTTTTCAATTTTATGGGTGTCCTCTTAAAAATGCGTATTGGTTGCAGTGAAGCATGCATTATTCATGGCAGAACATGATGAAGAGAGATTCCAGACCAGTAGCGTAACTACATAATAATGGGCCCCACGGCAAAAATAATTTTAGGGCCCACAACATACCCAGAGGTTGACCTGTTTTACCAATATATGTTGAAATTGCGCATTAATCAGGGCCTCATGGGGCCCCTATACCTCTTGGGCTTCCTCTGTAGTTACGACTCTGTTCCAGACACAACATATGAATTTGGATGGCTGCAATCTATCATGCAGTGGTCCCCTGCGTTGCACAAGGGATTGCACAATAAAGGGGGAAGTAACTTTTTCTCCCTCAATCACGTAAAAAAAAGCACAGCTGAGGACCAAAGGATTTTGTTAACTTTTGTAAGAGGAAGTAAATAAGGGTGGATCAGGCCTGTTTTGCTGGCCAATGTATGGTTGCTCCCTTAATTTTATTTTCAAAGTTGCATAAATATGTATTTATATTTTATATAAAAGTAATATTTCTTGGGCGGCATCAAGCTATATAAATTATATAAACCATATTTGCGTTGGACTTTTAGAGCGTGTATTCTGCGGATTTAATGGCATAATGCATGTCGCAAACTCTAGGGGAATCAATGAATGCTCAACCCCATACATACCCATTATAGAACCAGAAACATTAGCTTGTTATTAACCTGGATGAAAACTATGGGGGTTGGTGTAAGCATAACAGCTATTTTTATTTGTTGTCCTTTGCTTTATTAATGGTTATGTACTTGGTTCAATAAAATCTGTAACTAAGGGAGTTGTTTAGCCAAAGATTTTTCATTTTGAGTCAATTAACGTCCAATGGAAGTCTATATTTAGCTACAGATGGAGAATGTCATCTGGGACAGTTGTCTGCATTCCTTTCCCCCTGAATTGTATGTTGGCTGATGTTTTAGTTAAAGACTGCTCCGTTTGTAGGCAACAAATTACACTTACAAAACATGGTTGGAACTTGGAGAAGGTACAATTGGCATCTCATGGTCCAGCTGGGTGGATGAAACACCCACCCCAGTCAATAACGGCTGTTGCTTCCCTTTCTGTGTGGTTGCTGAGACCACTAAGTAGAAAACATGAGCAGCATGACCTACTTAGTCATCTCAGGAAACACATTTCCTTAACTAGAGCACTTAGTTTAATGAGCAGTCTCATTAAACAGATGTACATCAAGTTGCTAGGTTTTAAGACGAACATGGGGAAGGAGCCACCATTGTCTTGCTTGTAGAACCCATCCCATTTCACTGCAGAGTAAATGTACACTGCCATAACTATCTCTTGGCCCCATAGCTGGAATTGTAGTTGCAAACAGCTGTAGAGCTGAGATTTTGACATCCCTGATTTAGTGTGTATCTCAAAACATTGTCCATCTTAGAAATTTAGCAATCTGTTACATGCCCTCTGGCAGTCAGAACACAAGGACAGCTGGTTCCCCTCTACTTTTTTCTGGAATATTTAAATGCTCTGTGTATACATAAACATCTGTTTTGTGTTACTTTGTGGTGCACTGTTACAGGTTAAAGTTAAGAGTATGTAAACAGACGGTATTTAACAAAATAACCATAACGTGTTTCATTCAAGTAGTTTCCACCAATACAATAACTCATTTATGTCTGGTTTGATATAGCATAACATATATACAGTATATATATGAGTAACCATCTTTTTGGTGGTTCTAAAGGCATCTATGGAGACTAGTAAATTATATTTTATAACCTATATCTTAAAAGACAGGAAAACCTTTTAAAAATAGACAAACTTTTATAGATATGGCAGATTTCCAAAAAAAAAAAACTGGGACTTTAAAGAGGTTGTCAGACTCATTAAAACAAAATGTTTTATCTGAAACACCAAAAAATGCTTTATCTACCAACTGCATCATCATTATGACAACTACATCTATGTTAATCCTTAAAGGGACATAGTGCCAAGAACACATATTTGCCATCAAACAACACTAAAACAGATGCACTCATGCTTAAAAACTGTGTACAGATTTAGTTGTCTGTTCTTTTGTGAATCTTTATAGAATGAAGGGTCACCCCAGTATACTTTATATCAAGGAGATCAATTTCAACTTGGGCGTTCAGCATATGGCACATTGTAAAGATCATTATCCCTTATTTAAATTCTTATGAAACTGTTTTTCTAAATGAAGCCGTCTGTGATATTTAATACCAAGGATAAGAAACCTCTTTCCATGCTGTTATATTTTAGAGGTGGAATGCGTGGGCTGTAATTATAGAATTCATAGCTCCTCGTCATGTTTTTTTATGACCTGTAGTACAGATTTTACCTAATAAATTAACTATTTGGAAGATTTTTAAATCTGTTTTTTAAATAAAAGCTTCAGAGGCATTTTATAATGCTAACCTAAAAAGAAATCATGATAAGTGTGAAGCTACAACTTTCCTGCTATACCCTGTTTGTATCATTGCAAATAGAAGTCCTTGATGATGGAAGGTCTGTTAGAAACAGGATTTCATGAAATAATTTACCTGTGCCAAGAAGGCAAAGCTACATGTGTATGTCTTGTTCAGGTTTCATGATGGTCATGTGCCTTTCGGCAGTTATAGCCATGCGGCCCTTGTAATAGTGGTGCAGGTATGGTCAAGTATATTATCCTTATTTTAATTGGACAGTTTCATATTATGAAGCATAAAAAGAGGCAACACTTTCCAGAAAGCTGTGGAGTTTGAGAAGGGTAATGCCCAGGTTGTGTTGCAAGGCAGCAACGGCGGCCACTGTCTCCATGAGCCACCCGTTTTGATAATGACTAATAATTTGTGGCTTTCTGTCTTACATTGTCATAGCATTCATTCCTAAAGCCAAAACTCATCCTTTTTTTTAGCTGTTTTGCAGTATGGGCAATGATCACCAGCTGAAGAAATATCTCTGCTGAATAGATTTTATTGGGCTTATATCATTTAGTATCCAGTATAGACTCACCTAACGATACTGATACAAAGTTCTTACATATTTAATCAACATGGCTCACATGTGTGAATGGGTCTCAAGGATGACACTCATTATGGAAACATGCACAGCTCTTTTTCCAACCTATCACAGTGGGACACAGTTTGGTTCAGCTGTGCTGCCAGCGCTAAGTGAGATACAAGTGATGCCAAGTGTATGTTCAATGAGCAGACGGTGCTAAAATATCGGCCTGTAACTGACAAATAATAATGACAATTCAACCCCAGATGACCTGATTGCATGATATATGGGGGCATAAACCATATCACATATAAGATACAAGGTGGAGTAGAAAATAGGCAAAGATAGACACAGAAAGAAGTCCTTAGTAGAAGTACAGACAGATGGATATGTAGCTGTACCGCTAGTGGTAAACACAATGCAATACTCTGTGATGTTCTGGACAGAGGGCGCTGTATTTTTGCATTTACCCACCCTCAACCCAGCTTGATGAGGAGCAACTCATCGCAGAGCAGGTGTTACATGTGACTCTTGTACTCAGATGGGCCCTTGTATTAGCGGAGGAAGAAGGGGTTAGTACTATTTCTGAATAACTCAGTTGAGCATTAGTGGTTATTAAACAATTAACAGGAGCCCTATAGAATATTTGGATATTTAGGATAATGATGCCAGATTATCGTTTAACGTCTTTATACTGCGGATCACATGATATTTCAATACCAGGAGAGACAACAATGTAAAACGACAACGCACAGACCTCACATGAGGCAGAACACATACAATGGGTAGAATCTCTCTCACAGGTAAAAGCTTGCTACAGATGCAGTCACTTGGATTTGTGTCGTGACTCAGGGCTAATTGAAGAAACTGTGTTATCTAAAGTCATCTTAACTCATTTAATGCATTTAACCTTTTCATTAGCATACCAAAGCACCATTGTTTTCAATGGTGAACTCTTTAATTGGATGGGATGCCGTGACACAATATTCTGTGCTAAGTGGGATAAATGAGATAGATGAGTTAAGTCACGACGCATTTAACTAACAAATCCAAGTGACTGCATCTGTACATGAAAAGATACCCATAATGAATACCTTCGTTGTGTAGGGAGAATATCCCGGGTCCATTTCCACTGTGGTCCCTGCACTAGGCAAGTGATCCCAATTCTTTTATTAAATATGGAAATGGGCTTCTCATAATATCACAGATCCAATGGGCAAATACCTGCCTTCTACAGGGCACAGGTCACCCCCTCATGTCACATCCTTTCAAATAGAAAAAGATAACTGTTTACATCCATACATAACGCCGGTGCACGGCACAGACAAGGAGATACGTTAAAGCAGGTAAAAGGTCAGAGGCTTTGTCAAGAAGCTTGGAAAGAGTGGAATGTTGAACATGATAAATGACAATAACGGGAATAATAAAAATGAACTGGAACTCAATAAGAAGCAGCCTCGATTACAGGGAAAGGCAAAATGCCATTATAAATAATGCCAACAGCTGGAAAAGGATAGAGGAAGAGCTGCAAAGTACAAAAACTTCTGAGTTCTTGCTTTTTTAGGAGGTAAAATATAATTTCCCTCAAGCCAACTTCAGATTCTATCATCATTAACCTAAAGCTCTGTTTAATCCATTCCTACCTGCCACAAGTAGATCCGAAACACATTGCTCTTTACTGAGCAAACTAAATGGAAATATCCTGCACATTCCTTAGGAGAAGCATGCATGCAAAATTAAAGGCTAAAAGTGTATAACACTTGTAATTCTTCAGACACTGCATGCCCTTCTTTCAAAAAACAAACCTTTCTCAGTTAACGCAGCCTCACCTGGCAGAGAATGAAGATGACAAAATCTTTCCTTTGCCAATGTTCTAAATTCATATTATTCATCCTCTACCATGTTTTTATGTTAAAATACAGCATTTTGGGTCTCATTAGCACACCACTTCACCAGCGTCCCCAGAAATCTGCTACAATTCTGCAGTCCCTTTATCATTTTTGTTTGCCTCTGCATTATTTTTTTGTTCAAGAAAATTCCCATCTAATATTGTAGTTTATGATGTCGATGAGCGTTTTACACTCCTTTTATAATAAACAATAATAATATGCA
Organism: Xenopus borealis; assembly: GCA_024363595.1. Classification (NCBI taxonomy): domain Eukaryota; kingdom Metazoa; phylum Chordata; class Amphibia; order Anura; family Pipidae; genus Xenopus; species Xenopus borealis. The sequence goes on from CM044441.1 coordinate 21,136,771, forward strand.
ATAAATATCTGTTAGGATTTAACATTTAAGTAACTAATATTGTCACAGTTGACGTGGCCTTTCTTTCAGTGCTTTGGGCTGTATTATAACCATTGATTTTGTCAGGATGCTAATCTGCAAGGAGAAATGAAAATGAACTTCTCCCAGTGATTTATGGAAGGCAAGATGTAATTGCATAGAAAACAATGAAACCTGTTGAAAGAAAATTGCTAATCACATCTGATTCTCGTTCCTTGTTTTTTTTTTTTTTCCTGCTTGTACTTATGGAGAATAGACATTTCTCCAGAGAGAAGAAATACAAGATTTAATGTTTTGTTTCAGACTTATTTAACCCACATGCAAGTCAAGTCAAGGGAAAGCAAACCAGGGAGAAGCTCTGTTACAATATGTAAGGTTTGTGTATTCACTGGGAATTTGCTGGAATTTGGGGGATTCGAATGATAAAGAAAGGTGCAAGTGTATAATTAGTGATAATATTTATGATATTCAAGTGAAGAAGATAGGAACTTTTGTGTATGTGTGTAGAAGAGATTATCTTTGTAGAGCTTTGGATGACCCCCCAAACCATTTTGATGTATTCGCCTCTAATTACACCATTATGTGATTACATGAACTTGCTGTAACAAAGTTTATTGCTAGCTGATTTATGGACTACTGATTTATGGACTACTGTACATTACTTGTCTGACAAGGCTATTTTCAAAAACAAAGTGGTCAGAATCCATATGGTTGTTGTAAGGCACCAAACAATTTGTAACGAGACTTCTCCTGCCTTGTTCCCAGTCAGTGCTGCATTTTCAGTCAAGTATTTAATACTTTCTACTCTCTTCAGTCTCCTCCATTGTCTTACACCACCTGCTACCCCTTCCTATTATTTACAGATCATAGCAAACTACTCTCAAGATAAAACCAAGGAACTCCATCAGTTAATAAGACCAAAGCCAGGGGTTGGTGAACAATCATATTCCATTACTTTTCTGTTCCTCACACCTTTCCTCCATCTCTAACTCCCATCTCACCACTGTCTGTTTTGATCCTGTTCCTATCTCATTCCTTCTCTTTTATCCAGGTTGTCCCCAATCTTCACCTCACTTTTTATTCTTTCTTTTTCTACTGGCATATTTCTTTTATCATTTATGGTATTCTTGAATACTCTTCACTGGTTCTCAATCTGTTTCTAGTCAGAGGCAAGTGTCCCTTCCTTAATATCATCAAAATGAGTGGATATATCATTGTCACAAAATGTACACAGTTCATTGTCCCAATATTTTTCCTCTGACTCTCTATTTGACCCACTACAATCTTATCTCCATCCTCAATATACTGAAAGAGCCCTTCCAAATGTAGCAAATGTTCTGTGTGCCACAAAACTAAAGGTGATATAAATCTGATGCAACTTTCTGCAGCCTTTGACACTGATTGCAGCTCTATGCTCTTTGATATTTTAGGATCCAAAAAATTGTACTTTACTGAAGTTAACACTAATTTTTTTATCAATCTTTCAGTGTCTAAACCTTCTCACTTCTCACCTCCTCCCTCATCACTTCTTCACTCTGCTACCTCCAGGAATTTTAACGTGGTGCACCCATCCTCTATAATTGCTTTCCCTGTGGTCCATACATTCAAATTTCAATTTTATAATCTCAACCCTTGTCATCTAGACCACCTATCAAGCCTTAATATGTCACCCATACGCATTACGATTTAATAGAAATTTCACACTTGCTGCCATTATATAGAAATGTGGTACCCTACTGTTTTTTAGCTGTGAGCCACATTCTGATGTAAAAAAAAGTTGGGGAGCAACGCAAGCATGAAAAATGTTCGTGGGTGGTAGCCCCTATGTAGACTGGCAGCGTAGAGGAGGCTCTGTTTGGCAGTACACATGGTTTTTATGCAACCAAAACTTGCCTCCTAGTCTGAAATTCAAAACTAAGCACCAGCTTTAAGGTTACTGGAAGCAACATCCAAGGGGTTGGTGAGCAACATGTTCAGTAACAACACACAGGTCACATTGCTATGTCTCTCTTCTCTTACCTTTAGATAAGGCTTGAGAGCAGGCCCCCCCATCCCTATTGACTGTAAACACTATGCAATTAAAATAATCTACTTGAGTAAGATATTATTATACGTATGCATGCAAATGTGGTTTGTCATTTGCAAAGCATCTTGAAATAATCCACACCCTATATTTGATACAGAGCCGTTTGCTTTTGCACTTTGCATATTACCTTGAGCTGCATGATTTCCAGATTTATCAGAATGTTTTCACTTTCTTCAAATAGATTCATAATCCTCCTCATGGATAAACACATGATTTACTCATCTCTGTGATGGAATGTTTCCCTTTTCTTTGAGTCACTTCATGAAAAACAAGATGTAAGAGAAGCCTGGATAGAATTAAGCAATAACGGGAAAGCGCTAACTAATGCAAGACAAATGGGTCCTTAGGCAAAATGATAATTCATCTATCACCCCTCACCCCCAGCACCAGCATATTGTCCAGTTCTATGTATCTACAGTATGTGTTTGTACTGTGTATGTTTCTGACACTCAAACACAGCCAAGTGCATCAAACTTTAGTACTTGTAACTGGGCCAATGTAGAAGGTCTGGCTCAGAAATGCGCAAGAACTGCCTAAAGAAAATACATAAAGGGAGTAGTTATCCAATTAAACAAAGAGCATGTATTCTTATGTAAGAACTAACACGTATTAGGGGTCATTTACAGGTATGGGATTCAATATCTTGAAACCCTTTATCCAAAAAGCTCTGAATTTCAGGAAGGCAATCTCCCATAGATTTAATTTTAATCAAATAATTCAATTTGTTTTGTAATAATAAAACAGTATCTTGTACTCGACCCAAACTACGACTGAATTAATGCTTATTGGAGGCAAAGTTATGGAGATCCCAAGCATTATGGATAATAGGTCCCATAACTGTATTACCTGCATGGCAGGGTGCAGAAAAATGTGCCATATTTGTGCATTTTGTATGCAGCCTATAGAAGATTATATATACAGTACATTTACCCCATGAATACAGCACTGCCTAGGTTTGGCATCTATGTATTAATTCCTGGTAACTTAAAGAGACAAATTTCATTTTTTAAATCATAAATTCTGCACTTCTAGTGCAAGAGAGCTCAATTGTGCTCTTGGCACTAGCAATGTGGCCCCACCTGTACCCTCGAGTAGTGATGGGCCGCCTTGTCTCGTTTTGGACGCGCACATCCGTTTTTGGAGGCCAGTGCCCATTCCAAAAACGAGATGCCAGCGAATTTTCACTGGCGTTTTGCGAATCACAGGAATTCACAGAGAATTCGCTGCAGGCGAATACATTTTTTAAATCAGAAATTTGGCACTTCTCGTGCAAGAGAGCTCAATTATGCTCTTGGCACTAGCAATGTGGCATACAAGGAAAAAATCGGCTCTCGCACACCCTAATGGAAAATTCACCTCCACCTGGCAATGTGGCCCCACCTCCAAACTGGCAATGTGGCCCCACCTGGACCCGCGATTAGTGATGAGCCGCCTCGTCTCGTTTTGGATGTTTTTGGACGGCAGCGCCCATTGCTGGCATTGAAAAAAATGGGTGCTACTGGCTGGCACACGTACAGATTGGGAGCAATATTTTGGGTGCTACTGGCTGGCACACGTACAGAATGGGAGCAATATTTTGGGTGCTACTGGCTGGCACACGTACAGAATGGGAGCAATATTTTGGGTGCTACTGGCTGGCACACGTACAGAATGGGAGCAATATTTTGGGTGCTACTGGCTGGCACACGTACAGAATGGGAGCAATATTTTGGGTGCTACTGGCTGGCACACGTACAGAATGGGAGCAATATTTTGGGTGCTACTGGCTGGCACACGTACAGAATGGGAGCAATATTTTGGGTGCTACTGGCTGGCACACGTACAGAATGGGAGCAATATTTTGGGTGCTGCTGACACAGGTACAGATTGGGTGCTGCTGGCTGGCACACGTACAATTTGATTCATTAATGTGTTATAAGGTTTCTTTATTTAAGAAAAAGTGAATAGGTGGGAAATGGTCATACAGAACGGGGGTGAGGGGGCACTGATTGAACCCCTTGCCTAGGGTGCCAAACTACCTTGGCCCGGCCCTGAATGAAACCCAGATAACACTTTGGATCAATCTGTCTTATAAGAAAAGTCCCCCTTTGTAGAAAGGACTGTGCCAATATGTGGGTTGTGAACATTTCCAAAAATAAATTGAATGCCCATCCTATAATAATTAGCGTGTTTTCTCTTCTATAGAATTCTCCAGTGCAGCCCTGATGCCTATTGTTAATACCATAAAGTGGTGGTTTACCTTTAAGTTAACTTTTAATATGTTATAGAATGGCCAATTCCAAGCAACTTTCCAATTGGTCTTCAATATTTTTAATTTTTTTTGCTGTCCAGCGTTCAGATGCAGCCCATCTAAACAATAAATGCTCGGTAAAGCTACACATTTATTGTAATTGTTGCTTTTAATTACTCATCTTTCTATTCAGGCCTTCTCTTGTTCATATTCGAATCAATGCATGGTTGCTAAGGTAATTTGGACTGTAGCAACCAGATTTCTGAAATTGCAAACTGGAGAGCTGAATAAAAAGCTAAATAACACAAAAAACTACAGATAATAAACAGAAAAACTACAAAGAATAAACAGTGAAAAATAACTGCAAATTGACTCAGAATATCACACTATACATCATAGGAACAGTTAATTTAAAGGTGAACAACCACTGTAAAAACCATCTATATAAGTGCGTTGTATTATTTTGCAATGAACAAATGTCAAAAAAGCTCTTCATTACTGCACACATGAATCTTTGTGACATGTCTGCCTGCTGTTGTGCAAATGCTACAGGTACCGTTTACAAAAAATGCTCTGCTTTTGTACATGCTACAAAGAAGCTGCAGCCAAACCTGCCTTCCAGTCCATAACATACCACTTCCTTTGTTTAAATTCACCAGGTTTAATTAGTCAAATAAAATAAACATGTCTGATTTACACTAAATATTTGTTACAAGATGTTGGTTTATTTCCCCCGCTTATGTTTCGCAGACACAGCATGTAGCACGAAGTTGTAGGGAGCAAAGGCAGTTTGCGTTGTTAATGTAGAACATGTGTATTTCATAGCAATAGAAAAAAAGCAAACGTGAAAATGAAAAACAGCACTTTGGTAAAATCATGCTTGGAACTGTGAGCATGAGGTGAGAGAAAATTCACTTTGTATAAACATTAATGGACAACAAAGATTCTGCAGCTCTGCCTTCTATTCAAGTAAATGGATACACAACAAATAAGCGTTTGTAACCCTTTTTGGCCACCCTCCTGTGCCAAAAATTACACATCACATTTTTCTTACCAATGCAGGTTCTGAGTCCCCTTTGCTAAATTAAAAGGTACTGGGAATAACATGTCTCTTGGCAGTGCCTACACCTAATGGGATCCGGGAATACACCTGCGGGAGGCTCCATTAGGAAAACATTCAAACACACAAAGTACAAGTAACTTTATTTATTTATTTTATTTAGTTATTTACAAACAACTTTATGCAAGATTAATAGCAAAGTAAAATACAGATTAATAATTTACCCGCTACCCTGGAAATGACTGCAGTTCAATCCTGGCACCTCCTTGCCAGGCAAAGGGCTGCACTACTCCTTTGGCAGACAAAGAGTCTCAGTCCCTTTTCTCCCAAAGTGCACTAGTTTCTCAGGTAGCGCTACCTGCCCAAATACCTTTCCCGATGGACAAGGTATTTGCTCCCACGTGGCAGGCACACAACAAGCCTGTATCACAAACAGGAGATATGCTGGATCCTTTTATTTTTCTACCCTCTCTTGGGCACAACTCACCCTGGGGATTCACATAGATGGGTAGGCTCATCCAGAGCTGGAACAGGCACACACAGCAATGAAGTCCCTTTATCCAAGCACGTGCAGCTTGCTTTAAATCTTCAGGGTATTGCTCCCAATGCTATCAACAGTGTGAGCACAACAAACCCCCTTTGTTCCTTACAGCACAGCTCCCAGCACTATCCATAGTGTGAGCACACAGAAATCCTCCTCTGCAGAACTACAGCCCCCAGCATTCTCCATAGTACGAGCACATAAAATGTTCATCCAGCTGAACTATAGCTCCCAGCACTCTCCATAGTATGAGCATGTTAAAGTCCAGTTTGCAAATAGAAGCTCCAGACCCTCCTATTATAAAATAAATAATGAAGACCAATTGCAAAATTGCTAAGAATAGCAATTTTTCTAAGAATAGGACATTCTACAACATAATCAAGGTTAACAAAAATGTGAAGCACTCCTTTCATAAGTAGCATCATTTTGTGCACTAATTTGCATCCATTCTTGTGTGCTGCACTTAACTTTTGTAATGAGGCTTGAAATGCAGAATGATTAGAATATTTTAGTGATAAGGTGTTTTCTGGCTCTGGTTTACTTTGTTTAGCTGGCAGCTCAATAAACATCTTCTCTAACTGGGAACACACTGGCCTTTATTACTTCCAGTGCTGAAGAAGCAGTGGCGCTTATTCAAGGGAAACCATTGTGATAACAAAGACACAAACGGATTGTATATTTGTTATTGTGTGTGCTGAAGCTGACAGATTGTGTGCATGTACGTGTTTATAGTTGTGTGATGGATTGCCCTCTTCCATTAGCTTAGTGTACAAACATGCTCCGAATGGTAATATTTAGACATTCTCTTTCTTATTTTAAGTATTTTGTACAAGGGAAGGCCGCTATTTCCAACCATGTATTGAAATGATTTCTTTCCAGAGATAACTATTCAGTGAGAAGCATTATTCATAGCACTATACAAGGACAAGCATCTCCTGTTATAAATTCTTGCAGCAAAATTATTTAAAGAATTTGTGCAACTTTCATCCCAAAATTGAGCTATGAGTTTTGTCACAAAGGAGCACCAGCAGCTGCTTCTTCTCGCAGGGTAAAGTCATTGTTTAGGTGTTGTTTCTTAGCCAGAAAAAGATACAATGTTTTTAAAACCGCTTTTGGCAAAGAGCCCAGAATATGTGGCAGGTGCACTAAGATACATTAGTAACAATTCTATAGAAGCAAAGAAACAATTGTAACTATTTAAGATAAGCAGGTCTCTTGGGGAAACTGGGACTTGCAGCTTAAAGGGCAATACTGTAATAGAATAAAAACCCCAGAAATGTGTTCATACCTTCATAACCTTTCATGAAATTTTCTTAAATTTTGGAAAATGAATATGGTAATTAGCGGGTGTGTCCACAAAAATTGCCGTGGTCAAAAATATTTCACTGTACTCATCACGGCAAGTCTTCTTGGTCAACAAAAATACAGATACTTACGTTGCTGTGTGACATACTGTAACCCTTAAATTGGGAATACAAAGGCTGATCAGGCACACTCTTCAACAGACTTGCTTACGAGCTGTACGGATAAAGACCACTCGTATGCAGTTCCTAGTTATCTTTTATTCACTGTACAGGAATTGGATCCATTATCCTGAAACTCTTCTTTCCAGAAAGCTCCAAGTTATAGGAAGGCTGTCTCCCTTAGACTCAATTTTTATCAAATATTTCCAATTTTTCAAAATAATTTCCTTTTTGTCTGTACCTTGTGCTTGATCCAAGGTAAAGTAAATCTTTATTGGAAGCAAAACAAGCCTTTTCAGTTTAATGAAAGTGAAATAATTTTTTTAGTAGACAAGCTATGGAGATCCAAATTATGGAAAAATCCCTTATCAGGAAAACCACAAGTCCCGAGCATTCTGGATATCAGCTCCCATACCTGTATAACTTTATATCTTGTGGGTGATTTGGTGTCCTATATAAAGTGTTAAATTAGTAAGATGGCTAGTCCTTTTATTATAGCGATTAGAGGGAGGGGTCCCCAACCCTTTTTACATGTGAGGGATCACTGCAACATGGGTGGGTGGGCAAAATAAGGCATTGATGAGCCAATTGGTAGCCCCTATGTGGACCAGCAGCCTACAGGAGGCTCTATTTAGCAGTACACCTGGATTTTCCACTATTCTAGGATTTGGATGAATCCTTTGTGAAAGATTCTGTGGAATCCTAAAATAGTGGACTTGGTGCATCCCTAGTTTGGAGGCAAGTTTTGGTTGCATAAAATCCAGGTGTACTGCTAAATAGAATCAAACCCTAATTTGCATAAGGAAATCAGGGGGAAAAGAGGGAAATATAACTGTGCATGCAGTATCCCTACTCCAAATCAGGAACTGAAAAATAAACACCTGCTTCGAGTCCACTGGGAGCAACATCCAAGGGGTTGGTGAGCAACATGCTGCTCACTATCCCCTGGTTGTGGATCACTACCTCAGAGGCATCTTTCAATATGGAAGCTCCAACCCCTACTGCATGTATTTTCTGTTATACTTTGTCTTCTTCACACCTACAGTCCAGAAAGGTTATGATGAAGGGATGAAATAACATCCTTTTTCTGAGGGGAAGAGTGTAGCAAGACAATGGATAAATTGCGGAGTATGTTTCAAGAGAAGTGTGTGTATCAAGGACTACAGTCTATGGATTGGCTACACATGGACTATATCTGGGATACTCTATGTAAATCATATCAGTTGGTCATACCAACATCTAATGCTTAAAATGGCAACATCTTTTGCTAATTGCTGGACCAAGTTACCTCTGACTTCTAGGTTCACTCACCTGCTAAATAAATTGTGTTATGTTTTATGGGTCGTGAAGGCCTGTTACACTACATGGGGAACACATAGTATGGTCACCTTTCTAATGTTCTCATTGTTCTCACTGTTCCAGATCTACAGTTCCGTAACTATTATACCAGTGTTTCCATACTTGATCCAGAAACTTTGTCCTAGAGGCTTAACTGTTTTGTGGTGTGTGTGTTATGATCTATGTGGGTGTTCATGTCTGGAACACAAGTCCTTATAAAGTGATTTTTCTAGGCAGTGTACAGTACATGCAAGCATCAGGTCATGCTGATATGGTCGGAAAGCTTTTTTACAATATATACAGGTAGTAATTTGCATAGCCAGGTATAAATGCTGTACCTTCTCCATGATGTACTACATGCCAACAAGCATTCTGTTATACTGAAAAGCGCTAATTAATCATGCTGCTAAATAACACTGTATTGTATAACAGTGCCAAGGGAACCATATAGGAAAATAGGTTTTAAGCCTCTTGATGCAATTACTTTCTGTTAGAAGTTGGTATGTAAGCAAATTAAATCTTACGCACTTTTTTCCAGCTTAAAGACGGGAAAACAACTTAATGTATTTATATACTTCAAAAAGAAATTTCTGGGGAGAAAAAAAAACTGTTCAAAGCCGGAGATTAGCAATGGCTGCATAATGTGGTTGGTGAAGATAACTGAGATCTTTTTATTTAGATGTTTATGCAAATTAAAAAGTCATTCAGGTTCAACAATGATTTTCTGGGATTTTCAGAATATGAGTCTATATGTGCTGGGCTCTAAATAGTCTACATTTATCCTGGTGCCAAGCGCTCAATGTTTGGGGTCTAAATAACAGAGAAACCTCTGTCTAAGAAAATAATTATTAAAAAAAAATCAAGAGGGCTCATTTAAAAATCGGGACAGAGTGTAAATAACAGGTTCAAATTGCCATATTTTTGTCCACAATGCACCTGCAGCTTTGGGCACTCTCCTGCTGATAAAGGGACAAATTAGGGTTGCCACCTTTTGCTGGCAGCGAGACCAGGCAGGGGGAGGGCCTGATGACATCGGGGTGGATAAGTTGCCATAGCATTGGGAGTGGAGATCATTTAAAAGACCTGTTTCCTAATTTGGAAATCCATTCAGGCACTTTTCATCTGGACACCTTACATGAAATACGAGCTGTCTGTATGAAAACTGGATATTATATATAATATCCATATATATAAGTATTTTGCATCTGACTGTGGATAATGCACGGGCATTGGGAACCCTGTGTGTATTCAGTAGCAGGCACGGGCATGTAGGTTGTCAAAGATTGGGCAGCAGCACGCCAACCCCTGACTGCATCTTTACAGAGGACTGGGGGGTAGATTTTGATTATGGTTTGAATCTTTCGCCTGCTCAGTCTCCAATAAAATGGATCACCCTTGGCCAGAAGCAGCAGAGCTGGCAGGGGAGGTGAGAAAAATGTGAGCAGCAGGGATAAGTGGGGGGAGGATGGGTTTGTAAGTGGGGGATTGGGTTTGCGAGCAGGGGGTGCTAGTTGCAAGTAGTGGGGGGCATAGGTTTGCAGAATCTGAAGGCAAGTGTTGGGGCAGTGATGCTGGGGGTGGGCATGATAATACCAGGGGTGGGAACAATACTAGTGGGTGGGGTTATTCCATTTTAATGCAATTGTCTAGATTTATGTGCAGTTTTCTCAACATTTCAAATCGGACAGAACATTTTGAACCGGACAGTCTAGGTCTAGGATTTCCAGGTTAAAATTAGACAGATGGCAACCCTAGTTCTGTCTATATTCTGCCTGATGAGTAAGCCCAATGACTTAATTAAAAGTATGGGATCTATTATACAGAAAACAGTTATCCAAAAAGCTTTGAAATACAGTAATGCCAATTCTTTATTTTTGACTGCTTCTTTCTACAAAAATAAACAAAAATGTCCTTGATGCTAACTATTGGAAGCAACCCCAGCCAATTGGGTTTATTTAATGTTTACATGATTTTCTATTAGACTTAAGGTATGAAGATCCAAATTATGGAAAGATCCATTATCCGGAAAGCCCCAGGTCGCAAGCTTTCTGAATAACAGGTCCCATACCTGTAATAATAAAAGGCATTGCTGCATTCCTTCATGTGCTGCTAAGTCAGGTACGTTCACTTCTTGCTCACACAGTATCCTTGCCAATAACTAATCCCATTAGAGTGTAAGCCAAATGCAAAGTGGGTTTCAGAATGTTCTTGTTGTGGGCTAGCCTATTCTAAACTTCAGTCAGTTCCACAAATAAAGCAAATGAAAGTTTAAAGAATCCAGGGGTTTCTTTGCAATAAATACCTCTCTGTTCTACTGTGTATACATATTCCTTCCTGAGCCTCACGATGGACCGTCTCTCCTTCAAAACCTTTGACATTTTTTTTGAAGCCACACCATTTTAAGTCATTAAAAAAAAAACACAGGTTTCTGTTAAATTACTGTTCTTCAATCAACATAGAGTTTGTATATTCAGCATTTACAGTTAAACAACCTTTATTTATATAGGCTAGACGCAAAGACAGGAGAGCAGCACCGCGTATTTTGCACTTTGCATCTGGCCTTCGTAGTCAATAGAATGTTCAACACTGCCAATATGAAACTGATGAACATCATTGATTTATTTAGATAAAATAGCTATAAACAGATTTGGTTTCTTTAATTGATTGCATGATATGCAATTTGCCTTTTATCTGTTACAAAAAGTTAAATCATCTAATATATCATTACTAATTCATTTTAAATAATTTTTTTCGCCTTAATTGACTCTCTATTTGAGATCATCACCAGCATATCTTTATTTCTTTGTATGGATTTTACCAGATCCTTTTATCCCACTGTTACTATAGGCACCATCTCTCCCTACTATACCTGCTATCCCACAG